>JAWWNJ010000100.1:0-600000 GCA_037176885.1 Favolaschia claudopus
ACCTAACCCTAACCCTAACCCTAACCCTAACCCTAACCCTAACCCTAACCCTAACCCTAACCCTAACCCTAACCCTAACCCTAACCCTAACCCTAACCCTAACCCTAACCCTAACCCTAACCCTAACCCTAACCCTAACCCTGCTCAGACGGATGTATTTGCGGTGATACAAGTTGGCTTGATGCGGGGTTGTTTTGTAGAAATCAAAACTGCAAGGCAAGCAGTTGTTGCTCTGACTCAGAGCGGCTCCGTGGGTAGAGCACTCCGAAGATGTTCGACAGGGTCAGACTGCGTTGATGGCTCGCTATCTTACCTCTTGATGTATTGTTGACCAGTGCCTTGTACACTTGAGTACGCCTCTGGGAGAAGTAGATGAAAATGGCGGGGACGGTTGCTGTTGTTGCAAGGGATGATACTCACTAGGCAGACCGGGTTGATTGCCTGCTATCGTACTTCTTGATGTATTGTTGAGTTGACCATTGGCTTGTACACTCGAGTACGTGCTTCCATTGACTCCGTGCCCCGCAATTGCCTTTACGTTCTAGCGGGCAGCTGTGAGCGGCTAGTTCGCCAATGTCTTGCCGGTTTCCCGTTGCTAACCCGTGCATTGCCTTGCTGGATTGCTTGGTCCACGGTTTCCTTTCCGAAGCTGCCGAAAAAATTTTATATTCTGGTGGATTCCGTCGGGGGAGTGGGACCACTAACCTTAACGTCCATGTTGTGGTGTTGTCGCAAACCTTAACGTCCGTGCTTGGGGGTTGTCTTGTGTATTCCGTATGGCTTTGAACGCAGTGTTTGACCGAGTCGTGAATGTCAGGTGACCTACGACTCGATCGCTGATGATGTCACCTTATAGTCCTCGTCAAACGCTTCCATTCGAGCCTATACCCAAGGCAATCGGTGCTCAATTGACTGTGCTGTTGCAGTTTCGCTTTTTGCCTTACGATCTTGGTTCAAGTCAATATAGCACGTCAACGAGACCTGTTCGGGCATTTGCGGTGATACCCGGCTGATTCCCAGGCTATTTGGCACCCTTTTGGTCTCCACCATTTTTTCCCGATGGCTTGAGTCGGCTGTTCAATCGCATTCTTATAAGCCTTGGCTCTGGCTTATAATTTTTTGGCAGTGAGTCGCAATTCTTATAAGGCCTGGCTGGTGACTATAAGAGTTGGTTGCTCTCTTTCGTTCTATGTCTGACTTGGGGTGTGTTGCATGATTCCAGTCGTCAAGCAGAATTCCTGTGGTTTCAGCGGCTGAATCACAACTGCAACCAGAATTCCTCAGACTTGACTCATTTGAGACCTGTTGTTAAGCACGTCAAGCAGAATTCCCTCCCACGGTGTCAATTGCAAGCAGAATTCCACCGGTTTCGGTACCCTTTTCACGGAATCTGGATCCAGATTCCAGGGTAAGATAGCTAGTCTTCCTGGATTCCCCTCTGCATTCCAACCTATATCACCAAGGCTTTGCTCCATTACAAGGCATTGACTCTGGCTGTTGGTACATGGGCTCAACCGTGTTCACTTGGCTGGTGCAACACAGTCTTGTATTGTATTGACTCAATTGAACACTATAAGGCTCTGGTTGTACTGGGTACTGTTCTGGCCTTATAATGGTTGCTTAGCCTTTGAATATGTCCTCCTGTTCACTGTGATGACCCTTGAAGCCTTGTATCGAGTCTCTGTGCTATGTAGTCCTGTAATTGTTGGTCGCTGCTTGAATACGTCTGTTCCCTTCACTCCGATGACCTTGGTTTCCTTTACGATAGCGGGGAGCTATGAGCGGCTAGTTCGCCAATGTCTTGCTGCATTCCATTGTTAACCCGTACATTGCCTTGCTGGATTGCGTGCTCTTCGATTTCCTTTCCGAAGCTGCCGAAAAAATTTTGGATTTTGGTGAATTCCGTCGGGGGAGTGGGGACGCTAACCTTAACGTCCGGGCTGTTGGGTTGTCGCCAACCTTAACGTCTCTGCTCTGGTGTTGCCTTGCTGGATTCCGTATAGCTTCGATCGGTGTGTTTGGGTTTAGGCAGTGTCTATACCCGTTGAAGTCGATATCCCTAAACCTTGCCAGGACACCAGAGACCTGTAATGCATTGGTTCTGAAGGCCTATCAGTGAGACGTATGCAATTGATCCAGTGCACTTGTGTCTGCCCGCAAATGACTGTATATATTCAACGTGTCACCGTACCTAAGCACCTCTGTGACGTTCGATTCACCCGATGATAGTCCACCCTTCTAGCCCCATTCAAACGCTTCAGTTCGAGCCTACAACCAAGGCAATCGGTGCACAATTGACTCTGCTATCAGAGTTTCGGTTTTCACTCTACGGTTTCCGTTCGAGGCGACATAGCACGTCAACGAGACCCGTCAGGCCATTCGCGGTGACACTACCATGGTTTGCAAGGTATTTGGGACATATTTGGTTCCAACAATATTTTTCCGCACTGTCATTATAGTGTCCAACCGGTGACTATAATAATCGTTTTATTTCGCGTTAATTATAAGGGCTGACACCTGGCTATAATTTTTTCGCATTTATTATAAGAGCTGGGGGTCGTCTATAAGATTCTTTTTACACTTTCGAGTTGGTGCTGAGATCGTTTGACAGTGTCCTTTTTATTTTCCTGTTGGCAGCGGGTTGGCAGACGACGCTGTGGATTCCTTGCGACGCCATGGATTCCGGTGATTCGAAGGAGCTCTTCACAATGACAATTGATGCGCCGTGAATTCCTTCCCACGATCCCAATGACGCCGTGAATTCCAGTAGATTCAGAGACCTTTTCACGGAATGCCGCCCTGCATTCCCGGGTAAGATAGCTAGCCTCTTTGGATATCCCTGTGGATTCCAGCAGTCTGAAGTCGACGTCCCTAACCCTTGCCAGGATATGAGGGCCTTGTGATGCTAGGCTTTGAGTGCTAGTCATTGATAATACCCAGATGCATTCAATCAGTACGACCGACTTGCGTTCAAAGGCGATATTCAAGTCGGTATCCTGCTTGAGTGCCTCAATGCCCTCGGATTTTCCCGCCACGCATATAGCCTTATAATGCCGGTCAAAGGCTTCGTTTCGAGCCTATACCCAAGGCAATGGGTGGCTAATTGAGTCTGGTACGTTGTGTTTGACTCGGGTATGATTTCCGATCAGCAGAGTCTGCTCGCTATTGGAGACTCAAACACAGCCTTTGAAGGCCAGTAGGTGTGCGTGATCTCTGCTCCCTATAGCTGCTCAGACGGATGTATTTGCGGTGATACAAGTTGGCTTGATGCGGGGTTGTTTTGTAGAAATCAAAACTGCAAGGCAAGCAGTTGTTGCTCTGACTCAGAGCGGCTCCGTGGGTAGAGCACTCCGAAGATGTTCGACAGGGTCAGACTGCGTTGATGGCTCGCTATCTTACCTCTTGATGTATTGTTGACCAGTGCCTTGTACACTTGAGTACGCCTCTGGGAGAAGTAGATGAAAATGGCGGGGACGGTTGCTGTTGTTGCAAGGGATGATACTCACTAGGCAGACCGGGTTGATTGCCTGCTATCGTACTTCTTGATGTATTGTTGAGTTGACCATTGGCTTGTACACTCGAGTACGTGCTTCCATT
The DNA here is from genome assembly GCA_037176885.1 of Favolaschia claudopus. Lineage (NCBI taxonomy): Eukaryota > Fungi > Basidiomycota > Agaricomycetes > Agaricales > Mycenaceae > Favolaschia > Favolaschia claudopus. The sequence continues at coordinate 3,598 of JAWWNJ010000100.1, forward strand.
GACTCCGTGCCCCGCAATTGCCTTTACGTTCTAGCGGGCAGCTGTGAGCGGCTAGTTCGCCAATGTCTTGCCGGTTTCCGTTGCTAACCCGTGCATTGCCTTGCTGGATTGCTTGGTCCACGGTTTCCTTTCCGAAGCTGCCGAAAAAATTTTATATTCTGGTGGATTCCGTCGGGGGAGTGGGACCACTAACCTTAACGTCCATGTTGTGGTGTTGTCGCAAACCTTAACGTCCGTGCTTGGGGGTTGTCTTGTGTATTCCGTATGGCTTTGAACGCAGTGTTTGACCGAGTCGTGAATGTCAGGTGACCTACGACTCGATTGCTGATGATGTCACCTTATAGTCCTCGTCAAACGCTTCCATTCGAGCCTATACCCAAGGCAATCGGTGCTCAATTGACTGTGCTGTTGCAGTTTCGCTTTTTGCCTTACGATCTTGGTTCAAGTCAATATAGCACGTCAACGAGACCTGTTCGGGCATTTGCGGTGATACCCGGCTGATTCCCAGGCTATTTGGCACCCTTTTGGTCTCCACCATTTTTTCCCGATGGCTTGAGTCGGCTGTTCAATCGCATTCTTATAAGCCTTGGCTCTGGCTTATAATTTTTTGGCAGTGAGTCGCAATTCTTATAAGGCCTGGCTGGTGACTATAAGAGTTGGTTGCTCTCTTTCGTTCTATGTCTGACTTGGGGTGTGTTGCATGATTCCAGTCGTCAAGCAGAATTCCTGTGGTTTCAGCGGCTGAATCACAACTGCAACCAGAATTCCTCAGACTTGACTCATTTGAGACCTGTTGTTAAGCACGTCAAGCAGAATTCCCTCCCACGGTGTCAATTGCAAGCAGAATTCCACCGGTTTCGGTACCCTTTTCACGGAATCTGGATCCAGATTCCAGGGTAAGATAGCTAGTCTTCCTGGATTCCCCTCTGCATTCCAACCTATATCACCAAGGCTTTGCTCCATTACAAGGCATTGACTCTGGCTGTTGGTACATGGGCTCAACCGTGTTCACTTGGCTGGTGCAACACAGTCTTGTATTGTATTGACTCAATTGAACACTATAAGGCTCTGGTTGTACTGGGTACTGTTCTGGCCTTATAATGGTTGCTTAGCCTTTGAATATGTCCTCCTGTTCACTGTGATGACCCTTGAAGCCTTGTATCGAGTCTCTGTGCTATGTAGTCCTGTAATTGTTGGTCGCTGCTTGAATACGTCTGTTCCCTTCACTCCGATGACCTTGGTTTCCTTTACGATAGCGGGGAGCTATGAGCGGCTAGTTCGCCAATGTCTTGCTGCATTCCATTGTTAACCCGTACATTGCCTTGCTGGATTGCGTGCTCTTCGATTTCCTTTCCGAAGCTGCCGAAAAAATTTTGGATTTTGGTGAATTCCGTCGGGGGAGTGGGGACGCTAACCTTAACGTCCGGGCTGTTGGGTTGTCGCCAACCTTAACGTCTCTGCTCTGGTGTTGCCTTGCTGGATTCCGTATAGCTTCGATCGGTGTGTTTGGGTTTAGGCAGTGTCTATACCCGTTGAAGTCGATATCCCTAAACCTTGCCAGGACACCAGAGACCTGTAATGCATTGGTTCTGAAGGCCTATCAGTGAGACGTATGCAATTGATCCAGTGCACTTGTGTCTGCCCGCAAATGACTGTATATATTCAACGTGTCACCGTACCTAAGCACCTCTGTGACGTTCGATTCACCCGATGATAGTCCACCCTTCTAGCCCCATTCAAACGCTTCAGTTCGAGCCTACAACCAAGGCAATCGGTGCACAATTGACTCTGCTATCAGAGTTTCGGTTTTCACTCTACGGTTTCCGTTCGAGGCGACATAGCACGTCAACGAGACCCGTCAGGCCATTCGCGGTGACACTACCATGGTTTGCAAGGTATTTGGGACATATTTGGTTCCAACAATATTTTTCCGCACTGTCATTATAGTGTCCAACCGGTGACTATAATAATCGTTTTATTTCGCGTTAATTATAAGGGCTGACACCTGGCTATAATTTTTTCGCATTTATTATAAGAGCTGGGGGTCGTCTATAAGATTCTTTTTACACTTTCGAGTTGGTGCTGAGATCGTTTGACAGTGTCCTTTTTATTTTCCTGTTGGCAGCGGGTTGGCAGACGACGCTGTGGATTCCTTGCGACGCCATGGATTCCGGTGATTCGAAGGAGCTCTTCACAATGACAATTGATGCGCCGTGAATTCCTTCCCACGATCCCAATGACGCCGTGAATTCCAGTAGATTCAGAGACCTTTTCACGGAATGCCGCCCTGCATTCCCGGGTAAGATAGCTAGCCTCTTTGGATATCCCTGTGGATTCCAGCAGTCTGAAGTCGACGTCCCTAACCCTTGCCAGGATATGAGGGCCTTGTGATGCTAGGCTTTGAGTGCTAGTCATTGATAATACCCAGATGCATTCAATCAGTACGACCGACTTGCGTTCAAAGGCGATATTCAAGTCGGTATCCTGCTTGAGTGCCTCAATGCCCTCGGATTTTCCCGCCACGCATATAGCCTTATAATGCCGGTCAAAGGCTTCGTTTCGAGCCTATACCCAAGGCAATGGGTGGCTAATTGAGTCTGGTACGTTGTGTTTGACTCGGGTATGATTTCCGATCAGCAGAGTCTGCTCGCTATTGGAGACTCAAACACAGCCTTTGAAGGCCAGTAGGTGTGCGTGATCTCTGCTCCCTATAGCTGCTCAGACGGATGTATTTGCGGTGATACAAGTTGGCTTGATGCGGGGTTGTTTTGTAGAAATCAAAACTGCAAGGCAAGCAGTTGTTGCTCTGACTCAGAGCGGCTCCGTGGGTAGAGCACTCCGAAGATGTTCGACAGGGTCAGACTGCGTTGATGGCTCGCTATCTTACCTCTTGATGTATTGTTGACCAGTGCCTTGTACACTTGAGTACGCCTCTGGGAGAAGTAGATGAAAATGGCGGGGACGGTTGCTGTTGTTGCAAGGGATGATACTCACTAGGCAGACCGGGTTGATTGCCTGCTATCGTACTTCTTGATGTATTGTTGAGTTGACCATTGGCTTGTACACTCGAGTACGTGCTTCCATTGACTCCGTGCCCCGCAATTGCCTTTACGTTCTAGCGGGCAGCTGTGAGCGGCTAGTTCGCCAATGTCTTGCCGGTTTCCGTTGCTAACCCGTGCATTGCCTTGCTGGATTGCTTGGTCCACGGTTTCCTTTCCGAAGCTGCCGAAAAAATTTTATATTCTGGTGGATTCCGTCGGGGGAGTGGGACCACTAACCTTAACGTCCATGTTGTGGTGTTGTCGCAAACCTTAACGTCCGTGCTTGGGGGTTGTCTTGTGTATTCCGTATGGCTTTGAACGCAGTGTTTGACCGAGTCGTGAATGTCAGGTGACCTACGACTCGATTGCTGATGATGTCACCTTATAGTCCTCGTCAAACGCTTCCATTCGAGCCTATACCCAAGGCAATCGGTGCTCAATTGACTGTGCTGTTGCAGTTTCGCTTTTTGCCTTACGATCTTGGTTCAAGTCAATATAGCACGTCAACGAGACCTGTTCGGGCATTTGCGGTGATACCCGGCTGATTCCCAGGCTATTTGGCACCCTTTTGGTCTCCACCATTTTTTCCCGATGGCTTGAGTCGGCTGTTCAATCGCATTCTTATAAGCCTTGGCTCTGGCTTATAATTTTTTGGCAGTGAGTCGCAATTCTTATAAGGCCTGGCTGGTGACTATAAGAGTTGGTTGCTCTCTTTCGTTCTATGTCTGACTTGGGGTGTGTTGCATGATTCCAGTCGTCAAGCAGAATTCCTGTGGTTTCAGCGGCTGAATCACAACTGCAACCAGAATTCCTCAGACTTGACTCATTTGAGACCTGTTGTTAAGCACGTCAAGCAGAATTCCCTCCCACGGTGTCAATTGCAAGCAGAATTCCACCGGTTTCGGTACCCTTTTCACGGAATCTGGATCCAGATTCCAGGGTAAGATAGCTAGTGCATCCGGACCGCCATAGCTGGACCCTACATAGTGGTCAGAATAACTCTCGCGTCGAAGGATATCGCTCGCAGAAGAAATAAAAATTCATTGACCTTGTTTGACTGGGCAATCAGAGCTCGCATGCAGATTCGTCGAACGAGTAAAACAACGCACCGAACACGACCTGAGAGGCAATTTCAGCCTCTAATCACTTACAATATTGAATTCTAGAGTAGTGACTTGGGGGAGTGGGGCCGTCACGCTCGTGCGGCAGAACATCGTACTTATGTATGCAATGATTTTCCCTGACAAAGTTATAAACTCCATGAGCCTTCAGCTCCCCTGGATTCAATGTGCCAGGTAATCTGTCACAGGCTCTGATAAAGGGCAAGAAACAGCAAATCCAGTCATGTCAGGACTCAGCAAAGAAGCAGATTAAAATGGGATATTTGTGGAATATAGAAACTTCATCAAAAATGCGAATCCGCAGCTCTGAGCTCATTGGACTCGGTGGATGTATTTCTATCTCGGGGTAAGCACCCCGAGTTGACGTTCAAGCCAGGAGATTTTATGTGTTCCCGGAGAATCACCCTACATAGTGCACTCCAAATTATCAGAGATTCAAAAGCCCTCACTTTTCGTGTCAATGAGAAATATCGTCGTAAAGGACGGCTTTCGGCCGTCCGCCGGCAGCAGCAATTGAGCCGGAGGGAGGTTGTGTCCAAGCCGGAGTTGAAATAGCTGACATCGGCACGAAGCCCCGGGCTGCACAGATGCGTCGGATCACAGTGTGCCTGATGCCGCCCCCGAGCGAGAAGTGCCGCCGACGACCTCATAAAATACAGTGAAGCCTAAGCCAAGGAGAAAACCCGCATGAATATTAACTGCGAGAACGACAAAAAAGAGGCGTACGTAGTACGCGAATGTGATCCCCCTTGAAAAGTTGACGGATATTCATTCAGAAAATAGACAATCTTGAGGAAGAGGCAATATAGGGGTGTATACATATCAAACAGAAAGCTTTTGCGGGACAGGGATGTTGCCTGGAAAGATGGCGGGCTCAAGAGGGGGAACTTCAAGAATCCGGCATCTCCTGTAGAGTGATGGGAACTCATGATCAAAAGATGGGAACAATAAAGCGCCATCAAAAAAGGTCGCCTTCAAAAAATGGGTGAACGAATGATGAAAGGAACGATTACATAAGTACTCGTAACGAGCTGAATGGAAGATGAAGAAGAGCGACAAAATTCGATAACTCACGGCTCGCTGCATTGCTCGAAGTGGGGCTGGAAGCAAGAGTGAGTTAGGTAAACGTGAATTCGAACGAAGTGCCCGGGATATACCGAGAAGAAAGCAGCGAGGAATGTCGTCGCCTGGGCTATACAAAACAAGTTCAAGTGATCGCTCGGATCCCAACGTGTGCTCGCGACGAGACAAAGGACTTCGAATGACTTCACCTGAAAACGCCCACGCTGCAGCGCAGTCGTCAAGCTCAAGCCAGCGAATGCCTTGCAACCGTGGTAATTGAATTATGGGTGGGGACGTCGAACAAGAAATATTACGGAGAAGATGAAAGAAGAACCAAGTTCGAAGCGAGAGGCGTACTGGCGTTTTAATTCCTGTATGTATGTTACTGGACACGCTGGGGAAAGCCTGATACCAGATGAAATCGTCTAAAATGATGTGGAAAGCGCGTAAGCTAAAAGTCGGTGTATTAGAGCTCTGCAAATTTACCTGTTTGTTCGAACTCAAACATGAAATTGCCAAGTCCTCACCAAAGCCCTCTCATCCCTGTAAAATTCCCATGAGCTCGCGTATGCTACTGAACAACTGGTACTTACGTTTCCAGAACCACTTAGCAGCCAGAAGGACAGAAGCCGTGAGGACGGCGAAGATGACCCATGCAGTCACCACGACAGAGACAATCCAAACGGTGCGAGGCTGAGTGGAGACGGCGAGGCAGATGACCGAACCGAAGAAACATACAACACCGAGTATCATCAAATTGCTTGCCGCGTTCCCCACTGCTAGGGCGCCTTGAACCTCTTTCCATGACGCCTGTGTTGCACGCAGCAGGGGAGCTCTATCGATTCAAGATTGGAATACTGGTCTCGTTTTCTTGCAAACTCTGGGATTGATTCTCGGTTCGCAAGATTCGCATGCGTGTTTCGAGCTTCTTGTGTATCCGGGCCGTAATGTCGGATACACCGTACGCATCTACCAGTCCAGCAAGGTTCAGCTGGGCCAGTTGACGGGGGGAAGCATCATCGATAGCGTTAATTTCATTGTCGATAATGGTTGTGTGTCGCTGCAGCGTTGTGGATGCTCCGAGAGCGAAGCACGCAGAACTGACATCGAATAGTACACCCGCAAATCCCAGCGCATTGGAGGCGACTGCGACGTGAGACGTATTATCTTGATATGAGAGAGCTATGATCTGCGACTGAACCGCAGCGAGAAAGGTTGCCTAAGTAGATGTGAATAGACAATCGGGTATAACGTCCGAGCGATGCGTACGATTGTCGCATAGGAAACGAGACTGGCGATTTCGCTTTTGATATCGTCCCAGTCTGGCTGTCCGGACGTATTCAAAACCATATGAACCGTCAGCAAAGCTACCCGCAGCATGGGGTTGATTTCGGAGATTGATTCAAGCGCCCGGGAGAGTCCTGGAGCGAAAATTCGAGTGCGGTCAGGGGGTACGGGCTGGAAATTGCCTGAGCTTGCCATGGGGGGGATGGAAAAGGAGCGTCGGTGATTGCCATTGCCGACGCCGTTACCGCTGTCGGTCTATTCCTGGGCGTGAGACTGTGTACCCTGTATTGCAGCCATGGTAGTAGGTGATCAAGTCATGGAGAGAAAGAATGCATATCCTGACAGAAGATTGAGCGATAAACTGATCACAGTCTTCGAATCGACCAGAGCAGCTGCAACAATGGAATAAGAGATATATGAAGTGAGTTCGTCATAAAATTAACCGAATCGAAGGTCTGGATGCGAAGGGTTAGTTTTCGCAATATATGGCAATGGCAAGCTTGTTGTACTCAGGCCGCGAGTCACACGACACGCCCCGAGTTTCAATCGCGATGCGATGCTGAAACACCGTATGTGGGCCGAGCATTAGGAGTCAATGGTATCACCGAGACAGTATTTTACTTAAACCTGCAGTGCGCTCGAAGAAGCGATGTAACTGACCCACGAAACCCAGGTCTGGACATTATTCCACAGTGATGGACTCGAATCAAACATGGGATTATCAGTCGACGTACCAAGTATCATCCCGAAAGAAAACCAACTGATTTGCGCTCTTCGATTGCGATCTCTCCGGGGAGTTGTTGTTGTCGTTCACGACTGCGGGCTTCGAGGAAGTTGCGGGCGAGAAAAGAGTCATCGTGAAGCCGGTGAGATTATAGATATTGATGTTGGCGGCGTGTGGGGTGTTCGGAGTCGCCAGAAACCACGAGGTATGGAGATGGCGCCAAAGTTTATTCGCGAATACTTCAATAGTTCCAGAATCCAGTGCCGCTGGGTAAAGAGAAGTTTAGGTGAGAGCCGAATGCGGACGCTCTCATGAGATGGTGGTGGTGGTGCAAAGGCAAGGAGGACGCATCAATGTTGCGATCACGTCTGATCGATAGTAAACATGCGCACACAGTCCTTCTTGTCCCAAACCACGACACTCGACCGGCTCAGCTCCCCGGACTTGATAAGATATGTTCAAAGCAAGCATTGTAGACTTCAAAAACTCTGAAATCAGTGTCCACCATAAAGCACTGTCCACTCCCTCTAAAGAATTGCGCCAAAATCGCGCCGCCACCAAAGAACGAGAAGGCTGCGCGAAATGTTATCGACTGCAGGAAAAGCTGAGTCGCTGCGCTAGGGTACGCAAACTCTCGGATCAGAGGCTCAACTCCCGCGTTCTGACTTTTCTTTTGAAGTGTAAAACAGTGTCTTACTGTTCTAAAGAGGCGCGTCTTCAGAATAACGCTGAAATTTGGCATCATTAACACTTGCCTGTCCTTACAGTGCCAGAAAGCCGATTGGTAGACCTCTCTACCATTATTGCCTTACCGCCCTGATCCCATTCTCCTCTCTCAGGCCGCTCCACAAAGTCGCATGCACACGCGGGGACGAATCTACCTTGAACATCACCAAAATCGCACAACGACTCCTTTCCAGCACGGTGCTTTCTAGAATGGCCGAAGAATCCTGCGTCTACGCATGCGATATGATCTCCGCCTCTCCTGCTTCCCTTATCGAGCGATACGAAAACGAACCCTTCATAGTCCGAGTCGACGTGGCGATCGAGCCGGAAGACGTGAAAGCGTTCTACAAAATATATAACGACGACGATGCGAACCCGCCATTGAAACTTTATGGCCTCGTTCAGATCAACGCTGTCACGGATTGGACGAGCAAGGGCGCTGAGATCGTCACGGAGGGCGCGCTGGAGATGTGGCGCCAGGCCAAAGCCGGTCTCGTCGGTACTAGTACTCCCCTCCACAAGTCGTACCAAGGGCTACTCTGCATCTCAAAGGGTAACGCGCTAAACGTCTTCCACCCCATCGTGGTTTCCGCCGAGACCGTAGCGGCACTCAAACCTGGAGGCAAGCGGTCGACGTTTGGAGTCAGTTCGGCGATGACAGACAGCCGTGCGACCGTTCCAAAGACCCTGGAGAACGTTGTCGAGTGAGTGTCAATGGATGAATCTCTTTCTCTCATTCCTTTCCTTTCCTTTCCCCTCCAATTCGTACTTGTAATAATGCTCAAAAACTCATCGTCATCCTACCCCATACTTAGATACATGAACACGCACATCCGTCAAGACACGAAAGACAAGCTCTGTCTCCGCTCCGTCCTCGGGGAGACGGATATTCAGACGATCAAAGACGCCGGGGCTGCTGCGCGCGCTGCCAGAGAACGAGAGGAAGAAAACGGAGGAGAGGATGTGAATCAGAACGAGTGGAGCGAACCGCCGATCCCACCTGTGCAGGACAGCGCGTACGCGGCTTGGATCATGCGGAAGAAGGTGGACAGAGAGCAGGTCTACCTGCGCGAAGCTACGATGCAGTTCTTTGCTTCTCTCAGGCTTGGTTCTTGAACCCTTCTCGTGTAATAACCTTTCCCTAACGTCTTTTCTTGGGCTCGTCGACTTTTCAATGTTATGTTTAGCAATGCAAACTACCATCGTACCCTAGGTGACCGATTTCCTGGCTCTGAGCGTCAAATTTGGGGACGCTGGCTTAATCTGTGAAGAAGGAAGTTGTTCCGAATTTAAAATTTGTTTCGTTTGTATCATTTGCCGATTTGTGTGCCTCGCACGATGGATATGAGTTCGAAATGTCCTTTATTACGAGCTTGATAGACTAGAATATCAATGATGCTGCATACAGAACTTTCAATCTAGACTTCCGTGTAACATTTAAACCCACCGCAACAATTTATCATTCTCTTATTTCGCTGAACCCGACGTCCCATCGCCCCCCTCCATTCCATCCCTGAATGCGCATCATGAGCTCTATCGGTGCATACACCGTAACGAGAAACACGATACTGACTTCCTACTAGCCCAGAGCCGCTTCCCAGCCAACAGCGCAGATGCCGCCGAAACCAACCCAACCGAAGCAATAACCATAATCGAGACGATCCAAACAGCGCGAGGTTGGGTCGAGGCGGCGAGGCAGATAACGGAGCCGAAGAAGGATAAGATGCCTAGGACCATTAGGTTGCCTGCTGCGTTCCCCATCGCGACGGCGAGCTGCACAGACTTCAATGCCCCGGATAAGCCGCCCAGGAGCGGAATATTTGAATTGTTCAAGTTGTCGGCCACCGGAGCATTCTCGACGTCGTCGTCGGGTCGGCTGGGATGAGATTGGCGCTCGTTTCGCAGGATTCGCATTCGCGCTGCTTCGAGTCGTTTGTGGATCCGAGACGAAAGGCCGTATACGTCGTACGCCTGATGTAACGCAGCAAGCTCTGAATCGAATTGTGTTAATTGACGGTGCGAAGCATCGTCGATGGCTCTAAGCTGATTGTCGATGAAGGTGGTGTGTCGTTGCAGCGCAGCGGATGCATTCAGTGCCATGCGCGCAGAGCTGACGTCTAAAAGGACGCCTGCGAATCCGAGGGCGTTAGCGGCGACTGCGATGCGGGATGTGTTATCTTGATATGAGAGCGCGATGATTTGGGACTGGACTGCGGCGAGGAAGGTAGCCTGATTGGATGGGAATGAACTTGGATTGAATCGGGCGTTTTGCTTTGCTTTGAATAGTACGTAGTAACTCACCATCGTTGCGTTGGATACTAGAGTGCCGCCTTTATTTCTGACATCGTCCCAATCTTGGTGTGCAGGGGTATGCAGAATTGTATTACGCTGAGGGGAAGAGGCTCTCTCAGGCTGAGTGGAGGGTACTGGCACGTTCTCGGAGAGCAGAGCCACCGCGGCCGCTTCCGGGATTGTTGTTGGAGTGGGGGGATGAACGTCGACGTCGTGGGCTGAATCGGGCTCTGGATTGGGAGGGGCGGGCTGGGGCTCCTGTGTGCTCTCCATGGAAGGGGATGGATGAATCGCATGATAAGCGTCAGCGGCGACTTGGGTGGCTTCCCAGTGTGATTGAATTACTGTCAGGTTATTCTGGGACTAGTAGCTCGACGTAAGCGTTAACGTTTTGTGAGTCAGCCAGAGTACTGAGGGGCTCGGGAGATTCAGCTGATTCGAGAGTGGGCTGGTGTCGACGGAGGCTGGAGCTAATACGAGACAAGTTTCGTCGAAAAAAACTCTGAATTCCACTTTTTTGGACAATTCATAGATAGGGATGGCTAGGTATAAAACAGTCGGTGGTCGCCTGATTTCCCTTGAGCTGGATTCGTTGTGCGTGGACTGTGACGCTGAGCCAGTACAACGAGTTGGTCGTGGGCTTGTCGTGGGCGTGAGGAAGAGAGCGGCAAAATCGGATCAAGTGTTTACACTAGCTGTGGTTCACGGGTTGATCCGAACACGCCTTGTCTTCTCCCAACGACCACGAATCCGTTGTTTCGGGCAATTTTCTTGTACATCCACAATTTTGCTTCGGGGGATGGCTCGAATACCCCGATGTCTGTGACTGCACTATAACGGGAGTTTTCGACGATCGTGGCCACTTCTTCGACGCTGCTCATTTCTGGGATTCACAATTCACGATCGCCTACTGACAACTTACTGTCTCATTACTGCATGGTTCCGGTCTTGATTCTAACGGGCTAGATGTCTGAATGGACCTCGATCAACTGCAATACGCATGCTGTCGGAGGACCTCTGATAATGCGGTCGGACCCTAGATCCCGGTTCGGACAATTTCTCTGGGATTTGGGCCAAAATGCGACATCCGGTTCGGACAAAATCTCCCGTCCTGACGGCGGGTACCTACATCCTGGTTCGGACAAAATGTCGGACATCAAGCAAAATTTTCTGAAGAACTCTGCCCGATGCGCGCTGTAACTGGCGAAAATGAATGGGATCTGATCCCCCGCGCGATTTTGACGCGTTTCGAGCTGTTTCGAGCGATTTTCGGCGATTTTTTGCGAGGTCACGCGGAAAATTGCCGATTTGGGGCACTTACGTCACAATCGGCTAGATCCGGTTCGGACAATTTCTCGCCCAAACGCCCAAAATTGGTTCGGACAATTTCTCCCCATTTTGCCTTGGTCGGGATCTAGCCTTCAAAGGGATTATCAAAGGTCCTGCTGTCGGTGACAGGTCTGAAAGATGTCAAACCAGCGAGCAGGTCGCCGTAAAATCAATTGATCCACCCGGTCGGCCGTCGAGCGATCTCAAATTTCGTCGATCTACCAAGGTTTTCTGCTCTGGTAAGTCGCTGTCTGTGATGGTTCAGAGCGATTCGTTGACCACCTAATTCTTTGACTTTGCTCGAACTAGCGAGCGTTCGGATGCGGAGGATTGTCCGTCGTCACCCGTCGTTCTCCATCTGCTCCCGACAACTGCCAAGGAATTTCGTTGCCGCTGAGGTGAAACTTGACCGAAAGGGACCGTCGTGCAAAGTGGCGATCATGACCCCCTTATCAACTTCATCTGTTAGTGCAGACACTTCGTGCCTTTGCGGCGTGAAAGCCATTTTCTGTGCTCGTCTGCGGTACGTTTTCTCACCCCGCACGGAATCTACGGTGTTTGGCCTTGACAGTGACGACGGACATGAGGAAAAGGCACCGCTTAACTTTGATGCAGATCTTCGGAGTATCACATTTTCAAGACGCCAAGCCCAATGTCGTCTATAAACTCGCGTGGATCGATTGGAATGCATTTTTCCCTTCCCCTTCCCCTTCTCTTTCCCCCACTCTTTTTTCGCCCCTTCGTTTCCGTCCCCTCGTTTCTCGTCGTTGAACGACTCTGTCGGCAGTTCATCCATCCTCTATATCACACTCTATTATCCCTTTCGACTTGAACTAATTTTTGTCCACGACAATGATTTCTACTGCTTTCGTTCTCGGCGCGCTTTTGCTCGGCAGCGCGAATGCTGCCAACGACTGGAAGGTTCCGTGTGTTTCTGGTTCTTGCTCTTATGGTGCGTGCTTGTACATTGTCTTTCTCCCTCGTGTTCTTACAGAGATGTAGATCTTCCCGGCACCACGTCTGCCTCTGGTACCATGAAGATTGTGCGCTTTTATATGGACTCTCCTGTGGGTTGTACTCAATATCCTCGTATCCTCGTAGTGGGGATCCAGCGACGCCATCACGGACATTACGACCGCTGCAGGCTGGCAAATCGTCGGCTGCAATTCCACCGCGATGGCGCAAGACATCCGCCTCGTGTGTACCTCGGGCTCAGACAGCGACCCCGACTCTCTCTGCTCCCATCTCTATCAGAACTCCGGTGCCGTGAACAAGCTCGTTCGCTTGCCTGAGAACGTGCGTCTGGTTCTTTCTGCTGATGTCTTTTCGATACTGAGTTACTGTAGTGCGGCGCGTCTCCCTTCGCTCGGATCGCCAAGTCCTGGGTTCCGGAGGACCAATCGCTGCCCAAGAATGTCCGTCGGATGCTGCCTCGCTCGGGCCCTCAACCCGTTGTTAAAGCTCTCCGGCTCGACACCAACTTCGATCGCGTTGATCCCAAGTGCGTTGTAGTAATGCCACTTGATCTCTTTCTCCTACTCACGCATCATACACAACGCAGGTTCGGCGCTGTGAACATCGCCATCCAAGGCGCTAATGTTCCTGGTGCACCGACCACGATGGTCGTTCCCACTGGCTCCCACCGCCGGAGCCGGGATCGTCGTGGGTTCGGCGATTTCATCAAAGGCGCTATTGATTGTGGGTGTCTCCGCATCATACTCGACGATAGGGATAACGTTTGACGCCGTCTACTAAAGCCGTTTCGGATGGTGTGAAGAGCGCGGTCGGCGCTGTTACTGGTGCTGCCGAGAGCGTGATTCTTTTTCTTATTCCAAGTACGAGGAGTTGTTTTGATGTATTGTTTTGCAGACCGTCGATGCTGCTAAGGAGGCGGCTGCTAAGGTACGCGAGCTTACCCTCATTATTTTCGCGTCGATAGCTGACTTGTTTTCTTCTTTTAGGCGGAAGAAGTTGCGAAGGAGGCTGCTGCAAAGGTTTGTCAATGCAATTCTCTTTCTATACTGCGTCGTCGACAACCTGGTCCCAGACCGCTGAGGCTGCCAAGGCCGCTGCTGAGAAGGCTAAGGAGGTTGCAAACGACGTACGTGATAATATTTTCTTCTGCTCGTTTCGACGCTCAGATAAGCATGTCTGGTAGGTCAAGGACGCTGCCAAAGACGCCGTCGAAGACGCAGGCAAGGTCGTTGGAGCGGTCAAAGACAACACCGAAGCTGCTGCCTCGGACGTCAACAACGTCGACGTCAATAAGAGCATTGATTTGCCCCCGTTGACCTTCAACAAGAAGATCAATCTTGTTGACCAGTCGGTGGACTGTGGACCTGCGCAGGCGAAGTTGCGCGTTGATGCGGATGCGAAAGCGAATGCGCAGATTACGTTCAATGTTGCGGCTATTGGGACGATTGTGCCTCCGAAGGTGAGTTGGCTTGTGCTTCGTTGGGGTCAGATGGTATATGATACGATAGATCTCGTCTTTCGGAGCTACTGCCAATATGAACGCCGATGTCACTGGCACTATCACGGTCAACGCTGATGTCTTGGTGCGTTACTGATTCCTTTCTGCCCTTCTCGATCTCATGTGCGTTTGATTCAGGGCACGATCGGCACAGGTCAAATTACCCTCTTCGAGGCTGGCATTCCCGGACTCGACTTCCCTGGTATCCTCTAGTCTCTCGAAGCTACACTTGAACACATCTAATGTCGTGCCTCGGTAGGTATCCTCACCATTGGCCCGTCGTTCAAGGTCACCGGTTCGGTCGACGGCACACTCGATGTTGCTCTTGACGCCGACGTCGGAATCAACTTCAACGTCAAGGATGCGAAGATCGCGTTCCCGCCCAAGGACGACAACGCACCTGACGGCAAGGCGTTCTCTATCGGCGATACTCGTGCGTGTTTTTCCTTTCTTCCAGCTTCTTCATTTTATTTCTCTTTCTAGCCCTCACCCTGAGCACCACCCCCGACGTCACCGCGAAAGGCAAGATCACCGCGCACCTCATCCCTTCGCTCAACCTCGGCATCGACGCGCTCGGCGGCAAGGCCGACGCCCAAGTTACTCTCGCTGTTGACGCCAACGCCGCTTTGACACTCGGACTCTCTGGCTCTGCCGCGGCGACTGTTACTCAGGATGTACCGATTGACGGTGGAGATGCGGACCGCACTGTTGATGTTACGAAGCCGACTTTTGGTGGTTGCGTCAAGGCGGATAGCAACATCAACGTCAACGTTGGTGCTAATGCGGATTTCTTCGGTGAGTTTTGTTGGGATCGTTCGTTTGAGTATGTGATTGATTTGTTCGGTGAAGGTCTCTTCACCGGTCTCAACACCAAGAAAGTTCTGTTCACCAAGGACTTTGCTCTGTTCAAGGTACGCTTGGGCTTTTGCGTCGCTGAGCCAGCACGCTGAGAAGGTTTTGTTTTTTCTAGAAATGCTTCGGCGATGAGGCACAAGCTGCCAAGTCCGTCAAGCGCAACTCATCCGAACGCCGTTTCGTCCGCCGTGCAGCCCTCTCTTGCCCGATCCCTGGCCTGAAGAAGTCTGAGGTTACCTCGGGCACTATCAGCGCATCGAGGTGAGTGTCACCTCTCTGCTTGATTGGGCTCGAGGTTGACTTCACGCCGCGTAGTATCGCATAAGAAATCGTTTCGAAAATTAGTTACCCTATTTGTTTATACCTAATCTCTTTTTCTTCTGTATCGGGCTGTTGTTGCTTTTTCGTTCTTGTACATAGGCTAGGGGAAATTTTACATTCGAGTGTCGCTCAATCCATTCTGAGACTCTTTTCTGTGGTGAGAGAACTATGTCGTGGAGACGTTCCATCGCTCTGATTATCACCAGCAAGATTGTGCAAAAGAAAGAGAAGTGTTCGGATCAAACCGTGTGAACGAGACCCCAATTACCACACCTGATCCGAATCTGGCTTGCTTCCCAACCACCATGACCAACCTCCCGTCCTAGCTTGTAATGGTCATGGTCCAGGCGCAACAAATTCAACTTCATTTCAACACCAACGTGGCACAGTGGCACTGGGATGTCGGAATATCTATAAGTAATCTGGCTTCTGGGTTATCTCTCTTTGCAATCTTCAACGAAAAAGTGCCTGTCTGGCGTTTTTCAATGAGCGTTGTCTCGCGCAGTCATTTTTTGTCGACACATCTTGATTTTCAAAGCCGATGTTTGGTTCTCTCAGTACTCGCATGGAATCATCACAAAACGTCCCACTGGACTCCAAGAATAACCTGACAGCAATGGGGATGGGAATCGCCGGCGCTTATCATACAATACATCCTCCCTCATGGCTAGCATGGAGATTCCTCAGCCCGTCCGTCCCCAACCCAATGAAGGGCGCGATTCTTTCTCCATCCGAAAAATCTTGGAAGCAATTGATGCCCTGGCCGATACAGTACCTGCAGCCCAGCTAGCCTCCATGGCTCTGCATATGCTTTTTGATTCGACTTCACGGCAGAGTTGGGACGATATCAAAAGCGGAAGCAGCAGTCTCGTTTCCAATGCAGCCATCGTATGCATTCCTTCGAGCTTATGCCCGATCCTCGACTCAGACCGAATCATTGACAGGCAACGTTTCTCGCCGCCGTCCAGTCCCAAATCATAGCGCTATCGTACCAAGACAATAATTCCCACATCGCAGTCGCCACCAACGCCTTAGGGTTCGCGGGAGTACTACTGGATGTCAGTTCCGCCTGTTTCGGCCTCGGGTCATCCACAACCCTCCAGCGGCACACGACCATCATCGACAATCAACTCAGCGCCATCGACGAGGCTTCAATGCATCAAGTGGCCGATATATTAAACTTTCGTCACCTGCAAGATGTTTACTACTCGTCTGATATTTGGGACCGCATCCGTAGCAAAGTGGCCGCGCGCGTGCGCATGTTACAACGGGAGAACCAATCTCGTGGATTGGAAGAAATCGAGCACGGCCCGATAGACGATCGCCCCTTGCTACAAGCTTTACCAGAGTCATGGAAACAGGTTCAGAGCGCACTAGCAGTCGGAAACGCAGCAAGTAATGCCATGATACTCGGTGTGCTTTGTTTCTTCGGCTCCATTATCTGCCTCGCCGTCTCCACCCAGCCTCCCGTCGTTTGGATTGTCTCTGTGGTGGTCACTGCATGGGTTATCTTGGCCGTCGTCGCGACATTCATAGTTTTGACTGTGAAATGGTTTGCAACTAGTGAGTATCGATCGTTACATTCCATTATGCAGCTCAGGATCCTCTTGCAGGGCTCGTAGCCCGTCGATGAGACATGATAGGTTCAGGCATCGGGGTCAGAGAACTGAGAGAAGGCAGTTGGCAATTTTTGGCTGCGGTGACCTTACCGACGAGCAGGGGCTGAGGTTCCTCTTCCTTATGCAATCATTCTGGTCTACTATACTATTCAGTCTGAAATAAAAGAGGTGACAACTGAAAGGTTGAGCTCATCCAACGTCAGAATAGAGGCAAAGAATTCAAATAGGGTTGTGCGCCGTCACGTAGACGGAAACCCCGGGCGAGCAACGAGAATACTCGTTTTGCCACCGTGCCGTCGAGTCGACGGCCGTGACGGCCTTGATGTTGTCGCATAAACAACGAATTTCTGATGATACGGAGAGACTGTGGAGAGCGGAATGGAGAGGGATACAATTGGAGAATACTTATTGTGAACGGATCCACGCAACATTTACACACTATACCGCCCGGATGATCCAGCACTTGGAGGATTCGAAATCGATCAATCGTTGACAGATTTGGAGGTCAAGTTCGGGGCCTCAGTAGGCAGAATTGAAGGAAGGAATATTGGAATGAGCCCGCAAGGTCATGTTCGTAGCGAAAATGTGATGGGACTGTGGTGTCTGTTTTGCATGGAAATGAGCGGGAGATACCTGGAATATTGATTGTCGTGACGTACTCACCGAGTATTGCATGGTCGACAGGAGGGAAAGAACGAACGGGGAGGTCGCGACGAATCGTCGTCCAGCTTCGAGTAAGTAAGGACTTGACAGAAGCTGATCAAGGATGATTCGAGTCAGGGTATTGAAACTGTATGTAGTATGCATGTACCCACTCACCCATCTTCATTCTTCAGAAGATTTAAATCGGTGTGGTGTGAGGGTTCCACAGAACGGAGGGAGTCAAAGGCGTCGTCAGAATTGCAACTCAATGAGGCTGGATCGTGCGTGTGTCTGAAATAAGATGAGAAGATGAGGGTAAGTAAGAAAGGATAGACGTACATGATCAAGATGAAATTGAGTATACAAGAGCGACGACTTGAATGATAATGTTGAGAACGCTGCTGCGAATTGAATACAGCCGACGGGTAGTGATTTGAGAGTTGTTGTATAGCGGTGCACACGAATAGAGAACAGGATTGGAGCGGATTGGGTTGAAGGCACGAGATGATTCAGACTGATCAAGGGTGGGTTGGGGTCGCGAATGACGGAGAATTAGTTGTGGATACGTTTTGTTTTGAGTTAATTTTTGCTTGTGGAGGGCCGAGACCAGGGATTTGATTTGATTGGGAAGCGGAATGGAGCTGCGGAAGGTCTATGCATCGAAGAGGAAGTTGGCGCGTGTAATGGGAACGGATCGGATTGTCATAACGGATAGAGTCGCGAAGAATGGCTGAGATGTGGCTCGAGTGACGGAGAGTGGTGGACGGCAGGGGGTAATTTCGTGAGGTAATTTTGCAGGAAGGAATGGTGGAGACTGCGTTTGTGATGATGGTGTGCCCGAAGGGATGCGAGCGGTATGAATGACAATCTTTCCTTGGAGTGACATCTTCGCCGGGATTGGAGAATTATTGTGGTAGTTTGAATCGAACACAGAGGAAGTATTAGAGTTTGGGAGGTAAGGCTCTAGTTTCAGGATGCTCGATCGATATGGGTTGGGGGGGAGGAAATGAAGTCTTGAGAGGACAAGATTTAGACGAAGGGTGGCGGTGGATGGGAAGCAAGGGAATATGTTGCGTCAAAAGGCAGGGCTGTATCGGAACTGATCCGCCATAGGAAAGAGGTGGTTTTGAAGCAGTCGAATAGCGATGAGTATGCGCGAACGGAGTTTGGACGATCGGTGGGAGGTGTGGATTGGACGATAGAAGATCGCTAGTTTGCGAGTATGATGATAAGCGAGAGCGAACAATGCTGTTGGTATCGAGTAGAGTCAAGGCCCATGAGGTATTGAATTCCAAACGGGAAGGGAGGGAGGGGCGTGGTGCTTTGAGCAGGAGGAGGTAGACTTCGCGAATGAGGCTGATACCGGCGGATAAGGATGGGTGATTGACAGTGAATCATGGCGGAGGAGGGGAGGAAGCGCAGGGATTGGAGCCGGCGGTAGGTAGAAGACTAGAGGAAGTGGATGGAGTGAAGCCCAAAAATTGCCAAAACGGAGACGGAGACGGCTGAGGACTGACGAATGACTAACTCAACTCAGACTGAGAACTGAAAGCGGCTAGTGGAGAGTCGTCTTGCATTCGGCAAACAAACATCCTCCGTGACTGACGAGTACCGACGATTGACCATAGGACGACTGAGGGAGACGAAGACTGTTGGGGTTGTTGACGGAGACGCGTGGGAACAACGCGTTACAGTTGTGACAATGGTCCGTGCGCAAGGCAGTGCAGTGGCATTGTGCTTTGTCATCCTGACGTCTTGTTTTGCCAACTGCGATCTGCCCGATTTCCGACCTCGGCTCCCTAGCGCACTGACCACCCACCAACACCTACTCACCGCTGCCCACTATGAGCAGCACGACGAGCTCAGCGCCCACCGCGGCGCCCATGGACGACGACAGCCCCGCGAAGAGCTGCGATACGATTACGACGGGCTCCACGACGGCTGGAGAGACGGCGATGCTGCCTGAGACGACGACGGAGACGATGGAGACGGCTGAGGAGACGGTGCAGTCGGTGGGGTATAAGGGAAAGGCGCTTCGTTCGTGGGCGCAGTTGCCTCCTGAGGTCATACGGTGCGTTACCTTTGTTTTTCTCCCTTTTTCTTGTCCTCTTTCGGCTTTTTTGCTTTCTTTTCTTGGTGTTTCTCGATTGCAAGCGCGTTTGTGGGCTCGTTGTCTCTTCTGTATGCATTCTGGACTTTTTTGAAGACGCTTTGGCCACTCGTATCTCCGATTTCTCCGTTTCCCGCCATTTTCGTGTCATCTCCTTGTCTTTGGCGGGGAGAGTGGCACCCAATCGTCGCTGTTTTCCTTCTTTTACGCGCCGTCGCATTCCTTTTCATTTCGCTTGCGATGTGGGCGCGTTGTTGTTATCATCCGCGATGATTCGCGGGGATTCAATTTACATGGCGTGGATGTGTATCATCATGTGCGCGTTCTTGCTGCGCTGGATCTCCGGACTTCAGCCCTTCTCGGCGGGATCTTACTACTATCTCTCCAATCCTTTGTTTCTCTACTTTCGAATGCTGACCCCCACTCAGATTAATAGTATCATGGTACATCAATATCGTCCAGCCGACCTTACCCCTACCCGCTACCTGGGACGTTCACCACAACCCCGAAAACCGTACCCGATACGTTCCATGGGCGGAATACGTTATATATGCCGCCGCTCGCAATGCGAAAGAGGTAGAAGCTTTAATGTGTGTTTGCCCGACGTGGGGTATCGCTTGTACGTCTCTTTTCTTTCTCTTCTTGTCTCACTCTTTCTTTGAAATGTTACTTACGCATAATCACTTTGTACGCACAGTGGAGCAGCATCAAATCTGGGACCACGCAATCCGATACTTCGACCCCTACGGCACCTACGCCAACTACGCCCTCTTCCCCGCCTCCTCCACCGCCCACACTAACACCACCTCATCCTCAGGCGCCTCCCTCCCCCCGCGCCCCACCCACACCCCCTACAACCACTTCCGCGCCATCCTCACCACCTCCTGCCTCCCCTGCCGCATCAACTCCCCAAACACCACCACCGGCCTCGGCGCCGCCAAGCGCACCCTCACCTCCCCGCGCAACGGCGTCGTGCACGTCTGCCGCGAGCACGCGTACAGCGCGAGCCGCGCGCCGAGGAGCTGCGGGGTGTGTTTTGTGGACGGGGAGCTGGGGAGAAGGGCGAGGGGGGAGGCGGTGAGGGTTGCGAGGGAGGAGGTCGCGAGGGCGGAGGCGGGGATGGGGGTTGGGTTTGGCTTTGGGCGGTGGGGTGCGGGTGCAGGGGTCTATGAAATTGGGAGAGCTGCGAGTGGGCCGGGCGGGGAGGAGGCGAGGAAACAGGCTGCTGCGTATCTCGAGAAAGCGAAAGCGGCGGTGGAGCAGGCGCGCGCGAGATTGCAGCGCGCCGAAGAAGACGCGTACGGGCGCGGTGGACACGCCGGCGGTAGCGGCGCATTGTTAATGGGCGACGCAGGAGTAGCAGACAACGAAGACGAAGGCGCCTTCCCCGGCACCGCCGCCACCTGCCGCAACTGCCGCGCCGAATGGCTCTGGCGCTACGCCATCCTCGACGCAGGCCTCGCAAAGGACGTCCCCGCCGTCTCCGGCGGCCTCTCCCTCGCGCCCGGCACCGTCTTCCTCTCCTCCGCCGAAAAAGCCAAAGACGATCAAGAGAAAAAGAGGAAGGGCGACGACGGCGCGGGGGAGGCGCTGATGCGGAGTTTAGGCGCGCGGGCGGGGGCGATGGGGTGTTTTTGGCCCGAGGACGCGATTGTGAAGGCGTTGGTGAGTGCGTATGTGGAGCTGGGGGAGGGGACGGTGGAGCAGGTGCTGGGGGCGGCGAAGGAGAGGGGGTGGTTGAGGACGCATACGCGGTGGGGGGAGTTGATGAAGCAGGCGTTGGCGTCGAAGAGGTGGGGAGATGGAGCTGCCGGTGGTGGTGGCGGTAGTGGTGGTGCGGGGGGGAGGCCCGGGGAAGGCGTGCTCGTGCCGACGGGGAGGAGGGCGAGGAGTCCGTCGCCTGAGAGCGTCGATGGGATGCGCGAGGTGCGCTATGCCAACAACGAGGCCAATAAAGCGGTGTATGCGCGCGCAGGGTACGTCACCGACGACGAATACAACAACTACGATCCGGATCTTGACCTCGAGGAAGAGGACGAGGATGATTCGGAGCTGGAGGACGAGCTGTTGGAGGAGGAGGAAGATGAGTTTGCAGCGGCGCTGGATATGGGGGTGAAGGAGATGGCGTTGACGGATTGGGCGAGGGCGAGGGTGTTGGATGGGGCGTGGGTGGCGCCGGCGGATGTGTATTATAAGATGAAGGGCGGGATGGGGTTGGGTGGGTTTTTTCTTTTCTTTCTTCGTTTTAATTCATTCACTGATTTTCTTCTTTCGATTCAGCTGAAGCCGACCCGTACGTGCGCGCGGTGCACCCCGTATCGTGGTCTGTCTCGCCGGACGCCTCACCGCCGCATTCGTCGTCTTCCGCGTCGGCGTCGGCGTCGGCGGCTGTCCCAGCTCCTATCAGCGCTAACGCAGCAGAAGCGACGGACTCGACGCGCCACCCAGGCCCGCCCACGCTCCCCCCGCCGACCTACCTCCTCGCGGAAAACTCCAACAACGCATATATGCGGCAGATGCGCTCTGTGCTCCTCCCCGTCTTCAGTAATGTTGTTAGGCGGCTCGTCGTCGAGTGTGCGCTTGATCTTGCTGAGCTCACCTCGGGCGCGGGCGTCGATAAGCCGCTTCCAGCGCGGAAGCTCCTCGACCCGGCGATGCGCGCGGCGCGGATGACGATTGGGGAGGTGGTGCAGCAGTTAAGGGAGGAGGAGGGGGTGTGGTTCGATGGAATGGATTGGAGCGCGAAGAGGGTGAATGCGCGGGAGCAGGAGGCGGAGGATGAGAGGAGGGAGGGGAGGCATAAGGGGGAGGGCAGCGGGAGCGAGGGGTCGTCGTCATTGGGGACGTCGCCGCGGACGAGCGATACTGATACGAGTCCGGTGCTTTCGACATCGACGTTGGGGACGACGCCGAGTCCGCCGCCTGGGGAGAAAGATACGAAGAGTGCTGTGGGCGAGGGGGCGGGGGTGAGCACGAAGAAGAACAAGACGATTCCGGTGTCGCCTGTTATGGACCCGCCGAGGCTGATTAGGCCGATTCCGCATGTGCCTGAGACGATTGAGCATTTGCCGCATTATAGTATGGAGGCGTTGAGGATGGTACGTGTTTTCTCGTTTTCTCTGTGTGGGGATATCGGCTGACCAGGTTTTTTTCTTCCTTTGTAGATATGGAGAGAGGCGTGCGCGCCTTTGTATCATTGTCGGTGCTCGGTCTGTGAGCGCGCGATGTTGGTGCAGGCGGCGGCGAAGGGCGAGAAGGGTAGCCATGCGACGAAGACGATAGCGCCTGCCGCCGCGCGCGCTGCGACCCCCGGTCCCCCTAGGAGCAGCGAGAAGCAGCAGCAGCACACGGCGAAGGATAACGCAGCGCCTGGGGATGAGCCTTTTGTTATGCCTATCCCCGCCGAAGAGGAGACCACCGCCGGCGCGGAGAGCGTCGTGCAGCTCGTGGATCCCGACAGCTATCAGCCCGAGTACGATCTCGACAGCGAAGGCGACTTCGAGGGGATCGAGGGGCTGACGGCGCAGGAGCGGTATTGGCTGCAGGTCGAGCGGGACGAGGGCGTCGGTGCGTGGGAGCGCGAGATGGAGATGGCGAAGGAGATGCGGGAGGGGAAGTGGGGGAGCGGTGGGGGGATGGGCGGGTACGATCATGATGATATGTCGTTTTCGGTGGATGGGGAGGAGTATGAGGAGGAGGAACGGGAAGAGGCGGATGGGATGAGGAGGGATGGGAAGCCGTTTATATTGAATCCTGCGCCGGCGACGTGGATCGCGCCGAAGATGACGGGGAGGAAGAGGTCGGTGGATGAGTTGGAGGGTGGGGACGATGCCAGGGTACACACTCATAGGTCTTCTCGTGCGGGGACCCCGCCGAAGCGCGCGCGCACGGTAGAGCCGTTCCCGCGGAATGGAGGCAAGCGGGGGTCGGAGGAGTTGGATGTGGATGAGCTGGATGCGGTGGATACTGCGAGCGTGGGGTCTGCGCCGAAGCGTGCGCGGGTGGAGGCGATTGAGAGCCCGCCGGATTCGAGTACGCCTGGGACGACGGCTGCGAGCGAGGATTCGGGGGTGTCAGCGGCAGTGGCAGGGGATGGTGCCGTGGCTGCTGCTTAGGAGGGCTATCTGCCCGCCTCGAAAAAAAGTCGTCCAGGAATACGGACGCAATACATACATGTGGTCTTTTTGCTTTCGAGATTTTTCGATTATCGACCAAAGATTTTTTTTCATTCTCGCCCTTTTGATATCTCGCTCTGTATTGCTGTGCTATAGTGCCTTGCTGGAAGATGAATAGTATACCTGTGAGAGTTGTGTATAGAGTTATAATCTGTCTGTCTTTGTTGCATAGATAATGGAGTGAAGGAGTGGGCGAAATTTGGCTGGCTCCTTCCTTTTTGGTCTGGCCGTTGCCCAAATAAGGCAAGCACAGCCTGAGTACGTAAGTTTCCGGCTTACTTCAGAACCACCACGTCCAAGACCTCCTTGCTTTTATTCGCGAAATGGCTGCTACTACGGAAGCTTCAACTTCGAAGAAGAAGCGGAGACAACCATGTGACGTTTGTCGGCGGAGGAAAAGTGCGTGGACAGCTGTGTGAGATTCGCGAATTGCCAGAGTCAGACTGATTTCGTTTGAATTTCAGCGGGTTGTAGGCTTATTTTCATGTATCTTGAGGTATTCTCTCCCCAACTTTGACGCCTACTACAGGTTATGGATCGGAAGAACGATGTAACACCTGCGTTGAATTTAATCTCGAATGTACGCGCTTCAACGGTCCAGCGGTGAGTTCTCACTTGTCACTAGTTTGAGTTCCATTTAACAACTCCGAAATCCAGAAACGGAGAACTCAAACGTAAGCTTTCCTTTGCCTCCAGGTTGTTCAACTCGTTTTTCTCTCTGCAAAGCTATGTCACCGGACTCGAAGATCGGCTACAACGCTCGGAAGAATTGGCCAACGAGCTTCGCAGCCAGCTAGTCAAATCACACGCAGAGTGTCAAAGATGCACCACCGACTCCCCGTGTCCCGCCCTCAAGAAATCAATTCAAGACAAATTTTCAGGACTGAGCAATCTCCATTTCTCGCATCCGTCAAAATTCGACATCTCCGACCCTCCAGATGGATTATCCGCCTCACTACACATCATGCGGCGCACCATGGCGAGTCTGCATCTCCCTCCAGCGGCTGTCAAAGATAGTGAGAACTTTGCGAACGATGTAAGTGTGCATCTGCATCTTGACTTGCCGAACACTCGCTTATGATGTTACAGCTCGACGAACTGTATCTCTCGAAAGGCTCCTTCATTGGGAAGAGCTCTGGAGCGACAGCACTCAACAGTCTTATGGCTCTCATGAACAAGCGCCCTCCAGATGGGTTGCACCCGTCACCCGCACAACGCGCCAACGTTCACGACATCGAAAGCCACAGTTGGTGTAGCTACAATCTACGACCGATACACTGGCGCTGGCGGCCCGTAAGTCTTTTTTCTTTCTATATATCGCAAGAATATGACGAATCGACTTCTTCTGGTAGTGGTTATTCACCCCGAGCCGCGGGAACGATTTCATCTTCCCTTCTCCACCGCTGATGGTGGAACTCGTGGATCTATACTTCACGCGCGAGAATATATATCTACCGCTTCTTCATCGACCTACTTTCGGGCGGGGAATTGCGGAGGGGTTGCATTTACGGTGTGTGTTTCCCTATCTATCTATCTTACGCGTTGATCTCGAAGTCTGACGCGAAGATAGGGATGAAGGCTTCGCTGTGACCGTTCTGCTGGTATGCGCTATAGGCTCGCGGTGGAGTACAAATGCTGGGAAGGATAACTCGGGGTTGGCTTGTGGGAGGGAATGGTTTGAGCAGGTGCGTTATATCATTCGTTGCCTGGCTATCTATCGCTGTCGTTGATTATCTCTACTGACTTCGACACCTTCAGGTTCCACCCATCCAACGCGGTCTCATGGCTCCGCCGACGTTGTACGATTTACAATATTATTGCGTGAGCGATCTTTGGAAAGCCTTGGTCTTGCGATTCTGATATTGCACTTTTTGAGCTCGCTGTATCCTTCCTCGACGGCTGTTCCCCGCCCCAAACATGCTGGACGTTGATCGGCATCGGGCTTCGTTTGGCTGAGGTGTGCATGCCGCCGCTTTTGCCTCTTCTTCTCTCACCTATCATGTCATGTCGAATTACAAAGGATCTCGGCGCGCATCTACGAAGAGTTACCACCGATACCCCATCCGCCGAAAGCGAGCTCTACAAGCGTGCTTTCTCGGTGTTGGTATACTGGGAACGCGTGATCAGCGCGGAGATGGGGAGGACGTGTGCGTTGCAGTACGATGAGTGAGTCACTTATTGCCAATGTTTTTTCTTCTTCCCACTCTGATCTATGTATGTGTTATTTTGGACAACGTCAGCTTCGACATTGACCCTCTATTGGAAGTCGACGACGAGTACTGGGAACATCCCACGCATCCTTTCAAACAACCCCCCGGCCGGCCCTCTCGGATTGCGTTCTTCAACGCACTCATGCGACTGAATCATATCCTTGGTTGGTGCTTGGTCTCCATAGTACGTTCATTTCATCCCCCGTTCCATCCGTCGCACCAATACACCGACTTTCTTACACAATCTGCAGTATTCCTCCAGCAAAAAACTCGCCGTCCTCTCCATCAACGGCCCCTGGGAAGACCACGCCGTCCCCGAGCTCGTTTCCGTGCTCGAAACATGGCGCACTCGAATTCCGACACATCTTCGATGGGACCCGCTGCGCGAAGATTCGGTGTTCTTTGAGCAGTCGGTGGCGCTGCATGCGGCGCATTCGAATGTACAGATCTTGATCCATCGGGTTAAGCTGCAGAAGGCTAGAGTTCCTGTGCGTTTGCTATTTCTTCATTTTACTTCTTTCTTTGAACCCAGTTGACGATGCCGCGGGGTGGGCGTTTATCCAGGCTTCGGTGCCTTCGTTCGGAGTATGCACGGCGGCGGCGAGGGCGTGTGTCAACACGATTACGGTTCAGCGGCATCGAAGTGGGAACTTGCCGTTTCCGATGAATTTGGTGGGTATTCTTCGAGATTTACTGCTTCTGACTAGTCTGATTGCTCATAGAGGCCGGTTTTCACCTCTGCGATTATAATTCTACTCAATATCTGGAGTACGAAACGGAGCAATGCACCACTTGCGAGGAACGAAGATCTGGAACATGTTGATAATTGCATCGATGTGATCCGTCTTTGCGCTGAACGGTAATCTTACTTGTTCGAACTTCATGACCTTGAAATTGATGATTTCTTTTTCTTTAGTTGGCAAAATGCTGCGATTCTTGGGTGCGTGGTGTGCGATGTTGTTTGCCCGCGAATTAATTGGTTGTAACAGTGATATTCTAACAGAGTTAGCTGGTCGAGAGGTCGTTCCCTTTCGCGAGGAGGCGGAGCGCGCAGACGTGAATGGACCAACTGAACTCAACTGCTTCGGCAACGGTACGTAGTTCACCATTCCCTCGAATCCTTTCCAGTATCAGCTAACACGCGCAGGAATGTATTCCGACGTGGTGGGTCTACCTTTCTCTCAAGATAATGCCACACGGGAGGACGATCTCATGTCGGCAATGATGGGGTTTCCGTGCGTTACTTGATTCGGTGGCTTCTTCTCGGCCATTCTGAATGATTTCCTTCGTAGAGCGGATATATGGGCAACGTACATGTCTAATTTCGACACAGCTGTGTAGTTTTCTATTGTGTTTGTGTGCAGATGACAGCTCTTGAGTGAACCAAGGGCCCCGGAAACACGCACGCTCACACACTAGGCATATTCCGACAATCGCAATCACCCACGCGTTTGATAACAGTCTTCTTTTATTCCCTATCCTCCTCCATGGCAAGCTCAGGCAATTCCCAGCCTGCGCCCCTAAGCCTCACCAAAGGGTTCCATTCCAAGAAAACCCTCTTAGACAAACTTGATAGACTCGCCGGCATCGTCCCCCCGGTCCGTTCTAATATTTCGCATTGTAACCACGGAATCTCGAAAAATCTGTCGCGGCCACTGAACACCATTCATGTGTGGTGCCGCTCCAAAACATCTGGCAGTATGTTATGTGTTCATTGGGTTCGACTCCCAGGTCTCCATATCGATAGCGCGCCCAATATTTTGCTCGGCTGAATTACAATCACAGATTTCACGGGCAGCAACTTGAACTCCGCGCAATATGCTATAAGTAGAACCTAAATACCGGAAGGAGGAGTTTCTTCGAGCGGGCCAACCAGTAGTTCGGCAAGTTTTCGATCTGTACAATATTAAAACAAGTCTACTTTTATTCAGTATTTTAGAGAGCGCCGCAAATTTGGTGGCCCTCAAATGGTATTCGCCTCGCCCGAGATTGCTGTGATACAGAAATCTCAACGTGCCTTAAGGAAAGACAGAACGTTAGATGAGAACTCTCAATGACCAAGGCCGAGAGACGCAAAAAACTGAATCGTGGCTTCCCGCACGTAGACCTGCTCTCTATCGACCTTCTTCCGCATGATCCAAGCCGCATATGCACGGGCATGCACGGACGGTGCTGGCGGTTCATTCAAGGCGTCCACTTGTTCATCATCTTCCTCCCCAGCCGATTCCTTGAGAACTCGTGCGGCCGCTCCAGCATCTTTGATCGTCTGAATATCCACGTCACCCAAGACGGAGCGAAGACATAATTTGTTCTTTTTATCTTCGCGTATGTGCGTATTCATAAACCTTTCGGCGGATCAGATTTGGGTGGCATACAATCTACAAAACATCGTCGAAACTGAGCTGACTTACTCGATAACGTTCTCCAAAGTCCTTGGAACCACACCATGGCCGCCTGTTATCGCGGATCTGACTCCGAACGTGGAGCGTGCACCGCCGGGTTTGAGGTCGACGACGGTATCGGCCGCCACTACGATGGGGTGGAAAACGAGCATTGTGTTGCCCTTTGAGACGCAGACCAACCCTTGACACGCATCGTGCAAATGTGTTCCCACAAGACTGGCCTTTGCGTTGCGCCACATCTGCATCCCACCCTCCGGGACAATTCCAGTGTGACTCCAGTCGGTTATAGCATTTATTTGTACGAGACCCGGGATGTTTGATTGCGGCGTTTTTGCCGACGAGAGAGAGTCGCCGTGGTCGTTGTTGTAGAGCTTGTAGAACGCTTTGACGTCCTCTGGTTCGATGGCAACGTCGATTCGCACGACGAAGGGTTTGTGTTGGTACCGCTCAGCTGGAGGAACGGGCGAGTTGAACATGTCGCATGCGTATACACAGGCCTGTTCGACGCAGTTGTATAGTGTCCTCCCGGCAAGTAGTCTCTGGGTGATTTTGACCAGGCTGAGCGTGGAGCCGTCTACTGGAGTGCATCCGGTTTTGTGAACTGGCCTGAACCAGGGCGCCCATCAGAAGCGATTATACCACGAATACTTAGAGCAGGCTCACCAATGTGATCTTTGGCACTGTATAACGAGATGTTAACGTTGGAATTTGGAGACTGGACAAAGAGAATTAGTAGTACGCGCCTCCTTGGAACAATAAGCCACTGTTTTACACTGTAGACGTAATCAGATGCTGAACTCGAAGAATAATCTATAGTCAAAGTGTCACTTGCTTTGGCGCAGCGACTGAGCTTCTCCCCAAGCCGATAGCAGTTCCCGCAGGCCTCTTTGGAGGCAGCGCGATTTTGACGCAACTCTTTCGCCGGCGTAGACAGAGATTTCTGATATACGCTGACGTCGGGGTGTTTGAAGTCTACGATGCTCGGTCTTGACATATCTTCCAAGAGTTGCGGTTTGTGAGGGAGAGGAAGAAAGCGATGTGTGCGCATGTTTGCAACTGATTGATGTGTGATTGCAACTTTGATGCCTTGCATCTTGCTTCATGACCACGACCACGACCACCATCTCGCCCAGAGCTTGAAGCCAGTTGGACTCATTGCATCGTCGGATTTTGGACAAACAATTCTCCGCCGGGCTCTGATCCCATAAGCGGAATGAATTTCCACCTCCGAGTCTGGTTGGTCCAAGTAAGTAAGTAGGGCGGAATTAACTCCCAGTCGGTCAATGTTTAATATCTCTTGAAGAAGGGGCGGATTGGCTTACGGTGCCTCAATTCCCCAGTCCTGAGGTTTTTCCAGGTCCCGGCGATGTACAATCCGTGTACAGCCATCGAATGATTCGACCCCGGAACGGCTGTAACTACCATCTCGCACAATTGAAGTTTGAAGATCACACCTCGCGACTGTAATGTCCCTCTCCCGCCTGTCCTTCAACACCCGACTCGGATTCCTCTGGCCGCCGAATCATGGTGATACTAGACTTCCGCATCGTTGTAACTCACTCAATGTGGCCAAGGAACAGATTCCCGTGGCTTCGGAAAACATTGGCCGCTATATTTACCTGAGACAACATTGACAGCCAAAATGTACATGAATCCCGGATTGTTTTCCCACTCTGCTCCAACAATTCTGATATCCCGCAGGGAGGGTCACGAAATCCGAGTGAGGCGCCGCGTTTGGTCTATTCCTGCTCGTGCGTAATTGTTCCGTCTACTCTATTGAGATCACCTAGGTAAGATCATCCATATTAGGTCTTCTTGACGCCTTCCCAACAGGAACATGATGGAGATGCAAGAAGTTTCGGCATAACTACACCCCAAAGCCGGGTTGTGGGCCAGTGGCTGGATTTAAGTCTCCTTGATATGTCAAAATCGTGGCGCCATCTCGCTGAACCGCCGCCCCTCTTCCAATACTCACCATGTACCACCTCTTTACCTCCAGAGCGACTCTCGTTCCGCTTGACAATACCGTTGGGGTGTCTCTCATCGGACTCATTCTCTCTTCAATGTAAGCGAGTTCCTTGACTTCCGATTAACTTCATATAACGAGAATATCAGACTATTCGGAGTGACCTGCCTTCAAATATACCTCTATTTCACGAGGTATTCCTCGCGCGATCAGGTGGCCTTGAAATTATTCGTGAGCTTTCCTCTTCGAATCCAGGACCTAAGCTGACCTCACTCGGCACTCGCTTTAGGTCGTGCTGCTGTTAATTATGGATTCTCTACATCTTGCCTTCATATCGCATGCATTTTACCGAATCGTTGTGTCCAATTTTGGAGACTATGCTGCGCTGGGCCAACCGCCATGGTGAGTTTACGTCGCATCCGGTAGGTATTTGAATATGTAATTCATTGTGATTTTCAGGACTCTATTAGTAAGCTCTGCCATTTTCTGACGTTGATAATTCGCGCTCATAATCGAATCAAATCGCTCAGGTTCAAGTTGTTCTCGGAGGTAAGGGAAGCGCTGTCCAGACCGCTGTTCGCGAATACCGATCATCTTCTTGCTGAGTAGTCACTGTGGCGACAATGGTGCAACTCTTTTACGCTTGGAGAATTTACCGGCTTTCGAAAGGAGTTATAATCCCTGTGCTTGCTGTCAGTGATTATTCTACGTTTCTGAATTACTTATACCGTGACTGACTTGGCATGTGCAATTCCAGGCGATCTGCGCTCTTGTTAGCTTCGGTGATTATTACTCCCTTCTGAATCCCAAAGACTCAGCTCACGAGAAGATAACCAGCCCTCTCTGCATTGTACACACATAAAGCGTGCGTCATCATTCTCGTTCAACGCCTTCCATCATACGGGAACCTGACGAAGGAATGAATTAGTTTGACTCAACCGTTCTCCACCACCTCAGTGACGGGAAAGGTCACATATAATAACACGGTCAGTATATATCTTAGCATCCAACAGAAAGCACTTTCACTGACGACTTTAATCCAAGGTATTCTCCGCGACTGGACTCGGATTTCTTATGGCATCGGATATCATCGTTGCCTGTGCCATGCTGTATCATTTATCGAGAAGTAAATCTGAGTTCCAGGGGTAGGCGCCGCCCGTATTCGACTCGCTGTTTTCATGCGGCGCTGACCTCTTCATAGCACGAAAAAAGCTCTGAATACATTAGTTGCGTACTTTGTAAGCAGCGGTGCACTCACGACGCTGTTTGCCATTGGCGACCTTGTAGCTGTAAGCTCGCTTCTTTATCGCCATGTTGATTACTCACACAGGGTTTCAGGAAGCAGTTTCCCCATCGACATTGTATGAAGCACCGTGAGCGCAATTACGCATTTTTTCGACCTAAACTCGGAAAAGAATACTGACGTGAGACCAATCCAGATTCTTCTTCATCCTCATCCGACGTTCGTACCTGTTTCCCAAAGCTACCCTACTGCATGCTGACACTAGGTTGATTTCCAGTGCATTGCTTGAGCTTCATGTCAATGTACGCATGATCCCTTTTACTCGGATCGTAACTAAAAAATATGGCGTGACAGTCTCAACTCGCGCGACCACGTTCGCAACCAACTTCATATGAGCGGCCATGCCATGGTCACGATGCCTTCATCTTATCATACCGCTACGGACACGGAAAGCGGGATGAATCCCGTTGCGGAGACGAAGACAATGGAGAGCCGAGTGACGGCTTTCTCTGATGCGAGACAGGTGGGGAGTTTTGAGGGTATGGGGTCAAAGCGGTAGTAGTACGCGGAGAAGATCTATCTAGGCTCCTTGGAAACCGCGAGTCTCAGAGCACATCTCCACGATGCAACGTGCACAAAATAAATAAATAAAATAGAAAAAAAATCCAGAAAGATAGAAGCGAGACTAGGATGTTGTTTCGTTTGCGCCAGGGCTTTACTGAGCCCAGTTGGTGCCAAAAAATCTCTTATCGCTATTTTCAACCTCATGTTTGATACCCTTTTTAGTTTGTTTTCTTCCGAATTTTGCCCGGTGGCCGTCGGCCGAACAAGTCCGCCCTGTGACTCATTGCGCGTGACATTTCTCACTCTCTTCTTGCCTTCATCTTCCCCGCAATGAGATATCGGTACTCGTTTCTCCTACTCATTCGATGCGCCATGGCCTCCCCTCTCCTCTCCGGTTTTAAAGAGCACCTTCAATTGGCAGTACAAACCACCAAAGGCAAGACTCACACCCACCCCGAGCTCTGGTCGCCGGAATTTTGGGAAAAAATCATCCTCAGCGGTGTCTTTGTTCTGCTGGGAGGTGTATTCGCTGGGTGCGTACGCTTACTATGCTTGCCAATCTAACTGTCCCGAATAACACGTTCGCGCTTGTTTCAGTTTGACACTCGGGTTGATGGGTTTGGACGAACTACACCTGCGGGTACTAGCAATGGCGTCGGAGGACGAGAACGAGAAGAAGAATGCGAAAAAGGGTGCGTCGCTAGCGTTCTCTTGGCAATGTCCATCGTGTCTCACTATTTGTGTGCCATGTTCTAGTGCTGAAGTTAATGCAGAAAGGTCGGCATTGGGTGCTAGTCGTGCGTCATACGCCCAATTTCCTTTCCATTCGCTCTAATCTGCTTCCATTCAGGTCCTTTTACTCGGCAATGTCATCGTAAACGAAAGTTTACCTATATTCCTGGACAACGCGGTGCGTGTCAACTGGGCCTCTGAAATAAACCTATTTACTCCAACTCTACAGATCGGCGGGGGTTTTGCTGCTGTCGCGCTTTCTACTACCGCAATTGGTCAGTTCGCCAAGCCATGAAGTTCATGACTCAAGAGCTAACCTTTTCAATCGCAAGTCATTTTCGGGTAGCCTTCACCCTCTTCATGCGCTCAGACGCTCTATTGACATGGGTTTCTTCCCCTCTCTCCTAGCGAGTAAGTCACTCATCCATCTTCGGCCCTCCTTCCCGCTCCTCCCATTCATATCTCTTGACGAACGTTTTCCAAATCCCTCTACTTTCGCTCGATTCCTTGGCATGACGTCTTTCTCGCCTTCTCTCAAGCTAATTCGCCTCAACAGAATAATACCTCAAGCCGTTTCCGTGCGCTACGGCCTCTCCATCGGCGCGGCATGCGCGCCCTTGGTTCTCGGTATGATGTACATCTTCGCGCCTATCGCGTACCCCATCGCCAAGGTTCTCGACGCGGTATTGGGCACGCACGAATCGCACACCTACAAAAAGGTCCGTTTGTGATTGTCCTCGCATTCCACCTTATATTTACGCGTGACACAGGCAGAGCTCAAATCGTTCCTCCAGTTTCACCGCACGGGCGAAGAGCCGCTCCGAGACGACGAGATTAGCATCCTCAATGGCGTTCTCGAGCTGAATACGAAACACGTAGAAGAGATTATGACGCCTATGAAGGTACGCCCTTTCTTCCTCGCTACTCCACACCCACCCTGCTTATCATTTCCTCCACCTTTACCTGCCAGGATGTCGTCACTCTCTCCGCTTCCGCCATCCTCGACGACAAACTCCTCGAAACCATCCTCCTCAGCGGCTACTCCCGCTTCCCCGTGCACGAGCCCAACAACCCCGACGCCTTCATCGGCCTCTTGCTCATCAAGAAACTCGTGCGGTACGATCCCGCCCGGGCGTTGCCCGTGGGGAAGTTGTCGTTGGGGATATTGCCGGAGGCGCCGCCGAGTATTAATTGTTTTCAGGCATTGGATTATTTGTGAGTTGCTCGTTGTTTGAGTCGTGGAGGGAATTCGTAACGCTGATGTCAAAAATCCATTGTATATGTATGTAGCCAGACGGGACGCGCACATCTGTTGCTTGTGAGTCGGACGCCGGGGAAGCCTGGAGGTGCGATTGGGGTTGTTACGCTTGAGGGTACGCGCAACATCTCTCCATTTCGCAAGAATTTTTACGTTGGTTAACTTGCCACAGATATAATCGAGGAAATCCTCGCAGAAGAGATCGTCGACGAGACCGACCGCTACGAGGACAATGTGACGAAACAACAAGCGAAGCGGATAACGACTGCGGCTGTTATGCGGGGGTAGGTCTTCCGTACTCACTTCTATATCACGTTGCGACTCAACGATGATTTGATGTCTTCCTTTCGAACAGAATCGTCGAACGCCGCCAACGCGGGACATCGCTCGCCAGCGGCGAACGCACGCCGACGATTTCGGGGTCCCCGGCGAATGGGACTCTGCTGAGCGAGCGGGTGGGGTTGTTGAGTCCGGAGGATGCGAATGCTGCTGTGAGGGCGGCGGCGGCGGCGGGGAGGGGAAGGGGTGGCTATGGGAGTACTGCGCAGTAACTGCAGTGATGCGTTGCGTCGACGGATGGGATGTGTGAAGAAAAGGAGTACAGAATCGGACTCTGAGATCTGCTGTAGCTGTTGGTTGGGTTCACTCGCTTTCTTATTGCGTAAATTTCTGCTTTGTTTTTTGCTGTCGCTTTGGGGTTCTTGTTCCTGATAATATTAACCCAGTAGGGGGCCTCAAAAGATAACCTTTGCCGGCTCTACCTTTGTCCTTCTTGGGTTAATTGGCTGCACGG
The DNA here is from genome assembly GCA_037176885.1 of Favolaschia claudopus. NCBI lineage: Eukaryota > Fungi > Basidiomycota > Agaricomycetes > Agaricales > Mycenaceae > Favolaschia > Favolaschia claudopus. The sequence goes on from JAWWNJ010000100.1 coordinate 38,543, forward strand.
GTGGTCGTGTCTACAGCAGTTCTCAAGCTGTCGCCGGCTAAAAGGTTCCCACGAAACAATCAGAGCCAGCACCAGCTAGCACGTTCCTCTGACTCTCACTGCCATGAGCAGCGCCGACTCGCACTTCAGCTCGTTCGTCAAGGTCGAAGCAGAATGTGAGGACACTGTGAAAAGTAAAAGCACTCAAATGTAGTGCCCGGCACTCATTTTCGAATTTTAGCACTGATATGAAGTGCCTAGGGAATGAGTGCTTTTTGGGGCACTTTTTATTATAACACTCGGGAAAAGCCGTAGTTTAGGACCGTCCTAAATTGAAAGAAAAACTTAAAATTTTGGCAATGAAATAAGTTGGCCCTAAAGTGTTACAAAAACGTTAAGTAAAGGCCCAACAAAAACTGTTCCCAAAACGTCAAGTTTCGGCAACAGTTTCTGAAGGTCCGAAACAAAAAGATTCAGACATACCTAAAGGGCTCCCAAAATGATTCGTTTTGGGAAGGATTTTGGTCGCACCGAAACAATAAGTTTCGGCAACAGTTTCGGCGGTGTTGCCGAAACTTATTGTTCTAGACGGCCCAAAAGGCGTTTTGGAAGCACCGAAATCAAAAGTTTCGGCAACACCGCCGAAACTGTTGCCGAAACTTATTGTTTCGGTGCGACCAAAATCCTTCCCAAAACGAATCATTTTGGGAGCCCTTTAGGTATGTCTGAATCTTTTTGTTTCGGACCTTCAGAAACTGTTGCCGAAACTTGACGTTTTGGGAACAGTTTTTGTTGGGCCTTTACTTAACGTTTTTGTAACACTTTAGGGCCAACTTATTTCATTGCCAAAATTTTAAGTTTTTCTTTCAATTTAGGACGTTCCTAAAGAACGGTTTTTGCCGAGTGTTAGTGCTTCAAAGCACTAATCCCCCAAGCACTTCATATAAGTGTCGAAGGGTAACTTTGAGCCGTAGCGGCAAGGTGGGTTGCCAGAATGCCGGGACAGCGGCAATCGACGGCCTTTTCCTAATCAATGTTCAATCCCGTTGTGGACAAGTTGTGGACGCTCACTATCTGGTGCTGATCTGAAGCTATGACTCTTCCCCGCTAAGATGGCTCAGTGAAGCAGCAGAACACCGTACCAGGCTTGGCCCACGGTGTGTCATGCCAGCGTATTGGTTTGCCACTTGCTTCGCTTCGTGTCAATATGATTGATGTTGTCACTGAAACCTAACATCCAATCGAAATGTATGCGGACTTAGGAAATAATGCAGACGCATACTCTTAGGACGTGATTGACCCACTAGCGCAGCGGACAAATAATTTTGAGATTTATCTGAATTTTTGAGAATTTTCGGCCGAGTCGTTCAAAACGCGACTTTCGGACTTGGCAAAAAACGCGACGCGTCAGTCATGTGATGTGTCACATCAGTGACATGTAACACCTCGCTCCTTTCCCTTTTCCTTAATCTTCAGGCTCGTCCCGCAGCTTCCCGTCCGTCTATGCACTCGGATATGATTCAAGACAACTCCTACGGGCTATTGACACGTCCTATGCTCTCTAAATGCCTTGATAATGCCCAAATACCGGCCGCTGAGGCTGATTACGTCTCCGACCAACACCGCCGCTTTGCGTGCGTAAAACCAACGTAAAACGCGTTCGATTGCCTTAGCCATGCGCTCTAGAGAATCCAAAGGCTCCATTTTATACCTCTAGGTGGCTATCTGCATCTCCCTGCCTCGTTTTGACTCAGGGCGGGCGCACTGCGTTTTCGCGTATATGTCGATTTGCTGATCTATGGGGATGGTTGCTGAAGCTCATCTAAGCGAGATGGGAGATCACCAGGTACGCGACTACCCTTCCTTCAGCTCCCGTTCTCACTTGCTCGCTCCCAGCATGCCTGTTCCAATCGGCCTCTCTGTCATGTCGACCAAGGCGCTCTCATCAGACAGCAACTGTATCTAGTGGGGAGATTGTGGAGTTCAGTTCGGCTTTGGGTAGGTCGCTACTTATCTTTGCCCGACCCCTCCTTCTTTCGTTCTTTGTGCCCCATATTCGTGATCTCGGCGCTCAATTCGTTCATCTGTTCCCGTTTTCTTCACTTGTTCCTGAAGTTCTCCAGTCTTCTTCCTTCTCTCTAACTTTACTCTTCCTGGACATCTATTTCCGTATTCGAAAGCTGTCAACGCGATACGTACCCACAGCCTCTGCAATCGCGCCGCTAACTTATATGCCATGCGATGTAGGGTCCGCTTTTCTATGTTTCCGCATAACTTCCGTCAAGATATCAACGCAATCGATGTGAGCGCTCATTTTGCTTGTGACCTTCAACTCCATCACGATACTTCTTCAGCTAGCACTCGCTGTTGAATGTGCGGCGAGAACCGCAAAATTGTAATGCTAAGTGCATTTTCTTCATATATTCCTTGTACTCTTCGCTGTTCAGCATGCACATCAGGTCGATTGGTCTATTCGCTGTGAACCGAGCTGAGTTTGCTTTCTTATGATACTACTTCAACCTGCCTGACAATTATCAGTTTGGCAAACATGATCGGCGACGTCGAATATTTGGTTCTTGGTAGAATTGGATAATTTGCTGGTAGGGACACAACATATTCGATGCGCGCTACGCTGATCTTTCGGTCTCAGTACCTGATCGTCGAATTTGAGCATCGCTCATTACATGCAAGCAAGTGTTGGTCCGATTGCGTACAGTGAGTCGAGCTTTTGAATGTCTGGTTTTGACAATCACATTTCAACATAGGGTGTTCAACATTGTCCGCGCGGCCCTCCACTAGTCGGCAACCACAGCCTGCTCACACCGCAAAATTCAGCCGGCGCTCGATGGGTCGGGTCGGATAGATATCCATGAGTAAGATATCTCTTTCCACCTTCACAGAAGTCTGAATGCTACCAGGGCGCGATATATTCTATGGCCCGGCGTGTATGTTCTATGTAACTCAAGGGGATACCGATCCGCGAAATCCGTACCGGGGGTCGAAGTTTTTGTTTCAGCGACTTCGGGCGACCCCCTCCCGTCCTGCTGCCGTAATATGCCTTATATGGTAAATTCACGTGATCTTCCCACCGCCCAATTTGTTAGCTGTATCAAATTTATGTATTTTCGGACTCAACATCAGCATTTGAAGCAAAGCACCTGTTATTTTGCACATTACCACATACCTGCACTGTGCAAAATTGATATTTCTCAATGTCAGCAACCAGTCTTCTGGACCAAACAACAGCATATACACTGACAGCCGAGGCTGCCGAGAGGCCTGAGTGCGAGCTCAGTCGTGACGAGCTTGCGAGTGCGGCTGAGTGGAAGGCAAGGTAGTGACGTAAGAGTAGATGACAGCTGATCCCCGATGACAGCTGTCATTCTCTTTTTCTTCCTCCCGCTCTCGCGTCCGCTGCGGCGTCGACAGCGCATCGTCCTCCCTCGCGCTATCACCGGTATTTTTGTCATGTCTTTCTGGCTCATCTTGTCTTCTCCCATAGCTTCTCTCTTTCCCACCTCTTGACTTCATGTCGGAGACATATCTCTTGACTTTGCGTCGGGATTTCTAGGCTTTGCGCCAGACCTTGCGGACGACCCTCTCGTTTTCGTCGCTGCATCGTCAAACTCAGTCGACATATACCATGCAAACGATGCTATCAGGTCACATTTAATATTCCTACTGATATCATACACAACTAACTATTTCTTTTACTCTCGCATTTCTGCTCTCGGGGCAATTTGCCTGCAAGCTCCTGCAACGGAAACGACTCGCTCTTTCCTCGAGGAGGGAGGAAAGGTTCATCAGTCCCTTTTCCTCTGCATCCCGTGCGTCACCTGTTTTAAACTTCTTTCCTTCCATTTTCTCTGTGGCCGTTGTCGTGGCGTCTCTAGCACTTTGATGTCGTACATCGGAGTCCTGGCACGATAGCCGGGACAGACCACGCGTCTCGTTCTTAGTTTCATTCATTCTATCTTGCCTCCTCTTTGATCCTGCATCAGGACACCATGTGTTATCGTCTTGCGATACATTTCTCATGCAGAACTCACGGCTGGCCATTCTTCTCCATCCCTTTCTCTTCCCTGCGCAGCGTTTCTGCTACCAGGATGTTGTCAATCGAACCTTGACCACGATGACCGGGTACACTCTGACACTTTGTGTCTTATATTTGTTCTCATCTTCTGTTCACCCGCGCGGCACAGTCTGTGTCGGCGCTCGAGAAACGGTCAGAATTCCACACTCCCAGAGATTCGTTCCTTTTTCTTTCTTCAACCAAAACGGCTTCCTCTCTTCATCCTTTCCATTCTCCGACTTTGTTGAAACGGTATTTCCGGCATCAATCTTGCACATTGCTGGCACGATGCTTCTGAGATCAACGGTGCCTCGCCGTTTCATCTCATCTTCTTTCATTCATGCCATGTTACATTGTGGCGCACTGGTGCACTCCCGATTCGTACATCGGAGCACGCTAACAGCGGTGTCTTGCCCTTTCACTTCAAATTATTTTATCCATGCTCTATCATAGCGTGGTGCACTTCTACGCCTCGAATTCGAGCATTGTATCACTACTCTAATGCCCTCGAGACGCGCGGCGTCCCAGCGTTTCGTTTCATTTCTCTCCCTTTCTTTCATTTCATCCATACTCTGCCACATCGAGGACCGCGACGCTGCGAACTCGGGGCTTCGAGGAACTTCCGCTATTCGCACTATTTCCATTTCTCAATCGCCATTGTTCACGCGGGTGTTGAAGACGATATCTCGGGGATTTTGCTCATGGACATTCATGCTCCAGTATGACTTCCCCCAATTTCTCGCCATCTCTCATCGTAGTGTCGGTACATCCGTCTTCGCTATCGTGAATCGGTGCAGAATACTCTGCATTGATGTCACGGGAAATTCGATACTCTTGGTTGATCCTTGGGTAAACATTTGCCTTTGTTCTTTCTCTCCCTTTCTGGGGGATCATCAAGGGTGGTGTCTAGCACCGATCGAGACACGCTCTAGCTTTATTTCGTTGAATGGTCTACAGCATCGAGGCATGCGGTGTTCACCGGCATTCAGGATCATTACATATTTTACATTCCTTTTGTCCTTCTCCTTTCTCATTCTATCTTGGTATACTTAACTATTAACACCGAATTTCCCGTACTTGCAGAAATGCACCGCACATTGCATTCATGCTATTTTATCCCACATCCTTCTCATTATCCTTTCTGTCAACATTTGTCCAATACGGGCACCCATTACATGACATTATCATCATTCCCCTCAGGCCTTTGTTTCACTGGACACATTGTCATTTCATTTGATTTTTCATCCGCCCATCCACCTTGTTTTCAATGGGGCATCCTCATTATCCTGGTGTGCCTGTCTCAGACAGTGCACTGCCCATCATTCATATGCGGACGCGCACCATCTTCATCGCGGACGCGCGCCCTCATCATTCATCTGCTGCTGCCCGTCCTGGATGGTGCCCAGTTTATCCGTGCGGACGCGCACTCATTTTCATCGCGGACGCGCGCCATCATCCTCGCGTGCCTGTCTTGGACAGCGCACTGCCCATCATTCATATGCGGACGCGCACCATCTTCATCGCGGACGCGCGCCTTCATCATCCATCTGCTGCTGCCCGTCCTGGACGGTGCCCAGTTTATCCGTGCGGGCGCGCACTCATTTTCATCGCGGACGCGCGCCATCATCCTCGCATGCCTGTCTTAGACAGTGCACTGCCCACCATTCATATGCGGACGCGCACCATCTTCATCGCGGACGCGCGCCCTTATTGTATATCTGCTGCTACCCGTCCTGAACGGCACCCAGTTCATAATCCATGCCGATGCGCACTCATCTTCTATCTGCTACTGCTCGTCTCACACGGCGCACAGCTCTATTCCATATCCCCTACCAACAGCTGCTCGGTCAAGACGGCCCACAGCTCTTTCCTCAATTCTCTATCTGCTGCCGTTCATCCTAGTAGACGACGCGCACCCCTCTATCATTCACTTATTTTTGTCTACTGCCGAGACCTCATCCTCGTCATGATCAGGCTACTTTTCCAGACTCCACGCACGTCATCCGACCTCTCCCTTGCCCGCAAGAACTTCGGCGACTCGCCGAACATTGCACGTTTTGGTATCGTGTATTTCTGATTCGACGCCGTGGTGCGTCTTCAGCCGTGGTTTTTCTTCGTTTTAAATCCCTGCCTTCCCGCTTCATATTCACGGTCATTCGAGACGTTAAAACTGCCTTGACGGAGATAACTCTTTCGAGACTGCGCGGCATCTGGCTGTGAATCTGCTCTCCAAGCTCTTGACAGCTTGAGGGATATTACACTCCTTCAACGGAGCTCGACACAAGCACATGACTGCCAGGGTCACGTTGCGCTCAGAGATTGCCTGTTTTTCAAACATTCATCGATCATCCGTCGATGCACCCGCTGTCTGTCTAAACGGCACACACCTCTAACTCCTTTGTGGTTTATCATACCACAGTACGCGACAATACGCGTTTCGATTTCCCTCTCCTCGCTCTCTCCCTTCTCAAAACTCATCTCTACCGTTTCGTTTCGGGACATACATGCGCCCGCCACGGCTACAAATCTCACGGGCAACTCGAGGCCTATTTTCTACCTGACTCAACCTCATTTCTCGGCATCCACGATCGAACCATTCCCCTATGCTGCTCACACCGGTACAAGAGGATGTCTCGTGTCATCTTACCATCTTATCTTCACCTTATTCCTGCCACGCACGCCGTCCTAGCGTCAACCTCTGATTTGGTTCAAGTGTGGTTCTGCGACCTCACATTTGGCCGCTCCCGAGTTTCTCTCGCTCGACCCCAATTCCTTTCCATACCCGGAGCTAGACGGGGTTACCTCTGTCGCGATGCGAGTTGATGCTATTCTTCCGTCGAGACGTTCAGATTACTCTGTGATGCATCATTGGGACGGATTTATTTGTTTTTCTCTGCCTTGGTTCTTCTGCAAACTGCGAGTTTGACGGAGTTACTTTCCTTGCCGGTGGACAGTTAGCGATGTCGAATTTCGCATACCCTTTTTCTTCTTCTTCTTCAATTGTTATCCACTCACAGACTGTCAGGCCCTATCACGAGTTCCCGACTCTCCGTTTTATTTTCCCGGTGTCTCATTCTTTTTCTCTCACACTAGTATTCTACCACTTGTTGGAGACTCTACATCTCCTTATCATTCGACTCCGCGGGTGTCGCCAGTGCTAACATACTCATCACCTCAATTTATTTAGGTTGACAATCACATCATCATCTCATTCAGTCCATTCACATCACATCCCCTTCCTATCCTCTTCTTTCATTGTGGCCCTGCCGGCCTCATCAAAGGATGCCGCATGTCATCGTAGTTTTCTCCTCTCATCACACAGACGCTCATTGCCTTACATCGGCTCTACGATCAATCATTTACCGCTAGCAATACGCTATCATCGTATCCCCCTTTTTCCTTCAAAATTCCTCTAGGCACCAATCTTTCATCATGGACGTCCATCTCATTCTCTACTTAATCTCCCGTGATTATACACTCATTCATTTCAAGCTCACCTGAAGCTCCTTCAGCCACCATCTTGTTGATGGACATCCATTTCTGCTTGCCCTCTGCTTCTCTCTCTTCCGTCTCAGTGCCTGGGACACCTTCAACGGCGGTAACAACACGTTACTTCATCAAGCACATCCTTATTCATCCAACATGAATTGAACCCTCTGATTGGCTCAATTACCCTCTACATTCTCGTGGTGGCGTCCTGGATCTCTCCGTCACTTTGTCAGCCTGTGTTCTCCCGTCTGTGTGGTTTTGTAGGTACGTAAACCCCGAGAGCGTGTTCTGCTCTCGACCCCATTCTTCACGCAATTTTTCCTGTCGGCATGCAGTCTCTATTCAGTGCAGGCTCAATCTCACACGAGACTACTTTAACGGGCTCGAAGAATCTCAAGACCTCATCTTCATCACCAACTATCAGCAGCATATTACGATCACATCCGGGTTTTGTTGATGCTCTTCAAGAATCTATTCAAGATCGCGATCATTCTCACATGACTCTCGCCCCATCCATACCAATCTCATACATGATACCATCGGCTGTCGTTTCCTCCCCGTTCGCTCTTAGTTGGACCTCGGTTCTTCTTTCGCCCTTGCGCGAGTCTACGACTCTTAGAGCTTCACTCCATTGGGTCGCTCTGGGTCTCATTCCGACCCTCGGTGTCCTTTGCGTACGGTTTGGCCGTGCCTGCAGCCCACGCGGAGTGCCCGGAGTCGAATGATCGCTCCCGGGCCCCAGCCGCGTCAGTCAGGGCGGCCATTCCCCGCACACACCCCAAAAACCATCTCCTCCTCATCTCCTCCAAATCCGACGAGTACGTCGACCTACCTTGCCGACAGTCAAACCCATCTGACGGTGACAATGGTGGCCAGAGTTGGATCTGAAGTACTGAATTGCTAAAATAAGGCTGTAGAACAACGTACCTAGCACATATCTGCTGCATACAACCCTCAAAACTGAGTTACAAAAAATCATATGAAAGTTTTTTCTCGAGGCCCTTGGGACCCCCCTCCCCCCCTTCTATATAAGGAAATTTCTTATCTCGGAAGCCCCTTGATGTAACTTGACGCGGATGAGCTAACTTCTTTGGAGACCCAATCCTCCGTCGGAGCAACGCTCGTCGAGGCTTGAATGTATGCCATATACCTTCCCTAAGTGAGTCAATATTCGACATGTACTTTCGGTAACCATACATTCACTCCAAGTACCTCGATATCTCTCTTTCAAGCGAGTGTCAGCAAGTTCTTCAATTCCCCTTCACCGACTTATTCGCCTGACTCTGCCTCGTCGGCTTCGTGGACTTGGTGAGTCATCAATTACTCTGAATTTCGTTCTCTGAATTGGCCTCACCAGGGTCACACGTTGCGCTTCGAAAGGGGGCACTGGTGCGTGCTTCATTGTTATTTTAGTTTTTCCTATGTCGTAGTAGGTGAATACACACAATTTATGGGAAATATAATCCGATGACAAGCGCTCGGAATTAGTGTCCCGAGCACTCGAAATTAGTGCCGAGGAACACTACAATTTAGTGCTTCGGCACTACATAAGAGCGTAAAAACGAGCGCAAAGCACTATAAATTAGTGGGCACTAATATGGAGTGTTTTAGGCACTCATTTTCCCTTCAAAACAGGCACTCATTTGAGGTGCTTTTACTATTTACAGTGAGGAGTCTGTCCTGCCTAGCTGCTGAGGTCTCCTACTCATAACCCTCGTCCCATTTCACAGCCTCCGATTCCCATGACACGGCGGGGGCCAAGCTCTGGTCGGTGTACGTGTCAGAGGCGGAGAAGTACGATAAGGCACTTGTGGATAGTTGGAAGAGTGATATGGAAGGTCTTCTGATTTTTGTGAGTACCTTGTGGTCCTTATTCAATTCGGAAGACATGTTTTGAAACGAATGACCGTAAGGCCGGTCTTTTTTCGGCCATCCTCACAGCCTTTCTCATCGAGAGCTACAAAACACTTACACCGGATTCTGGAGACGACATGAAAGCTGTCCTCATTCAAATATCTACGCAGCTATCTGGAATCGCCAACGGAAGCTCCGTTGACTTGCCTGCGCCGGAATCATTTGTCCCTCCGACTTCGTCCCTTGTTTGTGACCTGCTCTGGTTCATTAGCCTTGGGCTTAGTCTATCTTGTGCTCTCATTGCTACGCTCGTCGAACAATGGGCGCGGGATTTCAAGTACAAAACGGAAATGCGCTCCGCCCCCGTAATCCGAGCGCGAATATTTTCATACCTCTACTACGGTCTGAAGCGGTTCAACATGCATGCCGTTGTTGAGATCATCCCCTTCCTCCTTCACGCGTCCCTCATCCTCTTCTTTGCTGGACTCGTCGCATTCCTCGTCCCGGTGAACAAAGCAGTAATGATCTCCGTCATTATTCTGCTCGGCATTGTGGTGATTGCGTACACGACGCTCACTGTACTGTACCTCCCTGTATGGAAGCAACCAGCAAGGGACCGTGACAAAGCGGTTGCCTCATTTTCAGGCAACCGACCCGCTGTGAGCCGTTACCGTTGCCAGAGGAGGCAACCGTCTGGTTCAAAAAATTCGTGAAGAAGCCATCAAATCGTTGAATTCACTACAATTTCGAGGGATGTCGGCCAATAAGCAGCACAAAAGGTAAGCACAGACTCACCTGTGTATGTTCCCAGGCCAAAATTTTTTTTCGTGTTGCGTCACGATTTTTTCAAGGCAACGGCCTCAATCGTGACCGTGACCACCTCAAAAAGAGGCAACACAACCGACCCCACCGTTACCGTGACGGTTGCCTCCATACAGGGAGGTACAGTATTCCCTCTTTTCTCTTCCCAGTCCCCTTATCAGACTCCTCTCTCCACCGGTCTTTGGCGTGCAATTCGACTTATCTGCTCAATCTGGCAATCTCCGTTGGAGCGAAACGCGTTGCCCACCTCGCTGGTAGATGCCATGAACAAAGCTGCACTCGAGGATTCAGCACAGCGTGCACATAGGGACTATCATGCACTTTCCTGGACACTCGGGTCCTTATCCGATGATGTTGAGCTAGAGCCATTTTTGGATAGTCTCGGCTAGACAGACGCCCTATGTACTTGAGCTCGGTGCCCTCGCTACATAGAGTCTGTTCCTTACCGCGGGGGTCCGATCGTGTAGCCGGAGTATTAGCTGATATCATGTAAGCCGGCAAGTTCCGAATATTGTTCTAACGCTTCTCTCCTCCCAATACAAGCATAATTACAGCCTCATACACTCTACTGAAGACTTGTATAGTGTGCTGAAACAATTTTTAAGATATCCACAGCACGGTTCGGTGAAAAGCAGATTCCCAGCATGTTCTTGCGCCGTCGGGTCCGCTTCGGCCGAAAGCACGCCACCGAAAACACGCGCGTTGTGCGCAAGACATCGCGGCACCCTTTTCAAATTTCTGAGGCGACAGAATGATAGTTTAACTCAAATAGCCTGTACATATTACCAGAATCTCACAGAAATCGCGTTTTCGAGAGGATATTCACGCGACTCGAACTCTGCTTACATGATATTACCTAATACACTGGCTACACGATCAGACCCCCGCGGTAAACACAAGACTAATTTTTGGAGGGGATCGTGCATGCACTCGCGAGCACTGAATATAGGAGGTCGCCATACGACGAACCCATCCGGCGGCTATTGCAAAGTCGTGACTTAAGACTCCAGCGCGTGGACGAATTTCTCTACCACTGCGAGAGCAAAATTCTACCTCTAGATACGCAAACCCGGCGACAGCTTATTGCATTGAAATCTCTCTGGGCTATGGCAACTATTCCAGCGAAAGATTCCACCAATCATTGGTTGGGATTAAACTCGATTCCACCCATACCGCTGTGGCTGAACCACTTTCATTTCGTACGCGTGGCGGCCGGGTCAACACAACTTCCACAGGTGGTACATGGGCATCAACTCTCGGTGCATGCCATGCTACGACTGAATGTGTTCCTTACTGCAATGGGTACGGTCGATAACACTGTCGGATTCTTGAACGATCACCAACGAAGGACCCATGAAGGAGATCCAGCACTCACCATCGTGACTTCCCAATCGATTCAAGGCTTTGTTCCACAATACATCCTTGAACCCCTACGCGCTCTTCTTGTTAGTCCTTTATGGACGGACCCCTGGCTTCATAGATTTGGGGACCCACAAGGCAGGGGAGGCATAGACGGGGCTGTCATGCCTCTCAGGAGATGTGTTCTAAAGGACCTCCCGAGGGACTCCACTGCTAGAACCCGGTGGCTCGCTGAGTGTCTAGCCTCACTCAACTCTCTCCGCCAACGACTCATCCGCATGGGACACGAGCACTTCCTTGACTTCATGATTTGCGCAACTAGGCTTGAATCTCCTCCGTACGAATTTCCCCGGACCGAAATGATGCTCTCTCGCAATCTTGTCCAATCAGAAGCGGAGTCTCCGCTGACAGCATTATACTTCAATGCTTATAACACTGTCATGGATTACCAGTATCGGCATTCGAGCAACCAGGCTGAGCCTCATCTAGAGAGCATTCTGGAAATCTTACTAGAGCATCTGGTGACCTTACTGAGGCGTCTGGCGGATTTCCAAATGACCAGTCCCCACTCCAACGTCTCTTTGCCCCACGATCTCTCCCTCTATTTTTTGAAACCTTATTTTGTTCGCTTCAAGTCGGCTGTTTTCATAGCTTGCGATAAGTGGTGGTTGTGCTCGTGTTTGACAATGGAGCTTATCTCTTCTCATGTCCATTCCGACTCCACTGGGACAGATTCTTAAAGCAATGTGGGAGGTGGTTGCTGATCAGCGGACGCGATTTCACACATTTTCTTCTCCACTCACTCCAACTCATCCGAGTCAATGCATGTTGGAGGCTTTGCGCCAGATCACAGAAGATCATCGGACAATCTCAATCATCCCCTTGGTTCAATCCGCCATCTTATCTCATGCCTCCCAGTCCCCCCAGTTCCAGGAATTCCTCCCTGAGCACAATGAAATGAAGACCAAGATACCAGCATATCCCACGCTAGCCAGAGAAGATCCTTCCCAGGACAATGAAGAGGAACAAACATTATCCATTCTTGAGATGTGTCCTGATCATTCTGGCGAGGTTCATCAGCGCTCTTGACTCCCAACCGTACAAAATGCAGGAAACACTGTCGATTCTCTCACAATTTGAACTCTCTCTCGCGAGCATTTGTTTCGACTCGGACCCTTGGACGCCTATTGGCGTAAGCCGACGCCAACAATTAGGTTTTGCCAGGAGCTGGACAGCAGCGCTCGAGCGGGAGAGCCTAGAGGGTGTCCAAGCTACTATGGTGGAGATAATCGTCACTTGTCCCTTGCTTCAGATGTATTGGGATCAGAGTGGGACCGGATTCCGCTGGTTGGATGATGACGAGGCTACAAGGGTATTTGTGGAAGGCATTGATATCGCTGAACGAAGAGAGGACATTACTTCATCAGCAATAACCCGATTGGCAACCATCCGCAAATCTTTGATGACCCCTGTAGACCCACACGACACACAGGTCGGCGGTGGGTCTGTGATGTCAACTGCTGGTACAGGTGTCGATCTTGAAACAAAAACCCTGAATGTATCTTGGTAAACACAGTAATTGATCAGATTTTTGGACCCGTACCCGAAGTCAGAAGTTCAATCGAAATAGGAAAGTTCCTGATACGCAGAGACTGATTAAAGAGTGTAATAATAGATAGAGCGAGGGACAGCTACTGGGGGCGAAAATGCAAAATTCCTTGCATATGCTCTAGGGAAACGAAATTCAGGCTACATACCGGAGCAAAGTGAGTCATAGGAGCACCGAAGCACAATAAGAGATTCAGATTCAGTTGAACCATTGAGGGAATCTAACTGGATAACACATGGCCGGGAAGACACCATAGATACACTTACTCTAAAGCCTAAAGGAAGAAACCCAAAAACAAGGAACGAAAGAATCGCGTTCAAGATCGACCACATTTCCTGGAATTGTCTGAGGAGTATGAGAGGACTCGGAAAGAAGATATAAACTGACGTAGCGACAATCAATACGGTGCTCAGAGCTGTGTTGTGAGGAGTGGAACTCAATTTCCAACAAATCGAAATGACTGGGGGGTTGACTGATTCGGTGAACATCTAAACGCGTCAGGAAGAACGCTCCACGTACCACGGATATCTCGCAAATTGAATGAATTATGACCAATGCGTTGACTCGACGCCGGAAGAGTCCAGAGACGGGAGGGCGGGATGAAGTGTGTATGGATAATGACGAGGTAAACAAGGAAGATAAACGAGTACGCACATATTAAGCCCCATCTCCTAGCCTATCAGGCGATATATTTACTCAGGGTATGTCTTAGAAAGATAATTTAAAATGGGCGTTGTTTTGGATGTCCAAGTTGGCTTCTCTGCACGCGAGAGCGTCGATCTGGCTGTTGTTCGGAGTAGTGCTGATAAAATCGCGTGTGGAAATAAGGTTGGAGGCGAGCCGGTCGTGAGCGATGGAAGGAAGAGAAGGGAATTTGAAACTCACTTTTCTGGGGGGTCGAGGGTGGCGTTTCAAACGGACTCGGACGCGATGAATTCGTGTGTGCAATTCACATTTGCATACCCGAAGACGCATGTCTGGGCAGCGCAGTCCTTGAAAATGACTTCCTATCAAGGAAGGTTAAAGAAACGGCAAAGCACGCACCTCGCTCGAGCAAAACAAAACATTTCTTCACTTTTTACTAGTATAGAAGAATCCAACCTCGTATCGGCTGAATGTTTTGCATGATGAATCCGGCAACGGAATCTAACGAAACAGATCAATTGAAACTTCAATCAGGGAGATAGCTGTATCTACCGAAGGAAAAGATGGATAACGTACCAGTTTGGAGTTGGGGTAAACTAGAACAAAGAGACCTCGGAGCGGATAGACAGCAAGGGTTGTAAAGCGGAGGATTGAAAGAGTCCCTATTTTGGAATGAGCGTTGCCTGTAACACCAAAGAATGAAAGAATGAACAAGACGACGTGTCACCCCCGGCGAGGGGTTGAACCTCGTCGATCAACCTCCGCTTCAAGATCGAGATAGATTCTCGAACTCTCGTTGGTTGAGTCAGGGGTGCGTCTTGTAATGTGCGTCGAGACGACGGACATCCGAAGATAAATCCTGCTTCAACCCATGCTTCAACCCATGATGAACTCGAAATTCAGGGTTCATGACTCAGGGGACTCGGTAGCCTTCCACACACGATGTGCCAGCAGTAACCGCGTACGATGAAGGAGAATCAAAACCTTCGATGGTATGAAATGTTTTTGTGTCGTTTGCTCCTTTGGAAGAGGTGCTAAGGCGCGAGGCACGATTTTGAGGTGGTGGTTTGAGACAAGGAGGGCTCGGCCGACGGACAGCCGAATGGAAGTAACGTGATCAATTCCCACATTTGTCTCTTGACGTCATCCACAACGGTGTCGACGAAGACGACGCGCCGTCATCCTTCTCAATCTCGCCACACCTTCGTCGCTGTACGCCACGGTCTCCGCTGCCCATGCCACACTCTACTTCTCAAGCATCCACCCTCGGCCTCATCAGATTCAGGCGCCGCCCAAGCGCCGCCATTTGGCCGTCGTCTGACACATCGAGCGTCGCCCACTTCTGGGTGCTTTGACGCGGCTCTGCGCGCTCTATGATTCTATTCATACGCTGGCTGCTCTCGCTCGATGAATATACGTTGTCATCGCCCGTGTTTCAGCGATGAATCAAGGTACGTATGTGCTCCAAATGTGCTCCCTCGTTCTTGTATCTCCTCGTCTACATTGCTTAGAACATCTTCTTGCTCTACTCAAAGGCAGATCCGTACCACAGACACAAAAGGCTGCTTCGCGAATAGCTCGCGAGGAGAATCTGGTGCGTATTTTTTGCGCTTCTGACCATGCCACTGCTGAGGCCCGTCGTTCACAAGCGGCTGAATCTAGACTGCGTATGTGCTGCCCGCAAAATGCCTTTCCGGTGTGGACGGGCTTTGTTCTTCAGCGATGCTGGTGAAGTGGAGGGGGATCATCGATACCCGAAGAACGAATAGGCGACGGAGGAGGCAGAGGTGTAAGTGGAAGGCAATGACGAGCGGGGTATAGATGGTACGTTCTTCGTCTTCCTTCGCCGGTACGGCGACGGTACTGACTCTCGTCGAGACGACGAACGCTAAAAGGAAGGAGACTTTCGTCGTCACCCGCAGCAGAGGCAGCACGGCCGCAAATGATCTCCGATTTGTTGTCCTTGCGAGAGTGTATGTATCTTGGCGCTTTCAGGGCAACTCGTATACGTGCTGACCCGTCGTACAGATCTTTCTAAATGCTACCGCAGTTTATGTCATCGCGCCTGCATCTGTGTCGAGTGAGGATGGAAGGTGACCAGCTGCTTGAGGCAGGTCAAGCGCAGGGACGGACGATCAGAGATGGACTCTTTGTACTCAAGAGACGCGGTACATATATTTCTTTAGGCTTGTGGATCATCTCTTCATTGACTCGCTTTCAGCTGAAGACCTTCCGAAGTCTCTCTACGCTGTCTCTTGCACTACACCGCTCCCGAAAGCAGGTCCGCTCCAAGCACGACACCGCTCGCACTTTGGTCGACGTGGCGCACAGCGCAAGCACTATCACTGCCTCCGCCGCCGCCGCTGTCACCACCGTTACTTCCGCCCTCTTTCACGAAGCGCACTCCGGCGTTGACCTACTCGTTCCCTATCGCCTCCCTCGATTCCCAGGTTCCGCGACTTTCGGCTGCGCGGCTGCTCTCTTCCATGCGCCAATCGTTCACGCTCGTATGGCGTATTCCGCCGCCTCCGCCGTTGCCCGCGCCGGCTTCGTCTGTTCACGGGGTTTGCACTAATGTGGGATAGCTCAGGCTAGCACTGGAGCTGGTGGGGGAAAAGAGGAAGACGAGTGAAGAAGCTGACAAGGAGCCGGTAGTGAGGTGGCGAGAGGTACGCACGAAGGATCGATTCCGTGTTTGATGCGGTACTGGATCGAGTCGACGGGAAGGAGGAGGCTCGGAGACGCGAGGGGGCATGGCGGCCCCTCGACGATGAAGCTCGATCTCGAGAAGGAGCGGGTCAATTGGGCTTTCTGTTCGCCGTGTCGTCCGTATGTGTATTCATTCACTCAGGGATACAATCATCGAAAAACACCTGTCGCTATAACTCCCGATCACCCCTCGCCGGCTTGCAGCTGCGGATTTTGGATAGATCTCTCTTGACGGTCCGCGTTTCGTCTTCCTGGGTAGACTGCCGCTCAATCGCGTAGATTCACTCCACTCGCTGCTTGACCGACGCTTCGTGATGCCGGCACGGGGGTCCGTAGCTCTGGTGGAGTCAAGCTTAGGTCTTGACGGTGCGGTCTTGGTTTGGTGCTTCATGCCATGATTCGTGGACCCACTCGTCTACATTCCGGATGTGTACGGATATCTGCGCTGTTGCTCCCTCCCTCCATCCTTGCCATACCTGTATCATATCCCCCTGCATACGTCGCCGTCTACGTCTCCACCCCCCCATGTTGCTTCTGTCCTCTCCCTAGCCTTTTTCTCCGCCTCCTTCCTGTTTAGGACGTTATCCAACTTTTTGTTTGGTGTTGTTGAATAGTCGAGATTGATCTCTTCGCTTTTTCTTCCTCGTCTCTGGCTTTTTACTCAACCATCAATGTTCAAGACAAATCGTTTTTCTCTGCTCGTGGCGTTAATCGGGGGGTTTCTACGACTTCAGCTCTCATTCAGAGCTTCACTAGTGTTTTCCGACTCCTGCGTATGGACCAATGAGTCTTGATAGCATTCATACTCGACGCGATGTATGCCTTTGGCGATAGATTGGGCTCTCCTAATGACACTTTTGAGCTCTTGCCTCAGGTATACTGTGACACTAATTAAAAATGAAAGTGTTCGTGGCCGGTCACAAAGAGGCCCAACTTCAAAGATCGGTGCACCATCTCTCGGCATCGAGTCTTGATTTCACAAGCTCACTCTACGCCCCAATCTCCGACTCACTGCGTCGGGAGATCGAGGCATCGGGATGGCACGAATCCCTCGATTTGCAAGCCTGAGTCCCATATTTTGACTACAAATTCGTATCAGTCAGTCCTTCTCGTCCTCTGCGCGTAATGGCGAAGCCATCTCTGCCGCCTGCAAATCCGGGAAAGCTCCGTCGTTGAAGGAAGATACCGCGGCAATATTATTATATTCTTTCGTGTTTTGAAGAACATGTATCGTTATATGACTATTGTAATACCGTTACAGTTGGGCGGTGACACACCGGGCTGAACAACATCCCGTTCAAGAAATAAAAGCAGCGAGGCACATCAAAGTCGAAGTAGACGTGGGGAATGGAGATGAGCAGTTGCTGCGTGCTATGTTGTTAGCCCACAAAACCAGAATTGCAGGTGGGACTTACTCATAGGTGAGAGTTCAGAGCGAGAACACCCTAGTTATCAGTGGGAATGCCTGAAACTGATCATCTCCTTCCACGGAATACACGGCGAGTTGAAAGAAAGCCCTGAATGTCAGTCTTAGACCACCAACCCGTAATAGGCTATCGACTCTCAAATTATGACTGACGGATGAAAAGGTCATATTTGCGATGCGCACCGTCGCGATGACAGACCTGGTATTGGGCTACGCCTGAATTTATTCATTTTCAGGCTAGTTACAGCAGTACTACTAATAAAGTACTACAATACTCAGTGAATGAGTCTCAATAAGGACTGGGATCTGCCTGGGCGGTCAGTCAAAGGAGAATACACAAGTAGGAGCTCTGGGGTTCGTTTACGATGGCACTGCAAAGTGTCAGAGTTATAATAAGTCGGACATGAGCTTCCGCGATAGGTCTCTTACCATCCGGAATAGGATTGGGAGCTACCTAGTGCTCCAGGAACAAAGGCGTACATTGAAGGACATTCCATTTGGGACTCGTTATGACTCGAGAGGTGTTACCAGGAGCAGGAGGCATCCGCGGAAAGGTCCAGGACAGAACTGTAACTCAGGAACGTTGGCGACCTATGGGGAGAGAATATCCCTTATTCACACAGTACTAGTTGGAGCAAGTGGATTATCGATTGGATAGCAAGAGGGCTATTGATTCATGACCGGAGATATCAGTACAAACGGGGAAGATCTACGCTGGCCAAGCCAGACGAACAATGGTATCCAAGAGGGTACCGGAGGTAGAACAATGGTATCTAACGGGTGCCGGAGGTAAAGGCGTAAATCCCTCATCGCTGTCGGAGGAAAGCCTTTAACAAGTAAAACTGAATAAGGTCTGGGCCAAGAGGGTCCGGAGTTACCAACATTATACCCATAAGATTGTTTGTTTATCGTCTCATATTTATTACGGTGAATGTATAAAAGCCCTGTATCATGTACTGGAGCTCTAGTGGATTCCCCCCTCTCGTTGTGAGCGTCAAGCCAGTATTGGCTTCGTGAATAACAAGACGTTGGACTTCATTCGAGATAAACTCCAGAAGCTTATTTGTTTCTTTTGTTTGTTTTCGTTGCAATATACTGTCTGTTGGATCATATCTTGAATTATACGCGTGAACATCTTATTGAGAATTAGTACAAGCGCGTGGAATTATAAGAGCCTGACACGGACCTTTGAGAGAACGGAATCAGTCCAAACATACTTTCCGCGGAAACTCATTTTGCGAACGAGCACACACAACTTAAACCTCTAAACCTCTACCAAGAGTAAAACATCTCAATCACCTGTCTAAACGCACCTTCCTGTGTCAAAAACTAGGATAGTCAGTACCAGGACGGTCGGAACGAGCTATCGCGAAAGCCTCGAGTTAGTATATTTTGAAGTTAGTATTGGTTGGATTGCAACAGTCTATACTGGACTGGAACCCCGAACCTCGCACGTCGATTAGAAGTGGTTAGGATTTATATTAGGATTTTGTGTGGATTAAACTCTGTGCATTATCTTGGTTTATTTCCACCGTAGCCCCATAGTCAGCGTTTCAGCGAGAGAAGCCAAAGTACGATTAGCATTAGCATAGGGATCTGGATGATAGCGCGATTCCAGCAAGTCGCACAATGCCGTCTCGACAGCTAAAGCTAACTCGGCGTTGGCGTCTGAGTCTGAGTCTGAACGAGTCGGTGAACGAGTGATGCGAAGGAATGATAATTTCGGGCATAGATCGGATTCTGAATGGGCGAGAGCGTTGAAAGCGCTGCAGATGACACCGTCATGGCACGGACCCCAGCGCACGACGTCGAATTCGAGATCCGTGACAAATGGAAGGTGGGCGAGCACGGAAATGACGCTGGGAACGGCAAAGAATTTGATGGTGGAGATCCGACATTCGGACTGGAGTAAGAAGCGAGGGATAGCGTCGATATGGTTGTGAAGTTCAAGATACTCGAGGGTGGGCGCATGGAGATATCGAATGCAGGATAGGCCGTTGTCGAGCCATGATGCGCGTGAATGAAAGGCGGCGCAGAGAGGGGAGGGTGATGATTCCACAGGGCTCGGTGGCTTCAGAGTCATCTGTGATTTCTCTTTCCCAGAATGCGCATTCAACAAGATTGACTGCCTTCCGGAAAACATGAAGAAGAAAGCTGGAGGCGGCATAAATTCGAAGGTCGGTGATCTGAGACCAGGGAGCAGAGATCTGGGGGGAAGGTGCGTAGAACGTGATGTCGGTGATGAAGGCCTTTTGTAAAGAGGGGGCGTCCGCAAAGAGATCCATGAGTTCGGAGGGCCAATCATCTGGCTCCCATCCAGTCGAACTGTAAGCATCGAGGAATATAGAGCGCAGTTGGTTTAGATGTCCATGAATGCGGGAGAGTACACTGTACACAGAGTTCATTAGTGTTGCGACTCCAACGGAGAGACAGTCTGCCCCATCGACGACTGTGACGAATGACGAGATCCAAGAGAAGTTTCATGTGAGGCAAGTCCTCAACTGGACGATCTCCGAAGACAATTTCGACGTCCAAAGGGGTGGGATAGGCGAGTTGGATTTGAGTTTCCAAAGCTAGCAGCGGATAGCACTCGGGAAGGGAAGCAACATCGTGATGGCCACCAAAGTGTATGGTGAAACAAGACCACAGGCGGAAATAGCCCCGGGCAGCACTTCTCCAGGTTTTACAAACATGGGTAAGTCGCCATGGAGCGACGTCAACCAACTTGCCGTTGAATTTACGTGTAGAATTCCAGAGGGTGAAACAAAAGATCTGACATAGAACCACGTTCGGGATGCGGATACGGTAAATGGGAGGCGAATGAGATTGAGGATAGGAGATGAGTTGTTGGGCCGAAATCATGGAGTCGGATATCGAGGAAATCAGTCGAGACCAACAGTGTCTTCGGGCGCCTTGCAAACCCTGATGCTTCTTCAGCCAGAGAAGTGCACAAAACGAAAGATATCTGCAATCGCCGGTACTTCCTCAGTCAGAGAAGGAAGGGGGCAGAAATAATGGCGCAAACACACCCGAGAAAGAGCCAGCCTTTCAGCCAGTCCCTGGTCACCTCGAATGATACTTTGGAGTGGGACAGACAATGGGGGCGCTTCTCCTCGACGAAGAGTCGGCCGTGACAGCTTGCGATATCCTCAGCAAGAAAACTTGAAAGTGACGAAGATCGACGTCGAAGGCAAGATGACAAAGTCCAAACTCCCACGGCCAAATCTTCTCTGTAATGATCGGCACTCAATAATTCTCCCACTTCGTCTTCTCTAAAAACACGAAGCCTCGATGCCCACTCGATACACTGAAGCACTCTCCGGGCAGCGCCGCAATATTGAGAAGTTCTCAAGTTTTGTCAATTTCAAGTGTCGAACGGTATTCAACCGTTCTTCCCCCGAGAGAAGTGAAAAACAGCCATCGAAGAATTCAAAAATAAACTGTTCTCACTCCTACCAGCGCGCCGAAAGGAATTGAACCTCACTTCAGAGAATACAGATAGATCAATGTGAATTATTTAGACTGAGGAGGCTTGTCCTGGCAATAAAAATTAGTCGAAGCTCTCGTCGTTGCTTAGCGCGGCCGTGGAATCCATGTCGGAGCATACATCGTTGCAGGAAGAAAGATGACAATTGCCTTTATCGTATTCGATGGATATCTAATCGATTCAGTTACAGCGAGGACTCCTCAGCGAAAATGACGCCGAACTCAAAATTTCTTGTCAAGGCAATTAAGCCTCATATTCGAGCTATGGGATTTATTCAGCGTGTTTTCCCGAGAAATAAAAACGTACGTTCGGGGTCCAGGAACGGGAACGAGCGTCAGATTTCCAGCACGGATCGGGTTGGCCTGGTTGTACGAGAGAGAGTTCTTGGCGTGATTAGCACTGAGCATGGGTGGATGGATGAATGAAGCACGCGCCTTGCTTGAGAAAAAAAACCTTCCTTCATTTTCTCATCGAAGCATCGAGGAATCGAACCTCATCAACTGAATGTCATGTACTTTGGACTTTGATGCCGAATCCAACACGGCAGGGCAGTCGAGTGAAGCGTGTGGGGGTTTTCTATCCATGAATCAACAGAAACAAGATGGCCAGTTGGCCAAATGCGCGCTCGATACTTCCCTGGTGTATCACTAGATTGAGGAGTCGAGTCTCATATCAACTGATTGCTATGCGTTGTGAAGCCTGACAGGAAATTTAACGAGATAGGTCAGAGCGAATAGATTTCCCTATCCATGAAGCAAGACATAAATTGATAGCGCACCAATTCTGAGAGGATCAAGAAAAGAGACATTAAAGCGGATGTATGGCAGAGGATCTGAAGCGGAGGGATGAATGACTTCAAATTCTAGAGCGAGCGTTCGCGGTGAGACAACCAGATGAAAAAGGAATGGTCCTGCGTTGTGAATCACCTCACTGGAGGATTTGAACCTCATACCTGCTTCAGATTAATTCCTATTTGCTGAACAGATCAGGGGTGCTTTTTGAACTGGGCGCCTAGACGATGGCCATAGAAAAAACGAACTGTTTCAAGAGATGAGCACAAACGCGTACAATGAAAAAGAAACGCACAAGATCCCCTAGTGACTGAGCTGGCGGGGTTAGACTTGAGCTGGCGGGACGAGTTAATAAAATTGAGAAGAAAAGCTGGGTCTTTCTGAGAAGAGGAATGCGGGTCGCTTCGTTGAATTTTGATTCTTGAATACCGTATAATTTCGTTCAATTCGACAGGGGGTGTGACGCGTGACCCCGTGGACCCGATTCGACAACTCGACAAACGGGAAATTTTGCGTGACCAGGCGCAAAATTCGAAGAAAAAAATTTCAAAACCGCAAAATCTTGTCTTTTTTGCACGATTTGGACATTTTTTTCATCACCGTGACACCCCAGACGTTCGACAACGACTATTGTGACGCGGGACCAAAACCCAAAGTTCGGATCGACACCGGGTTGCGTGACGCGGGACATCCGAATTGAACGAAATTATACGGTACTACAAAACGTAGAAAGACGGACTCATGATGTAACATGTTGATGATACTGGGCGGAGATACTCAAGAATCCAATGCCGTGTAATGTCGGTACGTCGCTAGTTCGTCCGGAAGGCTTCCAAAGACGCGAGGAGGGAATTTGAGGTGGTGGTTGAAGACAACGGGCGGTCGGCCGAGGAATAGCCGAACCGAAGCAACGTGACCAGTTCCCACGTTTGTCTCTTGACGTTGTCCACTCTCCGTCGTCCGACTCCACTGGCACCTCACTCAGTCACTGTGCGACGGCGACAGCTTCTTATTCTCGCCACGCCTTCGCGGCCTTCGCCGCTGCTAATCACCATATCCATCGCACCCTCTCAAGCTTACTCCGAACTCAAACCACGCCTGGGCATCCCGCACGATTCTCGCTTGATTCTCGTAGTCCTTCCTGCACATCTTTGACTCCGCACCAAGCGCTCGATATGAATTTACGCATACGCTGGCTTGTCCCGCTCGGTGACTGTAATGTGGATGTGGCGGTATTGCCCCAGACTGAAAGAAAGGCTTCAAAGTCCCAACTCCGATCTCTTTAGCTGAATGGAGGTATGTGCTGTTCGTGAAGCTCTTCTTACACGCCGCTGAAAAGAGTTTCCTGCGCCTATTTGAAGATGTATTCGCTCTCCTACCACCAGAGCCGCTCCTCGCTACGGCAACGCGGGAAGCGAAAGCAGCTGCAGTCGACGAATCTGCGTCGAAGACTAGGAGAATCTGGTGCGTATTTTTCGTCTTCTAAGTTCTGGCTCAGCTGCTCAATCTCGTCATTCAGAAATTGCGCGCTAACTCGACGTTTCTTCTTCTTTTGATCTGCCCGCCGAATACATTTTACGTTGCTGGAAGTCGGAGTCGAAGTACGAGGTTGTGGGGTCTGGAATTCCGCGTGTTGCGGACACGATGCCTGTGCAGGTGAGTGCGATCTTGTCTGGTTTCCCGGAAACTCACTTACTTTACGCGCTTTTCAAGATTCCCGTCACTCTCGGTCTCATCGTGCACCGTACACCGCAGTGCCCAAGGACGACTTCGCTTCAAGTTTGTTACACACCCGGTGGAGGGCCGCGTTTGCACCCCTTTAGATTAATCCTCGTTGCTACTTGACGAAAGTTGAGATTAATCTGTGTTGCTCGTTGGCAAAGTTTTGTAAAATCAATCTTCCCTTTGGTGGGATTGAATCCTACGACAAAAAAAATCTCCTGTCTGAACAATACCGCCAGAACATCCAACATAATCCTGCATCGAAATAATCCCGCGCCCCAATATAATTTTGCGTCGAAATAATCCCGCGCCCCAACATAATCCTGCGTCGAAATAATCCTGCACCATAAACATTCCTGGGGCAAGATAATCCTGCGCCCCAACATAATCCTTGTGGTAAAATAATCTCGCATTATCAGTCATTCTAACCTGTGGTCGAAAGTAATCTTCTGCGCGGGACAATCGCAAAGACCAAAGTAATCCAAAGGAAATATGGCGTCACACACCACTCCGTTTGAATCAGGTAGCTGTACCGCTTCGCCCGTCAAACGACTGACCATTTAACTTTACTTTCACGGGAACAATGCAGCCTGATCTTTGCACATGTGTGATGGCCCCAGTCAGTGATGAAGATTTGGAGCGGGACTCTGGAAGGAATAATAAGAGACCAACGAAGCAAAGAGGTGAGGAAAATTCGGGCAAGCACAAATACATACTGTGCTGTCGCTGTTGTCTAACGGGAGGGATTTATGCTGTCACATCGTATTTGTCAAGTGACTGTGCTGCATACAAGCGTAAACTCCAAGAATGTTAATGAGGATGCAACTGTGTGCAGAGAAACGATCACACACCGAACGAGAACGTAATTACAGAGTGCATGAAGAGGAGGCGCGTGAAGGCCTGGTTTCCCTACGTCGGGGCTCGGAAGGCAAGGTAAAGATGATGGCCATACGCAAGGTCTACCACAGGGACTGTCAGTAAGTACGCGACGAGGATCGGAACGAGACAACGAAGGAGACTCTGACTCGGACGATGTACAAAATGTGTCTTGAGTTGGTACTTAGGCGCCGGCCAGGAAGTGGAGGTCAATGTTGATGTAGCTAGGCGCCCCACGTGTGGGAGTCGTAGGCGGCATTTCGAGGGAGGGTTCCTGCTGAGTTGAGTATCGCTGTTAGCAGCTAGATGCACACTGTTCTGTGGGAAGAATATCGAAAGTCAGCGGACTCGAGTAGCCACAAGTAGCCTAGTACCTTTTCATTGAACTAAACACCTTCCTCCGTACAGTGGTAGTGGTAGTATCGTAGAATAATATCGGGTGGGCCGGTTTGAGTGTGCGCAGCCTCGAGTCGGCCTTTATAACCCTTTGCGGGCCTTTCGTGGATGCATTGGTGGTGGTGGGTGGCAACCTTGATCGTCACGCGTGACTCTCATCATCCATTGGCTTTGTTTGTCCTCTCTTTGTCTTCTCCCTCATCGTCGACTTCAAGTTTGCTAATTCGGTGGCACCAAACTCGCATCAGCCCACGACCTTCCTCCATTGCAAGTTTATCCACGCTTCCCTGGAAGTCCACATACGCAATATCCCACACTTCGGCTCAGGCTTCGTCAAGTTCGATTGGAAGTTTCAACTTGGACATTCTCTCGACTGAGGACTCTTCACCGGGTGGCATGATAACATGTTCAATGTTTCCTGTTTAACGATAGGTCTTGATGGTCTGGCTCAATATACCTTCACCTCGGGTCAAGGCAACGCCGGTGGGTTTCCTTAGCCATTTTTCTCCTCTCCTCTACTGACGACATCTCTCCTCGAAATACCGTACAATTTCGTTCAAATCGACAGGGGGTGTGACGCGTGACCCCCTGGAACCGATTCGACAATTCGACACGAGCGAAATTTTGCGTGACCAACCGCAAAATTTCGACGAAAAAATTTTTCAAACCGCAAAATGTTGTCTTTTTTTGCACAATTTGGCCGCTTTCAAGCCCACCGTGACGCTCAAGACGTTCGACAGAGGCCGTTGTGATGCGTGACCAAAGGCCAAAGTTCGGATCGACACCAAGGTGCGTGACGCGTGACTTCCGATTTGAATGAAATTGTACGGTATCTCGAACTACCCATTCTGTTCAATCCACTCCGTTGGCGAATCTACTGACCTTAAACCCCTCCTTCGCCTCTACCTCACGGAACTCTTGACTTGTCATGCTGCTGGCGCTATTGGTTCGGATTTGTACTTGCTTTCAGGTAGATTATTTCTTTGCGCAAATTAATCTGGGCTTCAGTTCCCTCTCAGTTCTTGGCATAAACAAGAAAGTGGTAAGATTTAACTCGCGGGATTTTCAATGTTAACATTAAACATTAGATCCACTTCTCGTTTTCAGGGCACGTTGACCTCGTGAAATAGCGGCGTAGCTGCCACTCAGGATTAAATTCCCAAGGTGAGATTATTTTCCCTGCAGATTAATTCCGCTGCGTTTACTCTTACCATTCAAGAAATTGAAAGTCAGACAATGGCATAGGATTCTAACGCCATGGTGAGATTTTTTTTGCTAGCCTCAGATTTAATCCAACGGTCAGATTTTGACAGGGATTAAAACTTGCTCTCTGATCCTCGTGATTAATCTCGCCGCTGGGGAGTATTGGAACTGAGATTATTTTGCGCGGCACAGCAGGGTTCCTCCTATGTTATTTAATCCGGGTGATTAATCTGGCTGCTCGAGATTATTCAATCGCAGGATTATTTGTGTTGGGGGTGAGATTATTCCGGATTATGGTGTACATGAGTTTTCCCCAACTAGCAACAGAGATTAAGCTCAACTCTTGTCAACTAACAACGTAGATTAATCCCATCCACTGATTTCACTGTGGAGGGAGGTGCGTGCAGGGAGGTACACCTGTTCCCCTCTTTCATTTCTTCTATTTCTTCCGGTCTCGCGACGAGTATTGACGGCGTCTACGCCCAGCCCATCTGAGCGGCTCCGTGGTGGCGAGGCGGATGGGGGGTGATGGATACCCAGTGGAGAAACAGGAAGAAAACGACGAGTCGAAGGTATGTTTTCCTTTTCTTCTTTCTCTTCACTCGTACAATTGCGGTGATATTGATTTTCCCCTGGGCCGAATCAGGTGAAGAAGCTTGAGAAGGAGCTATTCGGCGTCGTCATCACCGGCAGGAGTAGTAGTATGGCTATGCATGATCGCTGAATCGTTGCCCAGCTTTGTGATGCCGCCGAGGATATGTATATTTCACGTTCAAGGCAGCTCGTATATATGCTGACTCACCGTACATGTCTTTTCCAATGCCTCACCGTCAACCCACCAATTTCGATTTGGAGGTTTCAAGTTGTATCATGCACGAGAAACAAACTCGATTGAGCTCACTTAGGCTCAGCCCTATTGTGCGATACGTAGAATGTACCTCAACAATCAACCTGGCATCCAAATAATCTTCATTTAGGTAACATAACGAAGGCTATCTATTGTTGTTGGAGTGCAGCAAATGGACTACAGGGGCGAGCAAGTGAACGAGCTCGTCAGGTCGTTGAAGTTGATAGGACCCGACTCCCCTCCTATGTTTCCTAAGTCCCAGGTGCCCCCTGTCAAAACCACCTCTCGATCTGTGCCACCGTTGCTAGTGCCACTTCCGTTGCATCCAAAGTCTCTGTAAATTTAAATGGTCGTGGTCAGTACTGGTAAACGAAACCCACGAAAACCACGAAAACGTCGCTTACTCGAAGAAGGTACAGATGAATCCACCGGGTATGACGGCAAGCGTAATCTCCTTGTTGAGGAATGTGAGTCCTCCAGTGAGGTTGACACAGGCGTCAGACACTGCTGGGACGTTGATGCAGCCGGCAGTCGGGTTGACGCCTGTGCAGACCTGAATGTTAGCACTGGCTTCCTGTATTGATCGATGAGTATGGAGTCGCGATGAAAGCTAGAGCATGCAGACTCACGGTCCCTGGCTTTACCGGGCTGGCTACAGCGACGGAGATGGCAGCGAAGATTGTGGCGAGGAGAGCTTTGGAGTTGAACATTTCGAGGCGGGTAGTTGCTAGATTGCAGACTGAGGATAGCAAGCAGAATACAATGGCTTTTATATGCTCTTGCGATTTTCTTTCCGGAGAATCTGTGCTGCCTGTTGATCCATGCTACCCCGAGAATGACAGGCCAGAGGAGAACGGAGAACATTGAGTGAAGTCTGGACTCTGGTGACCAGGCACCGCAACCTCCTTCTCCCTTACGGCCGCTGTGCGATGGCTAACTTCTGAAATAATTTCTAGTACCCACGATGCCTCTACGTTGCGGCTTGGTTGCGGCCGCTGCACAATATCAACGGCGAACTCCTTCTCAAAAGGACTTCCTACAACTTCGGATCCGATTTGATGTGATCCAGGTGTACCTTCCAGCCGCTGTTCAATTGGTTCCTCTTTACATTCAATGAAGACGATTTTCCACGCTTGTCTTAGTTTTCAATGTTGAACGCTGAAGGGCCTCTCAAATTAAATTCTTTCCCTGCCAGAAGGTTCGCGGCCTACGACTTCAAGTTTGGAAACAATCTACAACTGGAGACAGACTGATCCTCTGAATAGAATTCAGATTCATTTGATATTTATGAAGAGTGTGAACCTCAATCCCCTGCTTACAGGACGAGATTCAATATGTTCAACTGACAAACTCAATTCACCACGCAACAATTCTCCACTTCTGCTCATAATTGTTGCACTCAGGAAATACCATTTGTGATTCAACGCATTGAACTCCGATTCCGCGTTACCTGTTGAAGCGTTCTTAACGCTTTCAAGTTCTGACCTTGCATTTTTCTGCTTACGAAACGTTGAAGTCCACACGCCTGGGTTTAACCGTTCTGCCAGAGTAGGAGCTGCCCATTAAAGTTTGGCATGAGCTAAATCTAGAATAGCAGCCTGCGACTCCGAGCGCAACTTTTCTTCATTCCGAAGTTGTAGGGACAAGTCTTTTGACCGAGAAATGTTTACCCTTGATATCATACCACGGCCGCAAGGTAGGGACACCTTGGATCGAATAGCAGCCGGTCCGGTCATAGATTGTTCCCGGAGTTGTAGGGTTACTAACCTATGTGGCAAGGAGAAAGTTAGCCATCTGACAAGCTCGTTCACTTGCTCGCCCCTTTCCTAGGGGGGCATAGTCCATTTGCTGCACTCCAACAACAATAGATAGTCTTCGTTATGTTACCTAAATGAAGATTATTTGGATGCCAAGTTGATCGTTAATTGAGAGGACGTTACATCGATATCGAGAGCTTAATGAGCAGCAATTTGCCAGTCCCCTGTGACCGTTGTGAACGCAGATCGTCCGTATTTTCAGCCAGCCCTGTGAATCCTTAAGCCATGCAAAACATCTGCACATTCTTCGTTAAATTGATATACGAAACCGCTACCGTGCGCAAACATTTACCGAAACATGAGTTTCGAGTAAACAGGTCTGATTCTGAATGTTAGAATAATCAGAATATGCGAACTATCCCACCAGAAACATCAACCCGAGTGCCAGAAATCCAACTATCAAGGATTAATAAAACTAGATCGGTAAGTACTCACCGCGGGTAGGCCCGTAAGGAATAGACCCTACTCAATTGCGTCGAGGAAATTGTCACTGTCATCGCAGGGGGATAGGATGGGTGAGGCGATTCTCGCACATATCAATTGGTGCAAACGGAAGAATTGGACTTGAGAAACATAGGAATTGGGAACGGAACGAAGAGAAAGAGAAAACTCTCCACAGAAACGAAGAACTAATCGATCGACACGCACCGCAGAACGTCAAACCCCAGAACAATTCATTGAGATGGTGCTCCGAAATAATTGGCATGTGTTTCCAAATCCCATGCAGCGATGTTGAGTTCGCGAAGCGAATTAAGAGTATGATTGAGAGGGATCTCGTTCCTTGAGAAACTATTTCAGAAACAAAAACTCCCAAGCGATTTAAACCAAAAAAAAAACCTTGCTCGAAAGGGCATGCGGGGCATCTATGTAGCGAACCACACTTATCTTCATAAATATCAAATGAATCTGAATTCTATTCAGAGGATCAGTCTGTCTCCAGTTGTAGATTGTTTCCAAACTTGAAGTCGTAGGCCGCGAACCTTCTGGCAGGGAAAGAATTTAATTTGAGAGGCCGTTCAGCGTTCAACATTGAAAACTAAGACAAGCGTGGAAAATCGTCTTCATTGAATGTAAAGAGGAACCAATTGAACAGCGGCTGGAAGGTACACCTGGATCACATCAAATCGGATCCGAAGTTGTAGGAAGTCCTTTTGAGAAGGAGTTCGCCGTTGATATTGTGCAGCGGCCGCAACCAAGCCGCAACGTAGAGGCATCGTGGGTACTAGAAATTATTTCCGAAGTTAGCCATCGCACAGCGGCCGTAAGGGAGAAGGAGGTTGCGGTGCCTGGTCACCAGAGTCCAGACTTCACTCAATGTTCTCCGTTCTCCTCTGGCCTGTCAACCTCGGGGTAGCATGGATCAACAGGCAGCACAGATTCTCCGGAAAAAAAATCGTAAGAGCATATGAAAGTCATTGTATTCTGCTTGCTATCCTCAGTCTGCAATCTAGCAACTACCCGCCTCGAAATGTTCAACTCCAAAGCTCTCCTCGCCACAATCTTCGCTGCCATCTCCGTCGCTGTAGCCAGCCCGGTAAAGCCAGGGACCGTGAGTCTGCATGCTCTAGCTTTCATCGCTACACCATACTCATCGCTCGATACAGGATGCCAGTGCTACCATTCAGGTCTGCACAAGCGTCAACCCGACTGCTGGCTGCATCAGCATCCCAGCAGTGTCCGACGCCTGTGTCGACCTCACTGGAGGACTCACATTCCTCAACAAGGAGATTACGCTTGCCGTCATACCCGGTGGATTCATCTGTACCTTCTTCGAGTAAGCGACGTTTTCGTGGGTTTCGTTTACCAGTACTGACCGCGACCATTTAAATTTACAGAGACTTTGGATGCAACGGAAGTGGCACTAGCAACGGTGGCACAGATCGAGAGGTGGTTTTGACAGGGGGCACCTGGGACTTAGGAAACATAGGAGGGGAGTCGGGTCCTATCAACTTCAACGACCTGACGAGCTCGTTCACTTGCTCGCCCCTGTAGTCCATTTGCTGCACTCCAACAACAATAGATAGCCTTCGTTATGTTACCTAAATGAAGATTATGTGGATGCCAAATCGACCGTTAATCGAGAGGACGTTACATCGACATCGAGAGCTTAATGAGCAGCAATTTGCCAGTCCCCTGTGACCGTTGTGAACGCAGGTCGTCTGTATTTTCAGCTAGCACTGTTAATCCTTGAACCATGGAAAACAGCTGCACATACTTTGTTGAATTGATATCCGGAACCGCTACCGCGCACACATTTACGGAAACGTGAGTTTCGAATAAACAGGTCTGATTCTGAATCTCAGAATAATCTGAATATGCGAACCAACTCAGTAGAATCTAAAACCATCCAGGCGACGGACAAACCTATCGAGTCCCAGAAATCCAACGATCAAGGAAGAATAAAACCAGATCGGTAAGTACTCACCGCGGGTGGCCTCGTAAGGAGTGGACCCCAACTCACTTGCGTCGAGGGAATCGCCACTGCATTCGCAGACGGATAGGATGACTGAAGTGATCTTCGCACATATCAACTAATACACACGGAAGAATTGGACTTGAGAAACATAATCTGAGAAGCCAGGTTAGGTAATAAAAGGAACTGGGCACGGAATGAAGAGAAAGAAAAAACTCTGAATCGCCAAAGAAATGAAGAACTAATTGAATCGACAACGCACCGCAGAATGTCAAACCCCAGAACAATTAATTGAGATGACGCTCCGAAGTAATTGGCGTGTGATTAGCTACCAAAGGTGAAAGCGCGACTGATCCTTTCGTTGAATGGTAGAATTCCAACTCGACGAGCCTGCAATGTTTAAAAATGAGGTTTAATCGACGCTGGCAGCTCATGCATTGCAAGGAGTCGAACCTGATTGCTCCGACATAGTCTCACCGCTCGAAGTATATACGGTACGGGTCTTCTAGCCCGACAATGCATTGACTCGTGCCAGGAGAAACAATAACTTGTTTCTACGGAGATTTGTCAGCGAGTTGAATCGCGTATGAACTGCCACTAACCGGAGATTTTTAGGTTCAACAGAAACTCAGGAGTGCAAATAAGGGGAATAAAGATCAATATCGAAGAGTGAACTTAGGACGGGAAAAGACCGTGATATCAGCCCGGGCCCGTATTCTCCGCAGTGCGTCAGATCCCTCGTCAATGCTGTGTATCCAACACCGAGAAATTGAGCGTTCTTGATATGTTGAGTGAATCTGATTACAATGTTCAGCAACGAAAAAGCGTGAAAAACGAAAGGAAACGCAGCTGCTTCGAGCGTGACTAGGGAAACTCCTTCGGATTCGGAAATTAGAAATCCCGAGTCAGTAGAGGGAAGAAAAGAAAAGGCTCGCACATTGGAGTGCTAGGTGTGTGCGGCACGAGGCCTTTTGGTTTTTCAACTGAGCGTGACTTCTCCGGATGAGAGAAATCTGACTTGATTACTTGTTTCGGTGCTGATATTTGATGCCGCGTGCGGAATAAGCAAAGAAGGCGAGTGGGTCGTGCGAGAAGAGAAGAGAAGAAAAGAAGAACAAATATCGCACTTTTGTGATGGTTGGGGGTGGGGATCCAAACGGACTCGAAACTCTCGGGTTCTTGAAAATGACTTATATCATTTTGGGGAAGGTTAAAGAAATAGCAAAGTACGCGCCTTGCTCGAACAAAAGCAAATCACGCCAGTCCATAGCAGGTGGAGGATGCGAACCTCAAACCAACTGAATTTCATGTATTCTGGACCCTGACACCAATCTGACGAGGCAGGGCAGGCCAATCAGGCGGATAATCTTCCCTATCTATCATTTAAACAACACCAGATAGCGCAAAGGATGAAGCATTAGCAAAGCACGCACCTTGCTCGAGAGAAACATTTTTTGACTTCCGGATCGAAATATCGAGGAGTTGACCATCGTATCGGCTGGGTATATGTGAAAACTGACAGGGCATCCAACGAGAAAGGTTCATTTGAATCAGGCGCATGGTTAGTCTCTATCTATGGATTGAAACAAACAAAAGAAAACGAAAAAGATAGATTGCGCACCAGTTTCAAGCCGGAGAACTAAAGATAGACGGCAGAGCGTCCAAAGCAGAGCAACAAATGAGTTAAGATACTGAGGGAAGCGTTCAGTGTGACATAAAAGAATGAACATGAGGATTGGTCCGAATCACTCGCCACTGGAGGAGTTGAACCTCACACCGTTTCAGCCTCGAGATAGAGCTTTTAGCTCGGGCTGATTGGGTCGGGGGTAGGTCTTGGGAGTGGTACCTAAGCGATGCTCATGCGGGATCGAAAATGTTTCCACATATGAGAATGGCTGGAGCATACACGCGTACGACAGAAAAGAAAATACTTAATCAGCGCCGGATCCGTGATTACTCGGACTGGTAGACTCGGACGTGAGCGAAAGAAAAGCTCGAGTGAAATTGCAAAGGGCTACTGACCCCTGGGTATTTCTGAGGAGAGCGATATGGGTTGATTCTGTTAAGTAAATTTGAGTTGAACTTGAATGCGGAACTTCAGCAGGTAAAAAGACGGACTCTGAGGATGGAGCATCTTGGTGACATTAGGAGCGGAGATCATCTGATTCGAAAACCCGTATACCAGGTAGCGTTCTGAGGTCGCTGAGTTGTTCGAAAAGGTTTTCATGTGCGCGACACGCGAGTTTAGGGTGGTGGTTGACGACAAGGAAGATTCGGCCGAACCCGTAACCGAACCGAAGCAACGTGATGCTTTCTCACGGCCTTTGTCTCTTGACATCGTCCACTACAGCGACGGCGACGACTCGCCGCCTTCTTTGATCTTTTCATTCTCGCTGCACCCTCGTCGCTGCTGTACTACACACCCACACCCTCAAGCTCATCTGCAGCAAGTAAATCCACGCCTCACACTTATCAGGCGCCGCCATGACGCCGTCATCCAGCTTTTTCGATGTATATGTAGACTCTCGAGCCTCCAGCACGATCATTAGAGGCTATCTCAGCGCGTATTTGACGCCGAGGTAAGCGCTCGACACGAATCTCTGGCTACGCTGGCTGCTCTCGTTCGACATACGCAGCGGCATTGCCCTTGACCAATGACGAAAGGAAGGCGCCGAAATCTGGCCTTCCCTTTCCCTGAATGAAGGTATGTGCCCTTCATCTTCGTCTCTCCTCATTTACGTTGCTGACATTCCGTTCTCTTTCGTACCTGAAGGTCTATTGGTACCCAAGCACGAGCTCTTCCATCCCGCTGCAGCAATGCGTCACCGGAGAGTCGACGAACCTGCGTTGAATGCTCATGAGGAGAATGGGGTGCGTATCTTATTCTCTACCCGCCGCGCTGCTGATATCGTCATCCAGAGATTGCGCGTAATCGATGTCCTCACTCCATTGATGCCTTCCTTCCCTTCCTCGTCCTCGTTGGAAGTCGGAGACGAAGTAGGAGGTCGGGGGCTAGGATCTCCACGTTTTCTGGATGTCTTGGCTATGCAGGTGGGTACGATCTTGGATTCCGTTTTAAGAGAAGCTCACTTTCCCTTTTCTAAAGATCTTCTTCTACTACCCGTCGTCCCACGTCCAAACTTGCGCCTACGTGGGCCGTACACAAGAGCGGCGCCCGCCGCTCCCGCATGCCCGCCCAACGTCTTCGAGTTAGGTACGACTATTCCCCTCCGAGTCCTTCCTCCCTTCTGTACCTTTCGCCCTCGCGTCGATTATTGACGACATATACATCCAGCATGCCAGAGGAGCTCCGCTGCGATGGTGTGGGCTAGATGCGGACGATGAGTTTCTGGAGAAAGAATGGGTTATGGAGTAGAAGGAAGCGGAGCAAAAGCCGGTGCGTTCCAGGTTCCTCTTCTCCGTTGGTACCGCGCGGCGATACTGACTCTCGTTTTAGATCGAGACGGAGCAGGCTGTAGGGAACGAGATATTTACCTACCAACTCACTGGTCACCACGATTACTACCGAATCTCTGTGCTGTCCCATGACGCTCGGGTGAGTATGTGTCTCCTTCACATTCAGCGCGACTCGTATATTAATACGTGCTATATTCAGATACTTCAGCATTCACCACCTCGATACGGTACACCCGCATCGATGCTCATCACCGCCGCCTGTATCGACGTCGACCTCGAAGATGGAGGTTGCCACCTTTGCTCGCGGATCCCGGTGGCAAGACCTGCGGGCAAGAGCACCTTACACCGGATTGTCAGCTTCTCGCCGCCGTGCACGTCGCCCTCGTACGCCCTAGGCGCCCAGGGCGACCTCCAGCCCAAATCCACCTTGACTACGCACCCGATGCGTTCCCGACAAACACGAAGATGTGGGCGGCCGTGGCCTCGCTAGCGAGTACGCTATCCTCTCACCTCCTTCCGAGTACTGACCTCCTCTATTCCGCGTAGCTGCTTCGGCGTTGGTAGGGACTTGGAGCCAGGTGATGATGAGCGAGAGCTTGCTGGCGAAGATGGCGAAGACAAGGACGGGTGAGAGGTGGAAGACGGAATGGGGAGATGAGTGAGGGGCGGGGGCATGGCTTGTACGTCTGCTCTTGGTGCATGAGGACGACGGTGCTGACTTTCTTATCAGATTGAGCCCCGCCTTTCGTCACGAAGGGATAGCCCTGCTTCACCCGCACAGATGTCCTGTCCGTCGATGTGCCCTCGCCCGTTAAGCGCGAACGAAGCCACTCACTGGGCCTCTCCGTCCCCGTTCCCCGCCGCTTTCCACTATCCCCGTTCTCCTTTCGTTCCCTCAACCGCATCCGTATGGCGTATACGAGACCTTCCTTGCGCGCTTTGGTGCTTACCCGCGAGAGCGTGGTTGCGGGCTGACGATGTGGAAGGTGGTGAAGGATGGGGAGGGGGAGGTAGACCGGGACAAAGGAGGTGGTATGCGGAGATGATCTGGGTTTGAGGTCGCCTTCACCACCACCAAGCTCGTCTATTATCCCCATGGCTGCTGACCCGCCCGCTCGGTATGGGGTACGTGCCACCGTTGTCAACGCGGTGCGTCGGGGTCGGATCATTGCATTGGGCTTGTCGGGAGTCGGTGCGGGAGGAAGCTAGTCATAGTGGACGGGGGAGGGGGTAGTCTGGAGGATGGATAGAGCCTCCCGTTTTCGTCGGTCTGCTTTAGATGCAGGGAACACCCGATCGTTGGGGATCGGGAAGGCCATGGCATGACACTGAGGCAGGAGAAGGTAAGGCTCGTCTCGCTACCTGCGCCATGCGTGTGCTGACCGTTGTATTGTCTGAAGGTCGAACGGTGCTTGTGGCCTTCTCGCTGTTACAGGGCGACGTGTCCCACTGTCAAGTCTCTCGACCCCGCAGTCCCCTAGTGATCGCTCTCGTCAGCGGTCGGCGGTCGCATATATCTAAGGGGTACGGTCTCCGTTTCGGCGTCTTCGTCGTTCTGGCCTCAGCAGCGTCGACCTGCGGTCTTCCTCCATCCCCCCACGTCCTCCTGTCCTCCGTTATCCGTTATCCTCGCTCCGACCGTACCGACGTGACACGCGTGCCACACTACTTCGTCTGTCTCCGCGTCGGCGTCGACTGCACGCCTCGCATGCAGTCGAAGTCAGGTGTCCCTGGGCGATACACCGACACCGCTGTTGCCTCCGCTAATGGCTCGATCGATTTCCAACGCACTGCAGCCAGGCCAGTCGGAGGATGGCTAGTGGGTGAAGTATGAGAGTGGTGGGATACATCTACGGTCGCTCGCCCCGCTTTCTAGTGGCGATCTGTGGCTAGCATTGACGCTGCAGCGTCGCCGCTACTTCAATTTTGTAACTCTATCATCCCTTGTTCTCCGCCCTAGACTCTTCCTCACCCAGCAATCACTCAGAAAATTTCCAAGATTACCTCATTCGTTTGGTGTTGTTGAGCGGCCAAGGCAATCGACCATTATTTCTGTCGTTTTCCGTCGATGATAATTCATGGTCTCTCTCGATATAGGGCACAGAATGCTCTTTTGACATGCCTCCGCGCGCGACTCACCACCACTTGTTGTTTCTTGCCACTTCGTTTCGATGAGAAATTGGTCATCGTTAAGGCTTCCATGATCTCCCTCTCCTCCAAACCCAACGCACATCACGCTGAGAGACTTAACTTGGCTTAAGCTGTGCTTTTACTTACCAAGTTAACATCCCCAGCCATAAGTAAAATAAAGTTAGTTTGGGCAGGCCAAGTTAATTTTGACCAGTTACTTTGGTAACCGTCTGTCCATTTGGACAGCACTCACTGATGTTCTCCAGCGCTTGCCGGCCAAACGGTTCCCCCGACACAATCAGCGCCAGCAGCTTCCTTTGTCGCCAACTCCCATGAGCAGCAACAACTCCGGCTCGTCCGAAGCAGAATGTAAGGTATCTGTCTCGTCTATCCGCTAAAACTCCCGCTGACCAAACTCGGTCCATTCCACAGTTTCTCATGACACGGCGGGGACAAAGCTCTGGTCGGTGTACGTGTCGGAGGCGGAGAAGTACAATAAAGCACTCGTGGACAGTTGGAAGAGCGATATGGAGGGTCTTTTGATTTTTGTGAGTCACTCGTTGCCCTTTGGAGACATACGACTTGAAACAAATTGCTGTTAGGCCGGTCTTTTTTCGGCCATCCTCACAGCCTTTCTCATCGAAAGCTACAAAACCCTGATACCAGATTCTGCAGATGAGATGAAAGCTCTCCTGAGTCAAATATCCACCCAGCTATCTGGAATCGCCAACGGAAGCTCCGTTGACTTACCTGCGCCAGGATCATTTTTCCCTCCGACTTCATCTGTTGTTTGTAACCTCCTCTGGTTCATCAGCCTTGGACTCAGTCTATCTTGTGCTCTCATTGCTACGCTCGTCGAACAATGGGCTCGGGATTTCAAGTACAAGACGGAAATGCACTCCGCGCCCGTCATCCGCGCTCGTATATCTTCATACCTCTACTACGGCCTGAAGCGATTCAATATGCATGCCATTGTAGAGATCATCCCTTTCCTCCTCCATACCTCCCTCATCCTCTTCTTCGCCGGACTAGTCGCATTCCTCGCCCCAGTGAACACAGCTATAATGATTACCGTCATCATTCTGCTTAGCATTGTGGTGATTGCGTACACGATGCTCACTGTATTTCCTCTCTTTTCTAGCCAGTCCCCCTATCAGACTCCTATCTCCAGCGGTCTTTGGCGTGCAATTCAGCTGATCCGCTCAATTTGGCCATCTACATCGGACAGAAGAACACAACCCGTTTCAATGGTGGATGCAATGAACAAAGCCGCACTCGAAGATTCAGATCAGCGTGCGCATAGAGATTATCGCGCGCTTTCTTGGACGCTCAAGTCCTTATCTGATGATGTTGAACTTGAGCCGTTCTTGGAGGGGATTGTGGATGCACTTGCGACCACGGAAGATAACTGGATGACGTCTGGCAATCTTGGCCACCATGGCCGATCACCATATGACGAACCCATCCGCAGGCTATTGCAAAGTCGAGAGGCACGACTACTCCAGCGGGTACATCAATTTCTCCGCCGTTGCGAGATCACAATGATACTGCCAGACACACAAGCCCCGGCCCAAACTCAAGCCCGGCGGCGACAGCTTATCGCTTTGGAATCTGTCTGGGCTATGGCAACTATTCCGGCAAAAAGGTCTACCTCTCACAGGAACCTATTGCAACTCGAACCCTTCCACTTTCATTTCCCACCGCCGCGCTCACCGGTTAACGAGCATAAACTTTCCGTGGTTGCCGTGTTACGACTGAATATGTTTCTCAATGCAATGCATATAGTCAACACAACCATCGACTTTTTGAATAACCAACAATCAACTCCTGAGGAGCTATTAGTTCTTCTAGTTACGAAACTAGTTGACATTGTCGACCAATATTTCAAGCATAGAAGCCAAACTCTTGACTCCCGCTGGTCGTCAGACCGACGCTCCCTGGACCAGTTGACTAGGGCCATTCGACATTTCCCAAGAGACTTTGGTGGCAGATTCAGGTGGTTTGCAGCCAGCGAACCGTTTGCTGGCGGTCAAGTCACTCTCAACTCTCTCCATCAGAGTCTCATCTACAAGGGACACGAGGATTTTCTTGAATTCATGGTTAACGCTTCCCGGCTTGTAAAACCTCCATACCAATTTCGGCGCACCGAGAAGCTACTCTTAGCTTGGTTTGACCGTGGAGGTCCAGGGGTGTCTCCGGATATAGCGCCGATATACTCCGATGCTTTTAACAAAGTCATCGACTACCAGTGTCATGAGGATGCAAGCTACAAGCCTCATGTAGACAACATTCTGGCAGCCCTACTCGAGCTCCTAGTGCATTTCCAAGAGACCGGTCCCGACTCCACTGTCTCTTTTCCCAGCAACCTCAGACTCTCCCTGTATTTCATGAAACCATATTTTGATCCCTCGAAATTGCATGTTTTTCGAGATTGCAATAAGTGGTGGTTGTGCTGGTGTCTGACCATGGAGCTTGCCACTGTCCCCCCTCATGTTCATTCGGAATCCACTGAACAGATCCTTAGAGCAATGTGGGAGGTAGCCGCCGATAAAGGAACGCGGTTTCGTGGATACTCCTCACCGCCCACGCCTAGTCATCCGAGCCAATGCATGCTCGAGGCTCTGCACGAGATCACAGAATATCCTGAAAGCATCTCAATCATCGCGTTGGTTCAGACAGCCATCTTGAACGACACCTCTCTGCGCTCTGACTGCGAGCACTTAGTTCTGTTCGGAACAACGAATGAAGCACCGGCAAACTCAACACCAAGGCTAGAGGATCCATTGAGGATCATTGCAAAGCCGCCAAGATTATCCATTCTCGACATGTGTGTGGGCGTAGTGGCAAAGTTCATTCGCCAAGCTAGCACTCTTCACTCCCCCCCATACAAAGTGAACGAGACAATGTCGGTTATCACGCATTTTGTGCCCCATCCCCCCGGTGTAAGCCCGTCACAGCAGTTGAATTTCGCCACAAGCTGGAAAACGGCCCTCTGGCACGACAGTCCCGAGGGATTCCCTGCGACTTTACTGGAAATAATTTCGACTTGTCCCTTGCTTCAGATGTATTGGGACCGGAACACGACCCAATTTCGCTGGTTGGATGATTGTGAAGCCGCGACGGTATTTATTGAAGGCATTGATATCACGGAAGGATGGGAGGAGATCAGTCCGATATCGAGAACACGATTAGCAGCAATCCGCGAGTCCTTGATGACTGTTGCGGATGTTCATGGGGGTGGGATTG
The DNA here is from genome assembly GCA_037176885.1 of Favolaschia claudopus. Taxonomy (NCBI): domain Eukaryota; kingdom Fungi; phylum Basidiomycota; class Agaricomycetes; order Agaricales; family Mycenaceae; genus Favolaschia; species Favolaschia claudopus. The sequence goes on from JAWWNJ010000100.1 coordinate 78,852, forward strand.
GCGAATCGACCATCGCAACCATAGATCTCGAAGCTCTGAATATATCTTGGTAGACTCACATGATTAGCATTTCTTTCCAAATACCCAGCAGCGACTTAGAGCTGTCGAAGCGAATTTGCAGTACAGTTGTTACTAGGGAAATTGTTCCAGAGATGAGAGTCCCAAGTGAAAACAAACTAGAAAAATCCTTGCTCAAAAGGGCACGCGGGGCATCTACCGAACCATGCTTGTTTTTGCGCTGCACGAAGGGATCGGCGTATGTTTCTTCCGAACGTGTGGGTGAAATTCGCCGTATATGCGTCAAGAAATGAATCTCAGATTCACCAGAGCAAAGTTCCAAGAGTTGATTGAACTTTTGAGGCAGTCTGGATGGATGTGCGATTTAGTTTGTCTGGCAGAAGTAAATATACACCTTTCGCCGCTCTTCCCTCAATTCGTCGGTACAAGGGAAGCGGTCTGTAAACGAGCAAGGGTGGAAAAATTTCAGAGCACACACCTCGCTCGAGAAAAACTTTCCCGCACATGGTGGAATTTTCATCATTGTATGAGGAGTCGAACCTCGTATCAATTGATTGTTATACCCAATCCATTCTGGATCCTGCAATGAAATGCAACGAGACAGGCCAGGTTAATGAAGCGCATGATTGTATTCACAAGCTGTAAAAAAAAGAACGCACCATTGAGTTCCGGGAGAAAAAGGAAAGAAGCATTAGAACGAACACTCGGAGGAGGATGCGGAGCGGAGTGTTGGAGTATCGGATGGGTTTGGGTTCTAGAGCGAAGGTTCCCCCTGAAACAACTGGAGGAAAAAGCATGAACAAGACGACGTGCTTCGCCGAGCATTGGAGTTGAACCTCACACCGGCTTTGAGATCGATAGATATTCGAGCTCTTGTGCAGCAAGTTAGGGGCGCGATTCATGACCGGCGCGTCGGTTATAGACATACGGAGATTGAGCTTCGAGCTTTCACAAAATTCAGAGTAGCCTTGAATTTGGTTTTGAAACTCGCAATGTGCGAGCAGGATAAACCCGTTATATAATTGAGAAGAGTCACTGCTTACCTCGGAGCCGTGTCTTGATACCGCTCAACTGCCGAGATCAGAGAGGAGGGAAAGGGAAGGAATCATGGAACTGCGTTGAAGGAGTTAAGTATGGGACGGCGGAAAGACGGACTTACGATACAATATTTTGCCATACTACTGCCGCAGGGGAGGTTGACAGTTTTATGGGATTACTCGTTCGTTTAGACGAGATACATAGCCGCGAGGCGCGAGTTGAGCTGGTGGTTGGGTGATGGTTGAAGACAAGGAGGGTTCGGCCGAGGAATAGCCGAACCGAAGGAACGTGACCCGTTTCCACGTTTGTCTCTTGACGTCGGCCACCACAGTGACGGCGACAACTCGCCCTCGTCTTGTCATTCCCGCCGCTTCTCCGGCGCCGTGTGCCGCGACGTTTACCGCCCATTCATACGCCCTCAAACACATTCTGCTTTTCGACTGAAAATCACGCTCCACAAGCGCCGCCATGACTGCTCGTTCGACAAGCGCTTGCTTCCCGTTACGCCTACGCGGGATCCCGGAATGGGGTCGACAAAGCCGCGTCGAATAGCCCACGAGAACAGCCCATGAGAGGGATCTGGTGCTTAGTTGTTGCTCTGGTGGCTATGGTACCGAATATCTAAATCTAGACTGCATCTATGCTAAATACCTTTCCGTCCTGCTAAGACCGGGCTGGATCGGAATGGAGGTAAGAGTGGATGCGTCTGTACGCCCGCGTTCTAGAGACGCATCGTGCATGTGTCAGTCAATACGATCTTCTCTTCCGTTTTAAGAGAAGCTTACTTGCCCTCCTTCGTAGATTCCCCGTCCACAGTCCGTCCGCCTTTCTGCATCCAACTGCGGTGTACCTCCCGCACTCATTCCCGTTTTCGTGAACCGTACGCCCCCATATGCCCGCCGAACGGCGGCTTCCCTTCGAATAGTGCACACTTGCTCGCCGGTAGTGGATCAGGGCGGCCCGTGCATGCAGGTATGTATCACTCTTTCCCCCTCCTGTCTTTCTTTTATATCTTCCCAGCGGTATTGACAACGTCTCCGCGCAGCACCTGATGTCCACAATGTAGAGGCTATGTTCTGTGGCGATGCTGATTAAGCGGATAGGGATGACGGTCGCCCGGGGGACAATGGCAAGTCGAGGAGGAAGAGGTGGAAGAGGAAACGACGAACGGGGGTAGATGGTACGTTCTCCTCTCTTCGCTCTACCATAGCGGCGGTGGTGACTCTTATTTCAGATTGAGAAGAAGAGGAGACATCCACCGGCCGGCTTCGTCACCACCGCCAGAAATACCATGGCTGCGCACAATAGATGAATCGCTGCGCTGCGCTGCGACGTCGAGGGTGGGTATGTATGTATGTATCTTCTTTGCGTTCGGGTGCGACTCGTATACATGCTGACCTACCATCCAGATCCCCTCAAACGCTCCACTGCCATCCCGCCTGCACCTGCTTCGACCGAGGATCGAGATCGACCAAGGTCTTGAGGCGGGTCGAACACGACGATGCTGAGCAGAGACATTGAGCTCTAGCTGATCTCACAGACGAGGTACGGTGATCTATTCGGGCTGGTGAATGATCTGCATACTGACTCGCTTTTGTAGATCCGTGGCGCATATGGGAAGCACTGTCACCGGCGCCGCCGCCAGCACCACCGCTACCGCCGCGCTCGTATCAATCACCCTACGGCGTCGACCCCCTCGTTCCCACTCACCTGCCTCGATCTCCCGATCCCGCGACTTCCTGCTGCCGCTTACCCGCTTCCCATTCACCCATCGGTGTACGCTCTACGACCGCTCCCTCCCGATACGACCATTCACTGCACCACGTCATCCCCGTTGCCCACCGCCTTCTGCCACCTCCATCTCCTTTCCTTATCGCAGCATTGCGTATACGCGCGTCTGCCTCCTCACCCGCGAAAGCTTTGTTGTCGGCGTCGAAAGATGATCCAGGGTGGCTACAGCTGCAGGTGGGGTAGTGGTGAAGGTGGTGGAGAGAGAGGCACTTTGCGGTAAAGGAGGGTCGTATACCGAGATGGAGTGGGTTTGAGGTCGTCCCACCACGCTCGTCTATCATCCTCCCTGCCCCCGCGGCTGCTCATCCGTCCCATGCGCTCGGCATGGGGTACACAACGCCGCTGTCGATGCGGCGCTTTGCGGTCGGTGTAGGGCGTTCTTGCGGAATGGAGCTGGTCATGGTGGGAGAGTGGGAGGGAGGTAGTTTTGGAGATGGGCATAGCTTCTTCCTTTCGTCGGCCCGCTTGGGTGTGGGGGAGCGACGGATGCGCTTGTATCGCGGGGAGGCTTTCTTTGATCGTGACAGGGAGGAGGAGGTAAGGCTCATTGTCAGCTGCGATGTGTGTGCTGACTGACCTATTGCCTGACAAGGCGGCTTTCTCGCTGTTCGCTGGCGACATATCACACTGTCAAGACTCTCGACGTCGCGGCCCCGTACCGTATTGCTCTTGTCAGCGTCACCGGTCTCCGTCGGTGTATAGTGGTGGCTAAGGCTCGAGGGTATGGCCTCGACGGCGTTTTCGTCTTTCTGACTTCGGCTGCGTCGACGTGCAGTCTTCTTCCCCCATCCTCCACATCCTGCTTCCTGCGCTCCTCGTTATCGTCGCTCCGACGTGACCCACGTCGCCATCTACTCCGTCTGTCCCGAAAGCGAGCGATCGATTTCGGGCATCGGCGTCGGCACCGGTGCCCACAACTGCACGTCTCGCCGTCGGGCCGGTATTCGATCGTTCATGGCCTAAGAACGCCGTCGAATGGCATGGCGGACGTTAGGTAATTGCTTGCATATCGGCGCCAGGCTGGGCGCGCGGAGCTGTGGTGGGATGAATGCTTGATGAAATATTGGGATGAGGATTGAGCGGACGTTCGTCTACCTCCGGAAATGTGTGTGGATGCCGCTGCATACCCACTCCGTTTCCTAGTGCCGTTCTGCGCTAGCGCGCACGCTGTGCCTCTATATCATGAATCTGATATCCCTTCTTCTCCCTAAAGTCTTGCTGTTCTGCTGGGCCTGCACCTTCCTCGCTCAGAAAATTTTCGCCTTCCGACCGATTAGGAAATTACGTCACCTATTTTGTCATTGTTGACCATCGACTTTTGCATTGGACTCTTCTGTCCTCTTCCGTTTGTTGTCAATTCATGCTCTATTCGATCTGTTTTCTGGCCTCGACACACACGACGAAAAATCTGTTATGACCTTGTCTCCGCGCGCGACTCGGTACACGCATCAATAACAGCATCATCTCAATGACACTCGTTTCGGGCGACAAAACGATTCTCGCCTACAGTCGTTGAGGCGTTAGCTGTTCTCCATGAGGCTTACCGACGCTCTGCTCTTGTACATTTTGTGCCCTCGATTTACCAGGAAACTTATTCGCCGTCTGCCGATCTTGGGAGGCATCGACGGGTCGTTCTTTCCGCGATACGTCTCCTGTTTGTGATGCTGTCTCTATATTCGATTCAAGCCACATAGCGACGGGAGAAAGTACATCAACGGGATCGAATCTGTATTCATGGATTCAAATACAACGATCTTGACGGCATGACTTCGCGGTCTATTCCCAGGTCCAATGCCATGCAATCGGTTTCATCTCCACTATCATCAGCCCCCAATTCCCGAGCCCAACCCCATCCGCGACACAGTAGCCGCTCCATTCTCACCCTCCAATCGCAATTGCGTGGGTCGAATCAATAACCGCAACTCAGAGTCGTATCTCACTGGTCGGCTAGTTTTCCCACATAAATGCACCCGACGGCGCCGGGACATTCTCGCCGAGGTCCTCCAAGGTTACATAACCTCCTACAAGGTCCCACGAGCTCCCATACACCCAAATGAACATGTGGCGCCAAATGTTCACGGCAGGAGAATGCACCTGCCATTTGGACTGACAGATGGTGGTGTGCTTTGCTCATGATCCGCCGATAGCAAGAATACAAAACGCTGCCCAGAAGAATCCTTCTCTTCAAGTTCTCCTCCGAGCTCCCCCTCTTGGTCTGGATCTGCTACTGTGCGCTCTGTCCACTTCGATCGCAAGTCTCTGCTACAACTCACGCGGGAGAAGTAAGTATGGCGCAACCCAGACGACGCTCTTTTCTTGGCGGTCTCATCGACAAGGCTCGAAGCCGTTCGGGTTCAGCAAGCAGCAGTACTCCGCCGCCCATTCGGGCGGCATCAAGTTCAAATGTTTACCTTACGGCCGGTGGTCTCCCTGCTGCAAGCGCATCGGATCAGAGTCTTGCTAGGCGTGCAGGAACAGTCTATGAAGGGTTAAAGACTGTATTCCAAGGCTTGTACGACACATCCGACATGTTTTTACCACTAAAAACGGCTGCTGGAGTGCTTTTATGGATATGCGAAACCGTGGATGTGCGTAAATCCTTTGATTTGTTTCGTGATTTTGATCGTTTCGATACTCAGATGGTTTTGGACAATAGAACGGAATTAGAGGATTTTCAAGCTAAACTGACGGCCATCCTCGCGGTTGTCACAAAATATAAGCGCGATGGTGGCATTTCTGCGTTGGATCTACGAATCAAGATGTTTTGCGAGTAAATCTACCATACGACAAGAGGAGTATAACTTGATGAACAATTTCAGGGCCATCGATCGACAAATGCAAGCGGTAAAAACTCTTCAACAGCGATCTCTGGCCACTCGGACTGCCGAACGAAACAAAGATGCAAAGATCGTATCCAAAGCTCTTCGAGATATGAATAGCATCTGCGATATATTCCAAGTGCGTGCTGGACACTCTAAACATCTGGCATGGATTAATGTTGAATTAATTTTACTAGATGGATACTCAACTGAATATTGAGGGACGGGTGGAAGACATCGATATTCGAGTTCGAACAATTTTACAGGCAAGTGTTTGATCATGTAGGCATGTCCTCTGAACTCATCCTCCACACAAGGTTTTAAATACTGGTGAGATCTATCTGCATGGTCGGTCAGATTGATTCACGATTTTCAGGCTCAATCAACCAACTTCGACATGATATGGTTTCCTACAAAACGCGGCATTCGTCGTACGGTGATCCTAGTGGTTGTATGCCGGGGACCCGGGAGAGAATTCTCGCAGACCTCGAGACTTGGGCCTTGGACGAAAATAGCAGCAAACTCTATTGGCTCGTGGGAATCGCAGGCACCGGCAAGTCCGCAATTTCGCAAACATATTGCGAAATTCTCCAGCACAAAAACATTCTCGGTGCCAGCTTCTTCTGCTCTCGAGGTACAGACCAAGCTCGAAATGCTCGTTTGATTATACCATCTGTCGCTTATTCTCTTGCAATGGCTTCCCCCCCAATTAAGGCAGAAATTCTCAAGGCAATCACAGATGATCCTACCTTGGCGGAAACAAATTATAATGATACTAAAGACCAGTTAAACAAGCTTGTATTGCGACCACTACAAGTTTCTCTAGGTCAAAATATCAAGACATACAAAGTTGTTGTGATCGATGCACTGGACGAGTGCTCTGACCTTCGCCGGGCTGCAGCCTTGATTCGAACTTTTCATGATTCTATGCCTCAATTACCTTTGAAGATCCTCATTGCTAGCCGCGATGAAGCACCAATTAGGCAAATTTTCAATGCCTTGCCTACAACAACCTTTTATCTACACGAGGTTGAAACGGAACTCGTGGCAGAAGATATCCGCAAATATGTTGAAAAGTCTCTGGCTGACATAGTGGAATTGAATGGTGCTACTCAACAATCCTGGCCTTCTCCGCAAGAATTATCAGCATTTCTTGCACAATGCGGCAAACTCTTCATTTATGCTGCTACAGCCATCCGCTATATCAATGATGAAGATGGGAATTATCAAAGACGTCTTTCAGCTCTCATAGATCCTACCAAACAGCACAGGAGTGCATTACAAACAGCGGAAATTGACGATCTATATGGGCAGATTATGGAAAATGCCTGCAATCCAAGACTAAATGAACCTCAGGAGATTGCACATATGAAAGAATGCCTAGCTGCTGTGATCTTTGCTTTCACACCCCTCACAGTTGCTGCTATTAGCCATCTATTGAAGATTGATGCTTCAAGTGCTTTTTCTGCAATAAGATCTCTGATCCACGTTGCAAGTCCTGTGAGCAGAGAAAGTCTGGTCACTGTATTTCATGCCTCCTTCCCAGACTTTATCACAGATCCAACTCGCTGTTCTCCAACTCGCTGCCCCTCGTTTCAGGCTTTGCAGTCTTCAGAAGAACACAGCAATCTTGCAATCAAATGCCTCAGGTTGATGAACAACTTGTTGCAAGAGAATATGTGTGCAGTCTCTGGGACTTTGTCAATATCTCGAAAGAGCCACAACAACTCTCCGCATCACGTCAGCAAAATACCTCGTGCTCTTCAGTATGCTTGTTTATACTGGATGTCCCATGTTAAGGAAATTGGAGATCCAAACTGGGCTGGTCTCAACGACTTGTATATATTCATGGACCAGCATCTCTTACATTGGATCGAATGCTTGAGCATATTGGGTGAGCTTCAGGTTGGAGTAGACTCATTGATTCAATTGGCAACTTGTTTTCTGGTGAGTCATATATACATCATATCAACAAGGATGCTAACACTGCTCAAAGAAATTCTCAAAAGCAGACACTGATTATCTTGCTCTGCTTAAAGATTTTGTTAGATATTTGCAGTTAAGCTTTCAATGCATCAAACAGTGTTGTTCAGAATCCTATCGCTCGGGCGTGGTTTGGGTGCCCCATGACTCCATAGTCAGAAGAATGCACCCTAGAAATTCAAGCATCCCCCGGGTCATCATCGGGCTGCCGGATTCCTGGAGTCCAACAGAGTTGGTCTTAGAAATTGGAGCATCTGTTAACTCGATTGCTGTTTCACAAGATGGAACTCGTGTCGCCTGTGGTTCAAACCACAATATTATACACATCTGGAATGCATACTCGGGAAACCTGCATCTAGAACTCAGAGGTCATATGGCACTTGTAAATTCTGTTGCGTTTTCTCCGAATGGGTCTCAGCTTGTATCCTGCTCAGATGATGGCACAGTGTGGATCTGGAATGCATTATCGGGTCACAAACAGCAAGAACTTACAGGCCATTCCCAGAGGGTAAACTGTGTAGCCTTTTCTCCAACAGGAAAACTGGTTGTTACTGGTTCAGATGATAAATTGATTCGCCTCTATGATCCTACTTCCGGGAACCTTACCCAACAGCTGAAAGGCCATACACATATAATCAACACAGTTGCATTCTCCCCTGATAGTACTCTCCTTGTCTCTGGTGCAAATAATGGTGTTATGTATCTTTGGGACATTGCATCTGGAGAAGTGCAGTTTGAACTCAAAAGTTCTAGGTCAGCAGTGACTTCACTTGCCTTCTCTCCAGATGGAACTCAAATAGCTTCTGCTTCGGGAAATCAAGGGATTCAAATCTGGGATAGCCACTCAGGAATGAAAATCATGGATTTAAAAACCGAGAGAGTGTGGATCAGCTCTGTTGCTTGGTCACCAGATAGCAATAGAGTTGTCTCTGGGTCATATGATAACTTAGTCAAGATCTGGGATGCCATGACTGGAGAGATAGAAGTCACTTTGAAGGGACATACCAACACAGTTGAATCTGTGGTGTTCACCCCAGATGGCCAGCAAATTGTCACAGCCTCTGCAGATTCAACAATTCGATTCTGGAGTATTGCCTCACTGGGTGGTTTAACACACAGGGAAGGTCATAGTGAAGCAGTGATAGCAGTGGCTTTCTCCCTGGACGGGAATTGGATTGCTTCAGGCTCTCGGGACACAACGATTTGTCTATGGAATGCTTTGACTGGAGAGCTGGAACAAAAATTGACAGGACACGCTGGTTTTGTTCATCATGTTGCATTTGCCTCAAACTCGACCATAGTGATCTCTGGTTCAACTGATGATACAATTCGAGTCTGGTTTACTTTGGACCACGAGGTTGAGGTGGTGGATCGACCAACTGTTAATCTGCCCAATGGAACAAAAATTCATAGAGTGGATCCTGGAGAATTTAGCATTGAATACCAACCAACTCCAATGATCCAGAAGATAGCATGCTTATCGGAGGATCATGCTTGGATCATCAGTGCAACTCAGGATTGTTGGATACCACCCGAATATCGAGATCCACTTTCGGTCGCAGTTTGGGGCGAAAAGATTTGCTTTGGATATCATAGTGGCCGAGTGGTTATTGTGGATATGGCTTAATACATTGATTTAACTCCGAGTCTGTAGTTAGCTCAAACAAAAGTTACTGTACAATTACGTTCAAATCGACATGGGGGGTGACGCGTGACACGCCTCAACCAATTCGACATTTCGACAGAGGTTCTGGTGTGGCGTGACAGGGCGGAAATTTTCGACAACCCCCAGCCTTGTGAGGGTGAGTCTATAAACATTTTGTGTGCGAGTCCGGATTTTTCTGTAAGAATTGGGAATTCAGTGCAGACATTTTATACCTTGAGCAAAGCATTCGCATTTTAGGTCGAGGATTCGGTTGAAAATCACTCCAATTGGAGAATCTAGAAGAAATCGAACATCAGAAGTCGAGGGGACACACCAGAAGACCCAGACTACTAGCGAAGCGAATTTTCGAGTAAAATGGCATTTTAAAGGAATTTTGCCAACCGAACGACCTATTCGACAATGGCCCGTGTGAGGCGTGACACAGGGCGAAAATTCGGTTCGACAGAGGTGGGTGTGACGCGTGATTAACGACCTGAACGTAATTGTACAGTATGTTGCGAAGCCAGCCACTCTGCTGTGCATGATGATCATGAGTAGTAGTAAGTACTTAAGAAGACTTCCGGTCGAAAAGGACTAGTACTTTGTACAACGGTCCGCAGCTTCAAACTCAGACAATCCATTTCAACTCAAGCCTGACGGTACCATTTCATCAAGGCGGCAAGCACCGGCAAAAGCCGGGACACAGATCAAGAAGAAACAGGGGCATCGAAATTGTACCCATCGATCAACTTGAACGCGCTCCTCAGCTTTCTTGTGTGCAGACCGCCAGTTTTCTCTCGACACCATGCTCGGAGCTGGTTTTCATTGAGAGCTGTCACTGGTTTGCCGTCTGGTTCTTCTCTGGAAGCCAAGTAGACCATTGAACTTTGAAGTTGAATGGCATTGTTTGACTACTAGTACAGGGGTTGATCCATTTGACTGGTCAAAACTTCAAGTTTTGACGGCTGAATCAGATTCAATTTATTGAGGAAGCCTGAAAACTCTTCTCTCGTTGATTTGCATTTCTTGTGGCTAAGTACTTATGTCGTGAATTATTGTACATCAAATGTCTGAATTTCTGAAATGTCGCGATCGATCCAGTCCTCTCTCCAGTCCTTACGTCCGACCATAAAGATTCAGTTCATGATTAACTTCCGACGCTTGCCATGAACCCTTGAGATCGTAACGTAGAAAGTACGGTTAGACCCGAATTTTGATCTTGATCGCGTACCGAATAACAGTGTGCGGGGCTTTGCGGACATCAGGATGGCTCACAGGCCACCATATCTTCACTGACTCGGATACGGCTCCGGCTCATGCTCGTCGGCTTCGCTGAATTCGCACCGAATTCATCGTTTGCAAATTGCAATTGTATAGCCTTGAAACTTGGCCTTTGAAGCAACGCCCCATCGGTCGATGAGCATTTGAATTTCCATAGTACTTACGCGTAAGCTGGGTCCCAAATTCCGACCGCCGTATAAGTTAATCAGTAGCCACTCAACTCGCCGCTGGCCGTAATTACTAGTCTTCCTTGTGATAATGTCAAAGCGTCTCTCGCCCAGTGACAGACGAATAAATACCGCAACCGAGGGCAAATGACCTATCCTTTCTCCCCTTCCGCTTGCCAGACATCGATGAACCAGCCCTTCTCGGGAAGCAGACCGCGTGTCCCCAGGATTTACTCCCGTCTCGCCTCCATCCCGCTCGTATCTTGGACGTCGACTCAAACTGTTGCGATTTTGGGACAAAATGCCTTGACCTCGTCAGCGCTCGCGACTGGGAGAGAACTATCCTCCACGACTTTTATGTTCATCGATCTATTTCAGCGTCCATTCGCGCCTGCCATTTCTGTTGCGGACACCGTTACGGATGTATGGTTCGATGTCATGGAAATGGTGTTTCCGTTTCCGCTGAAGACCACGCCTGAGGAGGTTATTGCGTTTTTGAGGCCAATCGATCGGGCAGTGAGGATTTTTTTTTGCGGCTGTTCGATGATGGAGATGACTTTGCTTCTCAGATTTTGACCCCATTCGCCAATTTTTCGGATAGGATTGCGACGACTTGCTTTCTGACCTCGCCTGTCCCCGATGGCACCGGAATGTTCGAATTGCACCGACTTTACATCATCTGGAGAAATGTCTTCTGCAGGATCCACAAGTTTCTTCTACAATTTGGCTTCTTGTAAGTGTTCGGATTTTGGCTTTGTTTTGCCAGCTAATTTTTCTTGATCGTAGACGGCGGAAGGAAGAGCTGGTTTTGATCATAGCTTCTTTAACTAGTACTCAGATTCAAAGCCTGCAGCTGGAGATTCGTAAACAGATACGGGGATTACAGAAAGCTTTGCTCGATGCCAGAATCGGAGTCGCTATGGGGCAGACAATGCAACTCGCTGCAGAGATCGATGAAACCCGGAGTGCGGCGCCAAGTCAACTCCAGAAACCCGGCGATAATACAACACCTGCGCAATTCGGCGACGGTATGGATGCGATGAAGGATATACTCCAAGAAACGGAGGTTTCGTTGGAAGACATGGCATCTGCTTTGCAGCAGATACTCGGCGAAGGCGTTAACGCGAGTCGCACTTTGCTCCCTGGCCAGCAGCAGTCTATGCCGCAGCAAGCGGAGGGCGGTATTGACGCAATGCGCAATATGCTTCAACAGACGGAGGATTCGTTGGAGAATATATCATCTAGGTTGGAGCAGATGCTCGGCGGAATCAGCGTGGTTGGAAATCCGCTGCAGCAGGAGACGAACTCTGCTGCCACTGCGGAGGAAGACTCTTCAAACGGAGGTTCAGCTGCACAAGATTTGTCGAAGGACGAACCTCCGCAAGGTACGAATGCGCTAAAGCAACCACAAATCTCACAGAATCCCCAATTGCCGAATGCTGGATCAGCTGTTCAGTCGGCTGATACCAGCGATATGAATTCGACGAGCAATGAACCGAATATTCCGAAGGATTCAGTGGTCGATAGGGACAGTAACTCCAGTGAGGCTGGGCAGCAGAACCTCACTACAGATATTGCCGCGTCGCAACTTCCGGCGGGGCAGGATGGGACGGAGGAGGCCACTGATAAGGGACCGAGTAATTCGACACCACCGAAGGTGCTGGATTCTGCATCACAACAGGCGTTTCAGAATACTGCGGAGAAAAACCCTGGCGAGGAACTAGGGGGTAAACAAGACATGACTGATGGGATGAAGACTCCGCTTGGCCAGGGGATGGATGATTCAAAGTCGTCTGTTCAGAAGAACTCGAATGGTGCTGGAGAAAGTACACCTGACGCCGCGAAGGATGTGTCGAAATCGAACTCGGATTCTGAAAATCAGAAAGCTACACCAGGATCGAGCACTGCTGCCGGAGAAAGCGCACTCGACGCCTCGAAGGATGTGTCGAACTCGGACTCGGATTCGGATTCCGCAAACGATAGATCCAAACCAGAACCGAGAAGTGAGCCACCTATCGATTCGTCGAAGCCGCCGCTTGCCAAGGGGATGGGTGACACTGAGTCGGCGGTAGAGAAGAGCTTGAACTCCACTGGCACTGGAGAAAGTACATCTGATGGCGCAAGGGATGTGTCGAAATCGAGTTCAGATTCGGATTCAACGAACGAGAAAGAGAAATCCACATTAGGACCAAGCACCGAGCCGCTTGTCGATCCTTCCAAACCAATGCTTGCCCAAGGAATGGAGGATACGGCGGCGGATGGCACCGCAAAAGCTACACCTAAGGATATGTCGAGATCGGACTCGGATTCGGCGAACGAGCAAAGACCATCAGCACAAGGATTGCGCACTGATCCACCTGTCGATTCGTCGAAGCCTCCACTTGCCCAGGGAATGGATGACTCTCAGGCGACTGAGAAGGGGAACTTGAATTCGAATGCCGCTGGAGACAGTACTAGTACACCCGACGCCGCGAAGAATCTGTCGAAATCGGATCCAGATTCGGCGAACGGGAAAGCAAAAGACAAATCCACACCGGATCCAAGCACTCAGCCAGTTATCGATTCGAAGAAGCCTTCGCTTGCCCAAGGAATGGAGGATTCCAAGGCGGCGGATAGCGCAGGACAGGGCACACCAGACGCTGCGAAGGATGTGGCGAAATCGGATTCAGATTCGGCGAACCAGGAAGCGAAAGACAAATCCACACCGGGTCTTAACACTCAGCCAGTTGACGATCCGTCGAAGCCTTCGCTTACCCAAGGAATGGAGGATTCCAAGGCGGCGGATGGCGCAGGACAAAGCACACCAGACGCTGCGAAGGATGTGGCAAAATCGGATTTGAATTCAGCGAACGAGAAAGAGAAAGACAAATCCACAACGCAACCGAGCACCGCGCAACCAATCGATCTGTCGGGAGCTCCGCCTGTTTCATCGTCGGATATGAAGGTACGCCAGATTTCGTCTTCTTACAAGTTGTATGTTGGCTGATGTCCAGTATCGCAAGGGAACTGATGGAGGTGCCGCTCCGACGGTGGGTGGAGGACAGACGGATGCACCGAAGCAAGCTGATGGGGGTAGTAAGGCGAGCAAGGGTGGAGCGAGACGTGCGGCTTTGATAGCGGCGTACGAGCAGAGGAAGGGAGGTGGAGTTCAGCAGCCCGCCGATGTTCCCAAGGAGGACGAAAAGAAGAAGACGGGTGATGGGTTAACGCCGCCAAAGGTAGAGGACAATTCGGGGGGCGGGGGCGGGGAGGCGAAGACGGATAAGGGTAGTGGGGAGGATGGAGGGAAGAATGCGGGTGGCGATGTGCAGCCAAAGACGGACGCGAAATCTGGAGCTGATGCTTCGAAGACGTCCTCTTCGAATCCCGAGAATGTGAAAGGACCGCAGAATGCACCTCAGAAGAGCGATGGAGCTGATTCCGCTGAGTCGAAGAAGGAAGACAGCAGTTCCGCCGACATAACGCAGAAGCTCGACGACGCAGGGAAGGATACAAGAGCGGGGGGGACTTCCAAGACGGGGGATAAAGAATTGGCTGCGGAGCCGCCGACTGCCGCTAATCCACCCACGGATCCGACACCTCAACCTACAAAGGCTGACACGAAGCCTGCGGGGGAGGAGAGTATTGCCAAGGAAGGCATCAAGGATGTTGGTGAGCCAGAAGCGTCGAAGGCTGCGCCGCCGACTTCAATGGCGGAGACGATTGAACTGCCAAGTGTGCCCCCTGCGCCTCCGACTGCATCTCCAGCTCCAACTGTCCCGGTAGCAACGCCTGCGCCGACCCCTGCGCCTCCGCCTGGTCCTCCACCCCCGCCTCCCGCGCCTGCGCCTGAGCCCGCACCTGAACCAGCACTTCCGCCTCCCGCGCCTGTACCTGCGCCTCCGCCTCCGCCTCCTCCCCCTCCCGCGCCTGAACCGGCGCCTGCACCACCACCGCCGCAACCCACCTCGAGTTCGTCGGCACCACAGCAAGCTCCGAGACGAGGTGGTGGCCTATTTTGGACTCCATTCGATTTAGTTGAGGACGTGATAGACGTGCAGAAGACGATAGTTCAAGGGGGTATCGATGTGGCGAAGACGCAGCAGCAACAGGCGCAGGCGTTTAATCCGTTTGGGTTTCCGAGGTTTGGAAGGTGATTTGACGTTCGAGGTTTAACATAGATGAGATATATAGGTATAGAAGCAGGATAGAAGTCTTGTAAAATTGATAACTTTGGTATGTCAATCGAGGTGAATTTGGTTCGGGGGGATGTCGGGTTCGAGGAGAGAGAAATTGCAATTTTGCTTCTTGTAAAGGACGAAACGATCGACCCAGCGATTTGTTGGAAGATTATGGATAGGCACTAAGACTGAAACCGGTAGTACGCTTGAATAGCCTGAGAGACTCGCTGCTTTGGGGGTTCTGAACTTTCTGGGCGCAAAAGTCGAGTGCAAAGCGGCAGGCCGCAAACGTCGAAGATTGAAACGTTTTTCGTCGAAAATAGGAAGAATTCGGGGTAGAATATGGTGGCAAACCTGAGCGAATGGGCGCTGTACGAGGTTGAGCTACTTCGAGAGACAGATTCTTTCGAACGAAAATCGTTGATGTGGGAAAAAGCAAGCCAGTTGTAACGCGTCACGGTGTGACTCCACCACTGTCGCCAACGATGACGACAATGCGTCTCTAGCTCTAAATCTTTGCAAGCTTCCCATTACTGGGCACCCCGGACACCAAAGCGTCAGGAATTGTCACCTACTCACCGTCTTCGCGATGCAGTAAGCTTTGGGAGATTTGTTTCCTCAGCCAAATTTTCTCGACCCGTTGTCTTGGTTCTTGCTGTCGACGTAAAGGCGTAGCGGAGGAGAATGAGGATGGGCTAGGCTTGGTTTCGAAGCGTTTTTTTCGCACTGGTGAGTAAATTCTCGAGCTATATCTCTAGCTCTAACCCACTTGCGTAGAACGCTTGCAGAAAGCCTTCGCCCGATTTGTGACGAGGTATAAGAGCAATTGAAAGGGAATTCGCAGACCACAGCATACATGCATATAGCCCCTTCGTTGCGTTGCAGTTCTCTGGTAATTCATGGCTTGAGAGTGGTGGTGAGTCTGACTTTCGATCTCTTGGATGCTACGAGCAGTCCCCTCTCCTTCTCTACGTGCTGACTGTAGCTTCTCTTCAAGCTCCCATCGCAGCGGCTTGTCCGTATGACCCCCAGGTCTCCGGGACCCCACGAATCAGGAATCGTCGTCGAGATCCACCACTCGCAATGAAGAATGTGGGTCACCTACTTTTCTGCTCGTTCTACAGCACTCCTCAGGCTCACCCGCATCCAGCACCCTTAATATCATGCCCATCCATGTGTGCCGTACACCTTCGTCGTGAATCAGTCACTCTTCCGGTGAGATGAGCCCCCTCTTGACGAGTACATACATACTTACATTCCCTAAAGCGCTTATCATGGGTTACTACTCCCTTCCTAGCTCCTCCTCTGTCTAAGCGTCTTGTTGGTGCGTCTACCTCTCCTTCTGCTCACGGCTCTCTCCTCCTTCGGCCAATGCTCATGTCCTCCGCAGATCCGCAGCTGGTCCAGCATACGGCGTCACCAACACCCAGTTTCTCCTGTACCTCAATCTCGAGCTAGCTTCGTCCTTATCGGCCAAAGTGCGTACTGTACCCTCTCTCATCTCCGACAGTGGAACCTGACCTGTATATTCTCGCAGTCCCCTATCGACACCGTCTATCCCCTTACCCGACGCGTCTCGGACACACCGCGATATCGATGTCCCAGCACATCTCACCGCTGCCCCATCTCTGTCTACCTCCGACATTCATCCCTCTCCTTCAGGGAGACATCAGTCTTCACTCCTCAAGAGTCAGTCCACGACGCACGAGTGGACTTCGCATCGACGTATTATTATCGGGAGGAGGTGCGGACGACGTGGCGGATGCAGACGAGCTCAAAGTGACGCCTACACTGCTCCTGCGTCGCCGACCCCACCCTCATCAGCGGCGATGGCTTGAGCACCCATCGAAAGTTCGTACCGCACGATTCCATGGCAGCTCCGCCTCCGCCTCCACCATCCTCCCCCCTTTGTCTTTGTCTTTACCGGTATCTCCACCTTCAGCCATCGCCTCTCACCTCCCTACTCGCGATCAGGATATGCAGATGCCTTGTCCCCTCGACGGGTCTTTTGCTTTTCACTCCACTCGCGCGGCGCTCGACGCTGGAGGGTTCACAAATCGCAAGCTGACTTTATCCACGGCATCGGCATTGACCACCGCGTGCGCGTACCGGACGTGGCTGGTGAGGTCGAAGGGTACGGATGGGCTAGGTGCGAGAGTCACCGTCTCGGTGAATGCCATTCAGGCGGCGGGGCCAGCGCAGGGACGAGGGCCGTGGGGGATGGAGGGTGCGTGGGAGTAGGAGTAGGAGTGGGAGTGGAACCGGCGTCGGGTGGTGGTGAGGATGGGACGGGACGAGATGGGGAGTCGAGGTCGCGGATGCTGGGGTGCGTAGGAGGCCGTCAATCGTCCCTGGCGGTGAGGCGGAGGATGGGCATATGTGCCCAGCTACATTCGCTGTACGACATGTATGTCTAACTCGCCTTCCTCCGCCGTTGTGGGCCGGGTGTCGATGTCTTTCGATCGTGATGAGGCCACGATGAAGTGGGTCGTTTCATCGTACCTCTTTCGTTCTTTCGTTCCTGTTAGCAAGGACGGTGCTGATTCGTCTGTCGTGTAGGCCTTGTCGATATCTCTGCTTCCGCTCCCGAGGTGCTGCATGCCGCTCTTAGCAGCATTGGATGAAGAGGGAGTGGTGGTGGTGGGCATCGGACGGGTCGGATGGCACATGCGCGCATGCGCTTCGATTAACACGCGCCTCGGCAGCGCTCGTGGATACCGCACCACACCCTCGCAGCAGCAGCGTAGATGTGTATGCGGTCCTGGTACCTCATCGTCATCGTCATGATGTGCTCCATATGCATGAAGTCTTCGAGCTATACCTGCACGATCTTCGACTTCCTCTCCACTCCGCTCCCCGCCTCCGCCTCCATTCTCCTTCCCCTTCTACCCTCTGGCTGCGCCCCTGGCTCCTTCGCTGCCTTCTTGTCTTCCGCAGTGTCGTAGGGAAGCGAGGCCCACCTCGACCTCTCCGTCCAACCGCCATCGTGAGATGAGGTGGTGGAAGGCGGTGCTGGAGATACGGTCCGATACGCTGTCGCCGGACGGTATTCGAGATAGACTTTTGAAGCGGAGATACCTCTACCGAGCCTTGTCGACGCTGCTCTGGGCTTGATGCTCCCGATGCGCAGAAAGGAAGCATGCGTACCAACCAGCGTACGGCGGAGATGGAAGACGGCAGGCGGTACAAGCTGCCGTGGATGATCAGACTGCGGGGGATGACAGAGGACGGCGGGTTAAAATGACAAGCTACCCGTTATGGTCGAATAGCATACGTTTGTTTGTATCTGCTTCCAAATGCCTGCCGGCCCTGCCGAGCGCTGTCTCTTTCGTACTTTCACCACGAGCCCATTTTCTTTCTCCGATACATCCAATTCCTTGCTAATTCCTCCTCCTTCTTTCGTTATTCCCTCCAATCGCGAAGAAAGACTATTCTCGTTCGTCCTGACCTTTCGTACTAGATGGTTGCTCAACTCCACTCCGCAGTGATTCGTCGTCAGTATTTTGTCATAATCTGTGTAACTTTGACGCCCTTCGCGATACTTATATCCTCGAAAGCCCCAACCGCGAACCCAAATCCCACCAGCTATCTCCCATGTCCGACTCTAAAGAACATTATCTTCCTCAATATACTGCTGTGGATGCGCAAGAAGAACGCCCTCGACGTTCTCCTCTTCGAAGATTCGCTCTCGGGTTTCTCCTCGCTTTCGGTATCTGGGCGTCTCTGAAGGCGATAGCTTCTTCGCGTCCGCTGAGTAGCTATCGAGTAAGTATTTATCATCCAGTATGATACTTCTGCGCCCATTAATGACTTCCAATTTCTTCTAGCCTCCCTGCCAAGTCGGCTATTCCTGGGTCGTACCATCCAGCATCACACTCGGCCAATGTCTGGAAAGTGATGACAGTCTCTCTATGCTCGACGGAACGACTTCAGCAGACGCCGTATTCAACATTCCACTCAACGCCGACTCGACCATCCACCTTTCGCATCAGCACCTTTCGCGTTGGTTTGGCAGCGTTTCAGCCCTGTCTGGTACTCTTCATATCACCTCATCCTCTCAATTGGAGAATGACAAAGCGCGCATTATAATCGAGCGCGGTTCCAGAGTCAAGGCGTGCCGTTTGACGGGCAAGAACGGCGAGACGGGTGTTGGTTTAATTGTACGCCCTCTTCGTCTTTTATTTTCGATTCATACGCTATATAACTAACCGCATCTCAGAGAGGATTAACGAGCTCTTCTTCACCCGTCAAACTCACGCTTGTTCTCCCTCAAACCGGGACGCCCCTTCAACTGAAGGGCATCTTGGTTGATCTGCCCAACTTTGCGTTGAATATCGGGGATCTGAAGGACGTAGCGAATTTCGAATCCGCCATTTTCAAGACGTCCAATTCTCCTGTGATAGTCGAGGTCAGTTCTCATCGGTCTCCAGGCGGTGAAATACCGGGTTTAAACTACTTGAACAGTCCTTGACCGCGGAGCATACGCAGCTGCAGACCAGTAACGCACACATAAACATCGATGTAAGTGTTCCTAGACGTCGGAAAAAAACTCTAAGTATGGATCTCACTCCCATCTTCTACAGAACCTCGTTTCATCGGACCTTCGCATTGAGACATCCGACGGCGGTATTTCTGGCACGTACAACAGCTCAGGCACGCTTCACCTCACCACTTCAAATGCCCCGATCCGCGTCACGGTCAACCTCGAGCACGAAAGCAGCTCCACCCCACCGAAAGTTGTAATGCGCACCAGTAACGAGTTGCGTACATCGTCTTTCATTCTTATTCTCTTCACCATTATACTCTTCTTCATCTACTTACTTTACTAACCCTTCCACAGTGAAATAGACGCAAAAGTCAATCTCTACGCTACCGGCGACGACTCCAACACCACCAGCCCGGGCACCTTCACCATCTCCGCCCTCACCTCCAACGGCCCCCTCTCCCTCGGCGTCCCCACCTCCCCGGGGAACAGCGCCCTCCGCCTCGCCGCGCGCACCTCCAACCGGCCTGCGGAAGTGAAATTGCACAGCGCGTACCAGGGTGCGTTTGCGGTAAGGACGTCGAATGAGGAGGCGGGGGTGCATAGGGTGGATGGGGGGGACGGGCGGAAGGTCGAGTTGCGGGAGGGGGAGGGGGAGGGTGGGGGTAAGATGGTGAGAGGGTATGTGTATATGGCGGAGGAGAATCGGGAGCTTGGGAGGGTGAGAGTTGTGTCGTCGAATGCGCCGGTGGATTTGTATATCTAACAAGTGGGTGTGAGACGGTGGAGGAGAGAAGGGGTGTCGAACTGATTGAAAATGTATTGTACTTGGATATTGAATTCACGAATTTCCGTTTGCTCCTGTATATAACCTGACTAAATAAGATTCAGATAACCTGTATTCCAAGCTGCCGTATCCACATTCAAAACTTTCTAAATAACCGGCAAAAAGGAACCTAAATCTTTTCTGGCTCTGCTGACACATACAATACAATTCTACTTCGAACTCTTCTACTAAACCGTCTCTACTCATCCAACACCTCGAATACACGCCGCGGAAGCAAGAACCGCACCCTCCTTGCTTCGCTCGGCGGCGGATCATCTCGGATGGTTCGTCGATGTGGACGCAACACCTCAGGCTCCTCCTCCATTCTGCCGGGAAGTGGTATTTCCACTTCGGGCAGAACTAGCGAGTTTCGCCGCCGAGTTGGTGTTGGGCGTACATGTCCCGAGAAGATGAGCCTGGACCAATGACTCGGACTGGGCTCTGAATATTCTGATCCACCAATTCAATCAGCAATGACTGTAAAACTTCATATTGAGTTAGCCAACACACCGTTATCGTTATCATGTTCGTTTTTGTTGTCGTGATTGGCCGACTCGTGAATAGGAAGAAGCAGTATCGCTGAGGCGAAGGTCTGAACATGAAGAATATCCTGAGTCAGTGAGTTATCGTGACGGTTTGTGGAACCAAAAAACCAAAGACGAGATAAAACTGACCCGAATCGCGCGTTTGCATCTACCACTATAGCTGCGCACTTTGGAAGTCGAGGATGCATCTCGTGTCGGACAACGTTGCAGAGGTATGATTGGAACTTCAGCTTCGTACCGCCCGATCCGAGTCCTGCCTTTCGCGCGCCGAGTCGAATCTCGTCGGAGAGACAGGCACATAGGATTTTCCTTTCTTTTTCTTTCAGTTTTTGTTTTCAGGCGGACGTCATCACGCACCGGGTTGCCAGCTGGAAGACCATCGCCTTTATACATACGACCTCGGAGTCTTGGCATTGTCTTGAATTAACGGCGTCCCGCTTCTATGTTACATCCGGAGATGATCTACGTAAGATCTTTCGTTAATTGCGAAATTACAGAAAATTACTCAACCTTGCAGTGATTCCTTTCTCCAGTGGACCAAGAGGGACCAACCTTGCGGCGGGATGGAGGAAAATGCTCTGTGAATGGGGTAAGCATCATCGTGCACCGTTTGCGCATTTCGGAAATATCCATGCATAGATCTGGAAAGCCGGGCAAAAATAAATCGCTTGGTTAAAAGTCGACGAACGTTTGATACGTGAATTTACATTTCGTGTCCTCCTCCTCCCTCGAGTAAAACACTTTATCTGTCGTTCGCTGAGTCGCCGCTGACCCGTCGGCGCTGAACAAAACATTCCATACATCACCAATTCTGACGCATCTCTGTCTAAACAGCTCCACCGATTACAGCAATACTGGCTGGATGCTTGGCAAAAGTTACGAAAGACTTCATAGAAGGAGAGGGGGTCATGACTAGAACTAAAAAGCTCAAGCCTACACTTGCACGATTGAATTATGAAACGTCACCGACCGATAACAAATGCGACGCAGGCAACAATCGAGGCGGTCGTATAGCCGAAGATATCTTCAGCAGCAGCAAAGCCAACGGCGGACGGGGCTGGTACTGAGGGAACCTTCAACCGGCGTACCTCGTTGTCGTGACCTCACCCAGGTCGTCCCGTCAATGCTGGCCCTTACAGCCTCCCAGCCTTCCATCTGCGACGGCAAGATCGACGCAGGCGGCGAAGAGCCTCTAGGCGGGTGTACTCTCGCCGTCGGACTCACTGTGGTGGACGACGCCAAGAGACAAACGTGGGAACTAGTCACGTTACTTTGCTTCGGCTAAGTATTCGGCCGAACCTCCGAGTCCTTGTCGTCAACCACCACCTCAAACTGCCTATGCCTAGCGTCCACTCTTCGAACTAAATAGCGTTCTACGAAAATTTTGGCATTCCGGACTCGAATGTCCCTCCATCGTACGCATTCATGCGTCAAGATTCGAGAAGTAAGTATGTTGCCAACTTGAACGAATGTCGAGCTCCTTCTACTGAACCAGCTGCAATCTTCGGCGTTCGCACCTAGGTGCCACTGTTCAGGAAAATCTTATCAATTACTGTGTTTACCGAGAAACATACACTGTAAGTAAAGCTTCTGTTTCAAGAATCGACATTTGTAACGGTTGAGATGACAGACCCACCCTCGGACTGCGTTTCGTATACGTCCACATCGTGCATCAAGAACTCACGCATCGCTGCCAATCGTGTTCTTGATTTTGGAGTGATATCCTCCCGTCGTTCCGCCATATCAACACCCTCAAGAAAGACCCTCACGGCCTCTTGATCATCCAACCAGCGGGATCGGGGAGGGCCACCAGTGTCATGGTCCCAATACATCTGAAGCAAGGAACAAGATGTAATTACCTCAACCATAGTCCCCTGAAATCCCTCCGGTTTGTCTCGCTCGAAGGCTGCTTTCCAGCTCTTTGCAAAATCTAACTGCTGGGGTGTGCTGACGCCGCCGTCAAGGTAGGCCTTAGGATCCGAACGCGTGAGACTGGACATTGTTTCGTTCACTCTGTATGGGGGGGAATGACTCGGAAGAGTGCTGGCCTGGTGAATGAACTTCGAGAGAACAGCCACACGCATGTCGAGAATGGTTAATGTGAGCTCCTTGTCCGCTAGCGTTGGAGATGCTGGTACTTTAGCCGCAGGGCCAAACAGCCGAGACGAATCATTCAACACAGCGGTCTGAATCAAGGGGATGATCGAGATAGCTTTATGATTATCTGTGATCTCACATAGAGCCGCCAGCATGGATCGGCTCGGATGAGTCGGCGCGTGCGGAAAGGAAGAATCTCGTATCGTCAGACTGCGTGGTGGACAATGAGTTATCATCTCGGCGGCCACCTCCCACATTGCTATCAGGATCTGTTCAACGGAGTCGGAATGAACATGAGGGAACATAGCGGTAAGCTCCATTGTTAAACACGAGCACAACCACCACATATCGCATCCTTGGAAGACAGCAGACTTGGATCGATCAAAATATGGTTGTGAAAGATAGAGGGAGAGGTTGCTGGGCAAACAGACATTGGAATTGGTCTCTTGGAAATCAGACAAGAGTTGTAATAAGCTTGCCAGAATGTTGTCTACATGATGCTGGTAGCTCGTGTGCTCATGACACTGGTAGTCAATGACAGTGTTACAAGCATTGGAGCACTTTGCCGCTATGTTGGGAGACATCGCTTTGCGCCGGTCAAGCCAACACCAGAACAGCGCCGATTTGGTCTCGTGAAATAGGTATGGAGGAGATTCAAGCCTAGCCGCATAAACCACAAAGTCAACGTAATCCTCGCGTCCCAAGCGGATGAACTCTTGATGGAGAGAGTTGAGTGCGGCCAAACACTCAACGAGCGTCATGCATTTGCCACTGGCAGCCGTGGATGGGAAATAATTGGCGATATACCACAGATCATCGGCAGCTTGATGCGACAACGCGGAC
Organism: Favolaschia claudopus; assembly: GCA_037176885.1. NCBI lineage: Eukaryota > Fungi > Basidiomycota > Agaricomycetes > Agaricales > Mycenaceae > Favolaschia > Favolaschia claudopus. Next base: position 102,548 of record JAWWNJ010000100.1, read on the forward strand.
CAGCGGGATGGAAAGTCGAAGGCTGAATAGTACCATGAGCTGGAAGTACTATCGAGGTTGCGTAGTGGTTCGCGGATGCACGATGGAATCTCTTCATGACTCAAACGCTGTTGATTGTTCAAGAACAAAACAGTATTGCTGATTGTGTGCATTGCGGTAATTGCCAGATTCAGCCGCAACACTGCGAGTGTCGAGAGTTCATGCTCCCATACTACCGGCGGTCCGATATAGTGTGAATATTCCTCTCTGAAGGAATCCAAGTGATCCAGCGGCAGAGGTTCGAGTTGAATTAGGTCCCTATTAAAGTTGGTCCACATAAGACTACCAGGAGACTGCCGCGCCGGAATGATTGCCATAGCCCAGAGACATTTCATTGTAATAATCTGTCGCCGGATTTGCGTTGCTGGCAACAGAAGTGGGCTCTGGGAACGGCAGAAAAATTGGTCCACGCGCTGTAGCAGTTGCACGTCTCGACTTTGCAATAATCGGCGGATAGGTTCATCGTATAGAGTCCGGTTCAATGAAGTGGTCGCGAGGGCGTACACAATGCCCTCCAGAAACGGCTCAAGCTCGACATCATCAGATAAGGACTTGAGTGTCCAAGAAAGCGCACGAGAGTCCCGATCCACACGGTGGTCTGAATCCTCGAGTGCGGCTTTGTGCATGACATCTACCAGTGAAGTGGGCAACTTGTTTTCCTCGGATGCAGATCGCCAGATTGAGCGAGTGAGCTGAATTGCACGCCACAGACCGGTGGATAGCGGAGTCTGGTAAGGAGATTGGCGCGAGATAAGAGGGAATGCAGTGAGCGTCATGTACGCAATCACCATAGTGCCCAGTACAATAATGACAGAGATCATCACAGCTTCGTTCACTGGGACGAGGAAAGCGACGAGTCCAGCAAAGAAGAGGATGAGGGAGGCATGGAGGAGGAGAGGGATAATCTCGACGACAGCGTGCATATTGAATCGCTTTAGGCCGTAGTAGAGGTACGAAAATATACGGGCTCGGATGACAGACGCAGAGCGCATCTCGGTTTTGTACTTGAAATCCCGGGCCCATTGTTCGACTAGGGTAGCAATGAGAGCGCAGGATAGACTGAGCCCGAGGCTGATGAACCAGAGGAGGTTACAAACAAGAGATGAAGTCGGAGGGACAAAGGGTTTCGGCGCAGGGAAGTCAACGGAGCTTCCGTCGGCAATTCCTGAGAGCTGCTTAGAAATTTGAGTGAGGAGAGCTTTCATGTCGTCTCCAGAATCCGGTGTGAGGGTTTGGTAGCTTTCGATGAGAAAGGCGGTAAGGATGGCCGAAAAAAGACCGGCCTAAATGCCATTCGTTTCAAATCCTCTCCGGCAGTCGAATAAATACAACAAGAGACTCACAAAAATCAAGAGACCTTCCATATCGCTCTTCCAACTATCCACAAGTGCTTTGTCGTATTTCTCTGCCTCTGACACGTACACCGACCAGAGCTTCGACCCCGTGTCATGGGAATCTGTAGGTTCTAACGAGATTTGTTAGTAGGAGTCACAGAGGAAGTATCGGTGGTTAGACAGGCCGAATCCCCCACCTCCTCGTCTGGCGGAGAGAGCGTAGGCTTTGCGCATGGGAAGTCGGAGTCAAAGGACGTAAAAACGTGATGGCGCTGATCTTTCGGCCCGGTCAGCCTTGGGTCAGCCCACATTTCCCGCGAAGGAATGTGTAGCCGATCAGGCTTGGGACTTGGAACTTGTCGAAATGATTGCGAAATGATCCTCTCGACGCGATTTACGATTTCAATGCCAGAATTCCTTCCAAATCGCTTTTTGAATCGGTCCTAAATTCGCCTCTGAATCGTTGCCTCAAAACCGTGACCATGTTTGACATGACTTCTAATGACCCAGTTGCATTCAAATCCAATAAGTCTGCTGAAGAGGATTTGGAGGCGAGTGGGGCGGAAATGGAGATGGAAATAGATTTTTAGATTTATAGCTTGTATTTCTGAGCATTCGGTAGAGGGCTCCTTGAGGGTCAGGTCGCCGGAGTTTGGATTACAGGTTGGCGGTACCCCGCGTGGGACCTTGTGCCTTATTATTATTATTCAAGGTCGAGCTGGTCAGCATTTTGAAAAGTCAAGTTAGGATATTAGAAAATAGGCATCTTACAAAGGAGCTTTCCCGAAGCTTACACCGAAACTTCATGAGCAGGGGTTGCTTTCAAACGCAGTAATATGATCTGGGATCTCAATCCAAAACCGACATAACTGTTGTCATCCAAGAACGGCTTGCGTGTCGCAAAACCTCTCCAAGGCCAGAAAGTGAGTCGACAGCAGAATGATATCAATATTGCGGCTGGGTCACTATCAAGACTGATGCCGCAGAGATACAAAGTTATTTGAGCGGGCAGCTTGTCCTTCTGGTGAAGAACAGGGATCGAGCGGGTTTCGTGACTTGACTAAAGAATAGAACATCACGAACAGGGGAGAGCTTACAGAAAGAACGAGTCGTCGATGCGCCGCAGGATATACAGACAAGAAAACAAAAAAAATGGAATCTCGAGAACGCGACATGAGATAGGTTTCCGTTCAGGGTAGAACGCGCAAGATGTAGAAGAGCGTAGCGTCAGTAAGCGTCATGGAGAAACACGAAGCCCTCGATGACTCCAGCGAGCATCGTTTTGCAGCCGAAATGAGTGTCATTGAAGCGATTGATGCGTGTACGGAGTCGCGTGCGGAGACGGGGCGAACACAGACTTGCTTCGGCATGTGCGTCGAGGCCAGAAAACAAGATCGAAACGAGCATGAATTGACAATAAACGGAAGAGGACAGAAGAGTGCAAAGTGGAAGTCGATGCCCAACAACACCAAACAAGTGAAGTAATTCCTAAACAGGTAGGAAGGCGAAAATTTTCTGAGTGATTGCTGGGTGAGGAAGTGTCTAGGGCGGAAAACGAGGGATGATAGAGTTATGACATCGAGCTCGTGGCGACGACGCAGCTTCATCGCTAGCCCCAGAATGCCACTAAAAGACGGGGTGGCTATGCAGCGGCATCCACATACATTTCCGGACGTAGACGAATCCCCTCAATCCTCATCCCAGCACTTCACCAAGCAATCATCCCACCACGGCTCCACGCCCCCAGCCTGGCTCCGATGCGTTGAGAAGCCATCGAACCCGTCCCACGGACACCTAACGTCCGCCATCCCATCCGACTCGATTCTCAGCAAATGGGCAATCGAAAACGCGACGGCATGCCCGACGCATTGGACGGTGCCCAGGCCGACGCCGGGGAGGGCAAGCCATTGGTCAGTCGCCTGCGAGGCAGACGGAGTAGATGGCGACGGAGGTCACGATTCTACTAGAGTAGGTCGGAGCGAGGATAACGAGGAGCGCAGGTGTGGGCGGGATAGAGGAATACCGCAGGTCGACGCTGTCACATACAGACGAAAACGCTGGAGCGGAAGCCAAACCCCCCAAGCCTCAGCTATCAGCCGACGAGGATTGGTGACGCTAACGAGAGCGATACGAGAGGGGGACCGCGAAGTCGAGGGTCTCTAACTGACAGCGACAACGCCGCAGGCACCATTCGACCTGTCAGGCAATAGGTCAGCACACACCCAGCGCAGCTAACGATGAGCCTTACCTTGACCTCCCTGTCACGATCCTCCATGCGATACAAGCTCATTCGTCCCTTCCCCGCCTTGGCCAGCAGGTGTTCCTCCGCCCAAAGCGGTCCAACAGAAGGTGAGACACTCCATGCATTCCTAAGCTACCCCCTCCTGCTCCCCCACCATAACCAGCTCCATCCCGCGACGAGCCCCAGCGCCGTAAGCCGACCCCGACACACCGCATCAACAACGACGGTGTGTACCCCATACCAAGCGCATGGACTGCGGGAGGGGGGGACGAGAGGACGAGAAACGAGCATCGAGCGTGGTAGGGCCGACGTCAAACCGATACCATCTCGGGATCCGTCCGCCTCCTTTGCCCGAAAGTACTTCTACCTTCACCACCCCCCATCCCTCCCGACTACCTTCAGCTCCAACCGCCCTGCATCAGCTTTCGCATTTCTTGCGGGTAGGCGGAGAAGGGCGCGAGCAAAGTCTCGTGGACTATATGCCATACGAAGGCGGCGGACGGGACGCGAAAGTGGTGGGCAATGGGGATGGAGAGGTCGAGTGAATGACTTCATTCGAGCTTCGCAGGCGAGGGTGGTGCGTACGTATACATCGACCCGACAGGACAGGGCAGTCATTCGTACGAATGCGCGTTGTCCCCTCGCGACGCAGGACCGGTCAAGGAGCCAATCCATCTTCATCGTCTCAATCTGATAAGAAAGTCAGTCCCGTCGCCCTCGTGCCACCGGAAGAGAAAGAAAGCCTACAAGGCATAATCCCCGCCCCTCATTCGCTCCCGTTCCCTCTTCCGCCTCTCACCTCACACCCCTCCTCGTCCTCACCATCTTCGTCGACATGCTCTTGCTCATCGTCGCCCACCCTCTGGCCGCCTCCTCCCTCGAGCACACCACCTCCCTCCCCGCCACTCTCAGCTCCGCCAATCCCGCAGCGAGGCCGACGCGGGTACGAGGAGAGGGTAGTCGTGAACGGCACACTGGTGGGCGGGTGGGCAACGGAAACACGCGGCTTCATGAGATCGGGATAGGTGATAGGGAGTGGTTCGTAGGAGGATGGTAGTAAGTAGTAACGGTGGTGCTGGCGGCTGCGGCGGTGGAAGTGATGATAAGGCTTTCAATGTGTGCCACGTCGACGAACATGCCAGGGAGCGGGCCTGCTTGTGGGAACGGTGCAGGGCAGGAAGACGGTGCGGATATTGTATCTGAAAGCGAGTGAATATACAGATCGTCCACCAGCCCCAAGAATCCACTGTACCTCATCTTTGAGTACGACGAGATTCCACCATTGGCTGCCTCAGCCGTCCTCGTGCTCGTGCTCGACCCGTCTCGAGCGCTCGGTTGAGCTCCATCCTCAGTAGATGCAGACGCAGGCGGGACTGACATGGAGAGTGAAGCGGTGAGAGATCTGTACAGCAAGTAAGGGTGTATTCGAGTTGGTGAGAAGGCGAAGAAGAGACATACAGATGCACGCCGTAACGTTATGCAGCCGTCTCCGTGGACGTGGAGGCGGCGAGGACGAAGCAGGCAGCTGAAGCCAGAGTTAGTACCGCCACTGTCGTACCAGCAAAGAAGAGAGGAAGAACGTACCATCTCCTGACTCTCATTCCCTTCCATCATCGTCATCCGCCGCACGGCATCGGCAAAGACGCCCCTGAATGTGCTGGGCGTCGAGATATTCGCTGGGATAGCGTCAGAGACGAAAGAAGGGAAGGGAGGGAGATATGTTAACCTACCTGCACGCATGGACGCCTCGATTTCTGTACCAGCGAGCGGGTGTGCACGCACTAGCGGCCGGCGTTGAGCGGGAGTACGAGAGCGGCGGCTGCGGGGCGCACGGTCCACAAATTCGAGTGTGTAAGACGGACGGTGGAAAGGGCGCCTTCGAAGGAGGATTAGTAAGCTTTCCTGAAGACGGAAAAGAAGATAGCACTCACCTGCACTGTACCGCACTACTACACAGGCACAACGTCCAAAGCGCGCTGGATTGTAGACTCGTCCACCTCCTAAGACTTCCACTCCAACTTCCAAGCGGTCGCAGCGGGTGGGGAGGGTTTCGGCCGATAGCATACATCCAGTCTACATTTTGAAGGTCGATTCCGCAAGACTTCTTCTGGATGACGGGATTGAGGAGCATGGTCAGTGGAGGAAGAACTACGGACCAAGTTCGTCGAAAGCTCCTCCATGTTGCCCTAGCGGAAGACAAGCTTCGGTGCTTGGGGTACCAATACATCCTCGAGTAAAAGCCAGCGTGGGAATGAATGAAGCAAGCGGGATAGGTGTAGGCGGTAAAGGCACACAGCGACGAAGGCGTGGTGAGAATGAGAAGACAACGGCGACGGTGATTTTTCATTGTCGTGGGTGGCGACGTCAAGAGACAAACGTGAGAAATGATCACGTTTCCTCAGGTCGGCTATTCCTCGGCCGAGCGTTCCTTGTCTTCAACCACCACCTCAACTCGCGCGTCGCGTCTAAACACCTCTTTCGAACGAGCCAATGACCCCAGAACGTTCCTCGACATACGGGGCTCTAACATAGTGCGTTATCAGTCCATTTTTCCACCTTTCGCACTCAATCCGAACGTTACTCAACCTTCATCCCTGTTCTCAGCAATACCCAGGGCGTCTGCATCACTTCGACATTTCATTATTCTTTCCCTGTCGCTCACTGACTTTGTTTCTGGCAGTCAAATACGATTTTTGAGTATCATGTGTTGCAGCATTTCTTATCTTCGTACGAATCGGACGTCCATCCCCAAGCCCCAATTACAAACACATCTCTGATTCAATTCACAAGAGCTCGAAGGTCTATCTCGATGTTGAAGCGGGTATGAGGTTCGACTCCTCCTCAGTCTTTTGTGTCACGGTGAAGTTGAACGCTTTCCCCAGTACTCGTATTTTAAGCCATTTGATCCTCTGCTTTATATACTGTGACGTCTATTTCTCTGTATTGTCCTCAAAATTGGTGCGCTATCAATCTTTCTGGATTCATGAATAGAGATTACTAACCATGCGATTCATTGAACTGCCCTGTCTCGCTAGATTCCGTCTCAGGGCTCAGAATACATAACAATCAGCTGATACGAGGTTCGACTCCTCCATCCAGCGATACCATGGCAATGTATTCTTGTGCTCGAAGCGAGGTGCGTGCTTGCGATTTCTCCGCCCTGGCTCAACATGAATTCAGACCTCTCTGTTTGAGATTTACCGGCATGATATTCCTCCTCCGACGACCTTGAATACGCCCGCTGTATTATTCTCAATCGAGGCTGCTCGCTCTAGAATCGCTTTCAAATTCTCTACCTTCGAGTCGTTCCAATGCCTCATTCTTTATCTTCTCAGAATTGGTGCGCTATCCATCTATCTTTTCTTTAACTTATGGATAGAGGTATTAACTACCGGCTTGAAGATGCGAATCAGCATCCAATTCAGCTGATCTGACCCCTCCTTACCCAGTCCTGATAATCAAGCTTTCCACTCCCGCTTGCTATGCCTTGTCGGACTGTTACAGGATGTCTTCCCGAAGGAATGAAATGTCGATCGCTTTTCATACAAACCTTCGGCCTGAGATCTGAGTTGAAACTTGTTCAAACGTTTAAGTTGGAAGTTCGGCTGAACTCATTTGAGATTTGGGCTTTGGTTGTGGGTTCATTCGACGACGACGGTCCAATGAGAGAGACAGCCACTGTAGATATATCAGTTTCGAGCTTGCCCTGATAATTCGATGCTGCTCGCGAACAAAAGAAGAGAAACGGACTTTTCATCCGATCATTCGGGAAGGTTGGGCGGATCAAATGCCAGCGCATCACTTTCTTTTTATTCTCTCCCACCATGTCTCCTTCCCGACAACGAAGCAATCCTCTAGAGATCCAGGAACTTCTCGACGAGTGTATCTGCTTGCTGCATGGATCTCCTTCGGCGCTTCTAGCTTGTGCTCTAGTAGCCCGATCTTGGGTCAACAAAGCGCAAGCGAATCTCTTCCGAAACCCACTCGCCTCGACGCCAGAATTCGCATTCTCCGACGTGCGAGTCCACCAGTTCCTCCACAGTCTGCACTCAAATCCGACTCTGGCTGGACGTGTGTACGAGCTCGATCTCGTGGTCAATAATCGCAACGTCCATCCAAGCACGCTGGACAACATCCGAACACTGGAATTCACAAACCTAGAGCGTCTAAACATAGATCTGGAAGAAAATATACTTCCAGACTTATTCGAACCTCTTCTGTCATCGCCCTCGCTGCAATATCTGCATGTTCGCACCTCCCAAACCTTCACCGCCCTGGCCCCTATTTGGGCGAGCTGTTCTCCCACAATCCGACATTTTGACCTCATATGTCGGGAGGAGAGTGCACAGGTCCCTCCTACTGCTCATCGCATATATCTCAAGTCCCTTGGTTTGGCACTATCAGAATGGGATGCCGCGTGTCCAGTCCAGCCCCATTCCCGTCTTTTATATCCCTTCGACCTCTCGCAGCTGAAAGCTATTGCGACTCACGAAGCGGTGTCTGTTCCTTGGGATTCAATCTGCGTAGAGAATATCGAGGTTTTAGACGTCAATGGTGTGGTACGTGAGATCCTGTACATTGTATTTGCCACTTACTTCGTTGACTAATCTCATGTCGTTGACAGCCTGACCCAGAGCATTTCTTCGGCACCGAAATGGACCTCACCATATTGCCCAATCTTCGGATTCTTCCCATCCAATTAGTTGGATTAATCAGGGTGGGGATGCTCGACTGTTTAGCACCCATCATTCTAGGGGCGCCACATCTCCACACCCTCGTAATCGCATTGGTGAGCGAATACGACAACGACAGCAAAGCTCAGCTTGCGGTACTCGAGTCAGCATTATTGCCCGTTGGTTTCGTTTGCATGTCCTGTCGTCGAGGTGGCATATTGGGACGATGATTTCACCGAGGATGAGCTTAGGGGTGTATTCCCGCAATTGCTCGCAAGAGACATGGTACGTTTGACGCTTTTTCGTTATGTGTATGCATACTTTCACTAATGTTCAACGAGTTACGTTTCGTGGGTGCATCATCCGCGAGGACCGAACCTTACCTCGAGGATGTTTGGTGGCATGTAAGTTCTTCCCTCTTTGCCTCAGTCGACGGGACGGATATACAAAACTCACGCCTTTTTTTGCAGGAAACCATTCGAAAAATTGAAACTGGAGTTCAGCCTGGCTCTGGGTCCTGAATTTCAAAGCAGCCCGCGTAACGGCCGGGAAAATGCGAAAATTCTCTCTGAGAGCAATGATATTGTAACGGTTGGGACCTTCGGCACCTCGGCATTTCCCGGCACCGCCCGGTGCCGGCGTTGACTCAATATTCCTTGGTTCTTGTTCTCAGTTTGTCGTTCCCTTTGTTAGTTATTTGACTCAGAGATTGCCTTGTTCCACATTAGTACATACAGTAGAGTATAAGTAGTTCTAGGTTTTGTGAGTAGTCTTGAGTTTTCTGGAATCCAACACTTCCCCCAGTCATCTCGGAGTGAAGTTAGTGCCTTTCGGACGACTCGTTGGGGTCCATTACCTCGTAATTTACGCGGACCTCACATTTTTTGACTGGTATCTTCGATTGGATTTTTTTTTCGTCGTGTGGTTTGACTCTCGGACTGATCACCCGAGTTTATATTCTGCAGATATGATGTACACTGTACAAATGGTTATACGGACCTCTGCTGAGGCGGCCGTCATCAACAACGCCCTTGATGCTCTGAAGGATGTTGTTTTATCTCACCTGCAGACCTCGCTCGAGGCGGCTGTAGTCGGTGCGGCCCGAGACGTCGGGAACACCATGGACATGACTCGTAATTCGGACGCACCATGCGATGGAATGGTGACGGGGATGCAGTGTTCGACTGCCAGCCAGCATGCCAAGGAAACGGCTGCTGAGGTGGGACTTGGTGTCGCGGCGCCGCAAGGCCAAGCTGACCCGCCACTGTGCCTTGAGATCGCTGAGCCGAAAGGTGACGCCGACTCGGCCCACACGAGCCTTGAGATCGCTGCGCCGACAGGCAATGCTGACTCGGCTGCACGGCGTCTTGGTGTCACTCCTGGAGCTGACTCGGCCGATGCCATATTCAACGTCGCGAGAGCATTAGGCCTCGCTGACTCCGCACGGGATTGTGCAGGAAGCAGTTTGAACTGCCTTGCCGATTCAGGTGTTTGTTTTGTTCCGGAGAACTGGTTTGCTTACCTCAATGAAGCCAGTAGAGCATTCAACACTTTGAATGGAGGGCGAGAGTTAGTTTTCAATCAATTCAATGAAATATTGAATGCAACACACCTTGATACAAGTCCGACTTCGGAATCGAAGGGTGAAGCGGCGAATGGAAACGATAGCACCGATGGTTGCTGTGTGCGAGATTTGAAGGCCGGGGTCGACACCGGATTAACTCAGATGGAGGGCGTGCTTGACGACGTTCTAGTCACAAACGGATTTAGACGGGCTGATATCAGCACGGAGCGATTGCACGCCGGAAAGACAAATATTTATGTTCTTCCAGCACTGAATATCGGCTTGAACTTTGAGATTGAAGTAAGCTCAATGCTACAGGAAATTGAGAACGCACGGGCTAGGACTCCGGTTGAGCCACCTGTGTGGAAGGAGGACAGAGCGGCACTGGTGAACAGTGACTCTGATGAATCATTGACAATATTCTGCGGGATGGCCAAACTCAGTAGCGGAAGTGGCTCATCACAGAAAATTGACTCACGGAATCATCGCAAGGCCGTCAAGTCGAAGATTAGCGACTTTAGACGGGAGCGATCCGAGATCCCTCATGGCGGATGGTTCCGCGCAACGACGGAGCCGCCGGATTCGTTGTCAGAGGACGGTGAAGTATCATCAATGTCGGATTCGTCGTCCGATTCGTCTACGGGTTTCAATTTAGCCTTCGGATTGAAGATTAAGAAGCCCTTCACATACGATGGGCATGCTGATCTTGATATTTTGGACCAATGGACATACGAAGTCGATACCTGGCAGGAATTGCACGGCATTAGTGATACGATGATGGTTAAGCTTATTGCACAATTCATGTCTGGGGCGGCCAGTAAATTTTTCATGAAGCATGTAGCGCTTCGTCAAAAAGACTGGACTCCAAAATTAATCTATGAAGCATTGTTCAGTTACTGCTTTCCGCCAGATTTTAAGTTGCAGTTGAGAGATCAACTTACTAGTGCGAAGCAGGGCAAGAATAATGTCCGCGATTTTCGACGCGACATCGCAACACTCGCGATCCGATTTCCCGATGTCACGGAACGTCAGATTCGACAGATCTTTTGGGATGGAATCCGTACGCACCTGCGGATGCACTTGATCGGGAAGGGAATCGATCCAGAGCGTAGCTCCCTGCGTAGAATGGTTAAATATGCCTCGAGATTCGAGGCGGCACGGGCTGCTTACAAGCGTGAGATGTCCGTCTCTGTACAGAGAACTCTTCGAGAGACATCGTCGGTACGCGCGACAATGGGTTCGCGCACTGTGAATACCAGGATCAGCTCAGCCGATGAAACCAGCGGAGATGATGGCGAGACCAACAGTAGTGACTCAGAGAATGGGATTGAGGACGCTATACACGCCAGTGCTTACGATTCTGCCGATGAACAGAGGTCAAAAACTCCTCGAGTGCTGTTACCGCAAGCGGAATACGAGCAGCTAAGACGAGAAGGTCGATGCTTCAAGTGCAGACTGAGAGGGCATTTAAGCCGAGATTGTCCTGAGGATGACATGGAGGACGAAATCAAAGCGCCGCTGGATGCCCGAGCCGTTCACTTGGTAGACGAGAGATGTTCCGATGAAACAAGCACGAAGACCGAGTCTGTCAGCGAGGCCGACAGCGAGTTTGAAGATGATTCATCGAGCCGACAGACCGGAGATTCTGACAGCGAGGATATAGCTGTCTATGGAGATTCTTATTCTGCAAGATATTCCTCTGCAGATGAGCAGAGTAGCGGCAAGATGGAAGACGCAGATGATGGTTCAGAGCAGGAGGATTCTGATTGATGACTCGGATTTTATGATCCGCTGATGGGCTGTTATGATCGATGATATGAAGAAATATTTAAAGCGGTTCAGTTTGAAGCGGAGGGCGCGTCTTGGAATCACGAGTGCCAAAGTCCAGAGATTTGAAGGCTTGAATCTTTGACACAAGCCTTGGAGGGCGAATGTAACGGTTGGGACCTTCGGCACCTCGGCATTTCCCGGCACCGCCCGGTGCCGGCGTTGACTCAATATTCCTTGGTTCTTGTTCTCAGTTTGTCGTTCCCTTTGTTAGTTATTTGACTCAGAGATTGCCTTGTTCCACATTAGTACATACAGTAGAGTATAAGTAGTTCTAGGTTTTGTGAGTAGTCTTGAGTTTTCTGGAATCCAACACTTCCCCCAGTCATCTCGGAGTGAAGTTAGTGCCTTTCGGACGACTCGTTGGGGTCCATTACCTCGTAATTTACGCGGACCTCACAGATATTTGCGAGGGCTACCAATTTCCCCATCAATATTTTGATGGTCCAGAGTCGACATGCGTGTGTCAACGAGGTGTCTAGAAGAAATCTGCTTCCCGAGTTGGGCGCTACTCCTCCAAAGGCCATCCGGCGGCCAGATCACGCAACGTCGCTAATCACAATTATTCATATTATGCAAGCAAGGAACTCCCCGACGAATCAAATAAATTAAATAAGTAAAGCTTGGTACCATCCGGCGTTTGAATGCATCTGAACATATCTGAGCCTGACTTCTCATGGACTTCCCAATCCCCTGGTGGAATTCGAATTGTACATGTTCGAAAAGTACAACGATTAACCAATTGGGAATTGCATATATAGTAGGTACTGGAATCAAAGAAACTGTAACTAATACTACCTACTACGTACCTACCGTGATTTTCTGCCACGGTTTCATGGACTCGACTCTCGAGTGAAGTTTGAACAGGTTTGAACCGACATGGGATCAGTCGGCCGAATGACCGAGTCCCCGAAATCCAAAATCAGACGTCTGAGTCACGCGTTACCTTCCTGTTTCCTGCGCTCATGACCACCCAAAGCTACGACAATTCACAGGGAACCGGGCTTCAGAATCGCGTAGCTGATACTTAGTTCCACAAATCTCTAATGCATTGTCTAAATTCCCCCCGACCGTTGCGGAACTAAAGTTTTTTAGTGAGTAATTCACTGCGAGCCTTTCAAGTTATGCACAGCCGCGGGAGAGTTCGCCGACTCATGACCGAGAATGCAGAGGATTTGGTAGAAGATTCAAGACGTACTTGGATTTGGCTGTAACGCCCTTCACGCCAATCGTCCCCTTTTCGGCCTCGTCAGATCAGCCGCCCAACACGTTCCTGAAAACGCGCCCGAAATCCATGTAAATGCCAAGCTAACGCTTTATCGAAATGCCGAATCCTTGGTCGTATAAAGCCGCCTGAACGTCTACTTTTTATGCAACAATGAGGCCTGCCTTCGCCCTCGCCGTCACAGCTCTGCTGCCTGCGATCCATGGAGCTCTACTGTTAGATCTTTTGGCTGCACCGCTCACGGTCGGAAACACTTCAATCGCGTCGAGCGCCTCTAGGTCTGCTGCTCCAGTGTCGATATCCACCAGCTCAGCGAATGACAGCGTCTCAAGTATTCTGCCGACAAGTAGCGTTGCTGGAATCGCTGCGGTTCCTCGGAAACGAGCTGCAATTCCAGCTTGCCTTAAGACCGTGGAACTGTCTTGTTTGAACCTAGCTGCGAACTGTATTGATTCCGTTAATGCCGGCGTTCGTACCATTTGTCCTTCTCAAAGCTGGAGCTAACGAAGTATTCGCAGAATGTCAACACTCTGTGGAGTATCAAGTCTTGTGTTGCTGCGGCTACATGCTATGGGGTACGATTCACTACCCTTCATGATCTAAATTCACTCACCAATGTCACTGCGTGGAAGGTGGGCGACCTGATAACGAGTGTCGAATGTCAGACAGGGTTCATCGTAACGAACGCAGCTCAAGCTGCCCTTCCTACTAGCGTAAGTGGGCAAACTTTCTGCTATATGCACTCTGTCTCATTCGCTTTTCACAGATCTACAATGGGATTGTCATGGGCTGCACCTCTTGGTAAGGGCACTCGTTCATCTCGCAGGGTTTCAGGAGTCCTGACTTAGCGAAACAGCGCTATCACCCAGCAAAACTACATCGACTTTTACTTCGGACAATTGACGGCGGTCAACTCTGCCAATTTCCCAAGGTAAGTTTTATGTTCTCCGCATTTGTATGATTGCATATCAATCTCGGGCATCAAGTTCCAGCGCGGTGGTCAAGGCATTTTGGAGTGTCATCACTACGTGGGCTGCTACTGGAAGCACGGTTCCATACAAGAAGTAAAACATTTTCTGATACATCTTCTCCATCGCTGAACTTTCTGCAGTTTCAACGACTGGTTACATTTTTCATCGTTTCCGGTCACGACGATAGTGAGCACACTTTCGCTGTAGATCCTCTTACCCTTCTCAACCTTTCAGACGACGACCATGCCTGTCACCACGTATACTCAGCTTACTTGGAGTCAGTGAACGAGATTCTCAAATACAATACTATTACTGACGGCTGATTGCTCCAGACCCAAATCCTGCTCCCACTTCTGGCGCCGTATCCGAAACGTTTGTGAAATCAACCACCACCGTGATTATTGCAATCCCTACGGCTACGACTTCAGTCGTAATTGGAGGGACCAGCATCACACTTGCTCCTGGTGGTACGCCGATCAACAGCCCATTACCTCCCGGCATCTCCATCCATGGCGCGACGATACCAACATGGAGTGATTCTTCGCACAAATTCCCCGTCAATTTCGAAAAACTGATCCGGCTCTTTAGATCCCAACATCATACCGCCCACCTCCGTCCCCTCTGTCACCTTTATAGCCCCTCCTTCATTCACCACCATCGTAGCCGTCCCTCCTGCCTCAAATTCTCCCCCGAAAAACATCACCGGTCCACCGGGAGACAAGAACAGCGACGGCAACAACTGGTGGCTGCTGCTGTTCCCCGGGGTCATAGGCGGATTGCTTCCGGCAGATATTGGTATACCAGGTGGTGTGAAGCCTACCGCTGCGCCGCCGCCTGATTGGACGGGCGCGTGGACAGATCCTGACCCCACATCCAGTTCCATGCACAACTCAGCTAGCGCAAGTTCGTCGGCCTCTTCTTCGTCATCTTCGTGTCCCCAGCCGACTGGAGCCTATTCCCTGTCCGACGATGATGAAAATAGCGACTGGGAGGATCTTGGCTCGGATCCCGATAGACGCCGAAGCGATATTATGACGATTGCTGCTCGTGCAGGTCGCTGTAAGTGTTCACGCCTATGTATCTAAGTTGTGATTCCAGCTGAGCTCATGAACTTTCGAACAGCCATGAGCCTCCCTGTTTGCGGGATCACTGAGAAGAATGGGAATCTTGTCATCAACCCCAATAGTGTTAGTTTAACAACTGGAACATATTATACGATTGGCACCAAGGCGGCGGGCGGGACAAGCATCGTTTTGAATCCGATAGTTGTGAACAGTCGGCCGGTCGGCAATGGCCCCAAGACTGTTGCTCAGGAACATATCTTTGAGTGAGTGTGTTTGATGATTTTCATCTATCTCTTGCCAGTCGTTGACAAACTGCTTAGGATAGGATATATCCGACAGTTCTTTGAATCCATCAACGATAGCGGTCGAGGTATTTCGTGTACTTGGTGCGGATAAGCTCTTACTCTCTATCCTTTTCACCTTGATCTTTTCATTGAATAACTCAGGATCCTCAATAATGTCTACAATCAGGCCGGGTGGGATGGCCAAACTTGGGCGTTATCATTGCTGCAGGAGATCGACCAGGTATGTGGGATTAGCACTTCGAATTGGGTGGATAAAGAGCTTGCATCGCCTAGCGTGCTAATATGGTTTGGGTCGACAAACCAATGAATCAAGGCCAGCATTGTCACCTTCCTTTCTTAAGTTCAGTCATTCATCATTCATTCTCTAGCCAAATCCAATGTTGTCAATCGTAACAAGGCAACCGCTGCCGACCCGCCACAGAAGGAGAATATGGATACGATCTCGGACTTCACAACAACGATCTCGGTTAACGAGATTCAAGATATAGAGTATTTCATTCGGAATTTTGCTGCGCTTGGGACGTGTACGTGGCTTTTGTGGTTTTCATTGTGTTTCGAAATGTATCGAGCCTCACTGTCGTCCAGATTTTAGCAACACAGCGGGGATATTCCAAGCCACGGCGTTGCGGGTTCAAAATCGTTTGGCTCAGATCACACCGAATACTCCCGATGTCAACCTGCCCGTCGCATTCAATGTCTGGTTACGTGCGCTGTTACCTACTTATCCATTGGGATGCACGTGAGTTCAGCTGGATCAGTTTACCTACGCCGTTAATCTTTCAACTGCATAGCTCTCGAGCCAACAATGTCTTCAATTACTATCACGCGAAAATGATCACGGTTGCGAATCAACATAACAACGGCGTGGTGCCTCAGTGTTTCCCGCTGTTCCCGGCCGGCGTACGAACGTTCAGTTCTCCCTCGTTGTAATTCGCTGAACACCACAATAATGTAGATTAATCCCCAGTCATTCACCTGGCAGGTCAGTATCAATGCTTGTTTCAAGATTGTTGTGTTCAAGTTGTATGATTCTCAGAATCTCCTTCCTCCGCCACCAACTCTACCTCCCTGCAACATCCCCGGGACCCAAGGAAGGTTACAATTCGGATTCAACCCGGACGGATCTCCTGAGCCTTCGGTCACTGCCCTCCGTGTTCTGGGAGCAGGCCGCACCGACTTCTACGGATTAGGCACGGGAACGGACTTCACCGGTCCTCATTTTGCCGCAGAAAGCCAGCCAGGTTGCGGAAATGGTGCAGTGCACGTAGGTCTGAGCGACCCTACCACCGGTAGACTCCCCGATGTCTTCTTTTCGCCTCAGTGTAACGGACAAACTGGGAAACAGACCGTGCCGTTTTTGTTTGTGCTGAACGGGCAGCCGCTCAGCTGTAACCCAATCTACACAAACCAGGCGGTGGCGCCGGGTCAGCCAGTTCCTATTCGGGTGGTTTGTGCTGGGACTGCTGCGGCGGCGGCGACTTGTGCGAATTCACTTCTGAGCAGCACTTACCCTACCGGGCACTTGCTCACGGGGCCTTTGACATTTATTCCTTCTTGATGCGCCTGTTTAATCACCTTAATCATTGTTTCTGCCTCGTTAAACTAGTATCGTTTGCCTTTTCAATTCTTCGGAATTTTGACTTCATGGTTCAAGTTCTGTCGATTCTTTATTTTTGTTGGTTTTACAAGTCAGTTCGAAGTCAGTTGAGTTGAGTTCGTGGTACGTTTCACTTTGACTCTACAATCCAGGTACCGAAATCCGCGTTTCCTCAGAGCTCAAACCCAGCGAAGGAATAGTCCCGCTGACTCATTCACCATGTCGGTGATGAAAGCGGTGTTGTGAATGGCTACACGAACGTTCGACTTTTCGAATCATCATAATAGTCGGCCAGTGGACTGCGTTTTTGCAATCCTTGGATCTCCCGCTCACCCAGCTAGTTAAATAAGGATTTTTCTTTTACAGACGTACGAGGGAGGGGGTGTTTTGGCGTCCACGCTTATTCCGTGTAATCCATTGCATCCCATAATGCGCCGCCGTGAAGCCTTCCACATGACCAGCCATCCTGCACCATGTCCCCCATCCTCAGCCCGTGACCACGCCCTCGAGGGTAAGCGAGGAAGCGCGCGAGAAGAATCTCGTATACGCTCTACGGACGTAGTGACGGAGCGAAAGGGAACAGGGGATAGCAGAAAGCGGTGGGGAACGAGAACCGCGAGGTCTATTGAATAGACTCGTTCGAGCTTCACGGGCGAGGGTGTTCGGTATGTCGACCGAGAGGGCAACAATCCTTCCTTTCCGTCGGGGCGATGCCGCTGTCGAAGACTTCCGAATGGTCACTGGTGCGGGTCACTCCGAGATGTGTGTCGGACGAGGAGAATGGTGGTAGCCTGGTGAGAGCTTGAGGGTGCAATACATCGCGGCGCACAGCGACGAAGGTGTGGCGAGAATAAGAAGACGAAGGCGAGTTGTTGTCGTCGCTGCGGTGGACGGCGTCAAGAGACACGCGTGGGAACTGGTCACGTTCCTTCAGTTCGGCGATTCCTCGGCCGAACCTTTCTTGTCTTCAACCATCACCTCAAAACCGCGCCTCCCTTCGTAGCTCTGCCGAACCGAACGAACGAGCGACTCAAGAAGTTGCTTCGGCACGCGAGACTCAAGTTGATTCTTTGCTCCTGCTGTCAATACTTTAGTAACATGCTGCATCCGTTCTTCCTTCTGTCTTCCATACTTATTCCTCTTCTTGAATATCCCCAGGGCGCCCGCATTTCTTTGTGGTATCACTATTCCCTTCCACTTCGTCTCATTCTGGGTCCCCCAGTTCATCAAGGATTAAGCACCCGCTGCGGATTATTTTTCTTCTCCGATGCACGTGTTTATGCCTGCTCTCACATCGTAACACTACCGCGAATTTCGAGCGCCATCGGTCGAAGTAATTTCAATCTTTGAACGTTCATCGTCTTGTCGCCCATTACAAAACACCACCTGACCTGATCAACAACGAACGAGCGGGTACGAGGCTCAAGTCCTCAGCAGCAGGTGATGCACGTCGTCTTGTTCATTTTTTATTGTTTTGTTTCATATGGAACGCTCGCTTCAGAGTATGACTCAATCATCCCTTCGTTCCATATCCTCCGCCGACGAATTGTTGTCTTTATCCTCTTCGGAACTGGTGCGCTCTCCATCTTTTTGGGTCTTTTCCCCCCTTTCTTTCCGGTAGTCCACAGATGGGGAATACCCATGCATTTTATTGTACTGACTTGTCTCGTTAGAGTCGGTGCTCGGATTCACAACGCGTTATATCCCGTCGATACGAGGTTCGACTCCTCGATACTTCGATGAGAAAATGAAGGAATGTTTTTCTCAAGCGAGGTGCGTACTTGACTATTTCTCCACCTGTGCTCGACCTCAAAGCGAAGAGTTGATGGTCGTTTCACAGTGCGATTTTCCCCCCCTTATTTTCAACAGTTCCCCCTTTCCACCGCAGCCACTCCGATGAGGGTTGGAAATCGGAGACTTCCCTGTACGAGTGCCGGAATTCTTGTACTGAACGCATCTCGTTTCGTATGCCTCCTCGTTTGGTTTTTTCTATTCCCTGGCTTACTCGTCGAACATCTAACGAATCAGATAAATCACAAGCCATTTCAATCGTCTCCGGCAACGAGGTGAGGTTCAATTAGTTCAATTACTCCCAGCATGCTTATATGACTGGGAGCATTTACTTCCCTGTTCTTCAACTGCTTTTCTTCCCTTCTAATCCGCCTAGATTAATTTGCGCATTGTCCGAGATGCCCGAAACATCAATTACCCCGTGCCGATCTCCGACTGCGGGGCGCGGGAAGCTTCAGACGGTCTACACGTGTCCTTTGTGGGTCCTTTCCCTACCTCTGTTTTGCAGCTCTTCAGCTTGTCGGTACTGCAGCGTGATGCATAGGTGTTGGGAGGTCGCCGAACTCGTTCAACTGATATTCGAAGCCCTCGACCCCTATGCCGCGGGTGTCTATCGAGTAGAGGGCATTGGTCAGCTCAAGGCAAGCACCTTGTTTCGCCTGGCGCAAACATGCCGTCAGTTGTGCGAACCTGCTCTGGATGTTCTTTGGAGGACCAACGAGGGTCTCATACTGCTTCTGAAATGTCTTCCTACCGATACTTGGGAGATCCGCGATGGATATTTTGTGAGTGATCTCGCAGCACTTCATCTTGCTATAACACTCAGATGGTCGCCCAGGAAATTGTTTCTCCGATCCAATCAAAAGATTGGGAGAGATTCCTTCTCTACTCGAGACGCGTTACAACCTTTTCGGCATGCGATCGAGATATCGTCGTTGGCAGCTCGGCTCTGGAATCAATGATTTCACTGCCGCCTGGGACGCTGCTACCCAACGTGCAAGGTCTTTCGTGCAAGTCATCTTCAGTCCTTTTCCCGTATCTCACCCTCCTTGTTGGACCGCGAGTTACTCAACTGGCGACCTTTCTCGACGGCCCAGCTTTCCGCATCTCCGCATTACAGTCCATTGCCAGGAATTTCAAGTCTTTGGAGTATGTTCACCTCAACACTCCAGTGACACATCGGGAGATGGTGCGACGATACGTGCCGGGTTTTTTCATGCAAATCGTACCTCCCCGCCGTCTGGAGATTCAGGGTCTCAACCAAGCTGCCTACCGTCATCTAGCTACGCTTCCGACAATCCGAAGCTTGGA
Organism: Favolaschia claudopus; assembly: GCA_037176885.1. Taxonomy (NCBI): domain Eukaryota; kingdom Fungi; phylum Basidiomycota; class Agaricomycetes; order Agaricales; family Mycenaceae; genus Favolaschia; species Favolaschia claudopus. The sequence continues at coordinate 122,491 of JAWWNJ010000100.1, forward strand.
ACTATTAGATCTAGTCGAACTGCCGTTCCCCAGTCCTTGCTCATTCTCCGACACAACTTTCCCTGTTCTCGACGAGCTCAAAATACAGGCGTCAAGTCCCTTTTTTGCAACCAACTTCCTCAGTGTTTTTGACAAGGCTCCATTTACGTTGCTTTCAATCGCGGCCTCCAAAAATTCCACTGTTTCCAACTCACTCTCGCTGTTTTTCGCTGTTTGTGCTGCCTGTATCCCCGCCACTCTTGTCAAACTTCACATTTATCTATGCGAAGATAACAAGACTGTCCTCTCCAATTGTCAGGCCTATGCCATGACATTCGATATGATACAACCGTTAACGGTTTATTCTAATCTCCGGCGTGTCTCCCTGGTATGTCCTCTGGGTTTCGAGCTGGACAACAAATCTGTGGAAACTTTAGGGCGGGCTTGGCCGCAGCTTGAATGTCTTTGCATCGTAGGGGATTTCTCGGCTGTCCTCGTCCACGGCTCTTATCCAACACTCGCAGCCGTGCTTTCCCTGGCTCGGCACTGCCCCCTCCTTCAGGATCTATGCCTTGCCGTAGATGCTCGAGTCGTCCCGGAAGCCGCTAATTTAGCGACATCATATTCGACGGCTCTGATAAATTGGGATCCCGTAGAATCGCCTATAAATTGTCCGAATAGCCCCGCGGAACTTCTGGGCAGAGTCTTCCCGGCACTGTCCATTGAGTACAAGTCTCAAACCTGGGCAAAGGTGGACACATTGCTCACCAACTATAAGGAGACTAAAACTTCGAGGGGGAGCTGTGTCACAAGGGAGTTTTTGGGACAAGGTATCGTCGAATCACATTATGATTGTACTCCTTCAATATAGGTTTGAGATACCTAACGAATTTGTCGTTTGAATTATACTACATACGGATCGCTGGGGAGTTCTCTACTACAACAGAGTGTCAGCTTATCGAGGAAAAACGGTGCTTCGTAACACAAAGTTATCTTCAGTGAATGCGAATTAACTCTCTTGGCTTGTAACTTGCGCTAAAGTGCGAATGATCACCCTCGAGGCACACACACCGCTGGAAGAATAGTTTTAATGGTTGTGGAAGAAATTCCATTGAAGTGGTAGCATGAGATACGTATGATTCAAACCTTGCGATGACGAGCGTCGACTCGATAGCGTCAACGAGATCCACGAGAAGCGTCACCAAAATTTCGGCGACTCCCGACGAAAATAATGATTTTGCCGAAAAAATCAATCGGACTTTCAATTCATGCAAGAATGCGTGCACTGAGCCGCGCGCAGAACAGCAATTGACCATAGACAGACAGAGAGCGCAAAGGCTTCGCTGAACAATAACACTAAACAAAAATGAAAGTAATGGCCTAAACGGGAAGGAGGCGACAACGAAAATGTCCTGGTGAAGCACACAAACGACGCAGAGTAAGTGCCCAACAACCAAGGCCTAAGGGAGGGAGAGGGACCGGGCGCCGTACGGGAGATGGCATCGAGGTTATGAGAAGAGGAGAAGCTAAATATCAGAACGCCCAATCTCGAGGCACCGATAGCTAGTAGACAAGGTACCGAGTGACGAGAGCTCGTTCTGAGATCCACATACACCCACGAGCGTTGACGGGGGTCACGCCAGTCCCAATCCGACATATCCAGAACCATCGGCCAAGAATGCTGCACCCTTGATCCAGCCTCGACGGGTCATCCAGCGATACCGCAATATCCGACGGCAGACGAATCAACGCGCTTTCCGCCAAAGCTGCCGGGTGAACTACCCGGTCCACCAATTCCAATCCCGCAAGATCGAGATAAATTCGACAACCATCGTCGAAGGCCAAGCAATCCCAGGATTCCAACGATGCAGGCAGAGTAGGTAGCGACGCCAATGAAGCGCATGGACGTCAGAGCGCGGGCTGCATGAAACGCGGGCGACGGGGGCAGGAGACTCGAATGGACGCCATCGAGCTCCAGAGAGGCGAAGAGGTCGATGCGCGTGAGCTACCGCGACGCCGAGGACGAGCAATACGATAACTACGGGAGACCTTGACAATCCGCCACGACGCTGAGATTGTCAGACGCCTAGGCTGATATGCCGGTCAGCGCACACACGACACAGCAAAGACAAGCCTGACTGACCTGCTCCCTCCCGAGCGTGATCACCAAGGAGAACCCACGCACGCTGGCGTATCCGTCCATACCTCCGCCTCCCGCCTCCCTCCCTTTCCCCTTCCCCATACCTTTTTCCTATCGCCTCCCTCCATCGCACCACTTCCTTCTCTACCACCTTCGGCTCTACCGATCCCGCAGAGACGACATCGCCTCTAGCCGACACCGACGCTAACGCGGGTAACGGCGGAGTCGGTGGTATAGCCGATGCGGGTGCGGCGGACCTAGAGGAAGAGAGACATCGTCAGCATGATTGAAGCCAGCAGCGGAAAGCGTTGTACCGAGAAGACCAGCAGACCTTGTCGTCGTGACCTCGCCCAGCGTGTCCCGTCCCCATCCGCCCTCTAGCTCTGTCTGCGACGTCAAGATCAATGCAGGCTACGGGGCGCTTCGACGCGGCTGTACTGAAGGTGGCCGATGGTGAAGGATCTGAAAATTTTGACGGTAGGTCAGCACATGTAGTAGGAGAACGCGAATGAGACATACCCATACCCGTGATCCCGTGCAGACCTCAAGCGAACGCTATAAAGCCACGCAGAACTTGAGGCGACGAGGCATACACTCGGACGCCGAGACCAGATGACTCCGCTAGCAAGGAGGAAGCCGACGAGTCGTAGCTCCTGATTTCCGAAGCAAAGGTCAGTACCGCTGCTATCGTACCAGCGAAGAGAATGAGAACGTGCCCTCTACACCCCCGCTCGTCATTTCCTTCATCTTGTTCGTCTTCCCCCTCCTCCGATTACCCATCATACCATGCGCCTCACCACCTAGGGTCATTCGAATGTGCGCACCAGAGGTGCTAGACGTAGAGATGGTCAGAACCCGTCACGATAGTGAAGATATGAAAGGAAGGAAGGAGAGGAGTAAGTGTGCTTACCTACTGTAGCTGTCACGAGCTGCCTACATGACTCCATCGGCGAGTGAGTGTGCACATACTCGAAGCGAAGGCGGTGTTAAGCGGGACAGCGAGAGCGGCGTGCGCTGCGTTGGATGGACCGCAAGGACGTGATAGAGTACAGGAGTCATCCGACAGTACGTGGTTGGTTGTGGAAGGACGGACGGAGGGTAGACGAGGAGTCTTCAAAAGAAGGGCAAATGAGCTCCTCTGAAAACGAAGGGGGGAAACGCATTACCTTCACGAGCACAAGGTTCATCACACGCGGGTCTACAGAACCCCCAACCTCCTACTTCCACTCCGACTTCCAGTCAAGTCAAAGCAGGTAGGCAACGGCGAGCAGCATACCCAGAGTCGAGACTGCGATTACGCGCAATTTCTGAATAACGAGCGAGAGTCAGCAGCATTGCCTGGGAAGCAAGAAATAGGCGCACCAGATTCTCCTCGACTACCCGTCATGCGTTGCCGTTGTGTGGATCAGGCTCTCGAGCTAAAAAGCGAAGACACTTTCAGATAAGTGCACGAAAATCTTTTTCACATACCTTCATTGACCCGAATCGTCAAGGGCGATGCTGTAGCCCATTCAACGAGGGAGAGCAGCCAGTGTATACGTAGGCTTCTATCGAGGGCATAACGAAAAGACCTGCGAGAATTGGCTCCTCGACGTGTCGGACGAGCAGGATGACGTCCTCACGGTGGGATTTACTTGAAGAGGAAAATGAGCTTGAGGGTGTATACTATGTGTATGCGGCAGACATCATGACGCATAGCGAGGAGGGTGTGGTGAGGATGAGAAGACGACGGCGAGTTGTTGCCGTCGCCGCTGTGGTGGACAACGTCAAGAGACACGCGTGGGAACGAGTCACGTTGCTTCGGTTCGGCTATCCCTCGGCCGAGCCTTGAATCTTTGTCTTCAACCACCACCTCAAACTCGCGCGTCGCGCCTATGAAAACCTCTTTCGAACAAACCAACGACATCAAAACGTTACCCGGCACACAGTAGATTCTGATCACTCCCAGTGTCACCAGCATGCTACAGGTAACAGTATCGATACACTCCGTCGGCCCCTTTCTTCACTGGCATACGTTCCGCCACGACCGTATTCTAACAACCGGCGAATCGACCCTCGTCCCTCTTCTCAGAACTACCCTGGGTGTCATCAGCATTTCTTCCCCATTATATCAAGGCTTCCCTTTCGCTCAAGTCCGGGTAATCAGGGATCCAGCACTGATTATTTTGAATTCTTTTCCATCGTACACATTCAGTACGCTCATCTGTTGAAACAGTTTCAATCTTCGTATAACTATCGCCTAGGTACTACTCACAAACCTTTAAATTTCCCTGACCCAACCGGCAAGCGCTCGCATATTGATTGGCTCCGGGTACTGAGCGGTGTTCAGGCAGTGGAAGGTGAGTTAGGCCGGTGCCATTCCTTTTTAATCCTGTTGGTCACGGGAAACGCTCGTTCTAAGACATCAACTCGATCTTCCTCTGCCGTCGACTTGTTCTCACACCTGTTTCTTGACTCTTTTGAAACGTGGTGCGCTATTCATCTTTTCCATTCATACTTATATCTAACTAAGTATCCTCCTAATTCAAGTTTCAACTGGCCTGTCTCGTTAGATTAGAGTCGGCGCGCGGCCACCAGGATTTAGAATACATAACATTCCGTGGATCTGAGGTTCGATTCCTCGATACTTCGATGAGAAAACGGAGAAAGGTTTTCTTTCCTCAAGCAAGGTGCGTGTGTTATTTCTTCGGTGAGGAGTCGTTTATTTTCCCTCCTTGCAACTGAATCGATTGTGAGTCATTGGATATCCAACGAATAACACAATAAAGGCAATTTTCTTTCTTCCTCGGCAATGATGCATGCACGGACATGGATTGCACGGTCTCTCTGGGCACGACGAGAGCCGTTGTCAGGACAAGCAAATGTGCCTTACTTACTGATCCATCAACATTTACATGGATCTATACTATTCGCTGAAGCGAGGTTCAATTTCTCCTGGCGCGCTGATAGGAATGAGAGTGAGTCTATTCTTCTGTTTTTCAGTGGCGGTTTTTTGACTTCTCTCCCTGCGGGATGATAAGGCTCGATACTGCCGTTCCGGATTAGTCTTGTTCCATCGCCATGTCATCCCAGTCAGCATTCAACTTCAAAATACTATTATCGACGTTAACCTCGCCAGTTGCGACTCACCTAGGCAGTTCGAATTTGTTTTGAGTAACTTGCGCCATGTGGCAGTAGTGTTTTGAGCCAGAGATTCAAAGTCTCGCTGTACATCAGGGAAACTCCGATTGATCTTCTTTGGTCCAACTGCTTGCCTTTGATTCTTTCGTTCATCTCCTTGTCCTCCCCAGTGACTCCATACACATCGTTTGCACATCGTTGTCCCTCGGCCGTATCCGAGAGAATCGAGATAACACGAGAGCCGTCGAGAGGGAGCATTTATTCCATTATTACTGCAAATTGCAATAAATTAAAGACATGTATACTCGGAGAAAATTAATTATAACACAGAGGGTTGATTCATACTCTCGATTCAGAGTGCCGGTCACGACCTGGAAGGAAAAACACACAACAAGTTAATCGTGGGAGTCTAGCTGTCATCAATTCACCGTGGGAGTTTGGCCTTTTCCGTCTTGCTTTCGACGACCATCTTCGCTTTTGAGTTTTCCTGCCGACGATACCTCAAGCTGTTACGGCCGACTCTTCATTGGGGAGGAAAGAGCCCGCTGTCTTTCTCGCTCCAAATTATCACCTAAGGCGATCAGGGACTGCCTCTTCCCCGGCGGGTGTGTTTGCGCGATTATTTTTCTACCCTTTCTTCTCTGACTGAGGAAGCACCGGCATTTTCAGATATCTTAAATTTGGTCTCGGCTAATTCTCCTCAAGATTTGATTCCATGACTTCGGCTCAGCAACTCATCTCCTGTCCTCAATCTCATTGCCCGCCAATTTATCGTATACCGAACGAGGTTCTATGTCACATTTTCAGCTTCACCGTCTGGAATTCTATCCGTAGATTTGACGGCGAGTGGGCTGAGGTCGCTCCTTGGCGACTTATCCACGTTTGCCAAACCTGGAGAAGTGCTGGCCGGGGCTATCCGCGCCTGTGGTCTTATGTCACCATCTACTTCGATGGCGATCACGATGTTGCTTCCCTTCCCGAGTGCTATCCGTTACCAGCCTTGAAAACTCAACTTCAACTCGCCTATCCCACACCCTTGGACGTCGAAATCATCTTCGGTGATCGTCCAGTTGAGGACTTGCCTCACATGAAACTTCTCTTGGATCACGTTCTTCGTCACAGTCGCCGATGGGGCAGACTGTCTCTCCGTTGGAGTCGCAACACTAATGAACTCTGTGTACTCTCATGTATTCGCGGACGTCTAGACCAACTGCACTCCGTCTTCCTTGATGCTTATGGTCCCAATGGCTCCTGGGAGCCGGAGGAATGGCCTTCCGAACTCACAGATCTCTTTGCGGACACCCCCTGTTTACAAAAAGTCTTCATCACAGACATCATGCTCTGGCCGCCCTCCCCCTACATCTCTGCTCCCTGGTCTCAGCTCACCCACCTTCGAATCCATGCCGTGTCCAGATTTCTTCTCCATTGTCTCCGAAACACAATCAATCTTGTTGAATGCGCGTTTTGGGAAAGAGAAGTCGAAGTCACAGATAATTCTGAACCAACCGATCCCTGCGAAAATATCACCCTCCCCTCCCTGCGCCGCCTTTCATTCACATCATATCTCGACAACGGCCCATCCTGCATTCGATATCTCCACGCGCCCAACCTCGAATATCTTGACCTTCACAACCATATCGACGAAATCCCTCGCTTCCTCCACCAGTCCGAATGTCGGATTTCCAGCGTCAAATTCTTTGATGTTCTCAGCGTCCTTTCCGTGCTCGCGCATCTTCCCTTTATCACGAATCTCGAATTTGACGCCATGCGTTTGCGGCCTCAACGAGGGTGTCATTTGCAGCGCTTTCAACGCTCTCACCCATTCACCTGATCTTTGCCCAAGATTATCGTTCCTTCGCGTCACTCGTCTACTGAAGGGTAGGTCAGACTCAGAGGCTTTCGAGACGGCATTGTGCGACTTGCTGGAATCGCGCTACCATCCAGTTCCCAATGCGGATCGCACTGTGGCTCCTCTTGCGACGGTGCGCATCGCACATATGGCTTTCTCACTTGTCAATCAGAAGAGGGTCGATAGCCTACAGCTGAGTGGTCTCGACATTCAGGGCTTTCAACCCGTACAGTCCATAGGAAAAAAAAATGCGTTTCAGACATTCCCACCGTAGTGTTCGTTCTAGATTGTGAGTCCCGCCTGCAATCAATATTCAATGACTATGTGGGCTTACGATATCGCACGCAGCGAATTTGATGCTCGTAATTCTTGGACCATGTTATTACAATAATTGTAGTGATACATGTCTTCAAAACAAGGAAGAATATATTGCTTTGCGTCTCCGACCATGCTCCTTCAAGTTCCCGTCGACTCCATCCAGTGTCAAAACAAAACTGAATCCATCCTGCGTTCCTCTCTCCATCTCCTGCTTAGCGCACCAAGATTTTTTCAGCAGCGTTTAGGCAGAGCTAAATACGAGAACAAAACACAGATACCTTCATTGATCTGGAATCGTCAAGGGCAATACTGTAGCCCACTCAACGAGCGGGAGCAGCCAGTGTAGGTGTAGGCTCCTATCGAAGACCTAGCGGGAAGACCTGCGAGAAATTGAATCAGCTGGCAGGCTGCTCCGAGACTCGAGTCAATGTGTCGGACGTTGATTTGAAGAGCAGGATGAGCTTCAAGTTGAGAGGGTATGAACTGTTTACCATAATCGTCCCGTAACCTACCATATCAGCAAATCTACAATTTGATTGCCGTGTTGTGGCTGTTGTTACGCGTTGTCGCGTTGCGCACAACAGGCCCCGCCAAAACCTCCTACTTTGTGCCCTCCCCCCCGTTCACTGTCGACCTCAATGATGTTTAGCAAGGTAGAAATATTCCAAATACACACCTAGCATTCACTTTCGTGGCATTACCAGCACTTTTTCGAGGAGTTTTGTGGTGCCAAGACTGCTTGTTGTCAAAAAGCTGATCCGTGTTGTCGATGCAACGCATTGTCGTATTGTCAGCTGTTTTTTGCCGTTGTTGGGCGTTGTACAACAGCACAACAAAAATGTCAAAACACTGATGGTGATCATGTAACCTTAACCTCCCCTCTTGTACTGCCGCATAGCCTCACTACTGGCCAGGTACGGCATATAATAGAACTTCAAGTCAAGTCAAGTCAAGTCAAGAACAGGCGAAAGGCATCGCGCCGCACAGCGACGAAGGTGTGGCAAGGATGGAAAGACGACGGCGAGTTGTTGTCGTCGCTGTGATGGACGGTATCAACGGACAAACGTGGGAACGGGTCACGTTCCTTCGGTTCGGCTATTCCTCGGCCGAACCCTCCTTGTCTTCAACCCACCACCTCAAATGCGTGTCGCATTTTTTGTCATAGCTCTGCTGAACGCACGAGCGAACGAGCTACAAAGATTTTGGCATCTTGAACTTGAACTTCCCCTCCTAGTTCCATTCGCATGCTTCACGCCGTTCGTATTCAACTCAAACTGTACTGAATAAACCCGCATTCCTCCTCTCAGAAACACTCAGGGCTCCCGCATTTCTTCGCAGTTTCATGACTCTCTCCCTCTCACTCAAGTCTGACCTCGCCAGGTAAGTCACCAAGCCACTGCTCCCCGAGGCAACCTGCTTATCCAAATTTATCTTCTCGTCGTACACGTCCATGCCTGCTCTCACATCATGGATGTTCAAGGCTCCCCCGAATTTCGAGTTTCAGGCGGAAAACAACCGTCAAAGCTCGAATCTCTGTCATCCAGGCGCCAGTCACAACATGCACGCCTAGCTCAATCAACGAGAGGTCGAAATTGAATGCCCGATGTTGAATGATAATCGGATGCGAGGAGGTGCAACTCTTCCACGCGGGTATGATTGTGCGCTATGTCTTTGTTAATTCCTTTTGCGTCCCAGGCAACGCTCGCTCCAGAATATGGGTTCATCTCATCCTCCACTTCAAATCTTCAATCGTCAATTTGTCCGAAGCCTCTTTCTTAATGATTCTCTCCCAAACTGGTACGTCATCATCTCTTCCCCAACTTTTTACTTGTCATATGAAGCTACTTATTATCCTGAAGTCTCAGCTGACCTGTCTCGTTTGAGTCCGTCCCAGGATTCCTAATGCATAACTATTCAGTTGATATGAGGTTCGACTCCTCAATACAACGATTATCGGACGACGCTGTGTTTTTCTGGCGCGAGGTGCGTACTTTGCTATTTGTCCACCTTATCTTGACATCAGGTGAGTCATTTTGAAGGACTCGACGATTTGAGTCGACGAGAGTTTCGAGTTCGTTTGAAATTGCACCCCCAGCCACCAAAAAAGTGCGAATTCTTTTCTTCTCTGCCATCCACGCACGACCCACACTCACTCACGTTTCGTCCTTGATCCAGTACGCGCTACCAGCAGCGAATAAGCAACTACGTCAAACCAATCTGATAGGTGTTGGCAATCCAAAAGGTTCGATGCCACACTGGCACACGCCTACGTACTCCAATGTCTGTTTGGTCCCATTCGCTCGGAACTTCTGATTTCTGGTCTGAAACAGTTTCCCTTGAACTACTTGAGTTTCTTTCAGGTTTTTCTGTTGGTTGACATTTGAATCAGATTCATTCAAGCCGGATTCATCAACTTAGCAAGAACGGTCAATTTCTGGGTGTTTGGAAGCACACACATTCGAGGGATCGGACGCAGAGCGCAGCATATCGATTGATACTCGGTCTTTTTCTGTCATTCCCAAGTTTTATCTTCGGGTTTTTTTCCCTTCAAATTCCCCTGATTGTTTCACATCGCACTGCTCCAATTCCGTTGAACTAGGCCGAACCTCCGTTTGCGGCCATCGATATGATAATGCGATTGAATTCGCTCAGCGCTGACGAAACTCTTTAGAACTGAAACAAGTTTTTGTTTCTCTCAGCACGCGTCTTGTTTCGAAGGTGCAGGATCGTCCAGTTCAAACTCTACCATTGAATGAAAGCGCCAGCGTATTCCTAGCTGATTTAGTCCGCGTTGTCGCATGTGGTATCTATCCGTCTTTTGATATACAGTAATACTAAACTTTTGAATTAGACTCCGCGTATCCGGAACCTTTCTCCTTCCACTTTGAATGACCATTCTTATAATTTCGGCATGGTTCAAAAATAACATCGAATGTGTTTATCAAGTTTCATCGAGGGCTAGTCTCCAATCGAGGGCTTTTACATACTAACATCTGCAGTTACGATCGTAGACTTGGTGGACCCATCCCCGTCCTGCGTCTCCTGTGCGTTTAAAACCGTCATCAAGGACTCCCGGATCGCTGCCAATCGCGTTCTCGATGTCAGGCTGATGTCCTCCCGTTGTTCCGCGAGGTCAATGCCTTCGATGAATACTCTTGCAGCTTCGTGATCATCCAACCAGCGGAATCGGGTCGTGCTCTGATCCCGATACATCTGAAGCAAGGAAGAAGTTGCCATCGTCTCCACCATAGTCACAGGCAATCCCTCGAGGCTTTCGTGCTCGAAGGCCGTTTTCCAGCTCTTTGCAAAATTCAACTGCTGGGAGGGGCTTACACCCGGGGGATAGGGCTCAAACTGGGTGATATTCAATATTGTTTCGTTCAATCTGTATGGGGGGGAGTGAAGAGTGCTGGCTTGATGGATGAAATTTGCCAAAATGGCCACGCGCATGTCGAGAATGGATAATGTTGCTAGTCCCTCTTGTATGTCGTTTGCTGTATCCTCCTCTCTCGCAAGCGTTGGATACGCCGATACCTTATTCCTAGCTTCAAATTCAATGTCCCGGCGTCGATGGAACCGATATGAGTTATTCACGATGGCGGTTTGAATCAAGGGGATGATCGAGATGGTTTCAGGATGATCTGTATTCCTGCGTAGAACCTCCAGGATCCACCAACTCGGATGATCGGACGTGGGTAGAAAGCCTGAGGAGAATTCAGAAAACGAGGCTCTGCCAGTCATACTGGCGGCCACCTCCCACATTGCTCTAAAGATCTGTGGAACAGATTCGGCAAGAACACGGGGAGATTTGGTGACAAGCTCCGTTGTCAGACATGAGCACAACCACCACTTATCGCACAGCAGAATCCTCGAGTTGGAGCTATCAAAGTATGGGCTTGAAAGATAGAGGGAGAGGTTGCTGGGTAACGAGACACGGCTGGTCTTTTGGAAGTGAGCCAAGTTCCATAGTAGGGTCGCAATTATCCTGTCCACGTGGGGCTGGTAGCTCGCATGCTCACGACACTGGGAATCCATGACAGTGTTGAAAGCATTGGAGTACATTGCCGCTATATCCGGAGACACCGGCTCATCAAATTCAAGCCAACGCATGAGCAGCTGTTCAGTCTCGTGAAATTGGTATGGAGGAGATTTAAACTGGGCCCCGTTCACCATGAAGTCAAGGAAATCCTCGTGTCCCTGGCGAATAAGCCTTTGATGGAGAGAGTAGAGTGTCGCTAGAAACCTAGCAAACCACCTCGATCTGCCAGCAGAGTCTCTTGGTGAACAACTCCTGATATACTTAAGGTGCTGGCTAATTGTGTCCGACAACGAGTCGAATTCATCGGATCGACGCTCATACCATGTGAGGCTATCATCGAGGACGTCCAATGGTTTTGGGAGTAGAGCCAGAATCTCGTCGTGACTTGATCGCTGATTGTTGTTCAAAATCGTGATGGTAGTGTTGACTGCATCCATTGCAGAGAGTAACACATTCAGTCCGAACACAGCGTGCACCGAGAGTTCATGCTCGTACACCAGTGACAGCAGCGGTGACGCAGGGGATTCCCGCAACGGTAGGAAGAATCGGAACTGACAACGAATGTCGTCTAGCTGTTTATATGCGAGTCGAAATATGGGCCTTTCCTTGGTGAACGAAAGTGTAGGCCCTATCGAGATAGTTGCCATAGCCCACAGGGCTTTCAAGGCGATAAGCTGTCGCCGGTGTTGCGTTTCTGGTGGTAGAATCTTGCTGTCGCAACGCAGTAGGAAATGGTTTACGCGCTGTAGTAGTCGTGCATCTTGACTTTCCAATAGCCGGCAGATAGTTTTGTCATATGGTGTGCGGTCATATTTAGTGGTCGCGAGTGCATCCACAATGCCTTCCAAAAATGGCTCCAGTTCAACATCATCAGATAAGGACTCCAGTGTCCAAGAAAGCGCACGATAGTCCCGATGCGCCCGCTGGTCTGAATCCTCGAGTGCGGCTATGTTCATGGCCTCGACCAGTGAATCCGGCAGCGTGTTTCGGTCCGATGCAGATCGGAAAATTGAACGGGTAAGCTGAATCGCACGCCAAAGACCGGCGGAGAGAGGGGTCTGGTAGGGAGACTGGTGGGAAATGAGAGGGAATACAGTGAGCGTCATGTACGCGATGACCACAATGCCGAGAAGAATGAAGACCGAAATCGTCACAGCTTCGTTCACTGGGACGAGGAAAGCGACGAGTCCAGCAAAGAAGAGGATGAGGGAGGCATGCAGGAGGAGAGGGATGACATCTACAACAGCATGCATATTGAATCGCTTCAGGCCGTAATAGAGGTACGAAAATATACGGGCTCGGATGACAGGCGCAGAGCGCATCTCGGTTTTGTACTTGAAATCCCGGGCCCATTGTTCGACTAGGGTAGCAATGAGAGCGCAGGATAGACTGAGCCCGAGGCTGATGAACCAGAGGAGGTTACAAATAAGAGACGAAGTCGGAGGGACAAAGGGTTCCGGCGCCGGCAAGTCAACGGAGCTTCCGGTGGCAATTCCTGAGAGCTGCGTGGAAATTTGAGTGAGGAGAGCTTTCATGTCGTCTCCAGAGTCCGGAGTGAGTGTTTTGTAGCTTTCGATGAGAAAGGCCGTGAGGATGGCCGAAAAAAGACCGGCCTAAAGGCCATTCGCTTCAAATTCTCTCCTGCAGTTGAATAAGTACAACGAGAGACTCACAAAAATCAAGAGACCCTCCATATCGCTCTTCCAGCTATTCACAAGTGCCTTGTCATACTTCTCCGCCTCTGACACGTACACCGACCAGAGCTTTGCTCCCGCTGTATCATGAGAATCTGCAGGATGGAACGAGATTTGTGAGTAGGAGTCACAGCGAAAGGATCCGAGTCAGTGGTTAGACACGCCGGAGTCCTCACCTCCTCGTCCAGTGGAGCTAGCGTAGGCTTTGCGCATGGGAGTCGGAGTCAAAGGAACGTGGAAGGGTGTTGGCGCTGATCTTTCGGCCCGGCTTGCCCACTTTCCCGCGAAAAATAGCCGATCAGGTCGGAGGAGAAACTGTCACTCTGGGACTTTGAACTTATCGAATTGATCCTTTCGACGCTGTTGCGCTCGGTAAGACCTTCATTCACGCGATTTACGATTCAAAAGCCAGAATCGATTCCAAATCGCGTTTCAAATCGATTTTTGAATCGCCTCTGAATCGTTGCCTCAAAACCGTGACCATGTTTGACTTGTATGATTCAGTTGAATGCAAAATTCAAGGTCAAGCTGATCAGCATCTTACACTTCATGAGAGTATGAGAAGATAGGCCTTTTACGGAAGAGCTATTCCCAAGCACTTAGGCCGAAACTTCACAATTGCTTTCAGACGTAACACGTTCTGGGATCTCGATCTTTCCGACACAAAACCCACATAAGCCGCGTTGTTCCCTGTTGTTCCCTAGGACGGGCTTGCGTGCTGAAAAACCTCTCTAAGGCAGAAAGTGAGTAAGTTATTTGCCCGGCAGCTTGTCCTTCTGGTGAAGAACAGGAGTCGAGCGGTTCATTGGCTTGCCCATTGAGGGATCAGGTACTGGGGATGAAACGGGTTACATGGCGTTAAACCTTGTATATGAAGCTGCAAATCCACGAATACGAATTAGATCCTTGACGTTCTTCCTTCCTTCGATTCAAGTTTCATAACAAAGGCTCGAACGACTCCAGACGATGACCGGTTTTGTGGCTGAAATGTTGACGAGACAAACATGACAGTCTTTCCCTGCCTTCCGACCAGGAAATTAGAAACAGATTGAGAGAGGCCATGAAGCGGCCGCCGATGGAAAAATGACAGAAGAATGCAAAAAAGTCAATAGGATCAAAGAAGTGACGTAATTTCCTAAACGGGAGGAAGGCGAAAATTTTCCAAGTGATTGCTGGTGAGCGAGAGACTAGGGTACAGAACAAGGGATGCTAGAATGATGACATTGAGCCAGTGGCGACGCCGCAGCGTGAGCGACAGAGCCCTCAGACATCCACACACATTTCCGGTGGTAGACGCAAGGTGGACCTTCGCTCAGTTCTCGAAGTAATCCTACTGGGATTCCACGAACGTCCGCCATCCCATCCGAATCCGTTTTCAAGACACAAGCTATCCAAAGCCGACACGACGGAGTGCGAGGCGTGCAATTGACACCACACCGACGTCGGGAAACGCAAGCTATTGGTCGGTCGACTGCGGCATAAATAGACGAAGTAGGTAGATGGCGACGGGGCCATGCCGGTACGGTAAAAGCGAGACATACGCAGGGCGTAGCACAGGAGGACGTGGGGGATGGGGGAAGATCGCGGCTCGACGCAGCCGAGCCAAGAATGACGAAAGCGCCGAAGCGGAAGCCCATACCCCAAGCCTCAGCTATAAGCCGACGAGGAGCGGTGCTGAGGAGAGCGATACGGTAGGAGACTGTGACGTCGAAAGAGTTGACAATTGATACGTCGCCAGCGAACAGCGAGAACGCTGTAGGCACTAGTGACCCTTCACGGAACGCGCCAGTCAGCACGCCTACGGCGCAGCTAGGATTGAGTCTCACCTTTTCCTCCATGCGTATAAACTTCCATGCGATACAAGTCATCCGTCTCTTCCCCACTCCGCGAGCAGGTGCTCCCTCCACCCCGAGCGGATTAGCAGAGGCAAGAAGCTCTATCAATTCCGAGACCACGTCTCTCCTGCTCTCCCACCATTTCCAGCTCTATCCCACAGCGACCCGACGCCATACGCCGATCGCAAAGCGCCGCGTCGACAGCGGCGGTGTGTCCCCCATACCGAGCGCATGGAGAGCAAGGGACGGATAAGCAGCCGCGGGGGCAAGGAGAATGATAGACGAGCGTGGTGGGGGTGACCTCAAACCGACTCCATCTCGGTATACGACCCTCCTTTACCCCGAAGTACTTGTCTCTCCATCACTTTCACCACTGCCCCGCCTGCAGCGCTAGCCACCCTGGATCATCTTTCGACGCCGACAACGAAGCTTTCGCGGGCGAGGAGGGAGACGCGTAAGACTCAGAGAGGTCTCGTATACGCAGTGCTAAGATAAGGAAAGAGGACGGGACGGCAGAAGCGGTGGGGAACGAGAACGGCGAGGTCCAGCGAGTAGCTTCGTTCGAGCTCCGCGCGGCGGTATGCCCATCGACCAACAGGGCAGTCATTCAAGCGAAGAGGCGCTATCCGTTCGCGACGAGGAAGCGGGCGTGGATCCATCTTCATCGCCTCAATCTGGTGGGAAAGTCAGTCCCTTTCGTCCTCATACCATCTCCAGCAGAACGGGGACGCACAAGCCATGCCCCGGACCCTCGCTCGCTCCCCTACCGCTCCATCTCCCCCTTCCCCGTCTTCACCATCCTCGTCGATAGGCTCTTCCTCATCGACAGCCATCCTCTCCCAGCCTCCCTCACTCTACACCACCTCCCTCCCCTCCCTCCCCGCCACCTTCGGCTCCACCAATCCCGCAGCAGCGCAAACCACATGAGCAGATAACGAAGCCGATGCGGGTATGCGGGGAGAGCAGTCATATACGGTACACCGATGGGCGAATGGGATGCGAGTGAGCGGCAGGAAGTCGCAGGAGTAGGACATTGAGGGAGGCGATAGGGACCTAGGAGGTCGACGCCATAGGGTGATTGGTACGAGGGTGGCGGTAACGGTGGTGCTGGCGGCCGCGGTGGAGGGGGTGATAGTGCTCTCAATGTCACCGTGGGCCACGTCGATTGACATGCCAATGGTCTGCTTGCGAGCGATACAAGCACAGGACCGCGTATATGGACGTCCGGAAGTCTATCTGGAAAGTGAGTCAATATACAGGTCATGCACAACAGCAAAGAAATCACTATATCTCGTCTTGTGCGTATAGCAGAGCCGGGAAGATCTGTACAGTACGTCAGGAGGTAGTCAGTACGAGATGCCCTGAAAGCGAAGGGGATACATACCTACCTTCGACGTCGCAGCGCAGGGCAACAATGCAGCGACCGCAAGCAGCCACGCTACTCCTGCACCGCCGACGAAGCCCGCGGCGATTGCCTCCTCCCCTCAGCCTTCTTCGTCTCAGTCTGGAGCGAAAGTTAGTGCTGCCCCGCGGTACCAGCGAAGAGGGGCCTACCGCGCAGACCCCCGATCGTCGCTCCATTCCTATTCCTCCTCTACCTCCTCCACTTCCCATTCCTCCTCCAGGCGACCGTCATCCCCATCCGCCTCACCACCACCGCCACGGAGTCTCTCAAAGGCACTGAGCGTAGACGCAATTGATACTCGCTGGGAGAGCGTAAGATACGAAAGAAAGCAAGGATGTAAGGAAGCGTACCTACACGCATGCCCCCTAAATCCCTTCACTGGAGAGCGAGTGTGAGCGTACTGGAAGCGAAGCTTGGGCATGGCGAGCATGCGGGGGTAGCAGCTGCGGGGGTGTACGGTGCACAAGGGCAAGGGTAAAAGCGGGAGACATTTTATAGTGGGTGCGTGTGGAAGGACGGACGGACGGACGGACGGTGTACGAGCGTATCTTCAAAGGAATACATGTCAGCTCCCCGGGAAACGAAAGCCTAGTTCGCACTCACCTGCACGACCATAACGTCCAGAAAACGTGAAAATCCTAACTCCCCAACCTCCTACTTTGTCTCCGACTTCCGACGTGGAAGCAGGGCGCGAAGGTACTCAGCAAGCAGCATAAACGCAGCCGAGACGTCGATTACGTGCGATTCCTGGACGACGAGAATGAGTTCAGTGGCTAGTCGCGCGAGAAACACGCACTGGATTCTCCTCGTAAGCTATTCGACGCAGCTTTAGCCGACCCCATCACGCGGTACCGCAACAGGAAGCGAGCGCTCGTGCCAGGGAACAAATAGATCTTCAAGTGAGCGCAATTTCAGAAGTGTGAGGGAAGAGCTACGACTCACGAGAACACAGAGCACATACCTTCATTGACCCGAATCGTCGAGGTGCTGTAGTACATTCAACGAACGAGAGCAGCCAGTGTGGGCGTAGGTTCCTACCGAGCATCTAGCGCCGCGCCGCGTCAAAAGTAACCAGAAAGGCCTGCGAGAATCGGCTGCCCGACGTCACTGTCGGACGAGCAGGCTGCAGGAGCAGGTAGTAGATCAGTCTTATGATGGATGTCGTAATAGTCTCAGAAGCCTGCCAATAGGGACAGGGAAGGACTGGGACAGCTTCCTCGGCTTCTCCGCCAACATCGGCGCCACAGTGGCGGCTCACTGAGCCACTGATGCAATTCCTCGCTTGGATTCGGCGCTGTCAACGACAATACGACGACGTGCACAGACGGCAAGGCGCGCTCTTTATCTCTCCATCTCGCAACTCGCCGCCATCGTCGACCCGTTACTACTGCAGTGTTCCTATTCATTTCCGTTCTGTTCTATCTTTCAGCATTCAAGATTTGCTTCAACCTAGCTACCTCAAAGGCCTTTCCTTCCGCCCTCTTTGGACTCATCTTGTACTCATCTCATCCCACTTCTACCATTCAACATCACCTTCACTTGCTACTTACATCTGCCAATGAAATCGTCACTAAGTACTCGCTTATGAGTTTCAACCTGTTCCTATAGTGCTGGCTCTTCCAGCTCGGTATCCCGAACTCTTATGGTTCTCGAGTCTCGCTCTACACGTGGCCGTACTCGACATCGATATCACCGACACTCGTTCTTTGGCTTCGGAACCTCCTCCCAACGGCCCCATGGCGCTTTCTGCTCGACACAATTACGAAATGTTTCTGGCGACTCGCATGTCTCTCACCTATACGGCTAGCCGGCTCCTTCCATGACCCTGTCTTATCACGCATCCTATTGCCGATGGGCTCAATCTGTGATCTTTCTGTCGCTCTCTCGTCTACCAACGCTTCCCGCTACACATTCCCGAGTACATATCTCGGTATGCTTTTGCTGCAGCCATCCTCAAAGCCCTTCCGAGCTATCATCTATTTCATCCCCCATTGACCTTCTTCTTGGCCGTCAACCACTTCCCATTGCTCGTCGAGCTCCTCATGCCAATCTAACTCACATTCATGCTCTTGGGTTTTCATCCTGCGATCGAGTTACCACAACTCGAACCCGTTTACACAACGATGTGTCTCGCTCAGCGTTTCACCATGGCTCCCTTGCTTTTCTCTCCGCACTACGCAGTTGTACTCAGGTCGCCACTTCCTCAAGGCCAAATTCTCTCTCCACCTTCCTCCATCCACAATATCCAGCACACACTTGTTTTAGGCAGATGGCATGCCCCACGACCGCCGAGTAGATCTGATTGTACCCTAGTGTATACCTGTATCACTCATATGCAGAAATCAATGTCAAGGCGAGCTGAAAAGAGTTGTTCATCCAATCGGGAGTACCTCGGTTCAGATCGAATATTGTCTTCCAGTTCATTCAACATTCTTACCAATACTATATACTCGTTATGTTGATCGACTGGCTCATCGTGTTCATTTTCGCGTGAGTCTGTCTACTGATCTTAGCGGCGGCCTTCCCTTCGGCTCAACTCTCAACTCGGATTGACCTCTTTTTTCAGTTTAATGCCACTCAATTTATGCCGCCGTCGATTCCTTCAAGTAGCGAGATGTGGTACGTCCCTCCGTCTCATTTCACTCCCTGTGAACTCTCGGGCTACATCTATCTGACTTGTCTGGTTCAGATTCAACAATCTCGCTCGCATTGAATGCCTGGTGTAAGGAGAGATGTACATTCAAGTTGTGGCTCTTTAGAGCAGCTTCGGTGAGTTGGGTTCTTTCGTACGTGAATCAATTCAAGCTCTTACACTGTTTGATTTCAAATTCTTGAAAGCAAGCGGTTGTCGACACCGAGTTCAATTGTGATTTTCTTATTATTCTTCATCCGCTTTTACTTCATTTGAACCGCCGCACACGAGACTTGACTGTACGGCCAGGCTGCATTTTCAATACTTTGGATTTCTGGGGTGTTCACATTTTCATTCAGCTGAACTGAACGCGTTCACGGCATGGTGCAAGTCCTAAGTATTTGGTTACAGACAGGATTCAAAGTAATTCAAAACAAGCGCCGGATTTTGCGACGGCTGGTCGTCAGTGAAAGATCAAACGACGGGGTGAGCAATTTGAAACGCACCGTCTTCCCCTTCACAGCGTCTGATTTGGTTTTCTTCGCACTGAACAGGTCCGACAGCGGGCAGACAGTATACAATATTGAATACTTTCCTACTCGGATAAGTAGATGAAAAGTATCAACAAATATACCTTGTGACGAGTGCCTCAGCATCGAAGTAGGTCTCACATCCATGAGAGAGACAAAACTTGTGTTAGCACTGGAACGTCCTAAACGGCCAGGCTCGATTCGGAATCGGCGCCTCAAAATCAGAGTGGTGGGGGACGGCGGCATAGTACGCACGCAATTTGACGCGACACGTTGGCGAGGATGGCCGACGTCTCGTAGTATGCGTGCCGCATTCTAACATTGAGGGGGTGGCGCCAAGGGCGGCGCGGTTCTCTCTTGGGTTCTCTGCCAAGTTGCGGCGGCGGCGTTGTGGTTCTAGACAAGTTACGGCATGCCATCATAAGACTGATCCACCCCATCCTCAGGCTGCAGAATGACAGCGTCACGGTGGGATTCACTTGAAGAATAGGATTCACTTGAGGGTGTAGGTGTAGGTGGCAGACATCGCGACGCACAGCGACGAAGGTGTGGCGAGGATGAGAAGACGACGGCGAGTTGTCGTCGTTGTCGTGGTGGACGACGTCAAGAAACGACCGTGGGAACTGGTCACGTTGCTTCCGTTCGGCTAATCCTCGGCTGAGCCTTCCTTTTCTTCAACCACCACCTCAAACTTGCGCGTCGCGCCAATGAAAAGCTCTTCAAACATACCAACGACCTAAAGACATTACCCGGCATACGAGACCTCTGATCTCCCTCTTGAACAAAATTTGATTCAGGCCTAACTTCGTGTCAACGCGTCGAGTTCGGAAACACGCGCCACTCTATGAGTATCTTTGTCCGACGTAATTGGCGGCACAATGGGGCTCGACTCCCTACGGCGCATGCCAAACAGTCACAATGATTTTTTCTCGCCGCATTGGCCCAGTTATCAATGTATATCACAGCTGCACTCTTTTTCTCCCGACCTCACGCCGAGTACATAACAACATCTTTCGAAACGAACGGCCTACGAGGAACTCTGGTTCGATTCAATCTTCTTCCACAGTGCGCGCCTATCTATGGCTCTACTGTATGTGTGGCCACACAGCGTATGTTCAACCACAACACTACTTACCTTGAATCTTTCGACCTTCATCTGTCTTGTCGAAATTGACGCAATGCAAATCAATCTCGTTGGTCCCTCCGTCGTCTAGGCGTCAGTTACAAAGTTTCAATTCCGAAGCACACCCCTGACCTCCTCACCAAGAACTCGAGTATTCATCGATCTCGGATGCTAAAGCGGGTATGAGCAGAGCCTCTCCTTGGACTGGTGTGCTATACATTTTAAATTTTCCTCTTGATTTACAGATATACAATACCCATGCGCTTCGTTGAACTGAGGGTAGATTCCCTGCCAGCATTCACAACGTTCGCATGGCATTAACATTCAGTTGATCTGAGGTTCGACTCCTCCTCCAACGATTACAGCAGTGTAGCATTTGTTTTTCTCGCCCGAGGTGCGTGCTTCGCTATTCCTCCCCCCTTGCCCGACTTTCAAGCGCTGTTCTACCTGAACCGACGAAGTTGAGTTGAGCAATTTTTTCTTGCCTCTCTTCCATCCTTCTCGACACAACTCAGCATCGCTAAATACATCCCATTTCAATTTGCACCGTGGGATAGAATAGCATTGCGTTCCGGAAGTTCGAATGCTCACTACACATCACAGATCTAGACGAGTAATCTTTTTTTTTGTCAAACTCTGAGTCTCGCTTCTTGCCTTGTAAGTTCCGCTCGTCTCCCGATCCTTCAACGCTTCAGTTCTGATGAGAAGAAGAAGAAACAAACCTTGGAATCTGATTCGAATAGGGACTCTGAAGAACCGCCAAAGGTGATGATGATGATATCCATTATCGTGCTCGAGCCGCTGTAAGCGGCTATGTTACACGTTAACTACTGTACTAATCAACTTCTCAACGACGACGTCCTTGAACCGTATGTCAGCGGAATACCGGACGGAATGCGGGGCAGACAGGGCGGGGCAGGTGACTTCGGGGAGGCAGCGGGCAGCGGGGTGTGTAATCGGGTGGGGCAGAGCTT
Organism: Favolaschia claudopus; assembly: GCA_037176885.1. NCBI lineage: Eukaryota > Fungi > Basidiomycota > Agaricomycetes > Agaricales > Mycenaceae > Favolaschia > Favolaschia claudopus. The sequence goes on from JAWWNJ010000100.1 coordinate 144,129, forward strand.
GTGTGGGGCAGGGATGGGCTTATGCGCGGGGAGGATCTCGAGAGCGGAGTTATCTCAGACGCCCGAGATGCGAGGGACGGCAGCTCGGAGCGGAGTTATCTCAGACACTCGAGTGCGGAGCTTGGACGCTGTGGACCTGTCAACGAAAGAGGTGAGTTGAGTACGAGGTGGTGAATGTAGGTGGTGGGTGAGTGGTTTAGGTTTCGTGTAGCGAGAATTGGGAGGAGGGGAGTAAAGTCGAGGAAGGGGAGGGGGAAGTAGCTACTGGTTAAGATGGTGCGGATGTAGTAGAGAGATAGGTACGATGGTTAACTGGGCTCTTGTGGGACGATATCTTTGTAGGCCGGTAGACGATTAGTTGCGTGAATGTACTGTAGTAGATGACGAATGCCTTTATTGTTGGTGAGTAAGTAGCCGAGGGATGTCGCTTTGCGACCGAGTGCAGAGTGGAGTAGGGTGCGGTGATGTTTGTAGCGGGTGCAGAATAAAATAAAATGTGTAACGTCTTCACGTCGTTGGCAGGTTTGGCATAGGGGGGAGTCAGCGCGGTTGATCTTGGACAGCCAGGCGTTGAGTGCGACTGTGCCAGTGCGCAGTTGAACGATGAGGCTGGAGTTACGGCGGGATAGGTTGATGAGAGGTTTATGGATGGAGTGGACGGTGGCGGATTGTATATGCCATTCAACCCCCACTCCATCCGAACGCCTGCGTGTTGGAGACATCGTCGCCGGCACTTGACAAATTCAAACGATTTGAGTGCGGTTTGATTCCCTACGGCGCATTATGGAACAATGTATTTGACACTTTTTATACCTCTTTTGTGGCGGTCTAATACTATGACTCTATTCAATACTCAAGACCCATCTTCGTCGGCAGACCTCAAGGGGCCATCGAAATCCATGCAAGTTTTGGTTTGAAATTCTCTCCGCATTCCAGTACACTACAATTTCCACCCGCGTACACTACCACCGTCCTCCGAGTCATTTCAAAGACTTTGACGCGTCAAGGTGTCTGGAGACACGCGCCGGCATATTGATGCATCGCACACACACCTTTGCTCGGCGAGATGGGGTTCAATTCCCCTCTGACGCATCTTTGAGATGTTCATTCTTTTAAACTTTCCACTTTTTAGGCTCAGGTCTACAAATCCATTCATGTTCACACAAGACGAATCCTTCATGAATTTTGTTTAGCCAGGGCTAGTGATATGTGAGTGAGAAGTACGGGAGGAGTGACAGCGTTCTCTACCCCGAAATTAAAATACCGGGATCTACCAATAAGCCGACGCCAGCCTTGCTAAAGCAATTGTAAAGCAAAGACGCGTTGAAATACCGAGCAGAAGTCAGCACGCAGGTCTCGAAGATGAATTTCAAGATTTGTGCAGTTCAGGGCCCGTGGAATCCGGATTACTTAAGTAACATTGAAACCCAGCATTAGGTGGATCCATTCGCAGTAAAAGCTTCGAATTTCAGTCTCAGAGTACTTATAAGACAGTTGCTGGCAGAGTACGTAAGTAGAGAGAATCGTCGTGCTGGGTCGCATGTCTGCAGGTCTTGCTAACGGGATCTGGCAACCTCCATCCTCGACGTCGACGTCGATGCGGGCGGCGGGGAGGATCTACGCGGCTGTACTGTATCGAGGCGGTCGGTGGTGGAGCAGCTGAGTATGACACGTATTAATATATGAGCTGCACTGAACGCGAAGGAGACACGTACTCACCTGGGCAGGCAAATATCTCTCTCCCCTCAGCCTGTGTTGTATCAATCTAAAACGAGAGTCATTTACCGCCCGCCGTACCAACGTAGAGAAGAACACATCGTCTACGCCTCCTCGTCATTCCTTTCCTGTTCCTCCTCCCCCGCTTCCTAAACTTCCTCCGGGGAGCCGTCATCCCCATCCGCCTCACGACCATCGCAACAGAGCCCCTTGAATATGCTAGGCGTGGTCGCCAGAACTCGCCGCGAGAGCGGAAGATACAGAAGAAAGCAAGGAGGGGAGAAACCTCCCGGCGAGCGAGTGTACGCGTACTAGAAGAGAAGGCGGTGTTCAGCAGGTAAGCGGTAGCGGCGGGCGCTGCCATGTACGGTCTACGTCGCTAAGAGGAGACCGAGGTGGGGGTGGAAGGCGGGGGAGTCTTCAAAAGAGGACAAGTGAGTTTCTCTTGAAACGGGAAAGACGAATGGACTCACCTATAGACAAAACGTCCGTAATACGCCGCGATATCCAGTCGGGTCAAAACAGGGCAGGAAAGCATTCGGGGAACGGCAGGCGACTTCTCGACGACGAGCGTCAGCAGCATGATCATTCAAGGAAGAACAACGCACCAGATGACTTAATCGACGCAGCTTATAGCTCTCTTAGAAAGGCTTCTGAGCACTGTGTACGGGAGGAGGCGAAGACTAAGAAGCACATACTTTAGCTCAGGGAAAGACAGCGGCGTTGGGGAAGCTTGACTTCAGCAACTTGTTTTCGTCGAGGGCGATGGCGTTGAGCGAGGGAAGCTATCGTAGATATAGACCAGCGCGGTGTTGACGGCGTCCAGGGCTTGAGGCCTCAGGTGGGGCGTGGGCATAGCGGCACACAGCGGGTAAAGATGTGGCGGGAATCAGAAAATGAGGAGACGAGAGACGACGGCGTCCGAGTCGTCACTGCGGTGAGCAACGTCAAGAGACAAACGTGGGAATTGATCACGTTGCTTCGGTTCGGTTACACTTCGGCCGAGCCTCCTTGTCTTCAACCACCACCACAAAATCGCGCCTCGCGTCTATGGAGCTCTTCCGAACGAACAAGCGAGCTACGGAAATCCTTCCGCATCTGAAACCCAGTCTCCTCCCCCCAGTTCCTGCCTTTCCATATTCAACTCAAACTGTATTATATACTGGATCAATCCCTTTCTTAGAAATACTCAGGGCAATGGCATTTCTTCGAACCTCCATCAACCCTTCCCTCCCGCTCAAGTAAATACGTCTGTCATGGGAGTAACCAAGTCGCGGATTCTGTGCTAATCACTCTTCTTGAATCTTCACTCGTACGTGTTTCTTGTGCGTGCTCAAGACTCCCTGAATTCCTTTCATGTCTCAAAGTAGTTCTTATTAAGTTTCAATCTTCTCATATCTGCCCTCTAAACACCAGTCACATAAAGCACCCCTGCAATAGCTTGAATTATTATCGATCTCAGACTCCGATGCTGAAGCGATGTGAAGTTCAACTCCTCCAGTAGCGGGTGAGGTATGTACGTCGTCTTGTTCATTTTTCATCATTTTGTGTCATCGAAACCGCTCGCTCTAGAGTCTAGATGGAATGATTTCATCCTCCAATTCCAAATATTCTGCCGTCTATCCGTCTTCTTCCCTTCGAATTGGTTCGCTATACATCTCGTTTCTTCGAACTTCAACTGATTTGTCTCATCAGGCCTAGGATTTAGTACGCATAATTATTCAGTTGATACGAGATTCTACTCGATACAATCAATAATCAGGAAGCTTGAAGAAACATTTTTTCTCGGACGAGGTGGGTATTTTGCTATTCCTCCCTACCTACCTACCTCCGACCTTTTCTGAACATCGATTCATTTCAAGTAGAAGACTGTTCTGTCTATACCGTCAAATTGAGTTGATGATAGTCGAATATTGCGGATTTCCCCCTCTCTTCTATCCTCCTCGCACGACGCACTCGCCTCCCTTGATCCCAGACGTAGTATTATCCTCGATCGGAGTCGCTCGCTCTACTCGTTAGATACAGTGTCGGGGTTTAGAATACATGTCGAGTTGGTCTGAAACCACCACTTTTTTTCTTCCCTTCCATCCTTCTCGCACGACCCGCTTAAATTTCTTAATTCTGCACACGGTATCAACTATCAACCATCACTGAGAAAATAATCGAGCCACATTTCTCTCGGAATCTCTGATCTCCGAATCTCAAACACATTCCCTAGTAAAGGTCGAAGTAGTTAAGTCTCCTTTCGGTTTTCACGCTCTGCTCAACATTTCAATCAGATTCATTGAAGGCGCATTCATTCATCTTATCAAGAGGGCTCAATCTCTGCGTGTTTCGAAACACGCGTATCAGCGAGGGATCCGACGACGTGGAGAATCTGCAGCTGCGGTGAGATTGTGGGTCAGGGGATGGTAGTTTCAAATCTCACATTTTCCTGTACGTTAGCGGCCTGCTTCAAACTTCAAGTTGAAATCTGTTGAAATCCAGTTCAAATTTGCCGAATGATTTCCTGCGGAAAGGCGCGAGTTTTGAATATGCATCCCATCCCCTTGAATCGAATAGGGCAGAACTTACATGCCACCAGCTATCCTCGAGGTAAGGTTCGCTCCTCGCGGATGACGCACGCGCAAAACGTAGCTCGTCGAACGTGAGTCAAAGTGTGCATACTGATAACGAAGAAGTTTCGTACCATGTCTCTTGAGAGAAATTGCGGGAATATACCCTTGAGCTCATTCTCGGTGAAATCATCGTCCCAATATGCCACCTCGACGACAGGGCACGCAAGTGAAACCATGGGCAATAACGCTGATTCGAGCACTGCAAGCTGAGCTTTGCTGTCGTTGTCGTATTCGCTCACCAATGCGAGTACGAGGGTGTGGAGATGTGGGGCCCCGAGAATGATGGGTGCTAAACAGTTGAGCATGGCCACTTTGATCATTCCAAGGAATTGGATTCGAAGAATTCGAAGGTTGGGCAATACGGTGAGGTCCATTTTGGTGCCGAAAAAATGCTCCGGGTCAGGCTGTCAATGGTATCAGGTATAGCTCAATGAGTTAGTACGTATAAACAGAAACCACATACCACACCATTGACGTCTAGAGTCTCGATATTTTCCGCGCAGATCGAGTCCCAAGGAACAGACACCGCTTCGTCAATCGCAATAGCTGTTAGCTGCGAGAGGTCGAAGGGATGTAATAGACGGGAACGAGGCTGTAGTGGACACGTGTCGTCCCATTGTCGTAGTGTCAAACAAAGGGACTTGAGGTAGATGGGATGGGCGGTAGGAGGGACTTGTGCACTCTCCTCCCGACATACGAGGTCAAAGTGTCGGATTGTGGGAGAACAGCACTCCCAAACACGGGCCAATGCGGTGAAGGTTTCCGGGGTGCGGACATGCAGGTATTGCAGGCAGGGCGATGACAGAAGAGGCTCGACTAATTCCGGAGCTATATGTTCCTCTAGGTCTATGTATAGGCGCCTTAAGTTTGCGAAATCCAGTGTCCCCATGTTGTCGAGCGTGCTCGGATGTACGTTGCTATGATTGACGACGAGATCAAGCTCGTGCACACGTCGAGCCAGGATGGGATTCGAGTGCAGAGCTTGGAGGAACTGAAGCGCTCGCACGTTGGAAAACGCGAATTCTGGCGTCGAGGCGAGTGGATTCCGGAATAGATTTGCTTGCGCTGCGTTGACCCAAGATCGGGCTACTAAAGCACAAGCAAGAAGCGCCGAGGTAGATCCATACAAGAAGCCGATGCAGTCGTCGAGTAATTCCTGGATCTCTAGAGGATTCCTTCGCTCTCCGGAAGGAGACATAGTGGAAGAGTCTGAGAAAGATGTGTGTGCTGGCGTTTGATCCGCCCAACATTTGATTGCCGAATCATCAAATCAGAAAATTGGCCTGCTATTTTCTACTTGTTTTTCTCTTCGTTTGTTCGCAAGCAGCATCAAAGCATCAAGGCAAGATCAGCATTGATATAGTTGGTTTCGCTGTCGCTCTGATTTGGACCCTCATCGTCGAATAAACCAAGCCCAAATTCAAATTCAGAGCTTCAGCCAAATTTCAAACTGGAACGTTTGAACTGCAGGGTTGGTCTGCAAGTTTCAACCCAGATCTAAAGAGTTGTCAGTATGAGAAGAGATTGAGCATTCTATCTCTGGAGCAAAAAAATCCTGCACATAGCAGTCCCACGCTGCATATCAGTTGCACCGGGACCTGCGGATGAAGGGTAATGAATTAGATCATGATGAGAAGTCAAGTAGCAGGAGAAGTTAACAAACATCGGTTCCCCGTTAATATCTTGAACCATAGATAATGCCTGATGTGAAAGCAAGCCCGTCCTAGTCGGCTTGAATATCTACATTGCCGTTGAGAGCAAAGAGAATATTCGCGCGTGAGAGTTCGAATTCGGCGCGCCGGCTCCTTGTGGTCCACAACCACCTGCTGCGTGCCACGTCGTCCTGCTCGAACCCGCCGAATCAATTGCGGAATCGTCGTATATTCTCGATGCTGGGTCGCCTCAACTACTCGGATGTGAATTGTTTTTCTTATGCATCAACGCTTCATGAGACTTCCTTGCAGGAATCCCATGATTGGGAGGCCAATCCGAGTTCCGACTCAACGGATTCGATCAATTGGCTATGCAAGGGACACGGTGCAAGATCTACGTGAGATACCACACATAAGGAATGTACGCGATGAGTTTATGATCCCGGCCGGTTTCATAAATTTTTTCTTCAGTTAAGTATTGGACAAACTCGGCCGAGTGTTCCCGAAATCTTCCGATCACCGCGACTGCGTCACGCAGTGGTCACGCATCGCCTTCTTGCTTCCTCCACTCATCTCTCCGCCGACGGCTGCAACGATTCTCGAGCACAGCTGGCTTTAGAATGTCCTAGTTTGGAATGCCTTCCCTGGGTAAATATCTGGTGCGTGGTCTTGACCTCACCCGACTCGGAATGTTATGGAGCCTGTAAGTCGGTAGTTCCTAGGATCCTTACAGTAATTCACCGTGTTCACGCATAGAACAGAGTACGGCATACCGAAATTAGAGAGCTTGGTAATAGAGGATTCGAACTGTTCTTGGCTTTGGCTCTAACAGTTTTGTTTTCGGCCTTGTCAAGTCAAACATGTTCCTGACAACGGACCGAAAACATGTAAATGCCAAGCTATCGATCTATCGAAATGCCGAATAGCTCGCCGTATAAAGGCACCTGAAGGTCTACCTTCTCTGCAATAATGAGGCCCGTCTTCGTTCTCGTTGCAGCTCTACTACCTGTGGTCCATGGTGCTCTCCTGTTGGGGATACCCAGTGAACAACTCGCAGCTGGAAACACTTCAGTCCCATCCAGCTTCTCTAAATCTGCGGCCCCAGTTTCAACATTCACAAGCTCAGCAAACTCAAGCATCTCCAATGCTCCACCGACAAGTCCCGCTGTCGGAATGGCTACCGTTCCTCGGAAACGAGCCGCCATTCCAGCGTGCCTCAAGACCGTTGAACTGTCTTGTCTGAACCTGGCTGCAAACTGTATTGACTCCGTCAATGCCGGCGTTCGTAGCATTTTTACACCCCTTCTTTTCTTTGATCGTCCTTCTCAAAGCTTGAGCTAACGAAGTATTCGCAGAATGTCAACACTCTCTGGAGTATCAAGTCTTGTGTCGCTGCGGCTACATGCTACGGGGTACGATTTTCGACCCTGCTGGTACTAAACTCACTCGCTGACTGTACTGTGTGTAAGGTCGGCGATTTGATTACGAGTGTCGAATGTCAGACGGGATTTGTCGTAACAAACTCAGCTCAAGCTGCCCTTCCTAGTAGCGTGAGTGTGGCAAATTTTCTCTGATATGCACTCTGTCTCATTCGATTTTCACAGATCTACAATGGTATCGTCATGGGCTGCACCTCGTGGTAAGGATACCCGTTCAATTTGCAGTGCTTTCATGAATTCATTTTGAATTGTCAACACAGTGCTATCACCCAACAAAACTACATCGACTTTTACTACGGACAATTGACGGCGGTTAACTCAGCCAATTTCCCGAGGTCAGTTGTGTTTTCCGCAATTCCATCCTTCGCGCTTGAATCTGAACCTTTGGTATCAAGCTCTATCGATGTGGTCAAGGCATTTTGGAGTGCCATCACCACGTGGGCTGCTACGGGAAGTACGGTTCCATACATGAAGTAAGAAATCTTCTGATACATCTTCTCTCGCTGATCTATCTGCAGTTTCAATGACTGGTTACATTTTTCGTCGTTTCCTGTCACGACGACAGTGAGTTGTCTTCCAATGTCTATCCTCTTACCCTTCTCAACCGTTTAGACGACGACCACGCCGGTCACCACGTTTACTCAAATTACTTGGAGTCAGTGAAGGAGAGCCAATCCGATACTATTACTGACCCCCCATTGCTTCAGACCCAAATCCTGCTCCCACTTCTGGTGCCGTATCCGAAACATTTGTGACATCGACCATCACTGTGATTATCGCAATCCCTACGGCTACGACTTCGGTTGTGGTTGGGGGGATCAGCATCACGCTTGCTCCTGGTGGTACGCCGATCAACAACCCGTTGCCTCCAGGGATTACAATCCCTGGCGCCACGACACCAACATGGAGTGATTATCCCCACAGATTACTCAATAATCTTCAGAAACTGATCCGATCTCTAGATCCCAATATCATCCCGCCCACCTCCGTCCCCTCCGTCACATTTACAGCCCCTCCCTCGTTCACCACCATTGTAGCTGTACCTGCTGCCTCGAATTCTCCCCCGAAAAACATCACCGGTCCACCGGGAGACAAGAACAGTGACGGCGATAACTGGTGGCTGCTGGTATTTCCCGGGGTTATAGGCGGGTTGCTTCCAGCAGATATCGGCATACCAGGCGGTGTGAAGCCTACTGCTGCGCCACCGCCTGACTGGACGGGTGCCTGGACGGATCCCGATCCCACATCTACTTCGACCCATAATTCGGGTAGTGCAAGTTCGTCGGTGAGTTGTCTTCCAATGTATATCCTCTACCCTTCTCACCCTTTTAGACGACGACCACGCCGGTCATCCCGTACACACAGATTACTTGGAGTCGGTGAATGAGATTCGATCCGATACTATTACTGACCCCTCATTGCTTCAGACCCAAACCCTGCTCCTACGTCGGGAGCTGTATCTGAAACTTTCGTGAAATCACCAACCACCGTGATTATTGCTATCCCTACGGCTACAACGTCGGTTGTGGTTGGGGGCACCAGCATCAAGCTTGCTCCTGGTGGTACGCCAATCAACAGCCCATTACCTCCCGGCATCTCGATACCTGGCGCCACGACACCGCTATGGAGTGACTATTTGCACAAATTGCTCATGAATCTTCCGAAACTGAACCAATGCTCTAGATCCCAATATCATCCCGCCCACTTCCGTCCCCTCTGTCACATTTACAGCCCCTCCCTCGTTCACCACCATTGTAGCCGTCCCTACGGCCTCAAACTCTCCCCCGAAAAACATCACTGGTCCACCGGGAGACAAGAACAGCGACGGCGATAACTGGTGGCTGCTGGTATTTCCTGGGGTTATAGATGGATTGCTTCCAGCAGATATCGGCATACCAGGCGGTGTGAAGCCTACCGCTGCGCCGCCGCCTGATTGGACGGGCGTGTGGACGGATCCCGATCCCACATCTACTTCGACTCATAATTCGGCTAGCGCCAGTTCTTCGGCATCGTCGTCGTCATCTTCGTGTCCCCAGCCGACTGCAGCCTATTCCCTGTCCGACGATGATGAAAATAGCGACTGGGAGGATCTTGGCTCGGATCCCGATAGACGCCGAAGCAATATTATGACGAATGTTGCTCGTGCAGGAGGTCGCTGTAAGTGTTCACACCTATATATCTAAGCTGTGATGCTAGTTGAACTTATTAACCCTCAAACAGCCATGGCCTTCACTGATTGCGAGATCAATAAGGCGAATGGGAATCTTGTTACCAATCCCATTACTGTCGATTTGAAAGCAGGAACATATTATACGATTGGTACCAAGGCGGCGGGCGGGATCGGCATCGCGTTGAATCCGATAGTTGTGAACGACCGGCCGGTTGGTAATGGTGGTGGTACTGTTGCTCAGGAACACGTTTTTGAGTAAGTTGGTTTTGATTTTCATCGATCTTGTGTCAGTCGCTGAGATATTGTTCAGGATAGGATATATTGGACAGTTCTTCAAATCCATCAAAAATCAAGGTGTCTCGTGTGCTTGGTGCGGATAACCTGTTACTCTCTATCCTTTTCAACTTATCTCTTTCGTTGGATAACTTAGGATTGTCAATAATGTCTACGATCAGGATGGGTGGGATGGCCGAAAATGGGCGTTGTCGTTGCTCCAGGAGATCGACCAGGTGGGTGGGATTAGCACTCCAAATTGAGTGGATAAAGAGTTTGCATCGCCCAGGTTCCTAATATGGTTTGGGTCGACAAAGCAATGAATCAAGGCATGCATCGTCCACTTTCTTTCTTCTTCATTGATTCATCATTCAATCCCTAGCCAAGTCCAATGTTGTCAATCAGAACAAGGCGACTGCTGCCGATCCGCCGCAGATGGCCAATATTAAGAAGATCTCGGACTTTACAACAACGAGTTCGGTTAACTTGATTCAAGATATAGAATATTTTATTCGGAATCTGGCTGCGGTTGGGACGTGTACGTGACTTCTCATCGTATGTAAAGACGTCACTAGACTGATTGTCGCCCAGATTTTGGCCACACGGCCGCGATATTCCAAGCCACGGCCTTGCGGGTACAAAATTGCTTGGCTCAGATCACACCGAATACCCCCGACGTCAACCTGCCCGTCGCTTTCAATGTCTGGCTCCGTACGCTCATACAAACTTACCCCTTGGGGTGCACGTGAGTCTCTCAGCTGGGTCAGTTTATCTATGGCATTGATCTTTCAACTCGCATAGCTCTCGAGCCACCAATTCCTTCAATTATTATCACAACCGAATGACCACCGTTGCGAATCAACTCAACAACGGCGTGGTGCCTCAGTGCTTTCCGCTGTTCCCAGTCGCCGTACGAAATTCCAGTACTCCCTCGTTGTAATACACTGAACACTAAAATCATGTAGATAAATCCGACGACATTCACCTGGCAGGTCAGTATTAATGCTTTTTCTAAGATTGTTGTGTTCAAGCGGCATGATTCTCAGAACCTCGTTCCTCCGCCTCCGAATCTACCTACCTGCAACATCCCCGGGACCGAAGGAATATTGCAACTGGGAGTCAACCCGAATGGAGCCGCTGAGAAGGGGGTTGATACCTACCGTGTCATGGGGGCGGGCCACGCCGACTTCTACGGATTAGGCATCGGAACCGACTTCATGGCAGGTTCTCATTTCGTCGCAGGAAGCCTGGCACAATATCCAAGTTGCGGAAACGGTGCGGTGGTCGTAGATCTAACCGGCCCTGGAACGCCGGCTGGACTCCCCGATGTCCTCTTTTCGCCTCAGTGTAACGGCCAAACTGGGAAACAGACCGTGCCGTTTTCGTTTGTGCTGAACGGGCAAACGCTCAGCTGTACCTTGATAGTCACGGTGGCGGGTAAAAATTCTCCTGTTGAGATCATTTGTGCTGGGTCTGCTGCTGTTGCGGTGACTTGTGCGAATTTCTTTCTGAGCAACAGATACCCTACCGGGCACTTGCTTACGGGGCCAATGATGTTTATTCCTTCTTGATGCGCCTATTTACTTATTCACCTTAATATTTGTTTCTCCACCGTTCAACCAGTATCATTTGCCTTGTCAATCCTTCGGAATTTTGAGTCGATGTTCAAGTTCTGAATTCCAGCTGCGATGTGGTCCTGTGTCGCCGAAATCGGTCACACTCGAAGATATGTTCCCGTCCAGCTGTAGCACCACTGCTGCACCACGAAGCAGCCTGAGCGGGTGCCAGGTGGAGTGAGTACAGTATTAGATTTCATGTCCGTGTGTTTAATCCTACAGTTTAATCTATGGTGAGCAACCCAAGGGAAAAGTTAGGCTACTGAGAGAGTACTTAGAGAGGTTTGTCTCACCGTCGCCTCTTTTGTCAAGCACCATGGATCGTCGCGTACTCGGAGTGAATATCGGGGGGTTCGTTCGACGTTCTCGGAGACGGCTCATCGCCACGGCAGGCTTCATCCATTCTCACTCGTCTGGCACTCTCAACATTGCATTTGACGCTTTCGACATCGATGTCACTTTGAATCATTGAATGTCGGTGGGGTCAAAGGTAAGGCGGAGGTTCGAATCCTCGCGGTGCATTGATTCGCGTGCTCTGGGATTTCTTTTTCGTTGTTCTGGTTCTTTGTTCAATCTTTGAGTTGAACTTCGTCTTCGAATTCCGATGTGTGGCTTTCAAGTACCCAATTATATAATGATCCTTTCAACTCGCTACTTATTCATCGTCGACCAAACCTCCCGCACAGATATTCGTTCAGCCGAGGTTTGACTTCTCCCGATCTCCGAGTCGTGAAGACGGTCAATTGATCAACCCGGGTTTCCTTGCAAGTATGTATCTCCGACGCACGCGTCGATTCGGTCTGCGACTATCTTATGCACGATAAGGTTTGTTCAACACATCGTTGCGCACAAGAAGGTGCATCGGTATCCGAGTCAGAGGTTCGATTCCTCCTGTGCTTCTTCCCAGTCGTTTTCGGAATTTTCTTTTGGGGCTGGCGTGCTGATACAATAACATTCAACCATGGCTGTTGAATGGCGCGGGTCTGAGGCGCGGGCGGTTGGACTCCTCGCCGTGAATAAATGCGCCGCTGTTTCATTTTTTTTTCTTTCATTGAGATCTGCTTCTCTGAGTATTTATTGGATGCTTCTGCGATTTGGTCATAGGTTTTTTTTGCGGGTTGATATCATCCACTGGTCTTGGCGAGAAATGAGTTACTATATATGATACCTAGTTGTGATATTCACCTTTCACGCACTCCCCTTCCGCTTGCACTTTGCGCGATGGTGCAAACGAGGGAGGGTAGAGGAGGCGAGGTTCGATTCCTCGCGGTGCAGTTATGTCTGTCGTGTTCTGATTTTTTGATCGTTATAGAGTGGTAGATTCAATTCTCTTTCATTCACTAATCATACCCGCTGAATCGAGTCGATTCAGTTAGTGTTGAGCCGTAGAGAATTACTTTATCCGAGTCGTGTCATCGTTATTCCGGAAGGAGATTCTCGGTAGCTTGAACTTCCTGAGATATATCATCTGAGCTACGCAGGTGAGCAATCTCGATAGTGTTAAATTCCTTTCCTTCGTTGAATTCTAACCGCTACTGTATTATGCTTACCTCGAAACGCATACAGTACACGATTGTATTCCTTCACTCTATGCGCACAGTGTTCTTGCAGGATACGAGGTGCGGTGAGGTTCGATTCCTCATAGTGTGATGGATAGCTAGACTGAATACTTTTTGAATTTCTGTTCCGTGGACAGGATTATTACTTACTTCTTGATCTTCAATATTTCTTTGAGAGAGGCGGTGATTACCCGGGATATACTAATACGACTTCGGCGTTGCAGTAAGCCGGGAGGTAGGTGAGTAGTTCTGAATCCGATATGTCAGATATGGTCGATTCTTTTGGGGACGAGCTGTTTGTACCCTCATTTTGATTTTCTTGCAATCGTTTTCCTTGTCGTTTTCGTTCGCGGATTGGATCAAACTTGATTCATTGGGATTCTATTCCCTGGAGTTACCAGGGCCCGCAACTCGCCTCAGCGCATGCCGCAATCTTCCGTCTTGCATATTTCATATTGGATCTGAAGCGACTGGAATCGGCGGGAGTCTAGGGGGTTCGATTCCCCGGGCCCCGCAATACAGTCGGCACTGTGGAAGGATGATTCTTTTTCCTGTTGAGAATCAGAGTGGAGTACCGTACAATTTCGGGAATTCGAACTGACACCGGAAAGTGTGACGTGACGAGTGACCATCATCACACTTTCCGTGTCGGCTTTAGTCGGCCTTCCTCCCCCACATGAGTAAGTTGTCTATTGTACACCTGCAACCGGATAGTTGCCGGATAGCACCGCGCAGCGGGCCTCGCGGCGAGCGCTGGCACCACGCAGTGGGCCTCCGCGGCGAGCGGTTGCGCCACGCAGTGGGCCTTAGCGGCGAGCGAAGCACCACGCAGTGGGCCCCGCGGCGAGCGGAAGCCCCGCGCAGCGGTCGGGGTCTGGGGTGGAAAACCCCAGCCGTCCGGGCCGGCGCCCGCAACTGCTCTTCTTAGTTTTCATTGTATCACAACTCATGTACTCTATGACGTTCCGAATGTCGCATAAATCAAATGCAATAAAAACTTTTGAGGCGCAAAAAAAAAACTTTTGAAAGTGCTTGGATAAGGCCTATACTGCAGGATCGTAAGGTAGGGGTATGTAGGAGGTCTCCCCTCGCTGGAAAACGTCAGTTTCGCAGTGGAACATGTTCATCGGGGCAGTTGTCCCGATACGATCACCATCACATCGGGCCTGTTTACGGTAACTTTTCGGACTTGACGGTGACATCCGTCGAATCTTTCGCTCATCTCCTACATGCTCTTTGCTTCACCAGTCGACGCCGTCTCATGCTTTGACTGTCAAACCCTCAGCGCAGAACTACCTAGCTCAAAGCCCACTGTCTGTGTCCTTGCTTTCAATTTGAGATTGTTCATTCCATTTCGTTAACTGTGTCCACGTTCTTTCTCTATCTAGTCGACGTCGACATACTATCCCTCCGACTCGGTGTATGTTCTCTGTTCTTTCTTCTCCAAGCAAACAACAATGACAACGATGACAAACGCCGCCAATCCTACACTCGCTCTCTCACCCAACCACTTGACCCACCGACCACGGACCTCACACTGCAAACAACGAGCAAGTTACTCCTCTCTTCCGCCCTCACGCTTTCCCACCTCTGCCACTCTCCTTGTGGACGCAGAGCTCAACGAGCTCACTGCACGGCACCCCCACCGCAGCGAGGCCACGGAAATGTGCAATTAGGCAGGAACAAGGGTGATTGCAGAATATGGCTGACGGTGGGTTTTTCCCTCTTGAAAAGAAAGTTTCATGCCGACCGACACACCTCACACCTCACCTTCTTCTCCTTGGTACATTTCCCTATTCCTTTGTCCTTCCTTTCCACCTCTTCGTCTGTTTTGGTTGTTGCTCTTTCCCTCTTCGGTCTTTTCCTCCCTCCTCCCTTTCGTCCATTTTCCCTCCTCATCCTCCTTTCTATATGCCCCGCTAACCCTTCCTAGAAACCGACGATCGCTGACCAAACTGGCGCCAACCTCATCAAGAACAAGAGTCAAGATGATTGGGTTAACTGAATTTAGCTATTCTGGGCAGCTAAACTGTCGTACGATGGAGGTAAGACTATCTCTTTTCACTGCTAAGAGCGTCCAGTCTCATTTGTAACTTGAGTTCTGAGAAATATGATGGCTTTTGCAACGACTCTGAACAGATTAAGATCTCCGTATGCCTAGACTGCCTGCCTCAACTTTACGTCTTGCTGGTCTAACCACTTCTCGACACGAGCTGTCACATACCATGATATGTGACATGACGCGTCAAATTTTGTCCACCGTGGACAATTGTCATGAGCAATTACGGTTCTAAGAATTGGAGCGAAGTGCAAGTATTATATTTGGTTTGTTGAGAAACACATTTTGGGAAGCTAGATATCGGCTTGTTGAAACCATGCTACAAAATAGCTACTTTATTCACGACAAGAGAGATAGTGTTGTAATGTGCGTTGTGTGAGGCTATAATTGAAAATCCTGTGTTCCAGAAGTAGAGAAGAATTGGAGTTGATCACATCCGCCATAATTCCATCCCAGTCAGGAGCAGTGCTATGGAAGAACCGACCGTTAAGAGTGACAACAAGGCGGCATCCTGATTGCAACTCAAGCGTAAAGAGTGTATTCAGGAACCATTCCCTCAAAGCTGTCTCATTGGCGGTAATCCCTCCAGCTTCAAATGTCAAGTGGACATGGCGGATATGGCGGAAAGGATGCAGGTTTAAAAGCACGTTGGGTTGCGTAGAGACTGGCTCATTGATATTAGTACAGGAAAGTAAACAAACAACGACTCACTTACCCTCTTCAAAGATTATAACCAGTTCATGGGTAACATAGTGCGAAAGAGCAAAAAGGGCTTTGATTGTATCCTGTGATTCCAAACTGGAGTCTGAAACCAGACACAGTGAAAGTTTATGAATCCGAAAGGTGGGAAGCTGATGCGGGATCCACTTTGCAACGAAGCATGGGAGGAACAGACATCTGTTTATGTCAAGGCATGGCAGGGGAGAAGGGAGGAGCGGTAGGACGGGAGTCGGTGGTGTGGGCAACCCGAAGAGTGTCGCAAGGCCTCCGGTAAACGCTAGATTGAAGTTGCAGTGGATGAATCGTAAAGTAGATGGCAATATGTGCCCAATGGCAGTCAGAGGAGTCGGATCTCCCAAGCACCATTGAGAGAGGTGAAGGGACTGCAGCTCCAACCCAGCGAAGGAGCTTTGAAGACGCTCAGGAATGTAGATAGGAGAAGGGAGTGGCGAACAAGGGAATAGACCCAAATGCTGCAGAGCAGTAAGCTTAGGCAGTAACAGCGCAATTGCCTCCTCTGCCATATCCCACTGAGTAGTGGAAGACATCTGAGGGCGTAATCCCAAATTCAGAGTGACAATGACGTCCGCCAGATGGTCGGAATCACTAAGAAGCTTGAAAAAGGAAACAAAGTCGTTTCGAGGGCCACCTAGATGAGGGAGTTCCACGAGACCCTCTGGGTAGCCTCCGCCTACTCCAGAACCGAGGGTGACGGTGCGGAAAATTCTGGATTGTGCAAAGGGAAGCCAGAAACGGCAGAGGCGCGAACAAGTCGAAAAGTCCTTGTGATCATCCAGTTCGTCCAGAGTCTTTTCAATGAGCTCAGGAGGGAAGCTGGAAGCCATGTCGACTTACAACGTGGAGGACTGCACCACGGGTCAAGGAGCATGCCGCCTACCTGCCGCCTACCTGCCGCATTGCATTAACAGTATTCCGTATTCCATTTTCAGTCAAGAAGTTTAAAAATGATGGGACTAAAGTCACCGTCGAAGTTTGACATACTCCCTTTGTCTACACTCTCTTCACATTCTTTACTGTACCCTTGTTCATCCTTCTTTTCACCATGTGCCGTGCTGTGGTGGATGGCACGGCTTGCACCTGCGAGCGATACAGCCCGCCAACCGACCCTGAAGCTCCTCCAATGTGTCGGGAATGCGCCCACGGTGAAAGTCGCCATGACGTTCCTAGCAAATCGCAACGCAGGAAGCGCAAAGACCGTAAACGCGAACAAGACCGTAAACGCGAACGTGGGCGCCAACAACGCCATGAAGTCCA
This sequence comes from Favolaschia claudopus, assembly GCA_037176885.1. Lineage (NCBI taxonomy): Eukaryota > Fungi > Basidiomycota > Agaricomycetes > Agaricales > Mycenaceae > Favolaschia > Favolaschia claudopus. Next base: position 161,226 of record JAWWNJ010000100.1, read on the forward strand.
GGATGAGGAAACTGATCAGGATGATGGAGAGCCCAAAAAGAAGAAGAAGAAAGCCTCCAAGCCCGTGTCAGCTCCAGCGACATCGTCTTCTGGAAAGCCTAGCATACAGGCTATCTTCAACGCACATGCCAGTGCCGACACAAAGTCCATCTGTGACCTGTTGCCACCTACTGCTGCAGTAAATGACTTCACGGCAGCGGCCGCAAAGAAAGAAGCTTTGACTGGCTTCCGCCCCACTCAAGCTACTCAGGCTAATGGGAAGAGAGTAAGACCCCATTCACGTTCCTCAAAGCAAGGGTGTTGACATACGCAATGTAGAAGTCAGGTCCTAAGACTCCCAAGGCTTCGTCAGCCTCAATCATCAACGAAATTGTGCTTCTCACTGACGGTGTGAGCAGTGTAAGTTATTGTGCAGTAATAAGCTGTCTGGAAATACTGACGTCTGCAAACATAGAAATATAAACTTCGTGGATCTGTCAAAGCCCCTTCTCCGCAAGATGTCTTTATGCGTGGAAAGCACGGTTGCGTTGCCCGTGACGTTGCTATCAATGCCGACTGGGACCACAAACAGTGCACTGCAGAGATGGCGAACCTTTTTGAGCAACCGTTTCAAGCTGCAGGTGTCAAACCGAATACTGCAGATTCCGTGTCTTGGGTGGTGGTGGGGAAATCCTATCAGTCCTTGTTTGTGGCGGAAGACAAGCTCCAGCCGACAGGCGCATGCCTCTTGAAGTACAAACACAAGACAACTGAAGGCAGTTGGCGTGTGTACCTCGGTATTTCTTCTTCAATGTCTGGTTGAACGTATGGGATAGCTGATAAATACCTTAGCGTTAAAGAAGACTGTAACCCCCTCGACTTACCGATCATGGTATGAAGCGCCGCCTCAAGAAGCCGCTACCTCAGAGGCAGACATGTCGGTGATTTCTGAGGTGGACATCAACGACAACGATAAGTCCACTGATGACGATATTGTCGACTGGAGCCGCCGTGGTGGATCTGACAGCTCTGACGACTCCGACTCAGACTCCAACTCTGATACTCCCGCGCCATCCCCCACTCAGCGTTCGCTCACCTCACTCTCTGCTCTAACTTGATCCCTCTCTAATCTCTCTGTGTTAAGGGTGCTCAAAACGCAAATACGTGGAAACCAGGTCTGACGCTGAAGACTCCGAGGACGAGGATGCAAAAAGGATTAAAAGACAGAAACTCAGTAAGCTTTACGAAGAGCCATTCATAGTTTTGTGTATTGACTACCCCGATCCAGCCGCAGAAAAGGGCAAAGCTGTGGTACGACGCACCACTCCTGTTGCCTCAACTTCTTATATTGGTGGACGTGTTGACGCCGACTACAGTGAGTGTGTTTTCTGTTACGAATGATAGAGCTAACGGAAAGCACTACTTTTCCAGACGCTTTCAGAGACCTCATTGAGCGGGCCCAGAATCTGGACAGAGTTACCCCACCAGCTCGTTTTGTGACTGGCTACAAATCTGAATATATCAATCCATGGAAGTCCCTATACAATATCCCAAGACTCTGATCGTTTGTCTCGCTTAGACCACATCTCTCTCATTTACGCTATCCACTCCAGCTGTTCGCTTGGGACCTCGCCGGTTATCCTTCCTTCACTCCTTAGACGTCTCTCTCCGCACTCAAACATACATTCTCATTTATTAAATGTCTCTCTCATTTACGCTATCCACTCCTTAGACGTGTCTCTCCGCACTCAAACATACATTCTCAGTTATACCACCACAGTCGCTACTCTCTACTCTCTCTCTAGATACCAAATAGATACCAATTACTAGGCACTTTAATTGAATTTGTCTCCTCCTTCGCTTTTGAAAGAACAATATGTAATGAAAGCTCAAGATTAAGTACTATAAAAACGGCTAATATAAGACCCCCAGCCACGACAATCACGTACCCATTCATCCCCCTGCCTGTCCGAATGCAGAACCAAAGTACCTCTCTTCCCGGTGAAATGCATGTTGAAATGAGTGATATCGCAAGAGGGAAAGATAAGGACATCTCCCATTTTCAAATCAAACATATAGCGAAGCTCGTAAAAGCAGAGCTGTCCACCTTCATATTCCCCAAACGGAATGACCACACAGAGGTCCTTGTCGCCATGGTCTCTGTGACAGGTTGTGGAAACGCGAAGGTTGACGACAAAGCCTCCAAATGGGTAGCAGGGGCTCGCTGCATTCATTGGTAGCACGTCACAGTAGATGCTGAGATTCTTGTATTCGTCGGGGAAACGTGCTTGCAGCTATTTAAAATCAGCTTTCGAATGAAAGGAGGAAAGGTATAGTGGACATACCGTGACTCTGATATAGTCAAAGACTTCTTCGTAAGCATCACAAAGAATAGAATACTCCCGTGGAGTCTCCCTAATCTCTTTCGAGAGATGGGGAATCCTCTGCGTAAAGTTGATGCGACCGCCATGATCACGCTGAGCGTTGTCCATATGCGGAGCATCTTTTGGTGCATCATGGCCCTACACCACATGAGATGGAAGAAAAACTGATAGATCGAGGACAACGCACCTGCTCGCCGTAGCGCGAATAGTACGAATAATGACACGATAAAAACCTGTACCCATCCCTGTCGGATTCGTCTTCCTTCCATTCTCCAGGCATTGCGCCTTGAACGAGCGCAATGGAATCCTTCATCTTGTCATACAAAGGTGGAGGCAGGGTGAATACGTCCGATAAGAGTTTGCCAGTAGGATCTTGTATCCGCAAAACTTTGCTAAGAAAATTGTCAGTAGAGATCAGAGATGTCTGTAACACTGCGCACCCGTCTAGAATGGAGGTGTTGATCTCAATGTAACGAGTTCGACTTCTATCTGCTATCTGAGAAACATTCAGTATGATAGCGATGGAGAAAACAAATTGCCATACCATCTCCTCCAGATCTTCGAGATCAAATGCAGTGTCACATTTTTCGGCGTCCAATCTTGCTTCTTCGGTGAAAGCCTCAGTCGTTTTTGCTGTTACAGGTGATGGAGTTTTGACAAAGACGTCGGGGGTTTCCACAACGTGAACGTCAGGCAAAGGCAAATCCTTGACGTCAGTAAAAACGTTCCAGGGGCTGACTGGACTAGACCAGGCTGAAGATCGTGTAGGTAGTTTGGCAAAGCTGTAGGTTATACATATTTAGAGACAGTAAATAGCCAGGAAGGGATACTCACTTCGTTGAGACGCTTTGAAAAAGGGGATCTGTCTGAATGAGACTGAAGAAAGGGACTTTCTCCTGCTTCATGGGCTGTCCATAAGGCTGAGGTATTGAATTATGGAAATCGAGCGTCTTCAGAAAGGTTGATTTAGCCCGCACATATTCAAGGGGTATACGTAGGCGGTTGATCAAAGGCCCCCATTTATCGTCTACAGCTCGTAAGTATCCCAGACGGAGGGACAGGAGAGGTCAAGGTACTTACGGGAAATTTCTCTCAACGCTGTTGTAAGAGCGATGATATCCTGGTCCGAGCTTTTGCTTTTTTTGATAAAGTCTTGCTGTTTGTCTGTTACGGCTATCAAGACTAGTAAATAAGGAGTACCTGGATAGAAGGTTAGCGTGCATTCATTTCCTCAACCGCGAAACTTACTAGCTGCGCATAGCGACATGAGTCTGGTGCCTTCCTCCAGGCGGCGATTTAAAGTGGATCGGGATAGCCCGTGAGTCTTGGCTATGGTGTCCATGCCAGGGACACGACCGTATTTTAATGACGCATCGGTGCGGATACTGAAAGCATTGTGAGATGGTGGATAAAACTAGAGGCAGAAAACTTACCTGTGGACATGCAACACAAGCTGTACGAGTGTCACCATATACCAGAAAGATCCGAGTTGATGCAGGTTTTCCAAAACGGTGAGGCGTGCTGAGGTCTCTTTCAAGTCTTTGGGCACGTCGCGGCTGAAGGTTTGTCCAGGGTTGTCCAGTCGCTCGAGGAACAGGTCCAACGCTTCACGCTTCTCTCGAGTGAATACAGCAGCAATAAGTTCCGTGAGAAGCGTTCCTGCGTCCTTCGTCAGCGCCGGACCAGTCCCCGCCTTGGTGTGGCCAGTCTTTTTCTGTTTTCGCTTTTTCCCCTTCCCCCTCCCCCCTTCGTCAGAGGTAGAATCCCCGTCATCAGCAGCAGCTTGGGGATCCTGGGCACCATCGATCTCCGGCTCTCCCTCAGGATCACGATCCAAGACCGCATGGGCACCTGCGCGCATGTTGTCTGCTGCCGCATCGTTTGGTGCTATACGCTGGACGGGATGACATTGAGCGCACGCCCTATTGTCGCAGTCGACGTGACCAATGTCGTCGTCATCGCCAACGGTCCCATCCCCTCCACCCCTACTACAGTCGCTGGGATGGCCATGGCCCCCGCCATGAGCCCCGCCTCCCGCACCTCCAGCAGCAGCAGCCTTAACTCTGGCATGTACGTTGGAGAGCGGAGGAATTTTGATGGTAAGCTTGGGCTGTTTCTGGGGAGAGGAGTCTGTGTTCTCCGATTCTGCTATGCGCTTGCCATTGGGATTGATGGCGCCATGTGGCATTCCGTCTTGTTGGTCCACAGACATGGGGGTAGGGGAATCACGAAGTGTGGGGGATGGAGAGGTACGAGTTGGAGATGAAGGTGCAAGAGTTCGTGATGGTGAAGGGCTTGGTGAAGGGAGAAATAGTGGAGTGCGCGTCACCTGCGGGGGGGGAGGCTCTCGCTGGGTATACAACGCGCTGAAATCCCAATCTAAACAAAGCATTTGTTCAAGCCGTCCAGCGTCAGATGCAGAACACACTATACCTTTGGGGGTGGACACAGGCATAGGTGGTAAGCTCAACGAACGCGGACGACGCGTCGACGGACGCGCCGATGAACGGTCTGCTGTATGCTGAGTCCTAGTATGGAGATCTCGTTGAATTTGAGGTGGAGGCGGCGGAAGTATGGCCGTTGGGGTTGACATTCCAGAAGAGTGCTGTTCGACAGAATTTGGTGCCACCTCATTGTCGCCAGCGGGCTGCAAGGCAGCAGCAGCAGCCAGAAAAGAGCCCAGTTCAGAGTCAGCAGGGTCACTGGAAGCAGCAGTGAGTTTAAGAAGCCGAGCAAGAGCAGCCTCGTCGAGTTTGAGCAAGTATTTTGGTGACATGAGCGCAAAGCCTGGGTGAGCTGTCAAAAATTGTCCACGGTGGACAATTTTCGACGCGTCCAGTCACCCCCCTGGTGTTGGTGTGACGAGTGACTGGCGCGTCCATGGGCCACGTCTGAACGCTACGCGAGCAAGTGCAAGAGGATGCTGTCAAACAGCCAACAACACTTGTTTCTTCTCATCCACCACGTTCGGCCGCCCATCACTTCCGCTCTCAGCCTACGCCGCTGCTGTTTTGTGTGTTTGCTCCCCCTCCGCCTCCTACGTCCACTACATTTATGCCAACACTGCGTTGAATGCCGCCCGTTCTCTGGAATTTGACGATGGACTCGCCTTTGTAACCTCAAGCAACCAACATATCAATCCCCGCTACCTGGGTCCATCCCCCATCCAACTCTTCCTCTTCCACGCCTACGCTCTCCGCCAGCAAGCAGCTACGACATCGAATTCGTCAATACTCGGTCCCGCATACTTTCCCTCCCCATCACATTCGCAAGACGATGGACCCCGACGACCGCGCCCGAGGGAGAGAGTGTGCCGGCGTTTCATGAGGTGGTGACGAGGAGGGACGGGGAGACGGAGAGGATGTCACCGTCGTCTGGCGCAGGAGGAGGACGAGCGGAATCGATAGTGTTGGATGTATCTTCTGCACGGGGTGAGTTAGTCTCGTTTCTTATCTTTTTCGTTTCGTCTATCTTGCAACGATTTATCTTGACTCTTTGTTTCTTTGTCTACATCTTATCCTCCAATTAACTTATCCACCTTCCAGCCAATTGTCAACCCGCCTCATCTACACTATCTCTCCCCTCTTCGCATCTTCCTTATCCCCGTTCCCCGCCTCATCCACGCCAACCACATTCTGCCTCCACCCCCACCGACGCCACCCCTGCCGAAGATGAAAGCTAATCCGACTCTGACCACCCCTCATTCGCGACGGCCTGGGAGCACGCGATGTCGGAAGTTTCCAGCGGTCCCAAGTGCTCTTTGCTCTCCGCCGTACAAGCCGTCTCTTTGGGTACGCGCCTATTCACGAGATCGCGGCTGGGCGCAACACGCGCATCAAGGAATTTTATTGGAAACTTGGGTATGGGGATGACGCCGTGCTGCCGGATGTTGATATCCGGGAGACTTTCTATGGCCCTGAGGTGACGATGGAGGCGAGTGATGTTGAGCAATTCTGTGCGGTTGTTGGGAACCAAGAAGAGTCGTTCAAGACGGTGCGGAACGAGCAAGTCAACGCGCCGATGGATCTCGCCATTGTTACTGGGTGGCAGGTACGTCCATTTGATTTCTAGCTATATTCAGATGTTCTAACTTTTGTGTCAAGGCGATCTGAGTCCGATTCAGCTGTTGGCGTATTGCAGTCCAAGTCATGGTTCGAGTGGATTGACGAGTCCAAGCCGTTGTTGGCGGGGACGAGCCTCATTTTCCGTGTCAAGTCACAGGTCTCGTTCAAAGACAAGACCTCCTACCGCAATGTCTCTGTCTCCCCCACCAACGTAGGTTCCACGCGAGACTGAGCTTGCCTAGTGCGTGATCTCGGGCTGTTCTTTTTTAGTACTCAATTTATGCCTGTACCTCCAGATTTCCTTCAACGCCGACCCCACACATCCGCATACACTCACAGTCTCTCTGTCTTTGCCCCCGCACAACTACCTCGGCCTACCGCCCGCCCGCAATGACGCCGTTTCGAACGTTTGCGTCGACTTTCACGATCTCGCCGTCACCGTCGACGACCCTTTTACGACAACCGACGCCGCTCTCACACCGCCGCCTCAGCGAGGCGAAAACACTACCACCAACACTGACATCGTCGCTGGGTAAACACGTCCATCGCTCCCTTTACGTTGATCTCGAGCCGGGTGTCATCGACGGCATCAAGACTGGCCCTTATCGCTCGCTGTTCCATCTAGAGACCATGATAACAGGCAAGGAGGGTGCTGCCAACAACTGTGAGTACCTAGTCGTCTCCATTTTCTGTTCCATTCTTGACTTGTGAAAATTCAAGACGCTCGTGGCCATTACGCTGTTGGCAAGGAGCTCATCGACCCTGTTCTCGATAAGGTCCGCCGTCTTTCCGACGACTGCTCTGGGCTTCAAGGCTTCTTCGTCTTCCACTCCTTCGGTGGTGGAACTGGCTCTGGCTTCGGTGCCCTCCTTCTCGAACGTCTTTCCACCGACTACGGCAAGAAGGCGAAGCTTGAATTCGGCGTCTACCCCGCGCCACAGCTCTCGAGCTCCGTCGTCGAGCCTTACAACTCCGTCCTCCCGACCCACACCACCCTTGAAGACTCCGACTGCTCGTTTATGGCAAGGCAATTTACGATATCTGCAAAAAGAACCTCGGCGTCGTCTCTCCCAGCTTCCAGAATCTGAACCGACTGATTGCTCAAGTTGTTTCTTCGATTACTGCCTCTTTGCCTTCTGAGGGCTCTCCTAACGTCGATCTGAATGAATTCCAAACCCACTTGATCCCGTAAGCAATTGCGGTATCTTACTTGTTTTGACATCTCACATGCTTATAGGTTCCCCCGCATTCACTTCCCTCCTGCAACTCTCGCTCCCATTATTTCCTCCGAAAACGCTAATCACCAATAAAACTCGGTGGCGGAAATGACATTCTCATGCTTTGAGCCCGGCAACCAGACGAAGGAAAATACAGTGAGTCCCTGCGATTGTTCTCACTTTCTACGTTATGCTGAGCATGGCTTCCCAGTGGCATGTGCTCTACTTTTCCGTGGGGACGTCGTCCCCAAGGACGTCAGTGCCGCCGTCGCTGTTATCGAGACCAAACACACTATCCAATTCGTCGACTGGTGTCCCACTGGCTTCAAGCTTGGCATCTGCAACGAACCTCCGTCGTACGTCCCCGCCGGCCGCCCGCCTTGCGAAGCCGACCAGTATACATTTACAGCACCAACAAACGGCCTTGTTTCAATCCATCGCCGACCTCAACAAGATATCTACCGCTCCCCGGTCTCGTCTCCGCGCGCTGTGCGAGTCTCCTTCGCGCGTCTACTCCACAGCGCCTATGCCTTCCCTCAAGCAACACGCTGAATGCCCTGCCGCAATTCATCGAGGTACGTTGCCTCATCCCTCGTCCCTTCCCTCTTCCACTAACCTCACCTTTCAGCTTCCTCCTCCCACCCCAACGCGTTGAACGCGTCGTCTCCCCTCCACAGCCGCACTCTCTCGACAACCACGACACACGAATGTGTCGGATACAGCCGCGGCGTAGCGCTACGATGGGGACAAGGTGCGTGTTGGTGTTTTTGAGTCGTTTCTTTATTGTTCTCATTCATTCTTCCTAGCTTCAACATGCCCCTTCACGCCCTCCCCGCCTCTACCTACGACCGGCCCCATACACCGGTGCCTCGGGCCATCGAACAGCCGATGAACGTGCGTCATCGCTGTCTTCTTTAGCTCCCACACTAACGACAGGTTTTCAGCTAAATCCACCACCTTCGCCACCCTCTTCTCCTGCTCGCACGACGCCCCACCCACACCTTCACCACACCAACTCGCACCCGCCGACTCCCCGCCTCTTCGACGCCGCCGCCTGCTTCGCCAAGCCGACGCCGACCCGTACATATTTACAGAGCAGTGAATACCAGGTGCGTCCCCGAGTGACTCCTCCCTCCCGCGCCTTCCTAATGACATCCCATCTCCCCTAGCACCACTTCTCCCTCCTTGACTCGTAACCGCCGCCGCCGCCACTTGACCTCGCCCACCCGACGCTGTCACCTCACCAACGTCGTTTCCGCGCGCCGATTCGCTCGGAAAAAGACGTATCAAACTCTTCTGCCCTGCACAAGCACTCCCGCGCCTCTCTTATCTATCCCAAGAAACGCTCCTCTCCCCATGGCATCTCAAGTCCCACAAGACTCCCCTTCTTCTGCCTGCCCGTGGACCCGCCCGCAAAACACCTCGTTCTGCAAAGTCCGCGCTTCGTCGTCCCGCCCTGCATATCTCAGTAATGTTTCACCCAGGGCGTCGATCGTGTCATAACATCTTTCGCTCGGCGTCGCAGCGTGTCTATATCCCCACCTCCATATTCCGCTACGTATTGCGGGTGCGGCTTTGTCGCTCTTCTCTGGGCCGAAGTTGTGCGTGACGGGAATGAGATGAAAGGGGACAAAGGGATAACACGGTAGCGTGAAGGTGCGTCGCTGTCTACTTCTTATGTTTTCATTCTGACTCTCTCTCTGCTACCGCCCAGCCCGCGCCCTTCCCACCCCGCTCTCATTCATTGAATATATTTCCCGATTCACCGTCACCTTCACCGTGCCCTCCAAACCCCATCCCCCGCATTGACGACACTATGCCCATATGCCCATACCTTAACCTTCATCCACGTACACCCACCACATCCCTACTCTATTGAACGGTCAGCCGTTCATTTGTTGTGCAGCGTCGGACATCACTTGCCTTCTATATCTTTTGTTCTACTTACATATCATTGCCCTCGAATGCCTACACCTACGCCTCGCTTTCTTGTAACTAATGAAGTATAATCACGATAGAATCTTTTGCTTAGACTGCCTTGCTTTATTGTAACTAACGAAGTATAATCACGATAGAATCTTGTGCTTTGCCTGATCTCGCAAACTCTTCAAGCAAATTATGGTTCAGTAGCTTGTAGCGGCATTTATGGTTCAATAGCTTGTAGCGGCATAAACAAGGGAGCATACTACCACTAAGAGGCTTTCTTTCATCGGGGAGAGCATGTACAAATTTGATTCCATCCAGAATTCAGGACTATAGACTGACTCTATCTCGAATTCGTCAAACGCTGGTTTCCAGAGAAGTAAGATAGACTCACAAGATTCAAACTCGACGACATAGCCCACACTGTCCTCCAAATCGACTTCAAACTCCTCGCCTTGAATGACAACTTTCTTCAGATGAGGGAGTTCATCAATGTAATCTTGCTCTAGAGCGTCGTCGTCTCGGATGTATATGGTGTGTAGTTTGGGCGATTTGGCTAATGCCCTCGTTATAGAGTCGTATCGACCAGGTTGGTTGGGGAACGCAGCCCAAAATGACTCCTAGTCCAGTTAATAGATCTGTTTTATGAATCATGGTAAATCTCACCAATTGGTCCCAGTTCTTTTCGAAACATACACCAAGACACTTGATGACTTCTTTATCCTTCTTCAAGAGGGGGTCGGGGCAGTTGCGAGTGTGCGTAACCCGGTTGATTCCGTTTCTATATGTGAGGGTGTCATGGAGGATAAGCTCTCGGGGTGAGATTAGAGGCAGCCCCTTAAGTAGACCCGCAACACTGACACCTGTTCCACCGCCAAAACTAAGTGGCATGGAAAGTGTCTCGAGGTTGGTGGCGTCCTTGAATATGGAGCGCAGGTCTTTGCCAAAAGCTGCCTCGCTGAACAGTACAAGACACTTGATGTGCCTGCCATAGTCCTCCTGCGCAGCGAGTGTTTGCTCCAACGTTTGGGTTTGCTCTTTGCTGCTAAGAATGATTTTGTTGTACAAGTGCGGCACTCCGACACGGTGCCACTGCTTGGCCACAGTGAGGAAGATGTAACCCGTAGTTTTGGGATACAGAAAGTGATAGTGGGGAGTGTTGATAGTGCCGACGTTGATGCATGGTGCGGTGTATGCTTTTAGATTATATGGATCATAGTGCCTCCTTTTGAAGTCGACGACGACGGAGTGGGAGACCAGAAGGTGAAAGATCCTGCTCAATAGCTCTTCAGATAGAGCCGGTGCACCAGGGGAGCTGCGCATGAAAGAGTGACGAGAAAAGTGGTAAGAGAAGAGAGAAAGAGCTGACTTCCAAAACGGGAATCAGCTCGTTTTGGAACAGCTCTCTCGCACACTCCGCTGTCTCGCGACAACATCGTTTTCGCTCTCATTTTCGAATGCCAATTTGGAAACAACGATTAATTGACTCTATGTAAGATAGTAAGAGAGTGGCGTGCAAAGGAGGGAAGGGTACAAAGTGGTGCGTTAAGAGCTAATTGTCTTCTACGATATCGGCCAACAACATCCCAGAAACTGCGTCAATCATATCATATACGCGACCATGGCCATTCAACTGGTCTTCTTCTATATATTCCAGGATGATCTGGCGGCAACCTAAATGCATGCGACCGAAATGCATGGCTTCTAGTTTCTTCACGCTCTCTGTCCAACTTAAAGGGTTACGCCCATCCAATAAAGAACGTCCAATACCGTTCCACCATACACAATGCCAGTCCTCCTCGCAAGACTGGTGGTCTTTACACCCCGGATGGTGGCAAGGGCCAACCTTTATGTTCTTGCCTCCCGTTTCGTCCTTGGTCTCCTTGGCGAAGAGCGGCTCCTCTGCAGCAATGATAGCACGATGCTGGGCCAGGCTCTCTTTCAATCTAGCAAACGCCACATAGACGCGCATTCCAAGGAGGTCCGTTTGTTCATATGAGAGGTCCCGGAGATCGTAGGCAACTAGCTTGCGGAAGGCGTGGACGAAAAACAACCTTGATCGGTATTGGTAAGACAGGGAAATAAGCAACGTTGGGTGGAAGCAGTAGCTGCGAGCTTTTATCATCTGCAGTGCATGGTTTTTGGTTACAGGTGAAATCAAGAATCTTCCCAGTTCCAAGACACTCAGAATGAGCGGAGCGAACGTTTCGCTATCGTAGTCTTCCATGTTTGGGGGGCTATATGGCAAGAGTATAGGTAAGCGAGAAGCCAAGCTAATTTGAATTTGACACTCACTCTGCATGAACGACACGTAGAAAGACTTCAAATGCCATAGCTCCGACTTGGGGGGGCAGAGGAATTGGGTTTGCGTCTGAAGGTACTTGACGCGATCCATCCGGTCCGGGGGAATCAGCTATGTCTCTCAGCACTTCTGAGCTGCGATAGATTGTGTTTGGTTCCACGCGAAATAGTGTCGTCTCCACCTGAGGTGATTTAAGTTAGACAGACTTCACTGTTAGAGAGGAAAGACGTACCAGAAATACCAAGTAGCCCGGTATGTTCTCATAGAAGCGAGCACTACGAGTTGGAATGACTAATGGTGGTGGTGGCGCCATTGAAGACGCCATAATCAAAGAGAGAGAGAGAAAAGAACGGAGTTGGGAATATTAATCGTAGCAAAGAACAACCTGGCGCCTGCAAAACCAAATACGAGCACATCAGGAAAAGCCTCCCCTGGTAATTTGGCCAAATGTTGCCAAAAAATCCCGAAATTTCGCTAAATTTCGGCCATTATCCCATTTCGGGAAATTTGGCCAAATTATATTGTTGCCGGGAACGAGCGATTGACATTTAGCCAAATTTCACTAAATTTCAGGGAGCTTTAGGCACCGTTTCTGCTCTTTATTCTCCTTTCCATACTTCACAAACACAAGTACAAGTCCGAATAACATATATTGACACTATCTAATACAACAGTAGGTAGCACTAGCAAATCACCTCGACGAGAGAAGCTTCCATGACACAGCCAGCCAATGAGTTCCGCTCCCTCAACCCAAAAGCAATTCCAGTCTGTGTATAGCTCAGAACGACAGAACTAATAGCATCGAAAGGGCACTTACGAGGTACTGCTCACACGAGACTCGAGCATGGGTGGAAGGCGAGGGTTAGATGACAGGGGAAACATGCGCGCGCGGCAATCCCTAAGCAACACCGCATCGTCAGCCAAGAATCAGCCCGGGATCCGCTAGTAACATACCTGGCGTCATGGATTCCGATGGAAACCGACACGTCCGAGGATGGTGGTGGGCGAAGAGGCTGTTGTGGTCAGAGAAGAAGGACCTATTAGCATACGAAGGGAACGGGGTGCATAGCCCAAACGCACCGATGCATACTCCTACTTTCCCCTTCTTCCTTCACATACGATGGCGGCATTAGTTTCCCGGAGTCCAGCACTGAGAATCGAAAACTGGAAGATTCTGGACGCAGAGAATGTTAAGTGGGAAGACTGCGACGATAGAAACTCACATGAACGAGCGACGACACGAGCAGGTGAATTTGTGGACTTGCGAGAAGTAAATTCAAGCATTGGAGAAACCAATGAATGGGTGGAGGGGCGGCGAGTGGGAAGCTCCAGTACAAGACAGGATAAGAATGATACGAGATACTCACCTGAGGTATCGACACCCGGGGGGTGGATGAAGACAGCCAGCGAGGAACTGTATGATGCATGAGAACAGGAGACGCGGGGAGGACGACATAACTCACTCTCAAAGGTATAGAAGCGGGAAGAGGGCTGCAAGGCTACGGAGGGCGTGGTGAAGAGGGAAAGGTGGGGGAGAACATGGTGGTAGGAGAAAGAGATGCGCTGGCAGACTTACGGAAGTGTTTGGAACAAGTTGTGCCATGTCAACGGCCATTGATGCCCGCTGATGAGGATCTTCCCGGTTGCTTCCGGAACGTCCGAGGAACATCGGCTACGGACTTGTCGAAATTTTGAGAAGTCCCTCTCTCACTCTGCCCTACTCTGCATACCTGTGTTGCTTGCATTACAGGCCGGAGATCTGGCTGGGACCTCTGATGATGGATAAGGATTGCTCATACCCTCTTTTATCACTCACCACCTCTCTTTGGGCTTTAATTTGTTATAGTCAGCCGAAGTGGATTTTACCGGCCCAGGAAACAAGCAGGAAAGTAGCAGGAACTTTATCGATCTTTGGTGAAAAGGAGTCAAATTTACAACCGCTCACCAAAATCTCTCCAAATTCCCCGAAATAAAGTGAAATCCAGTGAAATCCCGCGGAATTATGATTTCACGTCATAATTTCGGCATCATTTGCCCAAATTACGAAAGGAGGTTTTTCCTGATGCAAACTTACCTAACGAGCCTCTTCATGCCTCCATTGCCAGCGACATTTCCAAACCTTCCAAATCTCCCTGCGGGGCACACTTGCTGGTCTGCCAATGTGTTAAAAAGTTACGAAGTGCTGAAGAACTTGTATGAGCATGCACGGAATGTAACAGAGCAAGAAGATCTGGACCCCTCACGCGTTGCTCATCATATCGACGCTCTCACCTCTGATGCCATGGTTGTCCTGGGTGCTCTGGAAAGCTCTGAAGACTCCGATGAAACTCCACTTCCATTGGAGTGGCTTGAAGCTGCAGCAGTCCTCCTGGGCACTACTGTGGCTGTTCTTCGTCGTGTTCGCGACTTGGCAAAGGGAAAGTAAGAACAGTGCTTCTCCACACTATGAGACGCTGAAGTGAACTATTAGAGAAGACACGCTAGTTAAAATTCCGATATTAGCTCAGCCAAACACACGCACAGGTAAACGGGGTCGCCCGTCTAAAGCCCTGAACCTGGACTTCATTGCGGAAGCCATCAGACCAGAGAGGCAGATCAAGCTAGTTGAGCTTGCCGCTCTTCTCGGTGTTCACAGGTCAACACTTGACCGTGTTATGAAGAAACACGGGCTCTCCAGGGAATACTGCAGTCTCTCAAATCGTGATCTGGATGAGCTAGTTAGGCGTTTCAAAAGAGACAAACCTGAATCGGGACTTCGTTACCTCATGGGGTTTCTCCGATCTCGTGGAGTAAGGATTCAAAGGCGTAGAGCGATGTATTCCCTGCGTCGAGTCGACAATTTGGGCCGTATTCTACGAAACCGCGACATTATTAAGCGCAAAGTTTACAATGTTAAACGGCCAAACTCACTCTGGCATCTTGATGGTCACCACAAGATGATACGCTGGGGCGTCGTCCTTCATGGGTTCGCAGATGGCTACTGTCGAACGGTATGTTGCTCCTGCTTGTTCTTGTGAGTATTATACTGAGTATAGTTATTAGGTTACCGGTATACGTGCCAGCGACAACAATACTTCGGACACCGTGCTAGATGTATTCGTGCATGCAGGTGAGGAATACGGCTTCCCGTCAAGGCTGCGCGGTGATCGTGGCGGTGAGAATATTGGGTGTGCCATCTACATGGTTATGCGGAACGGTCCAAACCGTGCAAGCTTCATGTGGGGCTCGTGCGTTGAATTCAGTTTCATCTTAACGAAAACCTCTTACCAAGAACCAGTTCTACACATAACACGCGTATTGAACGGCTATGGGTTGAGGTTGGGAGTCAGTTTGTACGCCGTTGGAGGGGATTCTTCACACGTCTCGAACGTCTTCACTGTCTTGACGTCGAGAAACCGGAGCATCTCTGGCTGCTCCATGTGTTGTTTCTTGAAGCAATTAACAGTGATTGTGCCGAATTTCAAAGGCAATGGAACGCCCATCCCATGGACGGCAAAGAGACCTTTAATAAGAGCCCAAATGTAAGTACGCTCATGATAAATCTTCTCGCACTGTGATTCATGTCGCCCAGGACATGCGGCTTGTAGGTCAGGCCAGATTCGGAATATACAAAGACAAAGACCAAGACGACGATTGTCATGGTCTGCACCCTGATACCATCAACAAATATTACGGTGTGAGGGGGGCTGAAAGGAGGGGCAATGAAATGGGAGCCGGGAACTCCAATGAAGACGCTGAGGTGGAGGAGCATATTCGTCAGGACCAGAATCCTCAAATTCGGCACGATCCCATAGAAGTTCCCAACCACCGAAACCCATTCACTGACAATCCCGATGCAGAGGCAAAGTTTTTCGAGGTTCTGGCAGATGTCGTCAAACAAGAAGTCATACCATCAGGCTACGGTGTGTTGCCAGAGGAATGGGACCAGAACGGCTATCCAGATTTGGAGGTTTTGAATGCAGGGCGGCAGATGAAGAAGAAGATTCCCGTCTCTCTTGGACATTCCATCTGGTTGAGGCGGGCAAGACTTTGGGCGCAGGGGTTGGCTGTACTTTCTCATTTCAATTGAAGTATGATGTGCTTGATTCCAATCAATATACACAACCGACTCGAGCAGTACGAAGATGTTTTGTATGCAAAAGGACAAGAACGACTTACCAGTGAAGCTAGAAAGAGCTGAGGATGAGCCACTTCTTATTTATGAGCAAGTTAGCTGTACACACCTTGCTCCATCGATAACAGACAGACGACAATAACCGCACCGACACAGATTTCTGTCCACGATGGACAATTCTTGTCGCGTTGCGTCACAGAGCTTGTGGCTTGTGACATGATACTGATCTGTTGTGCTGACCACAGCGTAATCTTGAAAGCAGACGGCAGACGCAATGGACGGCAGATGCGAGGCGGGGCAGGGAGCAAGGTGAAAGGTGAAAGGTGAAAAGCGTGGGTGCGCCACTCTTAAGTCCGAAAAGTTGCCGTGAACAGGTCCGATTTGATGGTGATCATATCGGGACAACTGCCCCGATGGACGTGTTCCTATGCAAAACTGAGGCTCTCCTTCGAGGGGAGACCTCCTACATACCCCTACCTTACGATCCTGCAGTATGGGCCTTATCTGGGCACTTTTATGAATTTTTTTTTTGCGCCTCGAAAGTTTTTTTCGGGTCTGATTTATGCGACATACGGAACGTCATAGTACTCATTTAGTTTGGTTCAAATAAAATTTGATTGTTGCATTAAGAAAAAAAAACTAAATCCAGACAAAAAAAGGCCCCGCGCCAGCGGAAAAGGCAGCGCTAGCGAAAGGGCCAGCACCAGCGAAAAGGAGGGGGTGTGGGGGATCCAATCCCCCACATTCACGGAAAGCGTGACATGTGACGTCACACTTTCCGGTGTCGGTTCGGCCTCCACAATTTCGTTCAAATCGACAGGGGGTGTGACGCGTGACCCCCTGGAACCGATTCGACAATTCGACACGAGCAAAATTTTGCGTGACCAACCGCAAAATTTCGAAGAAAAAAAATTTCAAACAGCAAAATGTTCTCTTTTTTGCGCAATCTGACCGCTCTCCTCACCACCGTGACGCTCAAGACGTTCGACAGAGGCCGTTGTAATGCGTGACCAAAGGCCAAAGTTCGATTGCGGTGCGTGACGCGTGACTTCCGAATTGAATGAAATTGTACGGTACCTACTTGAGGATGGGTAGCTGTTGATATGCATTCACAGCGTAGATCAAGCGTTGAAGCGGACCTACTTACGCAGTTTCATGGATGGAGAATTTGTGGATCGAAACTTTGATATCAAAGCCTGAGATCGAAGGAAGCTGTGGATTTGTCGGGAATCTGTGAAGTAAATTTTGAAGGGCTTGCCGCGTTGGATATTCGTAAATTTAAAGAGCTCGGTCCAGGATAAGTTGAAAGCAAACTCAACCGCGCCGTGGGACCCGGTTCCGAAACGCCAAGATCAAATCCGAATTACAAACGGACGTCATACATCAACCATCAAATGACCCACAGAACCAAACATCCGTCGTCGTCACGTCACTCTTTTCACTCTCCTCCTCCCCGTCGCTGTCCGCTGTCCGCTGGCCCCGTCGTAGCCGCCGTCGCCGCCGACGATGTTCCGCTCAACAGACTCGTGCGTCTCCCTCTTATCTCCTCCCTCCCTCCTCCTCCTAATCCTCCCTTCTCTCCTCAACCCTAACCCTCCTCCCCTCCCTGCAGCCCAGCCCCCTTCGCCGACTCCCGGCGCTCCTCCCTCGTCTCCCGCGACGGCCGCATGTCCACCATCTCCCAAACCCCCTCCACCCGCCCCCTCGTCAACCCCAACGCACCCGGCACGCCCATGTCCAGCACCTTCAACCTCCTCCCGCCCTCCACCGCCGGCCTCTCCCCCGGCAACGACTTCAACGATGCGGCGAGCGCGCACTCCCTCACCCTCAACTACATCCCCTCAAAGTTCAGCTCGACGATGCTCTCCCGGCGGCGCAACCACGAGTCTGCGTTGAAGGGGGTAGGCGAACACGGGATGGTCCCGCGCGGCGGCGGCGTGAACGCCTTCCGCGCGAACGCCTCCCGCATCCCCGGCGCACACGACGAAGACGAGGATCACACCCTCGGGCGGAACAACAGAAAACTCCGCTGGACGCGCTTCAAAACCATCCTCTTCCTCACCAACACCCTCTTCTCCCTCTACTCCCTCTTCGCCCTCATCTTCACCATCCTCACCTACCTCCGCACCCTCGAGTCCTCCGCCGTCATCCTCGAGGCGAACGCCACCGAACTTGCCCTAAGCGCCCTCGCTGCGAGTGTGAGTCTGGTGACGGCGCTGTTGGGCTGGCCGGGGATATTGTTGAATAATAGGGCGTTTTTGGCGGTGTATTCGGCGCTGTTGTGGGTTTGTTTTGGGTTGATGGTGGTGCCGGGGTATTTGACGTATAAGAAGAGGAATTTGAATTTGGATGGCAAGGTGTGTGCGAAGTCTTTATCTGCCATCCTCCGTCTATCCTCCCTCTCGTTCTTCCTCAGTCCCCCTAGTTTTGTTTCGTCTCCCTCCCCCTCCCCACCTCGTTTTCCTATCCCCACTTCGCTTCTCTCCTCCCCTTTCATCCCCTGCCCTTTGCCTCGTCTCATCTCCTTTGTCTTTCTTTCCCTCCCCTGCCCTTCCCTCCCCACTCTCCCCCTCTCCCCCCTCCCTGTTTTCCCCTTCCTCCCCCCTCCTTTCCCCCTCCTTTCTTATCTAACCCCACGTTCGTTCGTCCCCAGATCAACCAACAATGGTCCCAAGCCCTCTCCGGCCACGCCCGCCTCGTCATCCAGAACTCGCTCAACTGTTGCGGGTATTTTAGTCCGTTTGTGGAGGCGACGGTGCGTGTTTCGTTCTGCTTTATTTTCGTGTTGTTTTGGTTTTCTTTGTTTCTTCTTGCTGGAGCTTGAGCGGAAGGGGAAAGAGAGGGCGGGGCTTGATGGGGAGTCTTGACGTGGGGGCGTTGGTTGGTTGTGGGGCGGAGGGGCGGGGAGGGCAGACGGTTGGAATCGACTTCCGATTTGGGTGGGTTGTGTTGTGCGTGGAAGAGCGGGGGAGCGGGTGTCGATTTGACGTGGCCGGTGTCGTGTTGTCGTTATGCAGTCCCATGCGGGGAGCTGCTGAAGGGAACGATGGGAGGTGCAGACGCGGCGGGTCATTGATGAGAGGAGATTCGACTGAATTGGCGAGTCGGTTGAGAGGAACGACGACGGCGTGCATTTGGTTTCGAGTCGACAAGGCGTGTCATCGTTGACGGATGTCATGGGCTGGATTCGATGCACTGGCACCTGGGCGGGCGGGATGTGATTATTCCCATATTCTTCCTCCAGCTGTCGTGGGGGACGTTGGTTGGCGCCTTGCCTCGTTTTCCTTTCGTTTCGTCCCCGTGGTTGCGTTTGGTCGTCGGGTGCTTGGCGGTTGGGGTTCAGGATGTCGTTAATGATGCTGCCCGAAGTGGGGGGCGGATGGGGAAGGAAAATGGGACCCCGAGCGCATGGAGGGGCTCGTCCGTCGTGCAGGGGGAACGAAATCCCGGTTTGGGGATTTGCTTCGTCGTTGTTCGCTGGGATTCGAGCTGTCGGTGGTTTTGGTGTTTGTTATTCTCGTTGACGTTGCGCACCCGATGGGCTTGGCTGCGTGCCTGTTACGGATGGGCGCCGACGTCCGGGGATGCGGCTCGGAGGTGTCAATTTTCTTGACCACCTTCGGGGGTGTCGTTGGACCTGCTTTTATGATTCTTCGTGGCGGAGTTTGTTCCCATATACTAACCCATCTCGTTCTATAGGTCTCCTCAACATGCTACGCCCGCTCCTCCCTCCCGGGGTGCAAACCCGCCTTCATCGACTTTGAAAAGATGGCGCTGGAGAGGTGGTATATTGTGAGTTTTGGGCTGGTGCCGGTGCATATAGGTGAGTTGTGCTTCGTCTGTTCTCTTGGTATGAAGGGGTTTGTGGAGGGCCGAGGATGGTCGGGGAGGAGGGGTTATTCTGGGGGAAGGCGGGGTTGAGAGATGGATCTGCGGATGCGATGCGATGCTGCTGTGGTCAAGGCAAGCATTCGTCCGAGGGCAGCCTCGTGCGTATCTCGTTTGGCGGGTGGTGTGATCGGGGATGTGCGGTGGCTTGGCATTGTTGTGTTTATTTTCTTTCTGTTCGTTTCGTTTTCTTTCTTTCTTGGAGACGGGCAGGCCTGTCGCTGTCGTATCGTCCTACGAGGGACGCGCGGTCTCTTTTTCGTCATTTCCTCTTTCTGTTTTATTCGTTTTGCTTTCGTTTCGGAGCCTAGCCTGCGGCGCAGAGTCGGCTGTTGTGGGTGGTTGGTTGGGAACGTCCGTTCGACGATATGGCGTTGACTTGCCTTTGCTCCGCCTTTTGTGATGCTTGCGGTATGCCCGGTGGCGAACGATGTGTTGATTTTCGTGCTCGATGCCTTTCGGGAGGGGATGTTCGTTGTGTTAGATCTGCTCAGTGCTGGTGACGAAGAATGTTGACGGACACCTTGCTTTCCTCCTCGCGTTTCTGCTTCCTTCCTTCCTTAATCCTTCCCCGTCCCATTCGATTCGATTCTCAACGCAAACCTTTCTTCTTATATTCAGGCGTCATGCTCGCCGCGCTCCTTTGCTCCAACCATGTCACTTACCGCTTCGGCAAGGGCATGATGCCCAAGGCGTACAGGCTGAGTCGGGAAGCGATGGCGATCATCGTGGATCGGTATGCAAAGTGAGCATTCTTTCTTTCCCATCCTTTCTTTCGTCTTTCCTCTGTCTCAGAGATTCATCTAACCGTTCCTCAATTTCCCCACAGACAACTAGCAGACCAATACGGCCCCGACGCCGCAGCGCACATGCTCTCCGCCTCACAATCGGGGTCGGGGGCGTCTTCGCCTGCGCGGCCTGGCGGGGGGAATGCAGATCAGTTCCTGTCGCCGCATGCGTACGGGGCAGGTGCGGGTGGCGGAGGAGGTGGGGGTGGGGACGGGAGGGATGGGAGGGGCGGGTTTGCGCGGGTGGCGAGTGATTCGAGGGAGGAGTTGGCGTTAGAGGAGATTGGTGGGCGGGATGGTATGGGGAGCAGTGGGAGGGAGAGGGAGAGGGGGGATGGGGGGTCGAGTAGTGGGCATGGACATGGCCAGGGGAGGTTTTAGGCGTTCGTGAGTTGAGTTGGGGAGGGTGGAAGGGGCGGAGAGAGGCGGACATGAGAGAAAAAGAAGAGCTTTTGATACCCACCACGCACTGATAGAGATACATACAACACAACACAGACAGTCGTTTCTACATAAATAGCCATAATTCCTTTCTAGCTGGGCTAGGACTCGAGCGTCGAGGAAATGGTGTTGAGACGAGGACACAAAAGTAAGACGTTCGAAGTTGAGTCGGAGTAGGAGTTTACAACATGAACCCAGGGAGAGTAATCAAGTCCTGTGGACCTGGCGGTCCCCTCTGCGCCACAATATTGTGTAAAAATGAATTACAAGCAGGTTACCCGTTCGATTTGGGTCAGGCCATGACAGAATAATCCGGCGGTTGATTTTTTTGTATTGTCACTTTCTAACCTGAAGTTTTCGATAGAATAATGGAGTGTGATTGCGTGTTACTGGATTGTGAACCCCTGGATGGTCTACTCTGTGCTGTATATATGGTTCGTTGAGAGCGTTACAGTAGAACAGGTTACTAGGAGCCCGTTCGATTCGGGTCGGGGTGCTGACTGGTTTTGTCGTCGATCTTTTTTTACGCGGTTTCCAGCGCAAGCTGACCAAAAATTTGAATCCTAGCTATGTAGCCTAAGGCGACTGTGCAACATACTTACCTCGCCGAGAACACCATTTGCCACAGCACAATACCAATCGATGTCTTGACGTCCGGCGGTCGTCTTGATTATAGGTTTGGTATACAGTCGTAGCCGCCGCTAAATTGAACCTGGTCGTTTCGAAATCGGTTGAACCAAGCAGATACTAATAGCGATACAGTGATGATTCTTTGCTAGCTGCGCTATTACTTGGTGATTGACGGAGGAGTATATGCTCCCCTCCTTTATGGAGCAGGTGCATGAATACAATTTTAATCAATCGCTTTCGCTCATCGTCGGAGAAGCCCAATTTGAAGGGATTTCGAAATTGGGGGGGAATAGCAGTGAATCGGAGGGAAGTATGAACAAGTCCTGTGAACCTGGTGGTTCCAGTATGCGCCGCCTAGACGATGAAAAGGGGCCTTACACGCGGGTTAGCCGGTTCGATTCGGGTCAGGACCTGATATGGTTGGCGCGCGGATGATTTTTTTGTATTGTCGCTTTCTATGGCAGTTTTTGGTGGGATGACTTAGTCCCAGGCCGAAGTATGCGAGGTAGACGTGCCGTTGTATGAACAGGTTTCGATGTTCGATTCCGCGTCGAGATCTTGATATTGGCTATCTTCCAAGGTCCCGGTCGATTCTGAAACAGGGTTGGTATCTCATTCTGTATAAACCCTCTTTTTTCAGTGTAGATTCTTTGCGATTCAGAATATTGAGATCATGGTGCGTTGTCAACGTCGAAGTCCAGAGGGGCCTTGGTGGTCCAGCCTGCGCAATATGTCTGCATTGAGCTACGGCACAAGCAGGTTAAGCTGTTCGATTCGGTTGGAGTTCAATGCTCATTTTTGCTCGGGATTGTCTATTTTGAACCAGAAAACCCGTGGTGATCTCCTCGAGGATTGTGTTCAGTATCTCCCAGTTAAGCCGTTCTATCAAGAAGTTCGCTCGCCATTTTCGATGCCATTCCAAATGCGATTCGATATTCATTCTAATGCTAGTGTTGTTTGTGCTCTACAGTGTCAGTACGTCATAAATAGAATGCGTGTTTTATATGAAAAATTCCTCTTCGTCGGATTCATCGCTATCCCAACCCACGGCTACCAATTGATCCTTGAACGGCGACACGACTTGTTGCGGAATCGGCGGAGGCGGCCCTTCACATAAAGAGAGGATAAATTTCGAAAATAATTCGTTGATTCTAGGAGTTTCGCGGTCAGTGAATCCAAAGTTCGAACCCAAATAACCTGAAAGAACGCACTCTTTCGGATGCGTGGTGGCGCCAAAATGAGGGGCATCGGGTATTTGCACAACCTCAACTTTGACGCCGGCGGTACGCAAATGATCGGCCACTTGGTTGGTCGTGGAGATATCGTATGCGACGTCTGCGCCACAGTGCACCATAAACACGGGACAAGCAATATTTCGCATTGCCTCAAGCGTATACGCTTCCCGTTTGACGAAGAAATCAACACTCGCGACGCGGAAATCGTCCAAAGCATTGACTCCCCATTGGGAGGTCATGAAGGTTGAGGATACGCGGACGATTCTGACAGCAAAGATAAAAGAATGAGAGCGGGAATGATCTGATGAAATAGCATTACGCACGCTTGGAATGCCTCAGACGCTTGCCCATTGACAGACAGTTGGAGGCAGCCTGTAATCGCGTCCCCCATCATCGACCCTGGTTCCAGCTTCTCCCCTCGGCTTACACCCTCCGCCCAGTAGTCATATATTTCTTGTCGACCCTCACCCACATCGATCGGCTTCGGCCACTATCAGCGTCGATTGTGTTCGAAGTCTAATTCTCGTACGCACCTCTGTGAGCGGCAGAGACGAGACGACGAATATTGAGAGTACATTGGACGGGAATAGAATCGCAGTTTGTAGCGCGATACAGCCGCCCATGGACATCCCGAATAAATGATATCGGGGGATTTGAAGGCTTGACTGACAAGAGAGAGATTAGTAACGATGAAACGATGACCAGCGGCAGGCACGGTGGCGCACCATGAATAGAGCGACGTCCCGCGCAGCAACCTCACGCCCATACCCTTCTCCCGCTCTCCCTATTGTCCGTGCATGGCATCGTAAATCCATTCCAATGAGGTTAAATCGTCGTAGTTCGCGATCCGAGAATTGTGCTAGCAGAAATCGCGTTCGGTGAGGTGGGCTTGGGCGCCGCGTACAGTCCAGGCACGCACGATGATAAATTATTTTGCCCAGGTAAACCGGATGCAGAAACAGAATCGTCGGAAGGGCGGCGTCGATGCAGGCTGCCGAGGTTTCTGTTGGCGTAGAAATTACATAGTTGAAGTCGACGACTCCAGTCAGCGTCTCGAGCGTTATTGAGGGCATGGGGGGAGGCGGGGAAGCTGGGAGAGAGGAAGACAAGAGAGGTTTGAGACATATGGCGATCTTAATTGATCTGATGCGTGTGGCTCAGGAGGATCAAGTCGAGATAGCCGAGCGGGCTTTTGAATGCGATGCGTCGATACTCATTTGATGCGCCTTGGAAGTAGACGATCTGTTGGCATCGATGTCCTCGCGAAGGTGGGAAGGTACTATCAGGAACTCCGCTCGCTTCGGGATGCAGCTGAATGGGGGTGAGGTGTTAGTCTCCTCCCCCGCTCGACCGATGGCCGATACGGCTCATTTCCCGGTATCGAAGAACATACAATTGGCCACCGAGAGAAACTGAGGCAATCGATTAAAGCTTGGACCAGGTCGGTACATGGTCGTACGTTGCACTGAAATTCCGATGAAAAAGACAAGCAGAATTTGCAAATGAATCCTAACGATATCCAGATTCAGGTTACTTAGTACCAGCCCGAACCTCAGTTTCGAAGCGAAATTGACATCTGAACACCATCAAAGTTGGTACCAGTTCTGGTGGTGGTGGTTTGGGAGGGTTTGGGAAGAGAATGATTACGATCATTGATGTATGATACGATCAATTTCCAGCTTCAACCTTCGAAAGAGTAGGAAACTCGAAGAGGCGTGGCTCACAGTGAGAATTGCTACCCTTTCATCTTGATTTTTTCCCCTTTTCCCCTCCTCCATGGAGTGGCTCGCTGAGCTGCTGTATCAAAGGGTTTTCGGCAGTCCGCTCCGATGCAGTGCTCTCTTCGCATCTTCCATCGTCCCGATTCGTCCTGAAGTGCTTGACTCGGACGCAGTTATGTCCATTATTGCACTGAGCAGAATCAAGTCAATCTACCAGGCTATGTCTCATTCTCCATAGGTTCCATTTAACTCAGCCGCAGACAAGTTGATTCAAATGATGCGCCATTGATGCGCCATCATGGATGACACATCCCCGCCTTCGGTTCCGCCCGCCTATTCTTGTCTCAGGAAGTGAAAGAAGGAAAGCAAATTTGCTCGCTACTGCCTTAGAAATGTGAGTTATCCATCGCCAAGCTTCGATGCCAATTATCGAGCAAATTATTCAGGCTTTGATAAGCCTTCATAAGGCTGACTGATGATGATCGCACGTCGGAGAGGGCTCCGACGATCGCGGTATGAATATAAAACTTGGCGCATGGGAGATCTTGCATACACAAAAAATCAACTCATCCGGGTTGAGAAAGCTCGAGTCTTTTTCGGGATTCCCAGTGGGTTCAGAGAAAAAATGTCGATTGCAGCATCCAAGCTATTCACTCCAATCCGTATCGGCGACGTTCAACTCCAGCACCGTATCGTCCATGCACCGATGACGCGCTTCCGCGTCGACGGTCAGACGGGCGTTATCTTCCCATTCGTGAAGGATTATTACACGCAAAGGGCGACCACTCCTGGGACTTTGATCATCACCGAAGGTGAGTGCCTTACAATTCGTCTTCTACATGCTTGAATTGACGTCACCTCCAGGATTGGTAGTCGCAAAGAAAGCAGGAGGGTACATCCCTACCGAGGTTTCGAGGGAAGAAAACGACGGCAGGTTTACGGGGATCGCGCACTCCCCCTGGCCAGGGATGTGGTCTGAAGAGCAGATCTCTGCATGGCGAGAGGTTCGTTATGGCTGTATCCATTTCAGCAAGCAATATATCTTGACACAATAATCGATTCAGGTAACCCAACAAGTACACGCCCGCAAATCTTTCATCTTCAGCCAACTATTTGCCATGGGGCGGGCAGCTACGCCGGAAGACCACACCGTCAAGTTCGACCTCGTCTCCGCATCGGCGATCCCGCTCCCCGGTGCGACCGTCATTCCGAGGGAGCTAACCCGCGACGAGGTCAAGGAGTATGTGCAGCTCTTCGTCCAGGCTGCGAAGAACGCGATGAGCGCGGGGTTTGACGGCGTTGAGATTCATGGGTGAGTGGGATCCTCTTCTCCTTTATTCGAATTCTTCGCAGTGTCTCAATCTCAATTGAATGTTGATGTTGAAGGGCGAACGGATATCTACTTGACGCGTTCCTGCAAGACACAGCCAACCAACGGACAGACGAATACGGCGGAAGTCCAGAAAACCGCTCGCGCATGCTGCTCGAGGTTGTGCGGGAGACGGTTAAGGCGATAGGCCAGTCAAAAGTCGGCGTGCGTCTTAGCCCGTGGAGTACTTTCCAAGGTTCGACTTCCTCCTCCTTTTTCTAGATCTTTCTTTCTCCATCCCTTTTCGCAACGGAATTCTCACCCCAACTACTCTACTTATCAAGGTATGCTCATGACCGACCCCCTCCCAACATTCACCCACCTTGTCCTTACCCTCCGCGACGAGTTCCCGCACCTCGCGTACCTGCACCTCCTCGAGCCGCGTGTAGCGGGGACGCAGAGCGTCGATCCAGCCCCGGAGAACGCTGCGCATTCGAACGATTTCATTCGGGCGTTGTGGGCGACCTCGGGGACGCCTATTATTTCTGCTGGGGGGTATACACCTGCTTCGGCGCTGGAGCACGCTGAGAAGGGGGAGCTGGTTGCTTTTGCGAGGTCGTTTTTGGCTAATGTGAGTTTCTCTTTCCGTTCTGTTTGATTTTTTTTCTTTTACTTTCGTTTAAATTTCTTGTTCGCCGTTTGACTCTTGCTTGTGGTAATTAATCATCAACATGAGCGCTGACTTGGACTTGTTTGCTCTAGCCCGATCTTCCTCTGCGTCTGAAGAACGGTATTGCGCTGACGAAGGGGGATAGGAGCAAGTACTACGTCAGTACGGCGGAGGGATATATCACGTATCCGTTTGCGGAGGTTGAGGCGTAAGATTATTCTTTTTTTGAGAGGGACACTGGGTGACTTGGGATGTGAATGAGTTCAGAATTGGGGGAACTATTACTTCAAGTTTAGATAACATAGAGTACCTCCATGGTTCAGGCGGCCCATGCAGGAGATTTCTCTTTCGCGATTCAGAATTGCGCAATGCGAAGGCTCTAGATTTTCCCCCAGAGGCTCCAGCAGCCGATCCAAGAAGGTTCTTGCTTTAGTCTGATGCTACAATCTTAACCATATAACACTGGAGCGTCCATTCTCCTGGCCCCAAATGAAGCCTCAGTTTCCGTTCAAGGTCAGCGACTCCCGCCTAGACCGTGAATTCGGGTCAAAATATGGCCGTTCTCCAATGCTAGCAACTCGATCTCCTTGACGTAGGCCAGCGTAGTCCATTCTGATAGCATCCCACTTGTCAGAGGATTGTATGTCGCGGGATATAGATTCTGATCCAACTTACGTCGCGGTGTGCATGGTGCACCGATTGTCCCAAATCGCAACGTCGTTCTTGCCCCAGCGGAATCGGACTTGGAGGTCATGATTCTCGGAAATGTGTCTCGCAAGGTACGCCAAGACGTCGTTGGATTCATCTTCAGTTAGCTCAAGAATTCTAGTGGTATAGCTGACAAGGATGCTCTTAACAAGCGAAGGGCCATTGGTGAGTAGGTCAGTCCACGTACAACTTGTTAACGAACAACGTCTTGAACTTTGTAACAGGATGCGAGCGGATGACGGGACTGTTTCGCACCATCAGCTCGGTGCGGAAGCTCGTGGCAAATACAGACTGAATCGCTGTTAACGCGGCACCAATATTCTCCGGTGAGCCTCGAGGGCCGTGAAACGCGTTTTGTTTGCATTTTGCGAGCTTGAATTCAATATTTCGTATCTGAGCAGCAGATTCTGTCACGAGGCATTTAAACTCACCTCTTCACGAACGCCCTTTGCATCGTGCAAAGCAGTCAGTCCTTCGAGAAATCTTCTATACGCCGGCGACAATTTATCGTAAGCCTCATATCCGCTAAATTCAGTAGTTCAGATCATTAATGTGATTTGATTCAGAGCAAATGTTTCAAAGAAGACACTCACCTGGCCCACTATGGTATGAGTTGTCTCAGAGTCAGGATTAACGACAGAGCTAAACGGACAGGGGCGTACCAAGGTATCGCCGCCGACTGTAAATTTGTAAGTGAATTAGCTTTTGCGTGGAAGTTCTGTTCTCACTTGGGGGGAGCGTGTGTAATTTCAGGATCTGCCACACCGCAAAAGGATGTCAGCCCTGTGACCGTTGGTGAGATATGCTCCACCTACCGCGTAGTCGGATGGCACGGGTTCAAAAGAGGTATCGGAGTGCCACCTGAATTCACGGTGTAAGCATCCTTTCGCCCGCGCCTTCATTGAATATGACTGAACTGACTCACCCATCGCTTGCCCTGGCTGTCTCACGGAACCCCGTCCGCGAAGCTCCGCTGCGGTGAGCGAATATCTGAACTTTGCACAAGAGGAACGAGCGGTCAACGCACCCCTCGGACGATATGTCCATTACATCTTGCGGTAACGAGTTCTTGCTCTTGACAGTGGCCGAATAATCATTCGGATAGATGTGAAGGGTCGAAGTTGCTGGCTTCCCCGCCAACTCCCCCAAACGCTGCGTGAGCTCCCTCAGCTGCTCGGAACTGATATTTTGGTTATGAAAGAACAGAACTCCGCGATGAGACGCGAGTGCAGCAAGGTCTTTCAACACATCGTCTGAGTTTGAGAGGCGGAGAAGGGTCGAAAGTTGAGTGGCGCCCGGAAAGTGTGTGCCAATAGCGGGGGTTTCGTCGATGTGCTCGAATGGAGCGAGTGAGGGGAAGGGATGTGTTCTTGCGTTTGTGGCGAGGGATCTGCCCGCAATGGCTGTCCTGAGGTGTTGAGCTCGTGCAAGGAGCAGGGAAGCTGCACGTTTAGTTCGGCTGAGTTGCAGAGAAGCTGAAAACATCGTATGTGGTGGCTGGATTCCGATGAGTCTCGAGCTTTAATCATCGGACGAGTCGCCCGTTTTATACAAGACGCGTGAATCATTCGTATAGATAGGTGAACAAGGTTCCACGATGCAAAATTACCTGCTCCGGAAAGTCATACTCGATTCGGAAGACTCTATAAACTCACTGCCGACTCAACCTGATGAACGCAATTTTTAGAACAATTCCACCAGAGCGTGATTCACTTGATAGAATTGTATTTGGATTAAGGTGTGACCATTGGTATACGATTGTGTTTAATTAGCAACAAATGTACTGATCCAACACAACCGAGAAACCTACGAAAATATTGATTGCGAGAAATTCAAAGATTCAGGAGGGAGGAAACAAAATCCGTTAGTCGACACGGGCCGGCACCGCAAGGAATCGACGCTAATTTCGCTGAGGACGAACTCGGTGGCGTTTGCCTCGGGGATGACGGCGGAGGATTGTATGAGAATGGTGAATATGAGGGTGAAGAGGGCGGTCGGCGAAGGGGGCTGGGCTGGGGGGCTGGGCTGGGGCTGGTGGGGAAGGCATTCAAGGGATGGTCAGCGTGGAGAAGCAGGAGAAGCCAGCGAGATGCACGAGTCTGTTGAGCGGAACATCGTCGGCGGCGACGGCGACGGGGGCCAGCGGACAGCGAGCGACAGCGACGGTCGGAGGAGAGTGAAAAGAATGACGTGACGACGACGGCTGTTTGGCTCTGTGGGTGATCTGATGAGATGATCCATGACGTCCGTTTGTAATTCGGCTTTGATGATTGATCTTGGTGTTTCGGAACCGGGTTCCGTGGTTGAGTTTTTTGAACTTTTTTTCGTCCTGTACCGAACTCTGGGAAATACGAAAGTCTCGATGACCTCCAACACCGGGAGCCTCTCCCGCTTCCTGTACAATTTCGGACAAAATCCAGAACTTGCTTCGATCTTCAAGTTTGATATCATTCCGATTTGATTCCGATCCACAAACCGCGTAGCCCGATGCTTCAGCGCTTGCCGCTACCCATCCTCAAGCATACCCTCTGCTTCTCAGCAGGGAAAAAAACAGGACGTAACTATAATCGACATAATGTATTGCGGGGAATCGAACCCCGTGCCTGGACTCCCGCCGAGTCCAGTCGTTTGTTGCGGCATGCGCTGACCCGCGTTGCCGGTACCATAGTAGTAGCTCAGTGGAATACAATGAACTACAGTAATCTCGTCCACAGACAAAAACGAATCAAGCGACCATGCATATATCTCAGTAGGTCGAAACTCGCAGCAGATTATATATAATACTAAACCAGCTTTTGGAGATCAGAAATCTTCACAGTTCCAAATTTTCACCGAACCAGAAATTCAAAAAGTATGCTTGCCTCTTGAAGCTGTACATAACACTACGAGGAATCGAACCTCACCCCACCTCAGGTCACGTCTTCCTAGAAGACTGCGAGCGTACTTCATACTTGGAGTGCAGGAATACTATCATGTATGTATCTCGAGGTAAGTAAGTGAAGGTCATAGCCGTTAGGACGGAATCGTTCACGTACATTGAGTATTCGCCTGGGTAGTTCAAAGGCGACAAGGTTATTTCCAGGACTTTCAAGCTATTGAGAATGGACTCAGCGGGTATGAATCACGCCGAATCCAAAATTCGAACCAAACGACGTCGTTCATGTTGAATGAAGGTCGTGGCGGGCCCTGGCTGGGACTGCCAACTCTAAGGAATAAAGTCTCAACACATCCAATTACGTACTCTAACCCGCAAACGAAAACGGTCCGTCTGAATCATTCGAGGCTCATGCAGCGGATATGATGATACATGAATTACACAAGGAAGTTAACCAACACTTCGAGTATGGCAGCCGTCAAAAAAAAAAGTGTAAAATAAACACGACACCCGGACGGTGCCAAAAAAAAATGCCGATTCAGACCCTCGCAAATATCGCACGACGAGGAATCGAACCTCTTCTCCTCCCCCCTTTCTCCCACCATTGCTCAAAGTGCAAGGGGACCGCGTGAAAGGTATATATCAAGACTTCACTAAGGCTTCGACGTTATTGAATGTCGAGACAGGCCAGCCGTCGACGATGCAAGATATCATATCAACCGGTAACTTAGTAGGAATTTAGAAGACGTACGCGTATCCACAACAACTTTCAAGCAAGAAAAAACCGTCAAGGCAAAGCATTTTCAATCGTCGGCGAGGAGTCGAACCACGCCTTCTTGCACCCGCACCATCCAATCGCTGGATGTAACTGCTAGCCACAAGAGACCTGCGCCTAGTACTGTGTCATAAAAGATAATTGAACCAGTTCATCCCTGTTGACCGCAGCGGCCCGCACCACCCAATCTGTACGTGAATGTCAAACTAACATCGCAAAAATACCCAAGAGAAAGGATAAGACAAAGGAACTGTAAGCAATCTTGCCAAAAAAAAAAATCCCCAACGTCTGGATCTCAGACATCGCATGATGAGGAATCGAACCTCTCCTCCTCTTCCCTCCGTTGTTCGCATCATTGCGCACAGCGGAACGGGTCAGCGTGAAAGGTATATATCGCGTCCACCTGATGCAAGTTTCATTTTCTTAGGACCTTCAGGGTAAACGGAATTTTATCCACCGCCCTCGGGGAGAGTGGATATCAACCGGCAAGAAATTAATCCGATGACCACGGCGTAGCATCAATCGACACCAACCCCAAGCTTCAACGAAAATAAAATAGACAGCGGCGCATTTATTCACGGCGAGGAGTCGAACCACACGCGCGTTAGACCCGGGTCAACTAATAGACACGGTTGAATGTTTTTGTATCAACACGCAAGCGGTGAGTGAATGACTGGATCCCGGGCCAAGTATGAAGTCCCACAAAAAAAAACAAACCGCAGAATTCGACTCACTTACTCAACAAACCACCAAAAGAAAATTCTCAAAACGACTGGGAAGAAGCACAAGAGGAATCGAACCTCCGATTATGCACAGCCCGTTGTGTGCAACGGTGCCGTGAGCCGACCCTGCTGTGCACAAAGCGGTTAACCGAATCGAAGCCTGCATTAATCGGAGACACATACAAGGAAACCCGGGTTCAGCTTTGAGAAGTCAAGCCTCGGCTAAACAAACGAATATCGGTGCAGGAGGTCTGAGTCGACGGTGAGAATATTAGAATACGTACCGAGTTGCTCGAAGGACGAGTGCGTGCGTGAGAGCCGCATCTCGGTATTTGAGGAGGAAGTTCAGCTCAAAGATTGAACGTTGAACAAAGAACAAGAACATCGAAACAAAAAAATCCCAATAGATCCGACTAATTGCACCGCGAGGATTCGAACCTCTGCTTCACCCCTGATCCCGCCCACATTCAAAGCGCAATCGGAAGCGTTAGATGCAGATAATACCGCAATGTGGAAAGTGCATTGCTTCGACGGGGGTACCGAACACATAAGTAACGACGCGCTGAATTTGGATTGGAGCGTGCGTACCTGCAGAGCCGGAAAGCGGACCCATTATGAAGCTGCTAATCGGTTTGAGGCGCGGGATATTTCAGGTGCAATAGGATCCTAACAAAGTTTCAAATGGTTGCTATTGCTGCCGAGAAAAAGAAAAGTTATACCTCCCCTATGCAAGATAGCGGTGGGGAGTCGAACCCCAGCGCACCAGGCTAATTGTGGACCTTCAATGTGGACCAGAATAGGTTACTGAAGACCACGATGCATGGTAGCATAGTAATTGCGTTCAGCAGTGCTGCCGGTGGTTTTTTTGTTATCGAAAGGAAACGAACGAGTCGGGTGAACAAACAAGTACTTCAGCCGAACATCAGCGCGCTGGCATCTGTGAGTCAAAATTATAGTTTTGCAAGGAAAAAAACTCGTAGTCAGCGAAAGCATCAATTTGAATCATGGCGTTCTACGTGGCAAAAGACCCGAGGAGGATTTACGGCGTTGACTTGCTCGGGTCAGACTAAGTACAGTACTTAGATCCTTGCTGGTTTGTCGCAGCCTAGTTGAGATCCAGAAGGGAGTGTAAGACAGTCCAGGGCTGCTCTCGAAGATGGGTGACTCTGGGATGGTGGTCGTCGAGGAGAAAGCGCATTGGGTACATACTAGTCTCTCCAAGACAGACGCTATATCAATTTGCTCGTACCTCGCATAAGCGTCAAGCTCTTCCAGATGCTGCCATACTCGACCTGGACGTACTACGATTTTCAACGCTGACATGGTTCAAGATACACAATTCCTCTGGGCTAATCTCCAACCATTAACCAAGCGTAGTTATCGCCATAAGCATTCCATATGATCAACTTTGAACGGACCTCAAGTTCTTCGTCATCTAATGACAGTACCGCAGTTGATTCGGCATTTCGGTCCAACTCAAAGTCCTCCGGCCGATGATTCCCCGATCTTTCATTTTGCCTCCCACCACCACCTGCCACTGACGAAAGGGTCCTCATGGCCTTGTTAGTCCCACTTCACCGTTCGACTCCACTACCACACCGATACCTCCATGCGTTGGTCCCGACAGATTGACACGAGCACTACTTATGCCGAAGCTCCTTCCAAAATCGAGAGTCTTTCTTGAAGTTTCTTCAAGCCCACGCATTCGACACATTCCTGCAATACGGTGCCTACTTTATTCAAGCTTTATTGGTGCAATAAACTATTCTCGTGAGATCTTCCTATGTCGGAATTGCTTTGCTCAATCCAGGCTTATTCTTTGAAATTGGAACTTCATTCAATCTCCGTCAACGTGAATCAGATTTCGAGGGACTCCCGCCTAGATCGTGAGTCCGGATCGAGATATGGCCGTTCTCCGACACTGACAACTCGATCTCCTTGACGTAGGCCAGCGTAATCGATTCTGTAGAGCATCCGACTTTCAGCATCGTATGTCACTGAACATAAGGCCCAGTGAAAACGTCGGGCAGCCGGATCGAGCTGCCTCGAACTTCCTAGAACTTTTTCTCAAGGTCCCAACTGGTTCGACATTTGGCCGAGAGCTCGATCTGGCTCGAAGGTTTTAGCATTACATATCGAGCTACTTCGAACTGTGTGGAGCGAGATGTATACACTATGGAAATACATGCTATTTTTACTGCGCTAGCCCGACCGCCACTGCTGCCCGGCTGCCTCAGCCCCGCCCCACCGCCCACTTTCAACGCCATGGGACTCATCACGGCTTCCGGCCCCTTCCTCACGCCAATGGTATTATTGCTATCGTTCCCCGCCACTGTGGTCAATCCCGAAGATGCGTTAGATAAAGAAAAACGGAGGGAAATAGAGACGAACCTGCAGTAAACCGTTCAATCAAAAGAAAAGCGGCCAAGAACATTTCTATATTGGGAGGAAATTAGTTTACGAAGGCACATGTTACTTAGATGATGCAAGCTCACCCAGGTCGACACGGGTTCCAGAGATGCCCTATCTGCAGCCAGAGTCAGCGTACAGACAAGATTTAGGCGATGTTCTACTAAGCTTGGATGAAGCAACATATACATCGGAACCAGGTCCACAGCCTGTGGCGAAGCGTGTAAGCGGTGCTAAATTGCGCATTGAGAAGCCTTACCTTGACAGAGAATGTAGTCGCAGCTCTCTCCAACTCTACATTCCCCCCGGCCCCACAACGCCGGCTAGAAGGTACTGATAAGAGAGCCGTGAGATAAGTGAAGACGGAGCGCAGAACTAAACAAACCTACCTTGAAAGTCTGAATCAGCGTGAGGCGGCGATATATCATATCTGCAAAGTGAGAATGAATACAAAGGGGTACTAGCCGTTGATTCAATACGTACTGGGATGAGCGCGGGAAACACCGCAGGCGAAGCGACAAGGAAAAAAAAAAAGAGGAGATAGGGCCCATACGAGTACTAGATTCTGCACGGCTATCGAGTTGACGATGTAATTAGGTCTAGGCAGATAGAAAGAGAACTGAGTTAGCGGTGCGCTGTACGAGACTGAGAGAAAAGAGGAAGTGTGGATCGAAGTGAGCCCAAGATGCTGCAGGAGTTGACTGTAAAACTGAATCAGCTCCGAGGTATAATACCGACTGCGCGCCGCAAATGAGCGCAAGAAAAGGTGATGAAGGCCGTACTCACTAACGGCGAGCGCCCCGCAATCAGCGGCTAATCAGGTGGCGAACGAAGTGAGGTAGACGTGGAGAGAACAGAGCGAAGTGAAAGATGGGATAATGAGCCAGATGGCGGCAGCACGCGGCGACGACGACGGGGAGGAGGGCGCCAACGACAAGAAGACTTTGGATTTCGGACAAAGCAAAGGGAGATGGTGGTGGTAAGAAAGAAAGAGAGATGCGTGGGATAAAACACAAAAACAAACAACTTTGTGTGTTTTCTCACGGGCTCTTTTGGACTTGACGGCGGGGGTTCCCGGTTTTGACGGCGCGCAAGTCATTCTGCGGTGAGCGCACAGTGTTTTGGCGCGAACTGATATTAGAAATGTTGACAAAAATTCGAGGAGGTTCGATATAGTTCTATTTGTTCGAGGCAGCTCGATCCGGCTGCCCGACGTTTTCACTGGGCATAAGGATCTGATCCAACTCACGTCGCGGTGTGCATGGTGCACCGATTATCCCAAATCGCTACGTCGTTCTTGCCCCAGCGGAATCGAACTTGTAGGTCGTGATTCTCGGAAACGTGTCTCGTAACGTCATTAGGGATCTTCAAAGTAAAAGTGCGCTTTCGCGCTTTTCGCGCTTTTTGCGCTTTTTCGCTTTTGCGGCTGAATCCGCATCACACGTCAATTGCGGCACTCGACGGC
Source organism: Favolaschia claudopus (assembly GCA_037176885.1). NCBI lineage: Eukaryota > Fungi > Basidiomycota > Agaricomycetes > Agaricales > Mycenaceae > Favolaschia > Favolaschia claudopus. The sequence continues at coordinate 196,845 of JAWWNJ010000100.1, forward strand.
AAGCATCAGTGACGTGTTAGTCGCCCATTTTAGGACGGCGCATCAATGTGCGTCACCCAACATCTCCCCTTCATGTACCACCAAATAGACTCTGAACGGCCAGTCGAAAGGCATCGAGTTAACTGAATAGTAATAATATGGCTTTTCGGTGGCGTCAAACGTCCTCTGTGGCCCAGAGAGCAACCAAAGAGGGTGGTTTCCGAGGTTCCGAAAAGCTCCGAGAATCAACCCGAGGGCCGATGGACATGTCATTTCACACGCTGACATTTGCCGAGCATTGCCGGTTTGACATATCATGCCGTTCAGCCGCGGAAAAGCGAAAAGCGCAAAAAGCGCGAAAAGCGCGAAAGCGCACTTTTACTTTGAAGATCCCTATTGGATTCATCTTCCGTTAGCTCAAGAATCCTCGTGGTATAGCTGACGAGGATTTTTAATTTCTCAACAAGCGAAGGGCGATTGGTGAGTCGGTCAGTCCACGTACAACTTGTTAACGAATAGCGTCTTGAATCCGGTAACAGGATGCGAGCGGATGACGGGACTGTTTTGGAGCGTCACTATGGTGCGGATGCTCATGGCAAGTACGAACTGAATAGCTTTCAACGAGGCATCAATATTCTCAGGTGAGCCCCGAGGGCCGTGAAACGCGTTTTCTTTGCATTTTGCGAGCTTGAATTTGATCGGATGTGAGCTCCAGATTCTTTCACGACTCATCCAAACTCACCTCTTCACGAACGCCCTTTGCATCATGCAAAGCCGTCAATCCTTCGAGGAATCTTCTATAAGCCGGCGAGAGTTTATCGTAAGCCTCGTATCCGCTAAATATGGTTCAGACCATTGATATGAATAAGAACATATTTCGGAAAGGACTCTCACCTGGCCCACTATGGTGCAGATTCAGATGGGCGAGAGTTAGGATCGATACCGGAGCTAAATGGACAAAGGCGTACCAAGGTATCACCACCGACTGTAAATTTGTGAGTGAATTAGCCTTTGCGTGGAAATTGCATTCTTACTTGGGGAAGCGTGTGTAATTTGAGGATCTGCAAGCATCAGAAGTATATCAGCATTGGGACTGACGCTGAAGATGCTTCACCTACTGCATAATCGGACGGCACGGGTTCGAAAGAGGTGTCGGAATGCCACCTGAATTCACAGAGTGAGCATCGTTCTGACCGTGCCTCGACTTTGACTCACCCGTCGCTTGCCCTAGCCGTCTCACTGAACCCCGTTCGCGAAACGCCGCTGCGATGAGCCGATATCAGAAACCTGAATGTTTCGAATCACAAATCTTTGACGTACCCTTCGGATGATATGGTCGAGATATCCTGCGGTAATGTATCTTTATTTTTGATAGTATCTGAATAATCGTTCGGATAGATGTGAAGGGTCGAAGTTGCGGGTTTGCCCGCTAGCTCTCCCAACCGCTTCGCGAGGTCCCTCAGCTGCTCGGCACTGATATTCTGCTCATGAAAGAACAGAACTCCGCGATGAGACGCCAGTCTAGCAAGGTCTTTCAACACATCGTCCGAGTTTGAGAGACGGAGGAGGGTGGAAAGTTGAGTGGTTTGGGGGAAGCGCGCGTGTGCCAATGACGGGGGTTTCGTCGATGTGTTCGAATAGAGCAAGAGCGTGGAAGGGTTGTGTTCTTGCTTTCGTGGCGAGCGACCGGCCCACAATGGCTGTCCTGAGGTGTTGAGCTCGTGCAGAGAGCAGGGAAGCTGCACGTTTGGTTAGGGTGAGGGGCAGAGAGGCTGAAAGCATCGTCAGTGGCTCGATCGATTCTGATAAGTCTCGCTCTTAAGAACCATCGGCCAGCTCACCCGTTTTGTCCGAGGGGCGTGCAAGTTAAATATAAATAGGTGAACAATGTTCCACGATGCAAAACTATCTGCTCTGAATACTCATTTTCGATTCGAACGACTCGAGTTGGGAATAGAAATGCACTGCCGACTCAGCTAAGATACAGAATTAATCAACATCGATCGTGGCGAGCACACCGCCGACGATTCCAAATGAATCAACGAAAGTTTGGCGCTGGTGAAATGTCACTGGACATATCTGAGAATTTGAAAACGTTACATGATAGAACGCAAAGAAAAAAACAAAACAAACTGGTAGCCAGTCAAACTCCACCTTCGGCCTGAGCGCATAGCACGAACTTCCTATTGGGGCGCTGATCGATATATCACCCGGATACAGAGTTGGTACCTTCATGAATGATGAGGTTGTGAGTGCGTAACAGCGCGGTGAATTCAAGTTTAGGAAGAGCTTACCTGTAAAGCGTTCATGATTGAAGGAACAAGAGATTCGAGCCGCGGAACTCGTTGGAGCTGAGAACACTGGTTAAAATGGCGGCCACTGGCACAGAGAAGTAATAAAAAATGGTATTTATACCCCCTATGAAAGATAGCGGCGTGGAGTTGAACCACCAGCGCAGCAGGCCAATTGAGGCTCTGGTTGAGTCACTAGTGTGAATCTCCGGAACATGTTAATGAAGAACGTGAAGCATTGAAAGGAAACAAACAAGCAGGGAGGATTCCACCAAGGATCCTGGACGTCTGCGGGCTAGAATCAAAGTCATAGAGAGAAAGCTGTTCAACCCCAGAAGTGTGACGGACCAACCTTGTTTGAACTTGTATTGCAGATGCTCGTAGTTAAAATCGTCGGTCAAGACTTGAGGATTCCACGTGTTGCCGCCGGCGGGATTTAAGGAAGTACGGCCGCCAGCGTTGCGCGCATCAGAATCGTCGTTTGTAACAGCCTAGTTAAGATGTGGCAGGAATTATAGGACGAGGGCGGCTGACGTAGTTGGGTCGATTGTATGGTCGTCGTCGGAGAAACAAGAAAGCGCAACTCCTTGCGCAACCCGGTGCCGAGAGCCGATTCCCGAATATCGCCGACATCATTTTCGCACGCCTTGCCTTCTGTCTCGGACCTGGACCATGACCTGCACAACGCCCACGACGCCGTCAGCATTGAAAGTCTTAGTCTACGACATCTGCGACTCAATTCAAAGCTGATTTACCCACTCATCCACCACTATACCAAGTCGAGTTCGTCCGAGTCATCGTTGCGCCCCGCCAAAGCCCCGACTTCGAGAACCATGACGAATGTTACTACAATCGAAGCCTTGGCCCTTGCGCACCCTACGTACATATTAAGTTGCCTATTCGGAAGCACGATTAAGGCGAACAATCAGCACGCCACTTGCCCAGCGTTTTTTTGACTCAAACTACCATGAGCACCCCGCCCGCACGAAAGCCTAAGCCTTGTGAGGAATATCTTTCTCGAATATCCTGATATCGTCACTGTGACTCCTTCTAACAACACTCGTTCCGTTATACAGATACTCCGAAGGATGACACGGCGGGGGTCAAGATCTGGAAGGTATACGTGGAGGAGGCGGAGAAGTACGACACGGCGCTTGTGGAGAGCTGGAAGAGCGATATGGAAGGTGTTCTCATTTTTGTGAGTCTCTCCTTGTCCTCGACTCGGAAGACAATTTGAAACGAACGGCCTTCAGGCCGGTCTTTTTTCTGCCATCCTTACAGCCTTTCTCATCGAAAGCTATAAAGCACTTACTCCGGATTCCGGAGACGAGATGAAAGCTGTCCTCATTCAGATACTATCCGTGCAGCTATCGGGAATCACCAACCGAACCTCCGTTGACTTGCCTACGCCGGAACCGTTCGTCGCTCCGACTTCATCCCTTGTTTGTAACCTCCTCTGGTTCATCAGCCTTGGCCTCAGTCTATCTTCTGCTCTCATTGCGACGCTCGTTGAACAATGGGCCCGGGACTTCAAGTATAAAACGGAAAGACGCTCTGCCCCCGTTGTCCGCGCTCGTCTATATTCTTACTTATACTACGGTCTGAAACGTTTCAACATGCACGCCGTCGTCGACATCATCCCTCTCCTCCTTCATGCCTCCCTCATCCTCTTCTTCGCCGGCCTCGTTGCTTTTCTCGTCCCAGTGAACAATGCAGTGATGATCTCCGTCGTTATTCTGCTCGGCATTGTGGTGATCGCGTACACGACGCTCACTGTACTCCCTCTCTTTTCCCGGCAGTCTCCGTACCAGACCCCTCTCTCCGCATTCCTTTGGCGTGTAGTTCACTTCACCCGCTCAATCTGGCAATCTGAGTGGGAGCGACGGAAGGCGCCCAATTCGATGGCGAATGCGATGAACGCAGCCGCCATCGAGCCTCCAGATTCAGAACAGCTCATGGCTTACGACTGTCGTGCGCTTGCTTGGACACTCGCGTCCTTATCTGATGACGAGGAGCTGGAGCCGTTTTTGGTGGGCATTGTGGACGCCCTCACGACCACCGATTCAAATACGAGATCATACTATCACGCACTCATTGGCCGTCTATTGCAAAGTTCAACCTTATTACTGTCGCGCGGAGTGGATTTCTGCCGCCGTTGCAACAGCACAGGTTTACCACCAGAAATGCAAGCCAAGCGACAGCTTCTCGCTTTGAAATCTGGCTGCGTGCTGGCAGCTGTGGCAAATGATTGCGACCTCAGATCCCATTGGGGACTACAGTCTGAACTCAGTTCTCTGCATCAACAACTCGACTTCATGGGGCACAGGCATTTCGTTGACTTCATGGTTCACGCCGCTACCCTTGACTCTCCCTCGCAATCTCACCAGGACCACACGGAGAAGCTCCTCTTTGGTTCGGAAGCGGTGACGTCGACTCCGGAAATCGCGGCAATGTACTCCAATGCTGTGAACACTGTCATAGATCGGTGTCGTGAGCTCGACAGCAACCTGCCTTACGTAGACAGCATTCTGGCGAGCTTACTGCGACCCCTGGCGCAGTTCGGTCCCAGCTCCAACGTCTCTCTGCCCACCAACCTCTCCTGTTATTTGTCGAAACCTTATTTCGATCACCACAAGTCCCTGATTGTCGAATATTGCGATAAATGGTGGTTGTGCTCCTGTCTGAAGATGGGGCTTGCTACTAGACCCTCTGATGTTCCTTCCGACACAACTGATCAGATCCTTAGAGCGATGTGGCGTGTGGTTGCCGCCTACTTGGACTACGAGGTCCGGTTCTTCGTGCCGACTCATCCAAGTCGATCCAAGCTGGCGGCTCTATGTCGGATCGCAGATAAACAAGCTATCTCAATCATCCCCTTGATTTATTTCATTCAAAACGCTGGGATAAGCGAGTCGTGGCTGGAATCTGATCCCCTAACTAACGTACGATCATTGCCCACGCTAACGGACGAGGAGTTGAAGCTAATATTGTCCGCTTCCGACATGCGCGTCGCCATTCTGGCAAAGTTCATCCGTCAAGCCGGCACTCTCCACACCCCCCCCATACAACGTGCACGAAACAATGTCCACTCTCATGCGTATCATCAGCGAAGACGGTGTAAACACCCTCCCATACAACGTGCACGAAACAATGTCCAATCTCACGCGTTTCATCTGTGAAGACGGTGTAAGTCAGCCTCAGCAATTGGACTTCGCCACGAGCTGGAAAACAGCGCTCCAGAACGACAGCCCAGAGGGATCCGAATTCCAAGCGACTTTGGTGGAGGTGATTGCAACCTGCCCCCTTCTCAGCGGGTATGTGGAGGACTCGGGCCTATTGTTTGTATTGTTATCCCGGCGGCGGTGGTTGAAAGATTCCGAGGCCGCGAAGGTATTTGTGGAAGGCGTTCGGCTCGCGGAAGGACGACAGGACATCGCGATCACTTCGACATCGAGAACGCAATTGGCAGAGATCCGCGAGTGTTTGATGAAGGTTGTGGGCACATAGGACTACATGTTGGGGGTCGGATCGCCGAGTCTGCGATCGTAACTGAGGGTGGCGATTCTTCGATTTCTTGAAATCAAAAGCTCTGAACATATGTATCTTGGTACTCAGTAATCGATGTGAATTTCTGTGCGCGAATTTCCAAAAAATTTCAAAATCGAAGTATGAGGAGCAGAGTTCCTGATACGCTGAATCTGATTGAAACGTTTAGTGTTATATCGAAGGACGGATATATACCAGAGGCCAAACACGAACGGAATGAGCAGGTAAAAATATTTTCGAGTGAGTGGTAAGAAGAAAAATCTAGTTGAACGGTGGAATCGGCAAGTGTGCGCCTGGTGAATTCCGGCGTATATGCGCCCGGGAAAAGAGATCCAGGCTACATACCTGAGCGGAGTTCACGGAGCGCAGTAGGACATTGAGATTCAGTTGAGCGATCGACTGGATGGGCAATTTACTTAGTTTGTCCAGGATGGGAGAGAGTCCAGATGCGCTTACCTTAGCAGAAGGAACCGAGGTCTAAAAGGAAAGAAAAACAATGCTTTGCCATAGCTAGGGTTGAGCCTCGTATCAACTGAATATTAGTTATGTATTGTGAATCCTGGGATCGATTCTACTGAGACAGGCCTGCAGGTCAGTTTGACGGAATGCGTGGTCACTCTCTACCTTGAATTAGAAAGAGAGAAAAGAACGAAAAGATGGGGAACCCACTGGTTCGGAGCCGCATAGACAAAGATGGCCGGCAGAGGGTCTCAAGAGAAGGATCGAATGAGTCAAAATACTGGAGAAAAACGTTTACCGTGCCATAAAAACGACGAAAGAGGTTGGAGAGATTGAACTGCTCCAGCATCGAGATGAGCTGTTTGATTGAGTCAGGGGTGCATTCTGTGAAGGGCGCGGCAGCGATAGATGTACGAAGATAGAAGTAGCTCGAACTTCAGGCCTAGCAGTGTTGAACACACGATGAGAAGAAAATAATCAGCAGCGGTCGATCGATGGTTCACTAAGTAGTCGATGCGCAAAGCAAGACTTGAGAAAGGAAGAGGGATAATGAAAGTACGATAAAAATGCCGACGCACTTAGTGTCTCTGAGGAGCGAAATATTCAATAATTTCAATTCGGGACTCGGAGGTAAAACGGACTGACAATGTACCGGGTTAGTGGAACTAGCAGAAGAGGTTCAGTATCAGATGCTGTGTAGGTCGCTTGTTAGTTGGGAAGAAGTGAGGTGCGAGTTGGAGGTAGTGGTTGAAGACAGGGAGGGCTTATGGCAGACATAGTGTGCAAAAAGTTCTCGTCGACAACCTTCCCATTTGTGTTAAATTTGCGGCAACTTCGGGCGTAGCGACAACTTGGGCGAGATGCAACTTCCAATTCACCGACTACAAATTGCCGCAACTCTAAGCCGAGCAATGTTCGGAGGGGGCAACTCTTGGATACATCTTCAACTCTTCATGGTGCAAGCTCTGTCTCAAGGAAAGAAATTCCGGGAATAAGTGAGCTCTATTGATTGATTATCATATTTGCTGTCGAAAATTACTTATCATACATTGTTTCAAGGATCATGCAAGCTTTCGGACCAACAATAAATCCGCAGGTGACAGCCCAACAATCTTGTAAAGTGGTTGGTAACTCTGTGTCTGTGACTTCACGACAATATCAGATTCCTGAAACATACGCTAAACCAGGTAGTAAGTTTTTCGCCTCAGGATTTTCGTTGAAAAAGTTTGCCAGCAAAGGAAGTAACTTAGAAGTTTCGTCCGCTAGCCTCTAGGAGGTGGACTCAATAAGTCAGCCCCTGGCAAGCATGAAAGGCACGGAGTTACTCATCAGTTTCATAGGATTCATAGAATCTCGGCAAACCACTCACATTTGTTCAGTGTTCAAGATCAAACAGACTAGTATCGGTGCATGGGGGTGGTCATTGAATAATTTATCATTACTTTGGTTGCTTATCTTTCCCGCAGAGTACAGCTCTAGACCCTCGATTCAGGCACGGTGGTCCTTGTGAGCTCAATATCTCCTACATTTCTGTGTGACCGAATGGTGCCGAGCTATCATATCACCGGCAGATTGCTTGAAAACGGACCGGCAGTGATGGCCATCCCATCCATCATCGCCGGATCGCTGGACTACAGAATGCCGTGCTTGAAGTTGCAGCAAACCGTTCCGAAGTTGTCATGAACAGAGTTGAAGTTGCTCCAACCATCAACTTGCACATACCAAAGTTGTTCTTTGCATGATCCAAGTTGCACAAAAGTTGAAGTTGCATCTCAGTGAAGTTGTTCAATTTTAGGCGAAAAATCCCCGCTAACCTGAAAATACTTTTTGCACAGTATATCGCCCAGAAGGGCTCGGCCTAGAAATAGCCGAACCGAAGCAACGTGATCAATTTCCACGTTTGTCTTTTCACGTTGCCGACCACAACAACGTCGTCTTCTCATTCTCGCCGCTCCTTCGTCGCCGTGCGCCGATTTCTCCACACCTACTCCCTCAAGCTAATCTAGCCCCCCATGCATCAGTTGCCGCCTTCATCCAGCCAATTCTCGCAGGCCTTATCTGGCTACTTTTGACGTCGCTGGGTGCTCGATATGAATCGATGACTGCGCTGGCTGTTCTCACTCGACGATGACACCCTCCTTACGACTCGGCGGGCATTCAAGGTAGTGCTTTTCGTTCTCGTAGCTCTTCCTAGAGTATACACCGCTGACATACTCTTCTTGCTTTTACTTGAAGCCGGATTCGTATTTCCAGCACGAATGCATTCTCCCCGCTACGCCAACGCGTGATGGGTCGACAAAGCTGCACTCGTCACGCTGCTCATCATCCAGAAATTGCGCGCAATCGACGTCTCGACTGCATTGATTCCTTCTCCCTGGCTCGGTTTCGTATGAATTCGGAGGGTCAGGCCTCGGGGTACGGATTTTCACGTTGTCTGGACGTTATGCATATGCAGGTGAGTGCAAGCTTCGCTTCCGTGTTCAGAGAGGCTCACTTATCCGACTTCGATCCCAGGATAGGGTATGCCTCCAGCTGTCGCTCTGCTTCTCGTAGACTGTGCGCCCCAGCAGCCACCGTTCTCCCATGCACGCCGAACTCCGCCGTCGCTTTGACCAAGTAGACGCTCGCTCGCCGAGAGGTGTAGGTAAGTTCCTCCCCTTCTTCCTTCTTTTCTTATCTTCCGCTCTCGCATCGCTTATTGACGACCTCCACGCACAGTACATGGTGCGCACGATTGGAGGACTCCAGGGCCATGGTGGTGCGGCGGATGGGGATGATGCGTACCCGGAGAAGAAATTCGCAGCGGAGGAGGAAGAGGTGTCAGAGACACCGAATGATGAGCGGGATGGTACGTCTCCTCGTGGGTGCGACAACATATGAGTGCTGACTCTCGCTTTAGATGGAGACGGATTCGGGTGGCAGGAGACGTCTACTTGGGACTAGAACGGCTGCGCACGATCGCGAATTGTTGCCCTAGTCAATCACGCCGCGGGTATGTATGTATCTTCGTCCCGTTCAGCGCAACTCGTATACGTGCTGACCTACCTTAGAAAGCTCTAGATGCTTCGCCATCGGCCGCCCGCGTCGATGCTCCTCGCCGCCTGCATCGATCTGGACGTCGCAGATACAGCTAGAGAGCGGATGGGGACGGGGCACTGGGGTGAGGTCACGACGACCAGGTACGCTGGTCTCGTCGGAATTAGGCCCGTCTGCCGTTCGCGCTGCTCCTGCTGACGATGTCTCTCCTCCACTAGGTCCACCGCACCCCCATTGGTTATATCCCCGACTTCGTCGTTACCCGCCTTAGCGTCGGTGCCTGCTGGAGGCGTTGTCGTCTCTGCAGAATCGGTAGGATCGGTAGAGCAGAAGGTGGTGGAGAAGGAAGTGTTGCAATGAAGGGACGATGTGGGGGCACCGAGGGAGGTCGACAGAGAAGGGGGGAGTGCTGGTGGGCTGATAAGGAGGATAGATGACTACGATAGCATGCGTGGATTTCCTCCTACGACGATGCTCGGGAGGTGCAGGTCAGTCAGGCTTTCCTCTCGCGGCGTCGTGCATGCCCTGATGAACGTATTCACCTAGGCATCCGACTGTCGAAACTCGCCAAGCTTCCACCCACACTCGTCGCGTTCCCACTGCCACAGTATTGCTCGCCTCCAGTATCGCCGCAGCTGCACCTCGTCGAAGAAGCCCTCTATCGCATGCGCATCGGCGCCTTTGCTGCCGGGACTCGGCTTCCACTCATATCGTCCCGCTGCCGTCGCCCGCGTTTCATGCAGCTCCCGCTTTGACGTCCGTGCCCTTCACCGGCATCGCTATCTACTCTGCGTGCAGCGCCGAAGTCGAAGTCTGAAATCGCTCGTCCTCCTGTCGGTGGCTTGATCGACCGAGATCCGACCCTTTGCGAAGCTGACGCATAGTGCGCCAGCACTCTGGTCTCCGGTGTTGCGGGATCGGAAACGGAGTGTGCTTGGCGGCTTGCCCCCAAGCTTGAGGACAAACGCGCTCGCCGCTGATTCGCCCATGGTATCGCTGGATGACGCGAGGCTGGCTCAAGACAGTCAATGCTCCCTGCACATGTTGGATTGGGACTCGCGCGACCCGTGCCAACGCTCGCGGGTGTATGAGGCGAGCTCCCGTCCGCTGCTGGGATCTGCGCCTCGAGCCGAAATTGGGCGTGCTGGATATTTATGTCACTTTTCTTCGGCACTTGTGACCTCGATGTTATCTCCCGCATGTTTCTCGTCACATCCCTCGCGTGCTTGACACCCCGCTATTTCGTTCGTGCTCCCTCACCAGGATGTTTTCGTTTTTGCCTCCTTCCTGTTTAGGAAGCTACTTGATTTTTTTATTTGGTGTTGTTGAATGATCAAGGCAATCGACCTTTTCCATTGCGTTCTTCTGTGGCTTTTTCCGTCCGTGCTCAGTTCATGTTCTGACTTGATCCGCTGTACGAGTCTGACGTTGACATTCCCAAATTTAACGTATCACCTTTATCCTAAGTCTTATCCTTTAGATTTTAAAATTACCTCAAATTCGATAATGCCTCTCTCCTGCGTTTAGATAACATTCTCGCGGATGTCGACGCGCCACGGCTGCCCACCCTACAATTATTGGTTTCGTGAGCTTCAGAAGCGTCTGAGTCGGAATTTCGCGAGATGATGAATGGATTGAAGGATTTGTTGCCTCGGTTGTCTGAGAGAGGATGTTTGAGATTGAAGTATATTTACGGTACGCCGAGTCTTCTCGCCCACATTTTATGCAGGTGTTATTGTGAAGGATATTTGATGGTGTCGTACATAACTAGGCCAATGGTTAGACGGTTCGGACTCGGAGTTGGGGATTGGCTGGGGAGGGAATTAGCGCTAGGTAGTTTTACAGCAGAAGAGGACAGTTTTGAACGTCGCTATCAATACTGGAGTAAAGAGGTTGGAGTCAGTGTTCGGATATCTCGCATCTATTTTTGCCTGCACACTGGCAGGCTAAGTATAAGTACTACTAAGGAATCTCCTTCATCAGTTCGACGGGTTTCCGAGTCCAAAGCGTTGTCGGCAACTCAAAGAGGCGCGGCCTACAACGGCAACTGCTTCTCATTCGATTCTCCCTCCCTGCTCAGGCATCCATGAAACCGAGCTCGAGCCCTCGAACTCCCACCCCACCGAAAGAGTTGACTCGGCATCGTGGTCCGAAATCAGAAAGTGCCTCCGGCCGATGATCGATGATCCCCGATCTTTCATTTTGCCTCCCACCACCACCTCCGACCGACAACAGGGTCCTCATGCTCATCCCCTTGTCAGTCCCACTTCACCCCGGCAACTCCACCACCCCACAGATACATCTATGCGTTGGTCCCGAGTCCCGACAGACTGACGCGAGCGCTACTTATGCCGAAGCTCCTTGCACAATCCGGTGAGTGTCTTTCTTCAAGCCCACGCATGCGACATAGCTTCATTGGTGCGAAAATTCATTCTCGTGGTATCTACCTATGCCGGAATTGCTATGCTAAATCAAGGCTTATCCTTTGAAATTGCCAGTTCATCAATATGCATCAATCTTCGTCAACGTTCAGATTTCGAGAGACTCCCGCCTAGACCGTGAGTCCGGATCGAGATATGGCCGTTCTCCGACACTAACAACTCGATCTCCTTGACGTAGACCAGCGTAATCGATCCTGTTCAACACCCGGCTTCTCAGCATCGTATGTCACTGGGCATAAGGATCTGATCCAACTCACGTCGCAGTGTGCATTGTGCACCGATTGTCCCAAATCGCTACGTCGTTCTTGCTCCACCGGAATCGGACTTGGAGATCATGATTCTCGGAAACATGCCTTGCAAGGTACGCCAAGACCTCATTCGATTCATCTTCCGTTAGCTCAAGAATTCTAGTGGTGTAGCTGACGAATGTTCTCAGAATCTCAACAAACGAGGGGCGATTACCAGGGGTGAGTCGGTCCACGTACAACTTGTTAACAAATAGTGTCTTGAACCCTGTAACAGGATGCGAGCGGATGACGGGACTGTTTCGGAGCATCAGTGCTGAGAGAATGCTGGTGGCAAGCACGAACTGAATAGCCTGTAAAGCGGCGCCGATATTCTCAGGTGAGCCTCGAGGGCCGTAAACCGCGTTGTCTTTGCACTTTGCGAGCTTCAATTTTATCATATATGAGCTCCAGATCCTGACACGACTCATTCTGAATCGAATTCACCTCTTCACGAATGCCCTTTGCATCGTGCAAAGCCGTCAATCCTTCGAGAAATCTTCTATAAGCCGGCGAGAGTTTATCGTAAGCCTCGTATCCGCTAAATATGGTTCAGACTATTGATATGAATAAGAACATATCTCGGAAAGGACAATCACCTGGCCCACTGTGGTGTAAATCGACTGAGAGGTAGGATCGATACCAGAGTTAAATGGACAGAGGCGTACCAAGGTATCACCACCGACTGTAAAGTTGTAAGTGAATTAGCGTTTGGATGGAAGTGGATCTCTTACTTGGGGGAAGCGTGTGTAATTTGAGGATCTGTAAGCACCGGAAGAGTATATCAGCCCTGGGGCCGATGCTGAATATGCTTCACTTACCGCATAATCGGACGGCACGGGTTCGAAAGAGGTGTCGGAATGCCACCTGAATTCACAAAGTAAGTATCTTGTCAACCGTACCCCCACACTGACTCACCCGTCGCTTGCTCTAGCCGTCTCACTGAACCCCGTTCGCGAAACGCCGCTGCGATGAGACAATCTCAGAAACCTGAATGTTTCAAATCACAAAGCTTTAACGTACCCTTCAGACGATATGCTCGAGATATCCTGCGGTAATGTATCCTTGCTCTTGATAGTGTCCGAATAATCGTTCGGATAGATGTGAAGGGTCGAAGTTGCGGGTTTCCCCGCCAGCTCACCCAACCGCTTCCCCAACTCCCTCTGCTGCTCGGGACTGATATCCTGTTCGTGGAAGAACAGGACTCCGCGGTGAGAGACGAGTCTAGCAAGGTCCCTCAGCACATCGTCCGAGTTTGAGAGGCGGAGAAGGTTTGAGAGTTGAGTGGTCTTGGGGAAGCGTGTGCCAATAGCGGGGGTTTCGTCAATACGTTCGAACGGAGCGAGAGCGGGGAAGGGATGTGGTCGTGCGACTGTGGCGAGCGAGCGCCAGGACGTGGGTACGCTGAGATGCTGAGCTCGTGCTGCGAGCAGGGAAGCTATACGTTTGGTTTGGCCGAGGCGCAGAGAAGCTGAATACATTGTAGGTGGTGGCTCGATCCTGATGACACTCGACCCTTAAGAACCATCGGATATCCTCGTATCTGCTCACTTGTTTTCTCCGAGGCGCGTGGATATTTCGTATAGAATCGTGAACGATGTTTCAACGCTGGCAAAATTATCTTATCAATTAACAGGTGACGGGTATCCACCCCACACCATGTCTCCTCTGTACTCCATGGCTGGCGTATTTATGACTCACTCATGGGGTACCGCGTCGCTGTTCATCGGTACTTCAACTCTCCGCCGTATCGCCATCGCAATGCCCGCCCTCCACGCACAGGAGCACGGACAACACGGGGTCTCCCTTCCAGACAGACACGGGAATCGTAACACCGAGTAAGAGTGCGGGGGGCCCGGGGCAACACAACTCCCGCATGTAATGTCACCTCTACCTTCTGGCACGCAAGGAGCGCTCATTAAGTGACAGTAAGCTCCACGCTCTGCTCATTCAACGGCTAAAATTCTAATTGTATTATGCTTGAACAGCTTAACATTTGACAGCTCCTAACACACTCGCCCGACAGTTCATCGTTACCTATCAATCAGGTCATTCCTCTTGCGAAAATAATAGGAATTATGTAGTGTCACTCGGAGGTACTGTAGCCCTCGTGGAGTATTCCTGACCTTCTCTTCTGATTAGCAACTTACGGCCATTATGATGCCATTCAAGTACGTGCTTTCGCCGAGGAGGAGCTATCTTACTTTTCTACCCTCACATTCAGTTAAGCCCATACCCAGCGCTACCACTTTCCTCCTCGAGCTAGCCAGATTATGGAAGAACTCAAACATGACATCGAGTCATCCCTCAATGCGCCGCAAACCATTTCTGACTTCTCCGACCAAGTTGCGCAAGAGAGTGGGAGGGATATTCAGTACAGGACTTGCTCTTGGCAAAAGGTATCGTATTGCTTGCACGTTTCTTTGCCTTGACATTTGACGTTGTTCAACTGTCGGTCGTTACTCCAACTTCTAACAGGCGGCCTGTCTCTTGTTCTCCGCCTACGTCTGCCTTGCTATCTTGGCTTTTCCCTGGTGCGTTCCCTTATCACCTTGGGAAACCAATCACTGATTCTGAATGTGAAGGTCTTACGCGATTCTCGGGTTAGTCCCGGGGGTGCTGGTTACGATAGGCGTAGCCGCGTCGGTTCAATACACCTGTCAGTTTTCCGTTTGTTCTCTCAGTCTTTCTCATGATATATGTTCAGCGCTCATACTGTGGAGATTTTGTATGGAGCATCCGGATGTTCGCAGCGTTTGTGATATCGGACGCATTATATTTGGTGGAGAGTGGGGGTATACTGCAACCGCAGTAGGTTTCATATTGAACAATACATTCATTCAAGGTGCGGCAAATCGCTTTGAGATTCGAAACACTGAGTAATAGGATGGATACAGCGCTTGAATGCTTGGCTGGGGCAAAATTACTGAATACGCTTGTTGCGTCCGGCGGCTTTTGCACCGTTGGATACAGGTGACTTTCATTCAGAATCCCTCTCGCTGCAGAGCTGAGCTTCGATCCGTAGCGCAATCGTTGCCATACTCTGTTTCATTTTGAGCCTCCCGCGCACTCTCAACCAGCTCAGCGGCTTAGCCACTTTCAGCGCTGTTACGATGGGCATCTCGGTTTTGCTCGCTGTGATTTTCTCGGGCATTCAGAGCGAGCCCTTTGGGTACATTGAGGGAGAGGCGCCGCTTGTAACAGCGTTCCCCGTTTCCGGGACAACCTATGTATCTGGTAAGACTTAGTTGGCGCCGTTGTCGCCTGATGTTCGACTCTGATTGCATTGTAAAGGAATGTTAGCGTTTCTTAACATTACCCATGCTTTGATTGGACAGACCACAATTCCCTCGGTAAGGTGCTTTCTCGTTGTCTCATTCGTTTACGCTCATCGGCGTCAAAGTTTCTCGCGGAGATGAAAAATCCAAAGGACTTTCCAAAAGCATTATGGGCTGCCACGATCGGCGAAGTCGTTTTGTTTATTTTTTGGTGAGTTTTTCTCTAACACAGCGTGAACTCCATTGAGACTTTGTCGAAGCGGAAGTATAATGTATCGCTATCGTTGGTTCTTTTATCAATGTCCGTTGCGATTTCATTTTCTCCTGACGTTCATCCAGTTGGGAACCAATACGTGACTTCCCCGGCATATGGCTCTTTACAACCTGTGTACAAGAAAATCGCGTTCTGCTTCGCAATTCCGAGCATAATTTACCTCGGTTCGCTATACGCCGTTGAGTCCTTCGAGCAATCTCATAATGCGGTGATGTTTACTGAACCTGATTCAGTCAGTCTCTGCGCGTTTCATCTTCTTGCGCATATTTGATGCAGACTCGAAGCACACGCATTCCAATACCCTCATCGGATGGGGAACATGGATCGGAATCATCGCCGTGACCTGGGTATTCGCCTTCATACTGGCGGAAATAATCCCATTCTTCCCGCAAATGATTAGTACCATCTGCTCGCTGTTCAGTGAGTATTCTCGCTATATGATAATCTAAATTGACCTAGTGCATCCCATCCTAGATGGATGGTTCGGCTTTATCTACTGGGCTATGGCATATATGATGCTATACCCTGGAAAGAGTAAATGGGCCGGTCCGAAACGCAGCCTGGAAACGCTGTTCAATTATTTCTTGATTGTTTTTGGGCTGTATATTTTGATAGCTGGGACATACGTACGTTTCATTCCGATTTTTTTTCGCAAAGGCAGCTGAACCTAGATATATTTATTTCCAGGTGTCTGTTCAGTCTATCATCGACAGCTATCATGCATCGGAAGTGGGGACGGTGTTTAGCTGTGCGTCGAACGCGATATAAGATCACCTGTTGGAAATTGGGATATTGAATACGCCAATACGGAGGGCTCCTGAAAAACGGAAAGCAGGAAACGGCATACTAAGGCATAGATAAATGCTTTTGAGCAAAGAGAGTTGAGATCGAGGGGTATCCAAGACGAGAAACCCACTCAAGTAGCACACCATGACGCGTCAGATTGTACAGGGTCGAAGTTAGAGCAATGTTAGAGAGACCGTCTGCGAGAGAGACACCATGTTTGTATTTGGTAAGTAGAGCTTTGGATCGTTTTGACCATCTAATAATACACCTGAGAGCCTCTCTGGATTTGCCAGTGTGAACCGATGGAGCCAAGCGGTGACCGGTGGTAAGAGCGAAAGGAAGAGGGTCACAGAACAGGTAACGTCGTTACCATCACATGATGGTGACGGTCACGTTTTCGCCTTGTCCTCCTCCTTGATGGTCCTCACACGTAGCGCCGCCAAATCACTTAGGTCGATTGTGCGGTGGCTCCCAAATGAAATCTTATCACTTATAATGTGCCAAACTGGTCAGCAAGACCTCATCACCCTCTGTAGGACGTCGCGCTTGATGAAAAACCTGGCCACTCCTGTTCTCTACCACTCGATTGTTCTGTGCAGCGGCATTCAGATAGGTCTTTTTGTGGAAACAATGGAGATACAAGTGACAGCTGCCCGTCTGGCGCGCTACGTCAGACGGATAACATTTAGCGATCCAGCTTGGGACTTGTAAGACATTTCGCTTAGTTAGTTTTCGTTCTCTCAAAATGCTTGGATAGTGTCTTGACCTTACTTCCTACACTGGTCAAACGGCTACTGACTGTTCTACGTCTCCTCAATCAACTCGAATCCCTCGACTTCGGACCCTTCAGCCATCGACGCTTCACCGACTTCCTAGAGCACGCCCACTTCCCAAATCTCCTCAAATTCTCGCATCTCGTCGAATGCGCGGATACTTCTATCACATCATTTGTTCAGCGACACCACGCGTTGACCGACCTCACTCTCCCCACCACTTTCGGCCAAAACATGCAAGTAGCGAGCCGCGTACTCGACTTGCCTTGTCTGCAGTTTTTCTGCGGGCCCGCCTCTGCGTTATCGGCCTTGAAAATAAACCCAGACTGCTTCATCGAGCAAGTTGCTCTCATCTTCGCGTCCGCGGATCGTGATCTTGACGAAGGGTTGCGATTGTTGAGCCCTGTGGTGGAGTTGCAGAGGATTGTCTTCCTCCCAACGACCATGGTACTGGATCTCGAGCTTCTCGAGGCGGTGGCCGTGCATCTCCCGCGCGTCGAGCATATCTTCATCGAGCGCAAGCTCTCGCCATCCCCGACACCGTCTATAACTCGAGTTTGTTTTCATTTACATCGTGAATCCATTTATACTGGCTGATTTACATGTCAATCAGGCCAACGCGCCGTCTTTCGTGCCCAACCTACGGAAATTCCCTGAACTCTCCTTCCTGAGCTTTTCCAACGAGCCATGCGACCCTCTGGAACCTCATCATCTTGAGACTATGTCGTTGTGGACGTCAGCGTGCAAAACGTTATGTGCATTTAAATTCAGTGAGTCGATTTCTTCCGTCGATGGGACATATTACTCATGCCTGCGCTAGATGGAAATTTGTGGGGACGGGAGCCAGTCAAAGGGACTTTGCTACACTTGAATTCATTCACGTCTGTCGACTCATAACACGCCGTATTTCATTTGATACTGGGTTCATACAAAGCTAGATTGATTCTCGGCTCTCTTCACGCTTAACCAAATTCATCCCTCATCCAACGAAGCACCCTCAATCCTTCTTCACAACCACAATCGTAAACCCATTAACATGATTCGGCATCCGATGCGCCGGCATGTTCCTCTGCCCAGGCCGATGAAACGGATTCGTCTCAATCCCCAAAACATACTCCCACATCATCCTCTGCTTCCCACCCGCCGCTGCGCCGCGCATACCCAACATACTAGCTGTATGCTCCGCCGACTGCTCCGCGTACTCCGACACGCCGAACGGAATCTGGCTGCGATGCGCTTCCTGGATGACGGGCAGCCATTCGGGGTAGGACGCGAGGCCGGCGTTGAGCGCGATGAGGGCGTCGGGGGCGGGGAAGGGAGAGGAGGTCTTTGCGGACCAGACAGTTGAGTCGGCGCAGAGATGGATGGCAAGCGTGGAGCCGCCACACTCGGTTGGGGCGGTATATTCGAATATAGGGGGTTTCGTCGATTTCTTGGAAAGAGAGGATTTGGCGACCAGGGAAGAGGGTTTGGATTTGGCTGCTGCGACGAGGGTGACAGGGGCGGAACCGAAGATGATGATGTTGATGTCGTGGTAGGGGAGGAGGAGGGCGAGTTCGGCGAATCTGAGCATGGGAAGGTTAGCGAGTGTTTGTGTGAGGAAGACAGAACGCACATTGGAAGGTAGTTGAGTTCGACTTCCGCTCCGAGAAGGTGGATCGATAGAGCACGACGCTTGTTCGGGGAAACACGCGCTGCACTGCTGACCTCCAAACAATGTACGAGAAGACGATACACCGTCAGAGGGAAGGTCATCAGCAACGCCGCAGGCGACGCTTTCGGAACCTTTCGCCACGCGTACCACGCGTCCCAAGAATCCAACGTCGACGTCAACAACGCAGGCCTTTTCTCCGCACTCGGAAAGTGCAGGTACGGTATGAACGCCTCTTCAAGCTTCCACCCCTCAATATCCGTGAGATGTTTTGACTGCAAGAGATCCGCGCCGTCCATATGGTGGAAAGCAGAAAACAGCTCGCGTACGGCGGCGGGATAGGCTTCAGGATGGTGTTCCTTTTGATGGGAATGTGAGACAGTGCCGCCCCGATGGCTCCAGTAGCCGGTGCCTGTACCACCCAGAACGCCGAATCGCGCACGGGCGATGTCGAGGTTGAAGGTCCCGTCGGATTCGAGGCGGCCCCAGGGGAAAGACTTGACGATGCTATCGTAGTAGTAGCGCCGTTCCATGTGACGCTTGAAAACATGAGGAGGGATATTGGAAAGATCATCTTTGGACGTGACTCACCTTGTTGTAGGAGCAGAGGCTCTTATGAATGGGGGGAGGTCCTGTCTTCCAGTGTTTTGCGGCGCACTGAGACGTCGATTGACTGAGTTATATGTTGACATCTGAACTGTAAAGGTGCGCACCTCTTTCCCGCAATAGATTATAGCTTTGCAAGCCGAGCATCGAAGGACCTGAAAGCCACAAAGAAAGGTGGTGAAAACAAACGAAAATCGATGCAGAAGAACGGATGTACCTTGTAGACCGGTTCCCGACACACAAAACACGTCTTTCGCGCGTCAGATCTACGATACCGATACAACACCGTTGCCAGTCAAACTCACCGCCTCGACGCTATAGTCATATTCGCTCGTATCTGCCGTTCCGTTCTTTTCTGCTTCAATGAGAGCCTTGGCGGATTCTTCAATGCCGCCGAAGAATATTTCAGGAATGAGTTTGTCGATGGCCATTGTGGTGGTGGGAAGGAAGTGAAAATTTCCGGCATCGGTCAAAGATCAACCAAAACGTGACCGTGGAGCTGCCGATCCCACGCTGTGCGTCATAGTTCGGAGTTTCAGCCGAAAGCCACCAAGGTAAAGTTAAGTCTCCGTTCACCCGAACTTCAAGTTCGCTCCAAGAGGCATGTAGGGTTGCATTTCTGATCGCAAGTCTGGGGAGATTCACATAGAGCTTCCGGTAGTTTTAAGTTGAAGAAATTGTGATTTTAATTTTCAATAAATCTTGGATTCCCACTTGAGATTGTTGTTCGAAACTATTCGGTCTTTGGATTCAGATTTCGTCCCCCTTCGCCTTAATTGAAACCCTATCACGCCGAATCTATATAGTGAATGCATTGTGAATTAAAAGATGGAGAATCATGAATACGCCTCCACGACATCGATCCCCGCAAGCTCCTCAACCTCCCTCCAAATTTCAGGCAAAGCATCCTTCAACTTTCCGACATCTGCGTCGTTCGGCAGCCTACCAGCAATCCCTACAAGTCCCTCCAACACTTCGGGTTTATTGCTTCGCAACAAAAGAGGAAATTCCGCCCCGCCCGGCGCAAGACACACCACATGCATCTCCCTCGTGCCAGTGGCCGTACGTTGGCCGTATTCATGCGAAGCGAGCGATCCTTCCCATTCTTCTATCGGCGCGATTTTGGGCGTGCAATATCCCGCGACGTATTCCATAAGGACGCAGTAATCCGTGGTTCCTGTACGGTGGATGTATTCGAGTTTTTGTAGCAGTATGGGGAGTTTGTGTTTTCTGTAGGTGTTGAGGATCAGTGTGAATCGAAAACGGGTCGTTCGGGCGTCGGGGATGATGCCTACGATGAGTAGGGCATTTAATATACAGGAGACCATCGAGCGAATGAGGTGAAAGGGGGCTTACTGGAATCTTTTTGAATGGAATTACACATGTAGCGATGGTTGAATTTGCGCCACGAAATCTTCTGGCATTCTGGCGAGCAATAGAACGTGTGTTGACACGTGCCGCAACGTCTGAGGCTCGCTTTCGGTACGTTGATTACACCACACTAAAACGGAGGAAGTTATGTATGAATCAGGATTTGTTCTGTCGCGAGAGAAAAACCTGTTCCACGCACATCGAAATTATCGCACGATCGAATGCCAAGCAAATTGGAATCGAAATCCTTCCGCAACTCCGTTCTTTCTTGAGCCAGTGACACAATCCCCCGCCAATCCTTTCCAAATCTAGACTTCATGAACCCTGTCGAAGGCAGCATCATCGTAACGCTCGGGAGCTCGGACATGAAAACCGGGAGAAAACAGTAACTGAACGTCGAGGTAGTCAGATCCGCCAGTATACGACTGAGTGATTTCCCAGTGTACGGGTCTGTGCCATACTTCCCTCCGCATTGGAAGACGGCGCTCAGAAGTCCGGCGTTGACTGCTTTACCCCAGGATGCAGAATTCACTTTGCTCAATGACGCGGAAAGGATATCCGCACACAGAGAGATGCTGGATTGAAACGGTGTCGTGACAGGTGCGTTGGGGCGTGCGAGGTATGATATAGCATAGATGAGCGTCTGGACGATGCCCGCGCGGTCGAGAGCAGCGCGAGAGACGAAATGGTCGTAGCAGATGAAGGATAGCGTGCTGTCAAGGGAGAGGAGGAGCGAAAAGTCGCTTTCCTTTTGGTCGGTGAGCTTCATTATGCGGAGGAAGAGGTTAATCGTCCGGATTAGAAGCCGCGCGAATTCGTATTTCCCGCCCGCCCCGTCGACAAATGCGTTGGAATAATCGGGTGAGTCGTGTGCGGATAGGAAGGATGTGATGGACTGCAGCACCTGGCGACAATGATCATTGTCCATGGCCACCTGGTCGTTTTCGCAGACAGTCACCAGACGATTCCAGGTCTTTCCGATGAAATGGACAACCTCCGCGTCGGTGTGAAGCCACTGGCGGCCCTCGTGGTCATGCAAGAAATAAAGCACACTTTTCAGCGGCACACATTCCCAGAAAAACATGCCGCTGTCCACAGGGACGTATTCGTGGATATCCATGAATTGAATCCACGCCCAGATGCGCGGCGTGAGTTCGATCAGAGCGGGAGAGGTGTAGATTTGGGTGCAGCAGGTAAATAGCGCGAACGCGTGCCCGACGCAACAGACGCGAGTGCGGTAGAGGGGTTCGGGGGTTGTTTCCGGATTCGGGAGGTTCATTGGGTCACCGAGGACAGCGTAGACGACAGGGAGCAGGGAGCGTGCAGTGTAGCCTTGATCGCGGGCTTGAATGCATTGGACGACGAGGCGTCGGAGGGAGCAGGACGCCGATTCTGGCGAGGTCGAGGGTGAGAGTACGGTCTTGGCGTGTCTCTGCAAAGAAATACGTCGTGGAATCAATTTTTTGCGACCGTACATTACGAGAGCCAATGCTCACCCTGATAGCGAGTGGGAGGGAGGAGAGCTTTTCCTCAGATAGATCAGGATGCATGGCGTTCTGGTACTTATACAAGTCTGTGTATCAGCCAAAATTCAGGTCCAACTCGAGAAAGTTGAAAGGGTATGAAACCTACTGTGTGCGCTGATTTGTACGGCTAAAAATGCAGGATATGTGGATAATATGATAGCTAAGTGAATCGGCCCGGGGTTGGCAGAGTTGGCGTGAGGCTCCGAGTCTAAAGACCGCAGTCCGAAGTTCGAACAGTCTGATCACGGCGCGAATGAAAGAATAGTTTGTGAGAGCAGCTCCTAAACGACTCCGAAAACCGTAGGGAAATGGAACCGGTTGGGCGGAAATCGAAGCGATGTTGCCAGTAGGAGTCAAAAGCAAAATGGCTCTCAGCCACCATCAGCGTGACCATCACATCGTGATGATCGGCAATACTCGGACTTGCCTCTTTCCCTCCACTTTCATCTTGTCTTCGTCTGCTGGTGCTTGATGTGCACAGCGCAAGGGTTTCTGCCCTTCTCATTTACACAGTGATCCAGTTTGTGTCGTCTTCGATTCGCCGGCTCATCTCGAATATGATCGCCTCCTGCTGCAAGCGCCCAGTAAGTACTAGTGCATTCCCTTTCCTCACGAGTCCCAGTCTGATTTTTGTTCCGAGATTTATTTCGGTAATTACATAGAGTCGGACCCTCCTTCTTAGGACTTTCGACGGTCAATATTTCAACCCGCAGAAACTTCGATTTCCTGGGCCAAGCAGATAGTCTACTCAACCGAACTTCAAATTTCAAGCCTGCAATTCGCTCGTGCGTACTGACTGGTCCATAAACTCAGTATGGCAACGAAACCTAGCCTAAAAGCTTTTCACAAATCAGAACATCAGCTAGCCGGTGTCTGTCAATCGTAGTCTGTTCCTGAATCACCACGAACCACACTGAGAATCTCTCTGGTTTTCCCTTGATCGATCCTTCACAGAATACTCGACGCATCATGAAATGAATTCCTTACAATACCAGCGCCCCGCTTCCTCTCTCTCGCCTCACCAAAGCTATGTAGATGTTTGAAGGTAAAAACTGTAACGTGAGTCCAACCAGTTGGCGCGTTGCCATCACGACATCTGACATTAATTTTTAAACCCTTTACTTATAGACATTTGGGCCTAACCCGTAGACTTTTTATGTCTGCAAACGCGCTCCTCGGTCGACGCTTCGGTTTCCCTCCATTGCGCAGCTATGTGGCTTGCCTTCACGGTCGTCGCCGCATTCCTCTCATCAGCACACTGTGCTGGGAGCGGTCTCCTGCTGCCCATGATGATACCCGGGGCACCGCTCGCCTCCCACAGCGCATCCGTGTCGCCCAATTCCTCTGCTGGTCCACTGGCACCACCCACAACTTCTTCAGCCAAATTCAGTATCTCTTCCGCCGCATTTCCCACTGAAAGCGCAACTATCTTCGGATCTCGGTGTGAGCGGGGAAGATGCCATCGGAAGGGGAAGGCATGGTGGTGGTGGACAAGCAAGGATGGATGACTAAGCTAATACATCATGATCTAGCTAAGCGTCCTGATCTCACTACTACATCTAACCACCCAACACATAGCGACGTCCTCGTCGCGTCCGAAACCTCCTAACCCAACGAAAACCTTGCTACCAAGCTCAGAATACACCATCAACCCGTCCCGTCCAAAACGCAGGGGCGCAGTATTCAGACTCGGATGCCAACATTGTAGTGACGGAAAAAGCGGATGAGTGCGACCAGGCTCAGGCGAGGGATTACTCCGAGAGCGGGAAGGCGGTAAGTCGGGGTTGCGTCCAGCTCCAAAACCCGCCACATCCACAAGATCACCGACTCAAGACGTACAGCGCAATAAAGGGTACTGCCTCGAGTAAGCGGTGCCGGGATGGAAGGGCCACGAGGAGGGAGGCAAAGACAGGGAGGCGGAACTGGGGAGGGTAGAATACTGATAGTCCGTCCAAATGATTTTTCTGCGGGAGCGATTCGGGAGAAAGCGGGAGCGGGAGCGGGAGTCGAAACGGAAAAAAGCGGCCGGAGGATACCTCGAACAGCGGCGAAGGGGTAACAGCAGGGGTCCAATAATCGTCCGGAATGCCGGTCAATTTGCTCAAGACCTGCACAAAAACACCACGGCACGGACACCCGCGTGGCAATCTAAGCTCGGCGGGCATCGCCGCGTGTGACGCAAGCGCGATGGCTTGTTACGGCATCGCTCCCACGGCCTCAAAGGGCGGGGAATGGTGGTCGCGGAGGTCGAGCGGCGAGCGCTGGGTCAATCGAGTCGAAAATGTTGTCAAGGAGGGACAGGGAAGGGTAAAGCTGAAACCAATAAGATCTAGCTCGATCAAAGGCTCGGTGAGCTGGATGCGAGCAACACAAAGCGGATGTCGACGGAGGCGAGGCCGAAAAAAAGTCTGCTAGAAATGATCCAGAGCCAGAGCAGGAGAGCAGGAAGATCTGGTCTTTCGGAAGTATCGTCGAACACACTCTCGTCACCATATGTGAGCGGGGAAGATGCCATCGGAAGGGGAAGGCATGGTGGTGGTGGACAAGCAAGGATGGATGACTAAGCTAATACATCATGATCTAGCTAAGCGTCCTGATCTCACTACTACATCGGAAGCGCGCAGCCATTCCCGCGTGTCTGAAAACCATCGAACTCTCTTGCCTCAATTTGGCCGCAAATTGTATTGACACGGTCAACGGCGGGGTTCGTGCTTGATTTTTTCGATTTTTCCTATTCTTGAACCGTGATATGTTTTGAATCATAATTACAGAATTTCAACAATCTCTGGGGTATACCATCTTGTGTAGCCGCAGCTTCTTGTTATGGGGTATTTTTATTTTCATACTCAAGTCGACAAATTGTCTCTGATCGTGTTGCGTTCAGGTCGGGGATTTGATCACCAGTGTTGAATGTCAAACCGGATTCGCCGTGACGAATGCCGCTCAAGCGTCGCTGGATGGCAGCGTAAGTTAATCTAGTAGAAATAATACATAGCAGGCGTTTGATACCCTGCATTCAACCCTTTCTAGATCTATGCCTCGATGGTCAGCGGGTGTACCTCGTGGTGAGTTTTACCCCGTTGAATCTACAGATGGATTTACATGATTTTTGGCCTCTTCACAAAGCGCTATAACCCAACAAAACTACATCGACTTTTACTACGGACAGTTGACCGCGATCAATACAGCTAATTGGCCAAGGTAGCGTTCGTCCTTGTCAGTGGTTATCTTGCTCAACTCATCGCATCCTTTTGAGTTCCAACGCGATCGTTCAGGCATTTTGGAGTGCTATCACAGCATGGACGGCCACTGGTCCCAGTGTTCCGTATCAGAAGTGAGTCTCCAGGTTACTTACCCTGAATTCAGCGGTACTAAAACGCGATGCAGCTTCAACGACTGGCTCCATTATTCATCTTATCCCACCATCATTACCGTGAGTACTCCTATATTTCTTTAATTTTGTAGCTCTTATCGAAGCGTCCTTCCAGACGACTTCGACTACGGCAGTCGCAACGTTCACACAGATTCCTTGGAGTAAGCACGTAGATCTCGCATTAATTACGCGCGGAATTAACCTCCATGATCATAGATCCAAATCCAGCCCCAACCTCTGGAGCCATCTCGGAGGCCTTCGTGAAATCCACCACTACAGTCGTCATCGCCATCCCCAAAGCCACAACTACAGTTGTAGTTGCCGGCACCACCCTCACCCTCGCTCCCGGAGGAACTCCAATAAACGCGCCGATGCCTTCAGGAATTTCAATCCTCAGCGCAACGACGCCTACTTGGAGTAAGTCTCGTCCTCCTTCTCTCTTTCCCCGCACTAAACCTTGCCCCACAGACCCAAACATTATCCCTCCCACATCCGTGGCATCCGTCACATTCACTGCCCCACCCTCATTCACAACCATCGTCGCCGTCCCCACCGCCTCCGCCTCCCCTCCTAAAAACATCACCGGTCCCCCAGGCGATCTCAACACCAGAGGCGAAAACTGGTGGCTCCTTTTATTCGGCCCCATCGTAGGCGGTCTTCTTCCTCCTGATATCGGTATACCAGGTGGTTCGACACCTACGGCAGCTCCACCGGCTGAATGGACGGGCGAGTGGTCCAATCCCGAGTCTACATCTTCCACCTCAACCAAGTCGAGCTCCGCCAGCACTAGTAAGAGTGCATCGTCTTCGTGTCCCCAGCCCACCGCAGTCTACTCCTTGTCTGATGATTCCGAGAACGCCGACTGGGAAGGTCTTGGGACGGATCCTGATCGACGACGAAGCAGCAGTACAGTTGCGGCTCGTGCTGGGCGATGTAAGTCTCATTCTAATTACAATCTATCTTGCCGTTCCATTCTCTAACAATCATCAAAGCGATGACCCTCCCAATCTGTGGAATCGTCGCCGGGAATGCCATCACCAACCCGAACACCGTGAGCTTGGGAGGGGGTATTTATTACTCCATTGGTCTGAAAGCTTTGGGCGGGACGAACACTGGGTTGTCACAGATCAATGTTAACGGTCGGCCTGTTGGAAATGGCGGAGGTACTGTTGCGCAGGAGCATGTGTTTGAGTGAGTACCGTGTTTCTTCATTTTGCACCCTTCAAATGGATGGCGGGAAGTTAAGCCACTGGGAGGGGGCAGTTTATTTCGATTTTGATTCCATACATCTATTTATTCATTTTTCCCTAGAATCGGGTACATCAAACAGTTCTTTGAATCGCTCGAAAACAATGGAGTTTCATGCACATGGTGCGAATTTCACGTCACTGTCCGGCGCGTGCTTCTGACCAAATCTTTCATAAGGATTGTGAATAATGTCTATTTTCGTGCCGGATGGGACGGACGCACTTGGGCCTTGTCGTTGCTTCAAGACATTGATCAGGTTGAATCAGTTTACGATTCCTTCTGAAACTGTTGATGACTCGAAATTCACAGACGGCTAATATGGTCTGGGTCGACAAACCGATGAACCAAGGCATGTTTCAAATCATTCACATTATCTCTTCGTCCACTGTGCTTATATACCTTTGCCCGATTGTTACTTAGCGAAGTCAAATGTTGTCAACCAAAACAAGGCCTCAGCCGCCGACCCTCCACAAAGGCAGAATATCGACAAAATTACCGACTTTTCGACTCCGAGTTCAGTTAACCTCATCCAGGACGCGGAATACTTTATTCGAAATTTTGCGGCGCTGGGAACGTGTCAGTTGCGCTTTTCCATCAATAGACATTGGCAATCGAACCGGTGCTAATCCTGATCAGATTTTGGGAGTACCGCAGCGACATTCCAAGCCACTGCACTGCGCATTCAAAATCGTTTGGCTCAGATCACTCCCATTACACCCGACATTAATCTGCCGGTCGCATTTAATTCTTGGTTGCGTTCGCTGGTGAACAGCTATCCTGCGGGATGCACGTGAGTCAGCTTTATCTACGGCTCCACAAACGACTGATTATCTCCTGGGTAGCTCGCGGGCGGCAAACGTTTTCAATTATTATCGCAACAAGATGTCGGGCGTCGCAAATCAACATAACAGCGGTGTAGTACCTCAGTGCTTCCCTCTCTTCCCCACAGGAGTAAGAGCATTTCCTGTTTGACTCTTTCCCGTCAGTGAATGCCGAGCATTTAGATAAATGCACAATCATTTGCATGGCAGGTCAGTATCTCCTTCATACCGTACGACTGCCGGACTGAATAGAATATCGAGAACCTCGTTCCACCGCCACCAACACTTCCCTCATGCAACATCCCCGGAACTCAAGGATCGCTACAATTCGGCATCAACCCCAACGGTTCCCCAGAAAACGCGCTGATCAACTTCCGCGTTCTAGGAGCCGGTCGCTCCGACCTTTATAGCTTTGGAACTGGATCTGACTACTCCGACCCACACTTCGTCGCAGCGGACATCTCCTCTATTGCAGGTTGTGGCGGCTCAGTGAACATCGGTCCGAGTCCTCCGGGAACGGCGTATCCCGACGCATTTCTTTCCCCGCAATGTAACGGTCAAACTGGGAAGCGCACTGTCCCAGTATCATTCGTGGTGAATGGACAGAGTCTTAGTTGCGTGTCTCTCTACTCGAATGTCCCTGCTTCGGGTGGAGGAATCGGGATTTTTATTCTTTGTGCCGGATCCACAGCAGCTGCGACTAGTTGCGCGACTTCGGTGATGACCAGTAACTATCCCACTGGACATCTTCTTGCGGGTTCTTTGCTTTTCATTCCTTCGTAATATACATGGCTAGTTTGTTGGGAACGAGTGTACATGTCTTTTTTTCATACATGGGTCATTATTTGGAGCATCTTCACCCGCCGGTGCGGTTCTAACGCAACTGATCATCGGATCGATCAGAGCTCAATGAGATGGTTTCAACTCCCAAAAGGCAATCGCGAGCCACGAAGCTTCTTATTGGTTATTCAATTATCCATGTTGACACTCAATATTATTTTCACATAGGATACTACATGTTGATGTTTCCAGAACATCACTGCGAGTCAAATCTTACGGTGGGCGCGATCTCGACGAGGTTTAGAACGTGTGAATCAGCGAAACAAAATGCCACACCAGTGAGACATGTAACTAACTGACAACGCTACGCGCCCGACAAATTATATAGCTTCAACAAGTGCCTGTAGACCATAAGTTTGAATTGCTATGAACCATGCTGTGAGACTTACGAGCCACCTGCGCGAGATTTCTTGCGGATCGCGCCACGACAATCGAACCTTATCACGAAAAATTATCAACAGTAGCACGATCTACGAACAAAAGCTTACAGAAATGCGTTTCATGGTCGCTTTGAACCAATATCTCACCATTTTCAACCAAAGCATCTTCGTTTCTCGCGAATCACCCACATTCCCGCACAGTTCTACCTCGACAGTAGGGAGTGTTGAAAATGGCAAGTCCGCCAAGACTGGGTCCAGTTTGGCGAGATCCCCAAAGCTCATCTCGTAGGACGAGCTGAGCTGCGGGAGGGTGCATTGGAAGCATATATGTTTGATGGAAGTGGTGGGTGGGATGGTCGCGAGGGTGGCGATGATGGTGCCAGCCGAGACCCGATCTAATATGGCAAAGCGGAGGTGTTTGAGGGCTGTAAAGGAGGAGATATCGACTGCGGGGAGGCGATTCTATGTGGTATCCGTTAGATTAGGGGTATACTCGATACATGAAAGGAAGAAAGACACGTACCAGGACCTCGATCTCAAGAACTTCGACGGTGCTGGTTGGAATGGTGGGCGGGATGGATCTCCAGGGTAGTATAGCGAGAGCCTGCATCTCCGAGAGATCGAAAGGGAAGTACACAGCCGATGAATCTATATTGTCGAAGTCCAAACGGGCAGACTTAACCCGAATGAGGGTTCGGTTGTTTGCTTGCACCGTCTGATTCAGATTGTCGATACGAACACCGCTGGGGAGCGTATAAACCAGATGAATGTGTTGGATAGAGGGTGAACAACCCTCCAACAAACGTGACAGTGGGACGCAAACAAACCATCGTGAGATTTTATAATAATTCACAACAAACGTCAGAGAACGAAGGGAAGGATAGCCCAGGAGTCGGCTGACATGCTGCTGGATTTCGATCAGTGGATTCACCAACACGAGCTGTAGGATTTCGAGATTCTGGAAATTGTGCGCGCACATCCGCTGGAGTGTCGAATATTGCGTATAGGGTGTGAAGTGGTCATCCGCGACGCTGAGCCGAAGTTCCCGAACGTAAGTGGCAAGACGCGGGTTCGAGCGCATGGATCTATCAAATCGTATAGATTCTGCGTCTGCGTCAATGACGCCCTCCGTAGCCGTGAGCTTGCGGTTTGTGCGGTGCGGAGCGGAAAAGAGACGTTGTTGGGCAGGTTCTACCCAAGATCGTGCCACTAGAGAGCAGGAGAGGAGATCTGAGGTGCTTCCTATAAGGAATTGTATGCTTAAATCCAGGAGTTCCGGGATCTCGAGGGCATTTTTGAGCATGGGCGGTTGGGAGTGGCAACGGTGGTGGTGGTGCGTGGCAAAGGAATGTCGGATCACGGGGGCCGAGGCCGCCAAATCGAATTATCGGCATGATCGGCCGAAGTCCGGTGCCGTATCGTCTCAGCTCAGGTTGCGGATTGCGCCGACAAAACTATCCCTAGCAGTCTCTCTCAGAGTCACATTGTAGGAATCGGCTGAGGATATGTACGCTAATGTGCAGCGACTGTCGAGCGGAGAGCAAGAAATGAGGCAAGTATTCACGTGATCGCGTTGTTGTTGTGATGCAAACATGACATAATCGTCATCAAGACAGCTTGACTCAGTGCTACCACCACACCCCTCCCTCATCTCCCTACTCTCGAGTCTCGACGACGATGCACGGCCACGCTCGACCTGTGTGGGTAGTCGGAAAGTAAGGGAAAGATTCACTTTGAGGGAATAAGTACGTTGCCCAACTTTTTTCTGTATCTTCTCCCCAACTTCTCCCACTCATAGGCATTCTCGCAGACCTCGCCGCCGCTATCATCTGCCTACCCCAGCGCCGCGTCCACACGTCAAAGCAGCTTCTCCCAGGAGTCCCAGCACTATATCAACACATGCACCGACATTTCTCTCAATCCCCGTACAGACAGTGCCCATCACACCGCTTCCCTTGAAGTCCCCCCTGTCTATTCGTATGGGAAAAGAGGTGCGTATACTTACCTTAGCCTATCTCTATTTGCCTACACTTACACATTCCTCTCTCGCCTCGACACCGACCTTCACGAAGATAGCGACTCGGAGCTCTGCGCTCAACATGCAAGCATCATTCGGCGCCAACGTTATGATCCCGACGCCCTAATATCGACTCCCGCGCTCTCGCATGTACGTACTGACCACATTGGAAGCAAGCTAGGAAGGGCTACTTGTGTTCTTTCGCGCAGCTAAACGCCACTTGCTCGAACGTCTCTATCCTCCACTAACAATTCATCAACACGAGGCTCGAGCTGCTGCTAGCCGTCGCAACCCTGGCTGGAAATATACAGGTTTATTCTGAACAAGTCAACAAGTGTGTTTCGAGACTCGTCGATCCAGTTCATCTACTGACCCTTTAAATTTCTTACTAATGGCTTGATGCATCTATGATCTGATGAACTACGTTTTCTACACGAACAACTCACTTCACTCCTGGGGCCTTGCCTCTGGCCACCTTCAAACAGAATGGCTCGGTATTGGGATAGTAAGCACCCTCTGTCTCGCGTGATGAGTCTTTGCCGATGAATTCGAGCGTCAGGTGTGTGGGTAATGGAGTATGGAATCATCGTTTCAACGATAATGTCGGTCTTGTGAGTCTCATTTAATATCGCTTTTGGCTTCTCCCTTCATGCTCTTATTGAGTCTGTTGGTTTGTTGAACATGTTATGTTCTTCTGGTGAGCGGAAGAGCTGTTTTGTTAATTGTAGCATAAGCCGTGATTGTGTACGGCTAACTAGCAAATTCCATTCTTCCCCCACGTCCTGATTAATCGATTAATTCACAGCAGCACCACCCACCAGGTCAGACGGCAAAATGATTGCAGCCTATGACTACATTTGATGTAAGAGACGGACATCGTTCTGCTTCATTTTTGATGTCATTTCCTGTAAAAGTCGGCGAATCAGCCGCACATCAGTTTGAGCCATGAACATCAGACTGAGGTCTTACACTTGAGGTCAAGATGTATACATTAGATCGTCAGCGCGAGGTCTGTCAGAGTTTGTACTGTACTCTACTTGGTGTAGAAAAATGTACACTCTGAGTCGCATCCGTTATCAATTGAAAGTGTTGTTTCAACTTTCTTGGACGGTAAGATGACCGATGAATGAAATCTAATCGAATCGCACACAATGGAAAGGAGAGGGAGAATATAAATGAAATTGAGCATCGTATATACAGCTACACTCCTGCTCCTCCTCCTGATTGCAGCCCCTCGCCGTCCTCAGCTCCGGAGCCATCCCCGTTGTTGTCATCATTGGTGCTCTTCTTCACAGCACGCTTTCGCTTCACCCCTCCGCGTTTTTGGGTCCGCTGGATCCCGGGAGCACGTCCAAACAGGTTCTTCAAGTATTTTGTTGTAGCGTCAGCTTCAATTTTGACCTTCGTGTTTTTCGGGTGCCCATACTGGTCGCAATCATCTTTGTAAACTTCCTTCAACGCACTGTGGGGAGCAGTGTTAGTATAGTGCTTGAGAAGTTGAGCTGTGATATAACAATCAACGCACTAAACAAACGCCTCGGGTCCGTTCATCGCATACTTCGCAAATAGGTCATCGGTCTTGCCCCAGAATTCGCTTTCCTTGAAATTCTCGGTGACACACACACGCTGAATCATGGTCATGGCCGAAAAGAATATTAGAGGCGAGTAACAACTCACGATGACTGCAAGACGCATGAGAAATCCGAGTGTGAGTGTTTGGTCGGGGGCGTGGTTGACAATGTGCTCTCCGAGAAGCGCGATGTTGCGGTAATCGCTGTCGTCATCAAGAGAATCCTTGACCTAAGTAATCTGAGTGAGACATTGAAATGACCGTACAAGTTTCACTCACCGCGGATTTGAAAGTGCTTCGTTGCACAGAAACTTCGCGTCCGAGGGTTGTGAGGAAGACGGTATATTCTTCGCTGTCCTTGGAAGGAATTCCTTTGATACCATCGGCATGCATTGCTTGCTGTAACATTTTTTTTAATCTCAGATGGCGCGAGACGTAAGCGAGACTCACGATGAGCACTATCTCGAGGTCCCCGCCATAGACCTTGAGGTTGGAAAGGGTGAGGAGCCCCCAGATATATTTTCGGAATGTTTTCTGCACGGAACTCAGGGTGGCATTGGAATTCAGAAGGAATAGATGAACACACCTTCAACTCAGCAGAAACCCGATACTGTGTGACACGGTCCCCCACGAAATCACTGAGCATATGTTCGACTTTGAGCAACTGTAAATGCTGCAATGCATTGCGCTCATCTCGGTCCGGTGTCTTTGACTCCCAAGTCAGTAAACGGGGTGGCAATGAGAATTACAAGCTTCACCTCGAGATATTGGATGAATTCGGCCTCGAGATTGTCGTCAAGCTTGGCCTTCTTCACAGCACGAATGCCAAAGGCTTTGAGGCGGGCCATATCTGTTGCCGATGCCTGCAATGAGGAATGACGAAAAGGGTGTGAGTGGGACTCGGGAAAAGCTCGGAAAAAGCCCTACAGTGGGACTCGGAAGCTCGGATGAGGAGATTTGAGCTTCAACAGTGGGACTCGGCATTCCGGCACATCAGTACATTTGATTTGAATCAATAACACGAAATTAACTTGAAAATACCGCCCCGACGCTTTAAAATAATCCCTGGCTCCACGCAGTGGGCCTCCGCGGCGAGCGGTAGCACCACGCAGTGGGCCCAGCGGCGAGCGAAAGCCCCACGCAGTGGGCCTAGCGGCGAGCGTCAAGGGGGGTCCGCGGGGGTCTCCCCCGCGCTACATGAATGAAATTCTGAGTATGAACAGCAAAATAAAACGAAAATACCGAGTTGAACTTCTCAGGAATGCCGTCAGGCCAAAGGAGGGGGGTCTGGGGGGAACCACGTTCCCCCCAGAGAATATATTAGCCCTGAAATAACTCAGAAACACTTATAAAAACAATTGCGGCTCAAATGCCGAATTTTGATGGATCGATCAA
The DNA here is from genome assembly GCA_037176885.1 of Favolaschia claudopus. Taxonomy (NCBI): domain Eukaryota; kingdom Fungi; phylum Basidiomycota; class Agaricomycetes; order Agaricales; family Mycenaceae; genus Favolaschia; species Favolaschia claudopus. The sequence continues at coordinate 230,790 of JAWWNJ010000100.1, forward strand.
ATAATGATCGCCAGCTGATAGCAGCTGATGCGACAGACATCAACAGTGGGACTCGCTTAAATAGCCGAGTCCCACTCCCACTGTTCTTGTATATACTCGCCTGCAATCGAGGCAGCAGAGATTGAGTCGGCAGTGGGTCAGATTCGGAATGCAGTGGAGAAGAGGGCCCAGGAGAGCTCGGAGGTTCACTCGAGGCAGCCTCGTCAGCGCGACGGGCAGCCTGAGCGCGCAGAAGGATTTCTTCAGTGGATGCAGGCATGGTGGAAGAGTGAAAGAAAGAGAGGTGTGACTTGGTTTGGTCACAACTTTCACCTTTTATTTCGACTTTGCCACCGCCCAAACAACTGGTGTCTCTTCGCGATAAAAATTAAGAAAACAAGCAACATGGGACGAAAATCCAAGCCCCTTGATCCTGGTGTGTGGGGGAAAAGGCTTCGAGATTTACAAACTCACCGTATGAGAATCAGAAATTCAAAAACTTCTTGAATATCATCCAAGCGATGCTGGCCGCGTCCGTTGTCAAGCATGCATTAATCAAGGGAAGAGCGCATTATCAAAATGGATTTCATTGAAGAGCTTGCCCGGACATCTGTCCTCTGCCGCTCACCAATCTGCTGTCGAAAATCAGCGCGAATCCGAAAGAAGACAGGTCGAGGAAGCGACACGACTCACAGAACCATACACCGCTGATGCAGTTCTGAACGCTCCGACTGCCGGTCCCATAACTGCATCGAATGCGATTCCGATGTTCCCCGAGGTTCCGAGCCAAGATGTTGAAATGGAATCCAGTGGCGACGAGATGCCAATGTCCGAATTGATTGCACAGGTTGGGCAGGGAGTCGAGCGAGAATCCTTTGACCCGGAGGCCAACGCTGCCTTTCTGAGGCAAGAGTATGAGACACTCTTGATGCGAGCAGTTGCTGAAGAGGTCGAGGGAGGATTGAATGACCAATTCATCGCCGATGAGTTGCCAAAAACAAACGTCGATGAGGACGAGGATGATGATGACTGTGTGGGGGCTCAGGATCTGGATGATTCGGAGCTATTTCCTTACACCAATGAAACGGTTTGTGATTCCACCGAAGTCGTTCAAGAACTACACCTGACTCTACGTTAGATCATGCACCTTGACATTGCGGACAACTTACTTCGCTGCCGCTTTTCCGACGACCAGTTGAGAGTTATTCTGCACCTTCTCAAAAAACTGGAAGTCCAGAATGTGCCGTCCTTAAAGCATTTCCGGAGGGTCCAAGAGCGCATTCAGAACACGCTTGGAGGGAAACCTGTCAAGTCTGTATCAGCTTCGGGTAACATTTTCTACACGAATGACATCCGCGAAACTATTGCGCGAGATATGTCAAACCCTCTGGTTGCTCCCCATCTCCACCTGTACCCCGAAGAAACAACTGGACCGATATCCGAGACATATCAAGCAAAGCGCTGGAAGGAATACACACCGTCACAGCTCACTCCAATGTTCTCACGAGGTCGAAAGCAGTTTTGGTTGGACGAGCTGACACAGTTGTCGGATGCGTCGTATGTGATTCCACTGACATGGATTGTGAGGGACGGTGTTCTCACATCCGATGCGTTGGTGGTGAAACGTACTCCGGATGGACATTGGATGTTGACAAACGACTTCCGAAGAATCAATGCAGACGACTTCGAACGCGACTTTATCGATCTACAAGACGAATTTGGTCAGGTCTTCCAATGGGTGGAGGATGCTGATGTCCCACCAATGCCAAACCCGCTACGCCAACTCGTCGACGATGACGAGGATCTGGTGGTTGTCATGGTCAGTCCATGGGCGGATGATGTATCTGGAAACCGATCCAAGCAGTATAACAAACACATGAATATGTGTACGGGAAACGGTTGCTTACCGGGACGTCTACTCCAACAAGAGTACCATCTCCATTATATCTCAACTTCTCCGCATGCATCGTCCGCAGAACAGTTTGCAACATTCCGCGACCAAGTCAAGGCAACCGAGACGGAACCTATTAAATGCTTCAATGCCGCCTCCAAGCGCAAATGTGCCGTTATCCTACGCTGCCCTGGCTTACCGGGTGATAATCCCCAACAGTCGGATGAAGCATCACACATAGGATGCAACGCGAATTATCCGTGTCGAAAATGCCGCTGGGGAGGGACAAAGATTGAGAAAGAGAGCGAAGAGATATTTCACAACGCTCACCTGGCAGGAGTTGCGCGCAACGCAGCAGATATCAAGGAGGGTTTGCAACAGCAGCTGAAGCTGGCAGTGCGGGGCGACGCCAAGGCCATAACTGCACTCCAACGTGATTCCGGAACCAAGGACAAGATTACACAATATTGGATTGACCTCATTTTGAAGAAATATCTCGAGATGGTGGAGGAGGGTAAACACACTCTCGACGAAATTGCGGTTGCGCTGGAGGCGTGGCTTGAGGCGCAGCCCGGAGACAAGATGAACCCGTTGCTGGACATAACCGGTCTGGATCCATCACAGGATACCCCGGTCGAGCTCCTCCACACGATTCTGTTGGGTGTCTTGAAGTATATCTGGCACCTATTAAACACCAAGCAGTGGTCAGATACGGATCGATATCTCCTCGCCATTCGCTTACAGTCGACGGATATCAGCGGCTTGACGATTCCGGCTATACGCGCTGGTTATATGATCCAGTATCGAAACAATCTTATCGGAAAGCACTTCAAGACGTTGATGCAGATACTGCTCTTTCACGTGCACGACATTTGCACACCGGAGCAATTCGTCTTGATTAAAGCTGCTAGCGCACTCGGTGCTCGCCTCTGGGTTCCCGAGATCGATAACATGGAGGAGTACCTGAAGCAGCTTCAGGTTGCGGTAGCCAACCTATTGGATGCTTTCGATGCTGTTGATCCATTGAGGATTTTGGTCAAGGTGAAATTGCATCTTTTAACGCACTTACCCGACGATATACGACGATTTGGACCGGGAATCCGATTTGCCACCGAGATTTACGAAGGATTTAACACCGTATTCCGTCTCTGCTCCGTGATGAGCAACCGTCTGGCACCAAGTCGAGACATTTCGTCGAAATTCGCGTCCATGGCGCGTGTCAAGCATCTTATATCCGGTGGCTATTGGAAGGATCCTACATCAAATCTTTGGATGCAAGCCGGGCCAACTGTGCAACGCGTTCTCCGTGATGATCCTGTTTTTCAACGTCACTTCGGCTGGACACCACCACAGACAATCACACCGGGTGTCATACATCCAGTCGCGCTGAGGCATGGTCATCTGCGATGGAGCCAAACAACGGCCTCGACATATTGGAAAGGGGATCCCCCTTCCCGAGATGGAGCGTGGCGTCTGGGGCGTGACTTAACAGCGCAAAGCGGGGACAAGGTGAAGATTGGCGGCTGGGTCGTCGCGCTGGATTCGGCTAATCAAAGAATCTTTGGAAGAGTGAAGGAACTCTTGGTTGGCCAGATGCTGCTCGTGACGTTGGAGCGGTTTGTATATACCGAACGATTGCATGCAGATTTCGACTTACCGGTCCTACGTCGTCCTAACGGAACCGAAATCATTGACGGGATCGATTGCTTTATTGTCTTGGCCGCCTCGTCCGTGCAATTTATATGCTCAGTCATGCATGACTGTCGAACTGGGAAGTGTCAGCCGAAAGCGGTGCAAAAAGAGCGGCAGGAACGGGAGGACACCGACCGCGATATAAGCCTGATCATCCACAGTGATGACGACAACTTTGTGCTCAATCTCGGCGGCTTGCACAATTTTGTCAGGCTTCATCGTGTACTTCCACGGGCTCTCACTGACCTCGTGCCAATCCATGACGGTCAGGCTCGACTTGATTTTCATAAATCAAGCGCCGCTGTCGCGCACAAGAACAGAGGGGATGCGCGCACTAAAACAGCAGCGAAACGGCGACAAACCGCGGAAGCAAAGAGGCGGGAGGCGGAAAGAGCTGCCGCGGATGCAGACGAGGCTGACAGGGCAGTAGCGAGTGGTCGAGGTGTTTCAGACGACGAGGACACAGATAACGAGGATGTGACGAGGCAGGAGGAGCATCAGATACGTTCAGAAGACGAATCGGCAGACGAGCCACGGCGGAAGAGAAGAAGAGTCAATAGCTGATTTGTATTTCATGTATATAGATAAAACAAGGGTCGGACTGTCTGCATTTTCTTGCCCTAAATTCTGCGTAAACGACGATGAGGCAAGAGCAATATCCACACAAGCCAGGCAACGCACCATCCTCAACATCGAATCCAACAAGAAGCCAAGAGACTGGGAGGTCCAACATGTTACGCTGGTCTTGCAGAATGTCAAGGAGCCAGAAGACTCAGGAGAAAACGAGCGGGTCGTTGTCGACGACGGCGGAAGCGACGAAGACGGTAAGATACACAGCCTCCATCATGATCGGTAATAGCGGGCCGTCCTACCACTGATCGTCAGACTGAGATACAACTTTTTGTCCATACAATGAGGCCCAAAACGACATCGCACGAACATCGCTGAGTTAATACTACTGGATTTCGATTGCGAAGTCAAGAACAAATAGGTTACAACGTCAATTTGAACTCCACAACAAAACATCAATTCCACATCAATTATCCCTCAGCATGCGTTCCTCACGTTTACACAATTTGATGTAACTGCCTGCTTTCAGCTCTGCATCCGGTTGGGTTGGTGGTGGTAGAATGTGAACATCGCTTCAAATCCCAAAGGCAAATAATATTGATGGAACGAGAACAAAAACTGATTGAGATAAATAGCCGCCTCAAGCAGGAATAAAACTCATGGACCCCGTAAGCAAGTGCCCAGTGGGATAAGTACTGCTCAGTACCGAATTCGCACAGGTCGTTGCAGCAGCGGAAGTGCCAGCGCAGATGATCTGGATGACGATTCCCTGGCTACCCGTCACCGCCTGGTTCGTGTAGATCGAAGTACAGCTGAGTATCTGCCCGCTCAGCACAAATGAAATCGGGACAGTCTGTTTCCCGGTTTGGCCGTTACATTGCGGTGAAAGCAAAACATCAGGGAGGCCAGTCGGGACTCCAGGGCCAGTTAGACCTATGCTCACTGCCCCGTTGGCGCACCCTGGAGTCGTTGAGAGGTCTCCCGCGACGAGGTGAGCGCCAGAAAAGTCGGTTCCTGTACCGAATCCGTAGAGGTCGGATCGGCCTGCTCCCATGACACGGAAGGTAGCGAGCCCATTCTCGGGAGATCCGTTCGGGTTGATTCCGAATTGCCATGTTCCTTGAGTACCAGGAATATTACAGGACGGCAGAGTTGGTGGCGGAGGAACGAGATTCTGAAAATCGTACAACTTGAATACAGCAATACCGAAAGCATCATGAATACTGACCTGCCAGGTGAATGACTGAGGATTTATCTACATCGTTTTGGTGTTCAGCAGATCAGAAGGAGGGAGAGATAAATGTTCTTACGCCGGTCGGGAACAGTGGGAAACACTGCGGCACTACGCTGTTATGTTGATTCGCAACACTGGTCATTTTCGTGTGATAATAATTGAAAACATTGGCGGCTCGAGAGCTAGTTGAGAGATCAATTGTATGAACTGACCAACTTGAGATAGAGACTTACGTGCACCCAGATGGGTAATTAGTTAAAAGTGAACGTAGCCAGGTATTGAAAGCGACGGGCAGATTCACATCGGGAGTATTCGGTGTGATTTGAGTCAAGCGGTTTTGCACCCGCAACGCCGTAGCTTGGAATCTCCCCGCCGTGTTGCTGAAATCTGCACGCGACAGTGAGAGTCAATACATTTTCAACCGCCATGGAAACCACCACAGGAGTCACGTACACGTCCCAAGTGCAGCAAAATTCCGAATGAAATACTCTACATCTTGAATCAAGTTGACCGAAACCGTCGTTGAAAAGTCAGTGATCTTATCTATATTCGCCTTCTGTGGCGGGTCGGCAGCAGTTGCCTTGTTCCGATTGACAACATTGGACTTGGCTAAAGATCGAAAGTCATTCAAGAAGAGAGGAGGAAGATGACAATACTTGCCTTGATTCATTGGTTTGTCGACCCAAACCATATTAGGAACCTAGGCGATGCAAGTTCTTTATCCACTCAATTTGTCAATGGAATGCTGATCCCACATACCTGGTCGATCTCCTGAAGCAATGACAACGCCCAGGTTCGACCATCCCACCCTACCTGATTGTAGACATTATTGACAATCCTGAGTTGATAATTGAAATGAAATTCAGTTGAGAAGAACAGAGATCAAGAACTCATCCGCACCAAGCACAGGAGACACCTTGATTGTTGATGGATTCAAAGAACTGTCGAATATATCCTATCCTGAGCCATATCTCAGTCACTAACAAGAGATCGATGAAAATCAAAACAAACTCACTCAAAAATATGTTCCTGAGCAACGGTCCCAGCACCATTGCCGACCGGCCGACTGTTCACAACTATCGGATTCAAAACTATGCTCGTCCCGCCCGCCGCTTTGGTGCCAATCGTATAATACGTTCCGGCTCCCAAACTGACGGTATTGGGATTGATGATAACATTGCCATTTGCTGTATCGATCCCGCAAACAGGGAGGGTCATGGCTGTTCGAGGGTTAATAAGCTCGCAGCTTAGATAGATAGAAGGTGGGAACACTTACAGCGGCCTGCACGAGCAGCAATCGTCATATCATTGCTTCGGCGTCTATCGGGATCCGAGCCAAGACCGTCCCAGTCGCTATTTTCAGCATCGTCGGAGAGGGAATAGGCTCCAGTAGGCTGGGGACATGAAGATGACGACGACGATGCCGACGAACTTGCACTTGCCGAGTTATGTGTCGAAGTAGATGTGGGATCGGGATCCGTCCAGGCGCCCGTCCAGTCAGGCGGTGGCGCAGCGGTAGGCTTCACACCGCCGGGTATGCCGATATCTGCTGGAAGCAATCCGCCTATGACCCCAGGGAAAAGTAGCAACCACCAGTTATTGCCGTCGCTGTTCTTGTCGCCCGGTGGACCGGTGATGTTTTTGGGGGGAGAATTCGAGGCGGTAGGAACGGCTACAATGGTGGTGAACGAGGGAGGGGCTGTAAATGTGACAGAGGGGACGGAGGTGGGCGGGATGATATTGGGATCTAGAGCATTGGTTCAGTTTTGGAAGATTGACGAGCGATTTGTGCAAATAATCACTCCATGTTGGTGTCGTGGCGCCAGGTATCGAGATTCCGGGAGGTAATGGGCTGTTGATTGGCGTGCCGCCAGGAGCGAGCGTGATGCTGGTTCCGCCAACGACGACTGAGGTTGTAGCGGTAGGGATAGCGATGACCACGGTGGTGGTAGACTTTACGAAAGTTTCGGATACGGCTCCGGATGTGGGGGCAGGATTAGGATCTGAAGCGATATCATTTCAATAATGGTGTCATGCTTGTTGAGAATGCTGTCTACTCACTCCAAGTAATCTGAGTATACGTGGTGATAGGTGTGGTCGTCGTCTAGAAGCTGACTTAGAAAGGCAAGAGGATACACAGTTGAGGTTGACGCACTATTGTTGTCACAGGAAACGACGAAAAATGGAACCAGTCGTTGAAACTGTACATAGTTCAACACTGGGGACGATAACATGTCCAGAAATTTCTTACTTCTTGTACGGAACTGTGCTCCCGGTAGCAGCCCACGTGGTGATGACACTCCAAAATGCCTTGACCACCGCGCTAGAGCTTGATACCAGAGGTCTAAATCGAAGCGGCGGAGAATAGAAATGCGGCGAACACAGCTTACCTCGGGAAATTGGCTGAGTTGACCGCTGTCAATTGTCCGTAGTAAAAGTCGATGTAATTTTGCTGGGTGATAGCGCTGTTTCGCCAAGTCAGGACTCCTGAAACCCTGCGAGATGAACGAATGCCCTTACCACGAGGTGCAGCCCATAACAATCCCATTGTAGATCTATACGATTAATCGAATTCGACTTGGTGCATATCGGAGAACAAATATGTTTTACTTACACTCGTAGGAAGGGCAGCTTGAGCTGAGTTTGTTACGACGAATCCCGTCTGACATTCGACACTCGTAATCAAATCGCCGACCTTACACACAGTAAAGTTAGCGCATGAGTTTAGTACAGGAAGGGTCGAAAATCTTACCCCGTAGCATGTAGCCGCAGCGACACAAGACTTGATACTCCACAGAGTGTTGACATTCTGCGAATACTTCGTTAGCTCCAGCTTTGAGAAGGACAAATGGTACGAACGCCGGCATTAACGGAATCAATACAGTTCGCAGCTAGGTTCAAACAAGACAGTTCCACGGTCTTGAGGCACGCTGGAATGGCTGCTCGGTTCCGATGAACGGCAGCGATTCCGACAACGCTATTTGTCGGCAGAGTATTGGAGATGCTTGAATTTGCTAAGCTTGTGGATGTTGAAACTGTAGCCGTAGATGTAGAGAAGAAGCTGGATGCGACTGAGGTGTTTCCCGCTGTGAGTCGTGCACCGGGTATCCCCAACAAGAGGCCACCATGGACCACAGGCAGCAGAGCTGCGACAAAGACAAAGACGGGCGTCATTGCTGCAGAGCAAGCGGAGGATGGGACGCCTTTATATATACGAACACGGATTCGGGTTTCAATGAAGCGAAAGCTTGGCATTTACATGGATTATGGATTTACGGCGCGTTTTCAGGAACATGTTTGACGTGACAAGACCGAAAAGGGAACGATTCTATTCTCGTGAATGGGTTAGAGCCAAAACCAAGTACACCCTGAATTTGGCTGGCTTGAATCCTCTACCAACCTGATTGATCGGTCGGTGAGCTCTCCCGCGGCTGTGCGTCAACACGGTGAATTACTGTAAGGAATTACTTGCCTCCGTAACAGTCGGGTGAAGTTCAGACCAGGCATGAAGTATTTATCCAAGGGAGACAGTACAAGCTAAAGCCAGCTTACAGTACTCCGTGAATCGGTGCAGCGGTGAGGGGAGGAGGCAAGAAGGTGACGCGTGACCAGTGCGTGACGCAGTGATTGATTACTGATGGAGTCGACCGGGAGCAATCGGCCGACTGTGTCCGTTCACTCAACAAGTATACCGTACAATTTCGTTCAAATCGACAGGGGGTGTGACGCGTGACCCCCTGGAACCGATTCGACAATTCGACACGAGCGAAATTTTGCGTGACCAACCGCAAAATTTCGACGAAAAAATTTTTCAAACCGCAAAATGTTGTCTTTTTTGCACAATTTGGCCGCTTTCAAGCCCACCGTGACGCTCAAGACGTTCGACAGAGGCCGTTGTGATGCGTGACCAAAGGCCAAAGTTCGGATCGACACCAAGGTGCGTGACGCGTGACTGCCGATTTGAATGAAATTGTACGGTAAAACATGCTGGAAATCATGGAGTCTTTGCGTATATTTTTCTATGTGTGATCTCTCTTGATCAAATTCACTAAGTTAGACTGAGTCCGGCTGACAGCCGCAGCGCCGCTGCCCAATCCTGGACCTCAGCCTACAACTCAGCGTGGACGTAGAGAAATCAAGTTGAAAATCGCACAATGGAGATTTTGGTCTGTTTCGTTCGCTACAACGAACTCGACTTGTCTACCCAGCCTGATAAATTAGTACCGAACATTGAATTGAGAGTCAGTGCGACGCAGGATCGCGCTGTGAAGTTATACTGTACTGTTAATTTTTCAATTTCTCCCCACCTGGCAACGCATTCGCCGCATCCCTTATCCCCTCGAGCGTTCCGTACCTTGAACTTCAAGTTGCTCGTCTCCGTTCATAGTCATACTCCGCTCGTCGCTCACCACCCCCTCTCCTCATAATCGCTCACCACATCCCTCGCCGTCTCCTCCATATCCCTATATTTCATCCCAAGGATGCGCACACTTTTGGAAGCGTCGTATGAAACCGGGGGGATCTGTTGTGAGTGAGGTGAGTGGGTGAAAGACGGAAGCGAGACAGTTTGAAGAAATAAATGGTTGAATAATTCGAAGAAATGAATGTATAATTCGAAGAAATGGTTGAATACAAAAAATCAGTTGAGGAAAGGGTTGGATAAATAGAGAGGAGTCAGATGGAGAGTGAAGCATGAAGACAGCCCACAAGGGTTTGAAAGAATGCAGGAAAAGAAGGAAACAGCGAGCACGCAAAATCGGACGTACAATATCCTTCTGAGACCCAGGCTTCCCCTTCTGATATTTCGGCTTCGATTTCGCCGCTTCAGGCGTAGCGTCCACTAAGAAAATCCAAACAATCAATCAAAAGCCCCACCGGAGATTCAAATTTAAAATTGAACTCACACCAATCCTGCCACCAAAACGCCTCCCTACTAATAATAATCCTCTCCCCTCCCGCCGCCTCCTTCCTCACCGCCAGCACATGCGCGCATTAACGCGATATCGCGCACGTCGACCCAGCAGCCGCCGCCTGAAACGAAGCCGGGAGTAGTGTAGGTGTAGGTGTTGTACATTTGCAGGGCGGAGGTGTTGAGGAGCGATGGGGAGGAAACTTCGTGGAGGATTGGCTTTGATCGGGATGACTTAGCGATTGGATGTTGAGATTGAGTAGAGGGAGGAGGTTGGCGTACCCCGAGAATTAGAGGCGGGTTCAGGACGGTGAGGTCCCATGTGAGAGTGGCTCCGTGGGTTTTCGTGAAGTCCCATGCGGCTGGATATCCGAATCAAGAAGCAGACAAATCAACAATCCATCAGCCAATAGATAAGAGAACGACGCACCCCGCTCAGCTAACGTCTTCGAAGCGCGATACTTGTGCACATTCGAAGCATTCCTTCCATCCCGTTGAACGTTTTCCACCGCTTGGTCGTCCCAGTCAGCTTCAGTAAAGATCTGCGGGGTAGGTTCGTCATGAAGGACGGCGGCGGTAGAGGATGTGACGACGATGCGTTTCACGGCCGTGCTAGAGAAAGGATATTGAGTAGAGGTAAAAGGCTAGCAGGAGAAAGAAAAACGTACCCGCATCTGCGTGCACTTTCAAGCATGCCGACGGTTCCTTTGATGGCGGGTTCAAGCAATTCTGATGCAAAGAATTGAGAAGCAGATTCAAAACCGAAAGGGACTCGCGAACTCACCAGCCGGATCGTCGGCCTTGAAGTGATACGGCGAGGCTGTATGCGCAATTGCATCCACGCCTTTCACGGCTTCGTCGAAGGCACCTTCCTATGCGCCATCTCAGCCCAAGCTCCAGAAATTGAAGACACGCAACGGCGCACCTTCGTAATGTCCGGAACCTCGACAACCTCAAATTTCTCCCTGTACTCCTTGTCTGCTCAAATGCACGCCTTTATCGGCAGAACGAACGGCGCCGCGGACGGAGTACCCGTTTTCGAGGAAGGCGCGGACGACCCACTGTGACCGGCGCAATAACAATTAGCATCGAAAGTGACTCGAAAATGACGGGGAGGAGCTGCGCACCACGGCGAGAAATCCATTAGCTCCAGAGACGAGAACCTTTCCCGTAGTCGCGATTGGCATGGTCGGTTTCTCTTGGGTTTCTCCACAAGGGGGGTTTATTGGGGTGAAATCGATGATAGAGAGAAGGGAGCAGTGAGTAGCGTTTTATATGGCAGCGGAACCGACGAGCTATCGAGTCAATCGACGGAAAGACCTCCGTGAACGATAAGCAGAGGACGAAAGCTCAGTCAGCGTGAAAATAAGCGGCAACGTCATGGCCTCCGTTTTCAGATCGGATCATCGACCACACGGCAGTTGCCGGCCATTCACCCTGGGGCGGGGGCGGGAAGGGTATCAAAGAAATTCAGCTTATTTTCTGTTTCGGGAATTTCCGCGTCCGAAGTTCGGAGGGAGGAACTTCGCATACGCTGCAGACCGGTTCGGTGGTGGTCTTGAAGGTATCTATAGGCGTGGTCGCCTATCGAAACGGAAGAACTTGCGAGGAGGCGGGAGCAGAACAAGGAGCAAAACTCACGGGATCGTGAGATTTCGGTGATGCCGAACCAAACACAAAAAAAATCAATGCGCTTTTTCTTCGCTCTCCCCCACCATGTCGCGGCTGCGTGCCTCCCTCCGAGTTCCTCTTCATTCTCTCGACTCCCAGCTCCCCGACGACTCCCCACCTCGCCCACAACACCCACCTCATCCCGACGCTACCGACATGCTAGTCGACGTCGACGCCCAACCTCCCGCATTTACATACTGACTACACCGGAAGAAGGTACGCGTACTGACCACTTCTTATCCCCGCCGACCTAACGGAATCCCGTGCAGCTAAGCACGCGCCTCACCGACTCTCGTTCCCATGACCCCGACGGAGCACCTACACCAAGCAGCATCTTCCTCCGACATCGGCCGCCGCCACGTCGGCCGCTCCTCCTCTCCCTTCAACGACGAAGCACGGCTACGCTCGACTTTCGCCCCCACAACCTCGGTTCGGTGTCGCCTCGTGGGGAGTCGGGAAATGAGGGAGAGCCTCAGAGGCGTATCTAGGGAAAATGGTATGTCGACTAACCTTCTTGTATCTTCGCTTATTTAACAGCAAGCTCGTAGCCCTCGCCGCCTCTTCAATCCACTTGCCCCCACTCACACGTACCTCCCCACTCCCTCGACCCCGACGGCCGCGATGACGGCGCGCCCCGCCCACAACGTGCGACGTCACACAAGGTACGCGTACAAACCTCTTGTTACCCGCCCTAACCAAATCCCGCGCAGCCAAGGCCGGCTGCCGTGAACCCCGCCTCCGTCCTCCACCAACAACCCCCCGCTTCCTCCTGCCTCCCGCGCCTCATTAACGACATCTATCCTCTTCCTAGCATGACACCTTCCCCCCTCGACTCGTGCCCACGGCCACGACTGCCCAACCGCCGCTAACGCGCTGCCATGGTCCCCGGCGCATTTCGCCATCTCCCCGCCGTCTCGATACCCTCAAGCAAGCGAAAACTCGCTCTCCTTTCCTTCAATCTCTGCAACCGACGTCCCCGCCGCCACCGCCCTCCTCAATACTGACATCGTCACGTCGGCGCTACGCGCCGACTCGCTCGGAAATTATCGCTAAAATGGAAAATCAAGTCAGTTCTTCCATTTTGACGACGAAAAAACAGAAAACTAACTTACCTAACAAGTACACACTACCCCTCTTTGCCTTGCACCCACCGAGTCCCCGCCTCTTCGACGCCGCCGCTCGCGGCGCCAACACCGACGCCGAGCCGTGCATACATACAGATAAGGTAACGAGGTATGTCCCGCTTCTTCCCTTCCCGCGCCGTATTAACGACATCCACACCTTCCCTAGCGTGACGTCTTCCCCCCCACTCGTACGCACCGCCAGCGCTCCATCTCGACTGCCACGCCGACATCGTCGTCCCGACGCACTCCGCCGTCTCCCCGCCCTCTCGACACTCGCACCTCAAAATCCACCACTCACCCTTCAAGTTCTCCACCCCGCGTCACGTTGCCATACCGCTGTGCTTTCCTCCGCCGACACCAACAACGTCCACGCCATCGTTTCAGCGCTGCGTCGCTCGAAAATGCACTAAGAATCAAAATAAAGTGAGTATTTTGGTTTTTGACGGAAAACGAACGAGAAATTTACCCGCCTAAGTACGCAGATCGTCGCGTCACGCCACCGCCGCCCTCCTCGTCACCGTCGACGCCGACATCGTCGTCTAGGCGCTCGACTCGCCAGGAAACTATCGCTAGAGTCAAAATAACGTGAGTTTCTTCGTTTTCGACGCCGAAAGCAACGGAATCACTCACCTACTTACATAGATACACCGTGCGAGTCGCGTGGATTCCGGCACGCGAAGGAAGCGCCGGGAGAGCGGCGTGGGAGAGCGGTCAATGCGCGCTTTGCGCGTTCGCGGCGGGAAAGAGGGTGGAATGGCGGTGATGAGCGGGAGGTGGAGAAGTCGAAACCAAGTAGAAACTTGGTCTTGTAGCGTACCTACTGAATGTAAGTAGCTAGTCAATTTGAAAGAAATGGATCTGTTTTTGAAGAAATCGAGTGAATTGTCAGTAAATGAATAGTAAACGGCGGCGGACGAGTCGGGGTTGAAGGAAATTGAATGGAAATGAAAAGAAGAGAACAGAATACTCACCTGTGGTGAATTTGAAGTCGGAAATCGGCAGGCGCGGGTTGAGTTAAGTGGTGAATCGTGCGCTGAGTTGAGGTGTCAGCGCACAAGGAAAATGAACAAAATGAAATCTTACCTCTAGTGATTTCACTTCAATTCAAACCCAACGCGAGTCGACTCAAATCGACTCGCTCGGAATGAACCAACCCGTAGTTTCAGGATTAAGTCGGAGATCTGAAAGCAAAGGTAAATTGAGGATCAACGTAGGAACAGTGAATGAATGAAATGAGATTGATGAGAGGAACGAAAGGAAAAGAAATGGAATGAGATGAGATGAAAAGAGGCGTACCCGTGGCGGACTCGGGGATCGAGATAAAGATGAAGGTGAGTTCAACTTGAACTCAACCTTGAATCACCCTTACCGGTGACAGGCAACGAACGTACGAAGCAAAAGAAAAGAAACGAAAATAAACAGAAAGCAAACTCACCTCGCAGTCCGAGTTATCGATACTTTCAACTAATTCAACTTCAACTTTGACTGGATTCGCCGACTCTCGGGAATCGGTGACGTTGAACCGAGCTGTAGAAGGAAAGAAAGGTTAATGTAAGTTAAGGGTCAGTTCGAGTTAACGTTCAGTTGAACTTGACTTACTTAATAGAGATGTATAGGAGTATCTTCGATTGTATAGTGCGCGCACGCGCGATTCAAAGCGGCATAAGTTTGGCCTTAAAACCAGTCAATAAGGAGAGTAACGAATTGAGATTGTGTAAACGTACCTGGGACGAAAATGGCAAGGTTCCGGCGTTGAGTTTGAGGTACACGGGAGGCTGGATGCGGAGGGGCATAGAGTCGGTGTCTGGGGTGTAGAAAAGCAAAATTAGTATCGATTCGAGTCGTATGTTGAAATGAAAGTTGAATACATACCGGCATAGGTTTGGTGAACCTTCACTTGTACATGCGCGCAGGCGCGCGATCAAGATTGGCATAGGTTCATAGGTTCGGGCTTCAACGTCGAACACAAAGTCAGTCAATAGTTAGGGTAAGGAGGTCAAATTCAACGTACCTGAGCAGAAAGTAGCATAGTTTCGCTGTTAGATTTGAAATACTTGAAGAGTTTGGTGCGGAGAGTGGGAAGGAAAGGAAAATGCGAAAGAACACGGTGTGGTGGAGCGATTTATCAATTCGTTCGAGTAATTGACTTGTTGAATCGAAGTGCACGAACGAATGAACGAAGTCAAGGATGGAAATGAAGCAAGGAAGAAAGGAAAGGAGTCAGAGGTTGCACTCAACTATGACCGTCTTGATTGTGTTGATACGAAGATTTCATCGACGATGTATGTAGTACTCTGATCAAGCGTAAGCTGGTTTCAAGTCAACGAACGAAGGAAAGAAAATAATAGGAAGCTTACCTTAGTGCGAGTTGATTCATTGACAAACTTGCTTCAACTTGATGGTCTAGACGAGAATGTTAATTGGCAATGCGTTGGAGACCTTTACAAGATCAATCGTAAGCTATTATTTTGAGTCAACGAACAAAGGAAAGAACTGATAAGGAAGCTAACCTTACTCCGAGTTGATATCATTGACAAACTTGCTTCGACTCGACTTGATGGTGTGGTTGAAATTGTTGACCGGTGATGCGATTGAGGGACCTGTACAAGAAAAAAAAGAAAGCAAGGTTAGGATGAGATGAGGGTCGAGTTGAGATCAAGTTCAAATGGACTCACGAGTTGAATTAATAATATTAATCGTCGAAGAAACACCTTCGATCGTAAACGCGCGCGCGCGCGATGCAAGCCGACTGACATAGGTTAAGCCTTTGAGATGCAAATGATTCAAGGATTTCAGGGTAAGGATTTGAAACTGAACGCACCTGGGTTTAATCCGGCATAGTTTCGCCATATAGCTGGAGTTTCGAGACACAGTAAGTATACGTCGATTCTAATACCAATACAAACACACCTGAGGGTCTTCTAGCATAGTTTCGGTACCTTGGCAAACCAGAATCAGGTCCGAGTTGTACGGTGTGCTCACGCGAACGATTCAAATAAGACTATTTGAAACTTGAATTGCCAGTAGCGGCTCTGATGTTGAATAACTCACAGGTGCAGTCAAGAGTTGAATCTGAAAGCCGAAGTCAGTTTCAAGGCTTTGAGCACAACGAAAGCGAAAGCAAATCAAGGGTCGAAAAGGCAAAGGGGAGTACAACTAGAGAAAGTGTTCAATTAGTTGAGTGAATATGAAGGAAAGAGTTGGTTGACAAAACGGACTCAGCAATACCACTCACGCGACGCGAATGCGAACAATACAGCGATATTGACGATCTCATTGCAAGAAGAACTGAAATAGTTCAAGTGTTAGTATCGGATTGAACCCATGAAACGAGAGACAGACTGACCAATGCGTTCGCTCGAGTCGGTCGAAGTCTTGCTTCGAGAGAGATAAAGTCCAGTTAAAGGTGAACGGGCAGGAGAAAGAGACGAGGTACCGATACAAGGGCTGAACTGGGATGGGGAATTGAAGGGGAAAAGAGTGAACAAGTTGAATTGGACTCACAAGCGATGGGTTACCGAACGGTGCCGAATGAGACTGAAGTCAGGGAAGTGAGAGAAACCTGGAGGTAAAGTCAGTTCAAACGTGAATGGATAAGAGAACGATAAGAACGCAAAATTCGACTGGACTACAACTCCACTAGATGGATAAGAAAAATTATTACCCCAACGCGACGAGATTCAAGAGCGCGGAACGAATGACACTGGATGTAAAAACCTATCAGTATCGACTCGGTCTGATAGAACGTAACAACCAACTCACTCGAAGTGGATTCAAGGTTGAATGTGAAAATGAGAAAGGAATCGATAGAACCAGGGATAAGCTATCTAAAGACTAAGTAAAGATAAGAAGCGTTGAGCTGAACGGAAAGATCAGAATGCACTCACAACAGACGAGTAAATCGAAGTCGATTTAACGTTGAACGGGAACGGAACGAAAGATGAGCTATCTAAAAGAGGAAGTATATGAAGCGTTGAATTGAATTGAAAGATTAGAATGTGATCACTCACAACAGACGAGTAATTGAAACGCGACAAGAAAGATTTCAAGTCAATACAGTGGCTACCTGAATGCAAAGTCATTTCGAATCGACACACATAAGAGAAGGAAAAGGGCAAACCAATGAAAGCGAAACATAATGAATTGAACGAGAAAGGTCAAGTAAACCTATAAGAAAAGAGAGCGGCATCAGCATACTTAACAAGTGAAAGGACTCACAAGGGATTTGAAGCGCGATAGGCTAAGAGTCAATAGAGGAATTGAATTCGGCAATGGGGGCAGGATAGGGAGAGTGTAAGAAGCGGGTTTGAAGCATAGAGGGAAGTGGGTGGGCGGTGAACGCTGCAGATCACGAAAACTCACCGAGTCTTTATAGACGAAAGGCGGGCCACCGGCGCCCGGGTTTGCGCAATTCTGCTTGCGTGGTATACGGGATCGACATTCCTTCCTGGGAAGCGTTCATGGCCGTGCTATTGAGTCGCATGGGCGGCGGAGAGACGGAAGATGCTAGAATTCGAAAATATTCGTAAGTCAGCAACGAGCACCACGGAAAATACACGCACGTCGAGGAAGATCCGGGTGACTAATGATGTGACATTCAGGGTCGTCACGCGGAGAGAGTGGGGGAGAGGCTTTCAGGAAGGCGGAGGGTTGCAATAGGGGTGAATCATCGAGTTCGACGTAGAGACTGCGCTGAAAGTTCCCAGAATGCAAGGGCCGTCGAGTTGCTCTCAGAAAACAACATTCAAACTGCCAAGCCATCGCTATGTCAGCTTCACACGGCCATACAAGCGGGGATTGTTGCGACACACCTAATTTCCTCCGGTCTCAATTCCGCTCCAAACGACTCCGATCGCTCCAGAACGCTCCCCGACGTCACGGGTATCCATTCGCTACCGGCTCCGCAAATTCTGAGTCATACTGCCCGGGTGGAGGCCGTCCAGACGGCGATTTTTGAAAATGCATGCAAGTGCTCGTTTGCCCGCTTGCGGCCTTCCCTGAAAGAAAGAAAGGCCAGATATAGTAGCTTCAACAGTAATAGAGTGTGGGACGACAGACTTGAGATGTGCTGGCGGCGAAGCCCAGCGCCCGCAGCCGTCGATGGTGGTGGTGAAAACCAATGTTCGGAATTTCCTGTTTAAGCGAAGATATCATTGATGTGATCGGATTGCTGTCGGCCGAAACTGCCACGTCTTTCTCTTTCCCTCATCTAATCTTTTTGAAGGGTCTTTGCCCACGACTGGGCTGGCAGCGCGAAGGGTCAACATATCGGCATGGCGCGCACGCGCCCGCGACGCGTCTGGACGGCGATTCTTCTGGAAACCGGGGCATCTAATTCCATGGGTCTATTCCGACATTTTTCTCCGATCTTGAGCTGGCGCGGGCGACCACTGGCGACCATTCACGGAATCGGCTGCCTGACTTACGAGAACTCAGTGCTTCGAAGTGATAGCAAACTCCGTGATTCTTGACTCCTGACTGTGGCTTTTCCTGTGCTTTCGCCGAAGCTTTCTTCTGGCTGGTCAAAATCTCGCATGCAGAGAGATAATCTGTTTACAAAGAGGTGGTGTTGGTAGAGTTTGTTCTGCTTTCTAAGTTGCTTGAACTTGGCCACTGCGAACCACTTTGTTACAGTCATCAAACAATCTGAAACTTTATAATATTACGGCGAGGTATGTACCGGTGTGAATTTGAAATGCCCTACTCAACGAATCTTCTTTTGGCATTACTTGATCTACTGCTTGGCCCAGCGCAGGGCTGTGAGAGTCTCGACTGTGAATTATCGAAGCGCTACTGCTGAAGATGGTGGAAAATTCGGCGGACTATGATTCAGGGCGGCGCGGCGCCCGACGCGCGTGCGTTGAATCGGAACTATCAACTTCGTAAGTTTTGATTCATTCAAAACAAATTTCGTTGAGTCTGTTGCGATGGAGCAACCCAGCCGACGCCACTTCAGCAAGTCTAGGACTAACACAACCAAACTAGCCGTTGGTTTCTTTCCACCACCATGTTCGCCCCACTTTCGCCCCCCAAAATTTTCCCCTCCGCAATGCTGCATTAGTCTCCGTTCTCCACCATTCACCTCTCTCTTGCCGAGTATTCCTCAGCAGCTTTACAATGCCCATTCAACGCGTTGACTATGCGTATCGACGTCCCGCAAGCGGCACTTCGCGTCTGTCTTCCCTTATGTCCAAAATCCTCTCACCTGACACTTTTTTTCACCAGGATTTGGCCGCCGGCAGGCTAACCCCGCCCTCAACGCGTCAAGCAGCGGGTTCTGCACCTCTCTGCTGTTGCCGTCGCCATCACCGCGCCGCTGTGCGGCGCGCATGGTTTTGACTATATGGATCGACGTCCCGCGAGCAGGACTCTCAGGTAAACTCTTTCTTGCCTCAACTTTTTTGCTCATCCTGACGCCTTTTTTTCAGGATTTTGAGCCGCCGGCAGGCTATCCCCGCCCCCAACGCGGAAAGCTGCGTCTGATCCCACCATCCCGCAAGCTCTTTGCTGGCGCCGTCTCCGCCGCCGCGCCGCGAAGCGGCGCCAACACCTTTGACTATACGTATCGCGTTCTCGCGAACGACGTAAGCTCATTCTCATGTTTTATCGTGTGCTCATTTTAACGCGTTTTTCAGCGCATTTGCGCCGGAGCTTTGGCTGCCGGCAGGCAAATACCCGCCCCGACGTCTCCAGCAGCGGTATCCCCAGCTATCTTTCAAGACTTTTGTTGTCGTTGTCGCCGCGCAGCGGCGCCATTGCGTCGACACGACCTATCGTCGTCCGGCGAGCGGGTATCTTTAATGGTAAGCTGCATTTTCTTTCTGTTCCGGTTTCTTCGTCTTACGATTTCGTCAGAATCTTGAGCTTGACGTTGACGTCGGCTAGTTTGGGTGAGGTAAGGTTTGCGTTCTGTTGTTTCAAGTCTTGACTCAAGCCGTCTCCATGTCACGCACGTCGAGACGTATCGACGTCCCGCGAGCGTGGTTGTCTCCAGGTGAGTGGCTTCTCATCTCATTCTTCGATTCAACTCTCATTTCAGCGTCGCTGTCGCCGCCAATGTTAATTCAACCTCAAAACTCGAGATTTCGTCGTCCCCCGAGCGACATCTTCTCGTATGTTTCCCCACGCATTCCCAATGTTTTCTAGACTAAATTACATTCCCAGAATCTAAATTTCTCCGCTGCGCGGCATTCATCATCAATACCAAGGCCGCAAATCAAAATTCGAGATTTTAATGTCCGCCGACCAACGCTTTCAGCGGTGCACCAGGTGCGCTTCTACCCTTGTTTAACGTGTTTCTTCACTAATCTCAAAGCTCCAAGAATTTTCTTCTCCCGCTGCGCGGGCTACTTCATCGTCATCAGCGCCACCATCCCGTTTGGGAAACTCGAAATTCCGCGGTCCTGCGAGCGAGCCTCTGGGCTCAGTGGTGTTCAGGTGTGTACTATCACCCTTATGAAACGTGTTTTCGTGCTAATTTTCAGTGCCAGATATCTTTTGTCTCCGCTGCGCGGCGCATCACGGCCAACAAC
This sequence comes from Favolaschia claudopus, assembly GCA_037176885.1. Taxonomy (NCBI): domain Eukaryota; kingdom Fungi; phylum Basidiomycota; class Agaricomycetes; order Agaricales; family Mycenaceae; genus Favolaschia; species Favolaschia claudopus. The sequence goes on from JAWWNJ010000100.1 coordinate 251,392, forward strand.
ATCATCAACTGAACAATTAATCGGAAATTCGAGATTTGGCGTTCCCGCGAGCGAGGCTTTGAGTCTCAGGGTGTATAGGTGCGTGTCTTGGCTGTTTCTAGCCGTGTTCTGGTGCTAATTTGAAGTCGCAGAATTTTTCTTTCCGCTGCGCGGCGCCCATCATCACTGTCTCAACCAACCTCACAGCGTCAAATTTGCAAGTCCTCGAAGTCGAAGAAAATTTTCTTCGCTGCGCGGCCGACTCAGTGCGTACCACACCACCTACTGCTTGGATTCCTAACTCATTTCGTGCATTGAAGTCCTTTTTTTCTTCCGCTGCGCGGCGCTACAACTCTAGAACACGGGCTTCCTTAATATTCAAAAACTTTCTCGTCTCCCACCAACTCCCTGAATACGCTGGGCTGCTTCATTTCTCTCCCCCTGTTTGATTCTCAAAAGTTTCGCTTCATGAATGACCTCAAATTCTCTCAATGCTCAAGAACTCGAAATTCTAGGCGGACTTGGCAAATTTCTTAACGGTGCGTGCGGAGTTGAATTTGTCACTACGTACAACAGGATTCAGGGACTTTGCCCCAGTAGTCAGTACATCTAGATCGGTAATTCTGGATCTCCGCCGTAGATTAGTGTACGTACCAGGACCCTTGAAACAAGCCGGGAAACGGGCTTCTTGAGGGTCTGAAAATCAAAATTTTCTCCTCGGTCGTAGAGTAAATAGAAACCAAATAACATATTCCCTTTGAGGAAGAGCGCCGAAAAACTATAAGTCTGAGGTGGGCGAGTCGCTTGCGACCTTGGTCGCGCGGCGAGCTTAGTCGTGCGGTGAGCGTGTCAGCGCTTGAGAAGTGCCTTTTTGGGCTACCTACGACAGCGCTCGTCACTCACCACCCCCTCTCCTCATAATCGCTCACCACATCCCTCGCCGTCTCCTCCATATCCCTATATCTCATCCCAAGGATACGCACACTTTTGGACGCGTCGTATGAAACCGGGGGGATCTGTTGTAAGTGAGGTGAGTCAATGGGTGAAAGACGGAAGCGAGAAAGTTTGAAGAAATGGTTCAATAATTCGAAGAAATGGTTGAATTCAAAGAATCAGTGGAGGAAAAGGGTTGGATAAAGGGAGAGAAGGAGTGAGAGAAACGGTTGATCATGAAAAGACGAGATAAATAGACGGAGAGTGAGGCACGAAGACATCGCACAAAGCAGGAAAAGAAGGAAACAGCGAGCACGCAAAATCGGACGTACAATATCCTTCTGAGACCCAGGCTTCCCCTTCTGATATTTCGGATTCGATTTCGCCGCTTCAGGCGTAGCGTCCACTTCGAAAATCCAAACAATCAACCAAAGTCCCACCGGAGACCCAAAATTAAAATTGAACTCACGCCAATCCTGCCACCAAAACGCCTCCCTACTGACAATGATCCTCTCCCCTCCCGCCGCCTCCTTCCTCACCGCCAACACATGCGCGCATTAACGCGATATCGCGCACGTCAACCCAGCAGCCGCCGCCTGAAACGAAGCCGGGAGTAGTACTAGTGTAGGTGTTGTACATTTGCAGGGCGGAGGTGTTGAGGAGCGATGGGGAGGGTACTTCGTGGAGGATTGGCTGTAATTGGGATGACTTAGCGATTGGATGTTGAGATTGAGTAGAGGGAGGAGGTTGGCGTACCCCGAGAATTAGAGGCGGGTTCAGGACGGTGAGATCCCATGTGAGACTGGCTCCGTGGGTTTTCGTGAAGTCCCATGCCGCTAGATATCGGAATGCCCGACAAGTTGACTCAATAGGTCAGCTAATATGGCAGAGAAACACGCACCCCGTTCAGCTAATGTCTTCGAAGCGCGATACTTATGACCATTTGACGTATGGCGATCCGGATGCACTTTTATTAAATGCCGCAACATATGTTGATGTTTCGACTGATCCGCAGTATAAATAGCTGTTTCGCCGGAATTGCCGCAAGATTTGCCGATGATAATCAGCTCGTTTATTTTGCGGCAAAATTGGTGATTCCCGCAAGATAAAGTTGAACAATGCCGCAACATAAAGTCGCGAAACTTCGAGTGCCGCAACATATATACATCGAATTTTCAACTTACTCCCAAACTTCTGTAAGCCGTCTCCCCTGTCCGCCAATCAACTCCCTCATCGCAATCCACCCCAGAGTTTTTCATCAAGCGGATTCAAGCCATCGTTCGCGATTCGGGGCCAGGACCGCCGCGGTCCCGGTCGATTTCCGCTAGGTAAGTAAGTAGTGCCTCAATGCCACCAGGTGCCTCTCTAAGCTTACTAGGGCCGTCATGCAGCAATCAATATGATTCGGTCGGTCCATTGGCAGGCTGTTAACTAGCCTTTTCAAGGTTTGAAATAATTGTTTTCAAACAGGAAACCTACCCGTTTCAAAATCGGACGAGGTACCTTCTTAGATCCAGACACAACACATTAGTTGAACTCTGATGGAACTCCCTGCGGACTCGACCGATTTCCAAATGAGGAATATCGGAAAGCAACTTGGCTTGGAAGCCCCAGAGCACAAGACAAAGAATCCAGGCGATTTTTCCTGTTTTCCGAGTGGTCTCTGTGTCAGGGTTTGTGCTTCAGAACAGCTGAGAAGAGCAGGATAATGAATACAGACGGGTGATGGGAGGACGAGTGAATGGATCCACTTGTGGTTGGTGATCCCAAGGTCGGGAGGGCCAATCTAAGGGAAGAAAATGTCTCATCGACTAGTAGGAAACTCGGATGAAGTCAGGGATGAGCACAAGCTTGTTTGCAAGAGCACTCTGGCCTGAATAAGACCGTACTCAGCAGCTGCTTTCTTTACCAAACACATCGAAGGACTTTGGGTCTGCAAGATAAGTCAGTGCAGCGCTTAGAAGAAGATATTGGGCCATTCCGCAGGTGAAATCAGGTTCATTGATGAACGAAACTAAGAAGGAACTCGGAAGAAGTCGTCGGAAGCTTGCTAATTGTCCGCCGAATGAGCAGGATAAATAGTAAAGAATCCGGCAGGGAATCTGGTATATGTATTGATTGGCATATTAGCTCCCTGATTTATGAACTCGATGGCCGTACTGTATTGCCGCCCAGGATAGAGGCGGGCCAATGAAATTGAGCGTGCAAAATCAGTATTTTCTCAACGAGGGCTCGACGTGATCGGCTGTAGTGAACTGCTGACCTGATTCAGGCTCAGTCACTCGATAGAAAAGGACTTACCGTATCTTGAGTTCCCCCCAGCCATAGAAGCTTGGAACGAGTCGCCCAAAATTGAACAACTGGCTGACAATGATGCGATCCCACACTATTCCCACGGTTCAAATCGTTCACGCTGACCCAGTAGAACCAAGCACGAAAATCGGAGAGAGGAGTGGGAGGTATCTGTCCGTAATCAACGAGATAAAATAAATAGAGCGGTTGGACTCTGAAACTGGGGTCGGACTATTGAAACCAAACCTCTCCGAACCAGCCAGTGTACGAGTCCATGACGAATCGGTGCTCGGATTTTAGGGATAATACTCGAGGAGAGTCTCAGATTCTAAGGAGAGAACCTTTCAAAGACGATATGGGGCTTAACGGGCTGTGTAACACCTCCGTACAGAGCTCAGCTTCAAGTTTCAGCTGAGAACTCGCATAGCGGTTTGAATCCAAGGCTAGGGTTACGCTGGGTGAACTCCATTCAAACCCAAGGTGAGCCGTGAGCCGCTTGCGAATCCCACTGGGTCAGCTTCGAAGCCCGGTCTGACTTGAATTTAGATTCCGTTTATCAGAGGCTGATTGAGAGCGAACCGAGTCCAACTGTTTGATGCGGGAGGGTCAGGAATGCAATTGGGAGAGTGTTGGGCAAAGTTGAAATTTTGTGATTCATATGTTGCGACACTCAGACTTGCGCAAGTTTATGTTGCGGGAAAAATGTGGCGTGTTCAACTTTATCTTGCGGGATCCGTGGATTTTGCCGCAAGATAAACGAGGTGATTATCACTGACATATCTTGCGGCAATTCCGGCAAAAGCTCTATTTATATTGCGGAACGGTCGAAAAACGGCATATATTGCGGCATTTATTAAAAGTGCATCCGGACCGCCATACTTATGACCATTTGACGCGTTCCTTCCATCTCGTTGAACGTTTTCCACCGCTTGGTCGTCCCAGTCAGCTTCAGTGAAGGTCTGCGGGGTAGGTTCGTCATGAAGGACGGCGGCGGTAGAGGAGGTGACGACGATGCGTTTCACGGCCGTGCTAAGGGAAGGATATTAAGTAAAGGTAAAAGGCTAGCAGAAAGAAGAAGAACGTACCCGCATCTGCGTGCACTTTCGAGCATGCCGACGGTTCCTTTGATGGCGGGTTCCAGCAATTCTGATGCAAAGAATTGAGAAGCAGATCCAAAACCGAAAGAGACTTGCTAACGCACCAGCGGGATCGTCGGCTTTGAAATGATACGGCGAGGCTGTATGCGCGATTGCATCCACGCCTTTCACGGCTTCATCGAAGGCACCTTCCTATGCGCCATCTCAGCCCAAGCTCCAGAAAATGAAGACACGCAACGGCGCACCTTCGTAATGTCCGGAACCTCGACAACCTCAAATTTCTCCCTGTACTCCTTGAATATCTTCCTCAGATGCACGCCTTTGTCGGCAGAACGAACGGCGCCGCGGACGGCGTACCCGTTTTCGAGGAAGGCGCGGACGACCCACTGTGACCGGCCGCGCAATTAGCATCGAAAGAGACTCGAAAATGACGGGGAGGAGCTGCGCACCACGGCGAGAAAGCCATTAGCTCCAGAGACGAGAACCTTTCCCGTAGTCGCGATTGGCATGGTCACGGTCGGTTTCTCGCCAGGGGGGGTTTATTGGGGTGAAATCGATGATAGAGAGAAGGGAGTAACGAGCAGCGTTTTATATGGCAGCGGAACCGACGAGCTATCGAGTCAATCGACGGAAAGACCTCCGTGAACGATAAGCAGAGGACGAAAGCTCAGTCAGCGTGAAAATAAGCAGCAACGTCATCGCCTCCGTTTTCAGATCGGATCATCAACCACACGGCAGTTGCCGGCCGTTTACCCTGGGATGGGGCGGGGGCGGGAAGGGTATCAAAGAAATTCAGCTTATTTTCTGTTTCGGGAATTTCCGCGTCCGAAGTTCGGAGGGGGGAACTTCGCATACGCTGCAGACCGGTTCGGTGGTGGTCTTGAAGGTGTCTATAGGCGTGGTCGCCTATCGAAACGGAAGAACTTGCGAGGAAGTTACGAGTACTTTATGTACTCGTTCTTTTCACATCTCAGATGACGTTTGAGAGGGTCCCGAAAAAGTGTCCGCACGAACGAACAACGAAAAGTGCCCTTTTTTCCCACGCTCTTTCTAATGCGTTTTCGAATCCCATTAGAAAGAAAGCTAATGGTTTTCAGTTTTGTGACCGTGAGAGTAATCTGACTCGGTGAAATAGACCCTAACCATAACTTACAGAAAATTTATTGATGGGCCCGTTTGACGGCTTTCGGCATGTTCTGATGTCGTGCCAATTGCGACGGCCAGGTATCTGAGGTAATCCAGGTTGAAGGTGTTCAAGCAACAAGTCGGTTCACAACATGACAATTTCCACGGGATTCAGCAATCTGAAGAATGATAAAGTACGAGTTTTGCCGCGCAACGCGACGGCCCGCTACCCACAAGTCCAAAATGGGGGAAAGATGAGACGGCGGGAGCAGAACAAGGAGCAAAACTCACGGGATCGTGAGATTTCGGTGATGCCGAACCAAACACTTTTCTTCGCTCTCCCCCACCATGTCGCGGCTGCGTGCCTCCCTCCGAGTTCCTCTTCATTCTCTCGACTCCCAGCTCCCCGACGACTCCCCGCCTCGCTCACAACACCGACCTCATCCCAACGCCGACGTCGACGCCCGACCTCCCGCATTTACATACTGACTACACCGGAACAAGGTACGTGTACTGACCCCTTCCCTCACCGCCCAACTCAATCCAAACTTCCACCGCTTCGCCGACATCGTCGTAGCCATTGGGCGTTCGACGCGTGACTCAAGCATTGACGGCGCACCCATGCCCTCGACGCCGCACTCGCCCACGCTGCCCTTAGCGCCGACATCGCCGCCCCGACGCCGCGTCGCCCCCTCCCCACGACCACCACCGTTCGCCGACGCCTCGCCGTCGGGACCCAGAGCCGAGGAATGTGCGTGGCCCGCCATCTTGTTTGGTATCCGCGCTAACGAGATTCTTCTAGCCCTTTTTCTCCCTTCACCCTCTTCCTCCTCTTCCTCCGCACCTCTCCCCTCAAGCACCCCGCCGCTTCCTCGCTCTCCCGCCGCCGTTCTTCACGCCGCCGGCGCCGACACGTACATACGAGTACATAGAGAGACAAACTACCAACGTGCGTCGTCCACCGCTTCCTCCTGCCTCCCGCGCCTCATTAACGTCATCTATCCTCTTCCTAGCATGACACCTTCCCCCCTCGACTCGTGCCCACGGCCACGACTGCCCGACCGCATCTCACCGCCGTCTCGATACCCTCAAGCAAGCGAAAACTCGGTCTCCTTTCCTTCAATCTCTCCACCCGCGCCATGCCGCAACCGACGTCCCCGCCGCCGCCGCCCTCCTCAATACCGACATTGTCACGTCGGCGCTACGCGCCGACTCGCTCGGAAATTATCGCTAAAATGGAAAATCAAGTCAGTTCTTCCATTTTGACGACGAAAAAACAGAAAACTAACTTACCTAACAAGTACACACTACCCCTCTTTGCCTTGCACCCACCGAGTCCCCGCCTCTTCGACGCCGCCGCTCGCGGCGCCAACACTTCAGCGCTGCGTCGCTCGAAAATGCACTAAGAATCAAAATAAAGTGAGTATTTTGGTTTTTGACGGAAAACGAACGTGAAATTTACCCGCCTAAGTACGCAGATCGTCGCGTCGCGTCACGCCACCGCCGCCCTCCTCATCACCGTCGACGCCGACATCGTCGTCTAGGCGCTCGACTCGCCAGGAAACTATCGCTAGAGTCAAAATAACGTGAGTTTCTTCGTTTTCGACGCCGAAAGCAACGGAATCACTCACCTACTTACATAGATACACTCCGTGCGAGTCGCGTGGATTCCGGCACGCGAAGGAAGCGCCGGGAGAGCGGTCAATGCGCGCTTTGCGCGTTCGCGGCGGGAACGAGGGTGGAATGGCGGTGATGAGCGGGAGGTGGAGAAGTCGAAACCAAGTAGAAACTTGGTCCTGTAGCGTACCTACTGAATGTAAGTAGCTAGTCAATTTGAAAGAAATGGATCTGTTTTTGAAGAAATCGAGTGAATCGTCAGTAAATGAATAGTAAACGGCGGCGGACGAGTCGGGGTTGAAGGAAATTGAATGGAAATGAAAAGAAGAGAACAAAATACTCACCTGTAGTGAATTTGAAGTCGGAAATCGGCAGGCGCGAGTTGAGTTAAGTTGTGAATCGTGCGCTGAGTTGAGGTGTCAGCGCACAAGGAAAATGAACAAAATGAAATCTTACCTCTAGTGATTTCACTTCAATTCAAACCCAACGCGAGTCGACTCAAATCGACTCGCTCGGAATGAACCAACCCGTAGTTTGAGGATTAAGTCGGAGATCTGAAAGCAACGGTAAATTGAGGATCAACGTAGGAACAGTGAATGAATGAAATGAGATTGATGAGAGGAACGAAAGAAAAAGAAATGGAATGAGATGAGATGAAAAGAGGCGTACCCGTGGCTGACTCGGGGATCGAGATAAAGATGAAGGTGAGTTCAACTTGAACTCAACCTTGAATCACCCTTACCGGTGACAGGCAACGAACGTACGAAACAAAAAAAAAAGAAACGAAAATAAACAGAAAGCAAACTCACCTCGCAGTCCGAGTTATCGATACTTTCAACTAATTCAACTTCAACTTTGACTGGATTCGCCGACTCTCGGGAATCGGTGACGTTGAACCGAGCTGTAGAAGGAAAGAAAGGTTAATGTAAGATAAGGGTCAGTTCGAGTTAAAGTTCAGTTGAACTTGACTTACTTAATAGAGACTAGCAGTTACCCGTGCTACGCTACGGTGTGACTCATCACGCAAATTACAGCGAGAAAAAGTTGTATTACAGAGTGAATATACATTAATAAAGTTCATTTTAGTGTCTGTTACCGGAACCCCCTGCGCGACGACCGGTGGAAGTCCTTTCACCCCGGTCTTGTCTCTTCCTGCCCATTTGATACTTGATTTGATACATCGAGCTTGCGTTTCTTGGGGTTTGGCTCGGATGCGTCGCGAGGAGATGTCTGTTCTCCGAAAAACCCAGTAAATTTGGGGCGCGCAGGAGTACTGTTGTTGACTATCCACAGCCTGCGCATCATTCCCAACGAAGAGACGATGCAGAGGCTCTGACGGCTCTTCGAGTCGCTGCAACGCGACCTTGCCATGATTACAGCACATCCCGTACGGCGAACGGGAATTTTTCGGGGGGTGTAGGACTTGCTCAGCGACCCAATGGAGTGCTCCGCATGTGGGACAGCGGCCGTTCATGTAACAGAGATCATGGCGAGATGGCGGATCCAGGTAATCTTTGCTCGCTGCTAAAAACAACTCATCGCAGGTAAGCTGACGATTATCTTCATAACGGTATGCAATCAGCGGAGGAAGTAATCTAAACATCATTTACACGTACTTGGCGGCCGTGCGGGACTCGCATTTTGATTGTATTGGCGTGTACGATTGCCTGTTCCTTCAGGCCGAGCTTGTGCGAAAATTAACGGCTTGAGACACCGACTATAAAGAGATAACTCACCATCAGCAGCGGAAGCACTCTGTTGTGTTGCAGGTGGGGTAGGGAGACCGTTGTGGATGGCCTGGAGAGCGAGACTTTTCGAGCCTCTCGAATTGAACAACAAAACTGACTTACTTGTGATATTCGAGACTTGCGGACAGTCGGCGGAGGATCTGTAAAGCAGAAAAGTGTGTTAGAAGTAAATACCAATGAATATTGAATGAATTGCAGCGCACCGACATCCATTCTCGCAGCCTTCTCGGCACGTTCCCGCTCCCTTCTTGCTCTTTGGGCCAGGGATCTGTTGGAAGAGGCTTGCGGTGGAGGTCCCGGACGGTTTTCGCGAGCTGTTTGATGTCTTCTGCGTTGACCAAGAGATCGCGCGCTAAGAGTGGCCGAATCTGGCGGGGCGGCATATTTTCTTCATGCTGAGCGGGGACGCGTCTGCGGGGGGCTGCCTTCATTGCGCATAAGTCACGTTGTATCTGGCGTTGTAGTTGTTGATGCCTTCGCGGCGTTGTCGGAGGAGTTAATAAGTTCCTAGAAACGGTGAGTCTACAGCAGAGGCGGGGAGAATCGGGTGCACATCTTCTGTTAGGTGAGAATGAAGAGAGACGGTGAAAAGACTTAGAGGTCACACAGAAGGGTTAAAGAAACACGTTTATTGAAGGCGAGGCTACGGTGATACAGCTACATTGTGTGTGGGGTGTGTTGGAGCGTTGTGGAGCGGAGGTTGGAAGACGTGCGAGACAGTAGCGGAGTTGTGGTGAGCTGTTTGGCCGGAACGGATGACGTTGGTGGAGCCCTCGGGTGTTCCCGGAACCACTTGATTGACGTTTGTCCAGAGTCAACCCTCGATTGTAATATAGATGTATAGGAGTATCTTCGATTGTATAGTGCGCGCACGCGCGATTCAAAGCGGCAGAAGTTAAGGAGAGTAACGAATTGAGATTGTGTGAACGTACCTGGGACGAAAATGGCATGGTTCCGGCGTTGAGTTTGAGGTACACGGGAGGCTGGATGCGGAGGGGCATAGAGTCGGTGTCTGGGGTGTAGAAAAGCAAAATTAGTATCGATTCGAGTCGTATGTTGAAATGAAAGTTGAATACATACCGGCATAGGTTTGGTGAACCTTCACTTGTACATGCGCGCAGGCGCGCGATCAAGATCGGCATAGGTTCATAGGTTCGGGCTTCAACGTTGAACACAAAGTCAGTCAATAGTTAGGGTAAGGAGGTCAAATTCAACGTACCTGAGCAGAAAGTAGCATAGTTTCGCTGTTAGATTTGAAATACTTGAAGAGTTTGGTGCGGAGAGACATGGTTTCGGCCTCCGGCCGTTGAAATTCAAGTTAGAGAGTCAATAGTTAAGTGCAGTATCGGTTCGCGTCGTGTGTTTATCGAAGTATGGATGAATACTTACCGGCATAGTTTCGGTATACCTTCGATTGAAGAGGTACGCTCGCGCGCGATTCAGACCCCGGTATAGGTTTGGCCTTCTTCAAATTACAAGTCAGAAGGTCAATAATCAGAGTAAGGAAGTGAGATTAACCTCACCTGACACAAAGCCGGCATGGTTTCTGTGTTCACGTCGAGATACTTGGGAGGCTGGAGCAACCTTCAAAATCGAACTCATTCAGTCAGTTTTGAATCGTTAAATTCGAAGCTAATGGTCGTACTCACCTGAACGAGATCAACCCAATCTCGACAGGCAAGCCATCGTTGATGATTCAACCAATCTTGACTAGTCGAGACGAAACGAATGAACAAGTCAATTGAGAGGCACGGCTCACCACGAGACCGAGACGGCGCCGAACTCAGATGTCGAGCTCAACTTTTGAGGTGGTACTTGTGTGCTTGAAGGTAGATGATGGATGCTATCGAAACGGTCAGGAATCGTTTATAATAGCAGAACCAAAACTTAACTAGACAGCTGCAATGTAAATCTCACCAACCTATTCAAACGGCCAGTCATTCAAGGTGAATTCAATAAGGAATTCACTTACCTTGCGCACAGAGTCGAAAGGAGGCAAAGGCTCGGTGTCAGGAGTGTATAAGAGCTAGGGTCAGCATCGAATTTGAGTCGTGAGTCGGGTGTTGAAATAGACATTGAATGTATACTGACATAGTCTCAGTATCAAGAAGGAGGACGAAGGGCTAGAAGAAACACAGGTCAGTGAGATGTAATTGGGTGAGATGAATAGATAGCGCACCTTGCTTCAAGTTTTAGTCAAGTCCAAATTTGAACAAGTCTCAAAAATGAACGCGGCCTTTGAATCGAACACATTCAATTAGTCGCGCGGTTCAGAGTCAAAGTTGAAGTTAATGGTCATACTCACGTCGTACATTGTTCAAGCCAATCTCGACTGCTTCAGACAAAAGGATCAGAACCAAAGTGAATCAAATGAAAGGGTCAGCTCACCAAGAAAAACCGGGACGGCGCCGAAGTCAAGACGCGTTCAAGTTTTGAAGTGGGGCTTGAGTGGTCGAAGGGAAATGCTGAATACTATCAAAACGGTCAGTAATCATTGATAATAGCGGCATTAGAACTGACCTAGACAGTCAAAATGTGCATCTCAGGAAGCTATTCAATTGATCAAACGGTCAGTAATTCAAAGCTGAAGTCAATGAAGATCCCACTTGCCTCGGGCGCACACAGTTAGAGTGTGCGTCTCATGTAAGTTAAGAGCGAATACAAGCTGAATGAAATGTTAGTAAAGGCTTGAATCAAAGGAATTGAAGTCACTCACCTGTACAAACTCGTCGAAAGATAGCTTGAAGGTCAGTTTGGCGTTGAAAGGGTCAGAATTTGACTCTTGTATAGCAAAAGGCGAAGCCAAGCGATGCTAATTAGAAAGTAAGTAATCGTTTGAACGAGACAAGATGACAACTTACTGTATTGGAAGACTTGAATAGTAGAAATATGGAAGAATTCAGTACGACGCTGAGGCTGGATAGAAAGACATACTAGAGTGAGTTATAGAGCCTATAATCAAAAGAGCATAAGAGCTAGTTCATTAGAAGACAGAGAGGTACGGTAAAAGTCACAAAGGACAAGCCATCGACGTGAAAGTTGACGAAGAAGTGAAAGGCCGGTGAAAGCCGATTAAGGCCGAAAGTCGAGTTGAAGCACAAAATCGTCGAATTGAAGGAAGAGAAAGCAAGTTGAAGAGGTGTTAGAGTCTAGTTGAATAGAAAGTTGAATTCAAGTGAAGTTGAGTTGAGTAGTTGAAGGGAGGGAAGTGGGAAGTGGGCGGTCAACCCATAATCAAACTCAACGGTGCGAGCTCACCTATATACCGCTCCCCCGGCCCTCCAACGCTATCCTGCTCACCAAATCTTCCGAACTTCCGTCGGGATCGACAGTCCGTCTTGAGATTTGCGGAGCACCGAGCCATTCAACCGGAAATTGCGGAAATTGCAGAAGTCGACGGGGACCTGAAAGAATTCAAAAGTCAGCGAAAAGCCCCGCGGAAAGTACACGCACGTCAGTGCGGGTCCGAGTAGTTGATCGCATCATTTCAGGGTCGGAAGGTTGGGGGTGGAGGGAGAGATGAGGTCGAGATAGCGGAGGGTCGAGATAGGGGTATGTTGCCATTGCGGCGTGAAGACGAGTCGAGGGCCTTCAAGACTGCGGGAGCAGCGAAAGTGAGTGGTTTGGACAACCTTTGAGTGCCAAGACACGGAGATGTCAGCATGATACAGCCATGGAAGCGAGGCATTCTAAAACACACCTGAATTCCTCCGGTCGCAACACGGCTCCAATCGCTCCAGAACCTTCCCTGATGCCACGCACATCCACAATCAATCGATGACGAGATTTCTGAGTCAGAGTTCTGCGGTACCGCTAGCCCAGACCCCGTTTTTTCGAAATACGCACAAACGCGCCTGGCGGTGCTGCTGGTGTTCCTGAGCCAAAATGGCGCTGTAGTTCGAATACACAGAGGGAGGGTAGGATATGGTGACGTACACGAGCCTCAGAGTCCACTCGAGGCAGCGGGAGGAATCGACGATGGTGGTGGTGAGAGGCAATGTTCGGAATTTCCTGTTTTGGACTCGATATCGATGATCCGATCAACACCGTTTTCTTCCGCTCCCCTCACCTCATCTCGTTGAAGGCTCTGTGCCCACGCCCTGCGCGCGTCTGCCAAGCATCAACATACCGGCACGGCGCGCACGACGCGGTCCTCAAGCTCCGAAGACCCCGGAAACCGGCGTATCTAGATCCATGGGCCAAATTTCGGCATTTTCTGACTTCTGCGCGCGCACCGCTCGATTTCGCTTGCTGTTATGGAACTGATGCTTATCAATGGTACTTACTCGATTTCCCATTGGCTCAAGTCTTCCGCCGTCTCTGAGGACTTACCTCAAGATTCATTTTCTCAAAATACTACTCTCGAGTGCGAGAACAGCAACTTCTTCTTGGCGGCGCGCGACTGGCCGCGTCAGATGCGCCACTCCGACCTTTCCCACTGTTCCTGTCGCGAATCAAATCAATGTGAACAAATTCAAATTCACCGCAACGTTATCCGCTTCGCTCCACCCTGGTTCCGACTGGCTTTTTTTTTTCTCTAACTTCAATTAATATTCCTGCTCTTTGGGCTCAGGTAATCTGTCTGGGAGTTCAAATCGTGAGCTATGCAATGTGTTCTGAAAGCTCAGGATGTTGAACCGACGATTTTGAGTTCAGGGCTTCCGATCGGAATTATCAAGTTCGTAAGGTGATTCATTCGAAACAAATGCGCTGATTTTGTTGCGACGGAGACGCTCAGGCGACGCCGTTGTAGCGGGTTTGGAACTAACAGAACCAAACCGATTGCTTTTCTTTCACCACCACCATGACCCCCCACTTCCCCCCAGAATTTTCCGCCCCCTCCATGATGCTTCGTAAATTCTTCTTCTTCCCCTCGCTCCTCTCCCTTTCTGAGTACCCCCAGCAGCTTCACAATGCGTTCACTATACGTATCGACGTCCCCCGAGCGGGACTTCGCGTATGTCTTCACTTGCTCCAGAAATGCTTTCATCTAACACTTTTTTTCACCAGAATTTTGCCGCCGGCAGGCTAACCCCGCCCCCAACGCGGAAAGCTGGGTCTGATCCCACCATCCCGCAAGCTCTTTGCTGGCGCCGTCTCCGCCGCCGCGCCGCGAAGCGGCGCCAACACCTTTGACCATACGTATCGCGTTCCCGCGAACGACGTAAGCTCATTCTCATGTTTTATCGTGTGCTCATTTTAACGCGTTTTTCAGCGCATTTGCGCCGGAGCTTTGGCTGCCGGCAGGCAAATACCCGCCCCGACGTCTCCAGCAGCGGTATCCCCAGCTATCTTTCAAGACTTTTGTTGTCGTTGTCGCCGCCGCGCCGCGCAGCGGTGCCATTGCGTCGACACGACCTATCACCGTCCGGCGAGCGGGTATCTTTAATGGTAAGCTGCATTTTCTTTCTGTTCCGGTTTCTTCGTCTTACGACTTCGTCAGAATCTTGAACTTGACGTTGACGTCGGTTAGTTTGGGTGAGGTAAGGTTTGCGTTCTGTTGTTTCAAGTCTTGACTCAAGCCGTCTCCATGTCACGCACGTCGAGACGTATCGACGTCCCGCGAGCGTGGTTGTCTCCAGGTGAGTGGCTTCTCATCTCATTCTTCGATTCAACTCTCATTTCAGCGTCGCTGTCGCCGCCAATATTAATTCAACCTCAAAACTCGAGATTTCGTCGTCCCCCGAGCGACATCTTCTTGTATGTTTCCCCACGCATTCCCAATGTTTTCTAGACTAAATTACATTCCCAGAATCTAAATTTCTCCGCTGCGCGGCATTCATCATCAATACCAAGGCCGCAAATCGAAATTCGAGATTTCAATGTCCACCGACCAACGCTTTCAGCGGTGCACCAGGTGCGCTTCTACCCTCGTTTAACGTGTTTCTTCACTAATTTCAAAGCTCCAAGAATTTTCCTCTCCCGCTGCGCGGGCTACATCATCGTCATCAGCGCCACCATCCCGTTTGGGAAACTCGAGATTCCGCGGTCCTGCGAGCGAGCCTCTGAGCTCAGTGGTGTTCAGGTGCGTACTATCACCCTTATGAAACGTGTTTTCGTGCTAATTTTCAGTGCCAGATATCTTTTCTCTCCGCTGCGCGGCGCATCACGGCCAACAACATCATCAACTGAACAGTTAATCGGAAATTCGAGATTTGGCGTTCCCGCGAGCGAGGCTTTGAGTCTCAGGGTGTATAGGTGCGTGTCTTGGCTGTTTCTAGCCGTGTTCTGGTGCTAATTTGAAGTCGCAGAATTTTTCTTTCCGCTGCGCGGCGCCCACCTTCCGAAGTCAAGACCATCAAGCTCTTCAAGTCTGTCAAGTCCTCGAAGTCGAAGAAAATTTTCTTCGCTGCGCGGCCGACTCAGTGCGTACCACACCACCTACTGCTTGGATTCCTAACTCATTTCGTGCATTGAAGTCCCTTTTTTCTTCCGCTGCGCGGCGCTCACCATCCAAGTCTCAAGACCATCAACCTCGTCAGATTTACGATGTCCGCGTAGGTGAAGAAAAATTTCTTCGCTGCGCGGCCAGGTCAGTGAGTATCTTACAGCCTATTTCTTGGACTCCTGACTCGTTCTGTGAGTATAGTGCTTTTTTTCTTCCGCTGCGCAGCGCCGTCAGAAGCGCGGGCTTCATTCAAGAACTTTCTCGTCTTACCACCAACTCCTTGAATCAGGTGTGTCCTTCGTTCCTGCTCTTTCTCTCTGAATCTGAAGGACTTGGTTTGAAGGGCGACTTCAAACTCTGAGTGCTCAAATCGTGCGGACTTCAAATCTTTCAAAGGTGCGTACGGACTTCAAATTCTCACTACATAATCACAATTCAGGGTCTTTAACCCAGTAGTAGGTAGATCTAGATCTGTAAAAGTAGATCTCCGCCGTAGATATAGCCGCCCGATACACCCTCCAAACGGAGCGGGAAACGGCCTTCGTAAGGGTCCCAAAATCAAAAATTTTCTCGGTAGTCAGTATGTAAACAACAAATAAAACTATATCCTTTTGAGAACAGCGCCGAAAACCTATAAGTCTGAGGTGGGTGAGTCGCTTGCGACCTTGGTCGCGCGGCGAGCTTAGTCGTGCGGTGAGCGCAGGAGTGTTTGAGAATTGCCTTTTTGGGAAGTCAATTCATACTAGTATACTCCGCTCGTCGCTCACCACCCCCTCTCCTCATAATCGCTCACCACATCCCTCGCCGTCTCCTCCATATCCCTATATTTCATCCCGAGAATGCGCACACTTTTAGATGCGTCGTATGAAACCGGGGGGATCTGTTGTAAGTGAGGTTAGTGGGTGAAAGACGGAAGCGAACAAGTTTGAAGAAATGGTTCAATCATTCGAAGAAATGGTTGAATTAAAAAAATCAGTTGAGGAAAGGGGTTGGATAGATCAAGAGAAGGAGTCAGAGAAACGGTTGATCATGGATAGACAAGCTGGATAGATGGAGAGTGAAGCATGAAGATAGCGCACAAGGGTTTGAAAGAATGCAGGAAAGTAAAAACAGCGAGCACGCAAAATCGGACTTACAACATCCTTCTGAGACCCAGGCTTCCCCTTCTGATATTTCGGATTCGATTTCGCCGCTTCAGGCGTAGCGTCCACTACAAAAATCCAAACAATCAATCAAAGTCCCACCGGAGACCCAAAATTAAACTTACACCAATCCTGCCACCAAAACGCCTCCCTACTAATAATAATCCTCTCCCCTCCTGCCGCCTCCTTCCTCACCGCCAACACATGCGCGCATTAACGCGATATCGCGCACGTCGACCCAGCAGCCGCCGCCTGAGACGAAGCCGGGAGTAGTACTAGTGTAGGTGTTGTACATTTGCAGGGCGGAGGTGTTGAGGAGCGATGCGGAGGGTACTTCGTGGAGGATTGGCTTTAATTGAGATGAGATGATTTAGCGATTGGATGTTGAGATTGAGTAGAGGGAGAAGGTTGGCGTACCCCGAGAATCAGAGGCGGGTTTAGAACGGTGAGATCCCATGTGAGAGTGGCTCCGTGGGTTTTCGTGAAGTCCCATGCGGCTGGATATCGGAATGCCCAACAAGATTACTCAATACGGCAGCCAATATGGCAGAGAAACACGCACCCAGCTCGGCTAACGTCTTCGACGCACGATACTTATGAACATTCGAAGCATTCCTTCCATCTCGTTGAACGTTTTCCACCGCTTGGGCGTCCCAGTCAGCTTCAGTAAAGGTCTGCGGGGTAGGTTCGTCATGAAGGACGGCGGCGGTAGAGGAGGTGACGACGATGTGTTTCACGGCCGTGCTAGAGAAAGGATTAGTACTGAGTAGAGGTCAAAGGCTAGCAGAAAAAAGAAGAACGTAATACCCGCATCTGCGTGCACTGTCAAGCATCCCGACGGTTCCTTTGATGGCGGGGTCAAGCAATTCTTATGATGCAAAGAATTGAGAAGCCGATTTACAGTCGATAAAAGAGATTCGTGAACTGACCAGCCGGATCGTCGGCCTTGAAATGATACGGCGAGGCTGTATGCGCAATCGCATCCACGCCTTTCACGGCTTCATCAAAGGCACCTTCCTATGCGCCATCTCAGCCCAAGCTCAAGAAAATGAAGACACGCAACGGCGCACCTTCGTAATATCCGGAACCTCGACAACCTCGAATTTCTCCCTGTACTCCTTGAATACTTTGCTCAGATGCACGCCTTTATCGGCAGAACGAACGGCGCCGCGGACGGAGTACCCGGTTTCGAGGAAGGCGCGGACGACCCACTGCAATCAACGCAGATATTAGCAGTGAGGGAGCCTAGAACACGAACAGGAGCAGCTGCGCACCACGGCGAGAAATCCATTAGCTCCAGAGACGAGAACTTTTCCCGTAGTCGCGATTGGCATGGTCGGTTTCTAAATTCTCCACAAGGGGGTTTATTGGGGTCAAATCGATGATAGAGAGAAGGGAGCAGCGAGCAGCGTTTTATATGGCAGCGGAACCGACGAGCTCTCGAGTCAATCGACGGAAAGACCTCCGTGGACGATAAGCAGAGGACGAAAGCTCAGTCAGCGTGAAAATAAGCAGCAACGTCATGGCCTCCGTTTTCAGATCGGATCATCGACCACACGGCAGTTGCCGGCCGTTCACCCTGGGGCGGGGGCGGGAAGGGTATCAAAGAAATTCAGCTTATTTTCTGTTTCGGGAATTTCCGCGTCCGAAGTTCGGAGGGAGGAACTTCGCATACGCTGCAGACCGGTTCGGTGGTGGTCTTGAAGGTATCTAGAGGCGTGGTCGCCTATCGAAACGGAAGAACTTGCGAGGAAGTCCAAAATGGGGGAAAGATGAGACGGCGGGAGCAGAACAAGGAACAAAACTCACGGGATCGTGAGATTTCGGGGATCGTAATTTTCTCACAATCCCGTCTTGCTCCCGTCGTCTCCCTTGGCACCCCCCCACGCTGCCCTTAGCGCCGAGATCGCCGCCCCGACGCCGCGTCGCCCCCTCCCCACGACCACCACCCTTCGCCGACGCCTCACCGTCGGGACCCAGAGCCGAGGAATGTGCGTGGCCCGCCATCTTGTTTGGTATCCGCGCTAACGAGATTCTTCTAGCCCTTTTTCTCCCTTCACCCTCTTCCTCCTCTTCCTCCGCACCTCTCCCCTCAAGCACCCCGCCGCTTCCTCGCTCTCCCGCCCCCGTTCTTCACGCCGCCGGCGCCGACACGTACATACGAGTACATAGAGAGACAAACTACCAAGGTGCGTCGTCCACCGCTTCCTCCTGCCTCCCGCGCCTCATTAACGACATCTATCCTAGCATGACACCTTCCCCCCCTCGACTCGTGCCCACGGCCACGACTGCCCGACCGCCGCTAACGCGCTGACATGGTCCCCGGCGCATTTCGCCATCTCCCCGCCGTCTCGATATCTCGATACCCTCAAGCAAGCGAAGACTCGCTTTCCTTTCCTTCAATCTTTCCACCCGCGCCATGCCGCAACCGACGTCCTCGCCGCCGCCGCCTCGTCAATGCCGACATCGTCTCGTCGGCGCTACGCGCCGACTCGCTCGGAAATTATCGCTAGAATGGAAAATCAAGTGAGTTCTTCCATTTTAACGACGAAAAAACAGAAACTAACTTACCTAACAAGTACACACTCCCCCTCTTTGCCTTGCACCCACCGAGTCCCCGCCTCTTCGACGCCGCCGCTCGCGGCGGCAACACCGACGCCGAGCCGTACATACATACAGACAAGGTAACGAGGTATGTCCCGCTTCTTCCCTTCCCGCGCCGTATTAACGACATCCACACCTTCCCTAGCGTGACGTCTTCCCCCCCACTCGTACGCACCGCCAGCGCTCCATCTCGACTGCCACGCCGACATCGTCGTCCCGACGCACTCCGCCGTCTCCCGCCCTCTCGACACTCGCACCTCAAAATCCACCACTCACCCTTCAAGTTCTCCACCCCGCGGCACGTTGCCATACCGCTGTGCTTTCCTCCGCCGACACCAACAACGTCCACGCCATCGTTTCAGCGCTGCGTCGCTCGAAAATGCACTAAGAATCAAAATAAAGTGAGTATTTTGGTTTTTTGACGGAAAACGAACGTGAAATTTACCCGCCTAAGTACGCAGATCGTCGCGTCGTGTCACGCCACCGCCGCCCTCCTCATCACCGTCGACGCCGACATCGTCGTCTAGGCGCTCGACTCGCCAGGAAACTATCGCTAGAGTCAAAATACCGTGAGTTTCCTTCGTTTTCGACGCCGAAAGCAACGGAATCACTCACCTACTTACACAGATACACTCCGTGCGAGTCGCGTGGATTCCGGCACGCGAAGGAAGCGCCGGGAGAGCGGCGTGGGAGAGCGGTCAATGCGCGCTTTGCGCGTTCGCGGCGGGAAAGAGGGTGGAATGGCGGTGATGAGCGGGAGGTGGAGAAGTCGAAACCAAGTAGAAACTTGGTCTTGTAGCGTACCTACTGAATGTAAGTAGCTAGTCAGTTTGAAAGAAATGGATCTGTTTTCGAAGAAATTGAGTGAATCGTCAGTAAATGAATAGTAAACGGCGGCGTACGAGTCGGGGTTGAAGGAAATTGAATGGAAATGAAAAGAAGAGAACAGAATACTCACCTGTGGTGAATTTGAACTCGGAAATCGGCAGGCGCGAGTTAAGTTAACTTGTGAATCGTGCGCCGAGTTGAGGTGTCAGCGCACAAGGAAAATGAACAAAATGAAAACTTACCTCTAGTGATTTCACTTCAATTCAAACCCAACGCGAGTCGACTCAAATCGACTCGCTCGGAATGAACCAACCCGTAGTTTGAGAATTAAGTCGGAGATCTGAAAGCAAAGGTAAATTGAGGATCAACGTAGGAACAGTGAATGAATGAAATGAGATTGATGAGAGGAACGAAAGGAAAAGAAATGGAATGAGATGAGATGAAAAGAGGCGTACCCGTGGCGGACTCGGGGATCGAGATAAAGATGAAGGTGAGTTCAACTTGAACTCAACCTTGAATCACCCTTACCGGTGCCAGGCAACGAACGTACGAAACAAAAGAAAAGAAACGAAAATAAACAGAAAGCAAACTCACCTCGCAGTCCGAGTTATCGATATTTTCAACTAATTCAACTTCAACTTTGACTGGATTCGCCGACTCTCGGGAATCGGTGACGTTGAACCGAGCTGTAGAAGGAAAGAAAGGGTAATGTAACTTAAGGGTCAGTTCGAGTTAAAGTTCAGTTGAACTTGACTTACTTAATAGAGATGTATAGGAGTATCTTCGATTGTATAGTGCGCGCACGCGCGATTCAAAGCGGCATAAGTTTGGCCTTTGAACAAGTCAATGAGGAGAGTAACGAATTGTAATCATGTAAACGTACCTGGGACGAAAATGGCATGGTTCCGGCGTTGAGTTTGAGGTACACGGGAGGCTGGATGCGGAGGGGCATAGAGTCGGTGTCTGGGGTGTAGAAAAGCAAAATTAGTATCGATTCGAGTCGTATGTTGAAATGAAAGTTGAATACATACCGGCATAGGTTTGGTGAACCTTCACTTGTACATGCGCGCAGGCGCGCGATCAAGATCGGCATAGGTTCATAGGTTCGGGCTTCAACGTTGAACACAAAGTCAGTCAATAGTTAGGGTAAGGAGGTCAAATTCAACGTACCTGAGCAGAAAGTAGCATAGTTTCGCTGTTAGATTTGAAATACTTGAAGAGTTTGGTGCGGAGAGACATGGTTTCGGCCTCCGGCCGTCGAAATTCAAGTTAGAGAGTCAATAGTTAGAGTAAGGAATTGAAAGTAAAGAATTGAAAGTAAACGTACCTGAGGCAGAAATGGCATAAATTCGGCGTTGAAGTTGAAATACAGAGGAGGCCGGACTCGGGGAGGCATAATTTCGGCCTTGAGGGTCGAAACGAGTCAAGACAGGATTGATTTGTACAGAGAAATAGAAAGAGTTAGACATACCTGACATTGTACCGGCATAGTTTCGGTATCGGCCTAAACCGAGGCTTACGATGAAAAGCTTCAAAGTTCATGTCGGAGCGAGTTCAATAGCGAAAGGATTAGCAATGCGCACCTTTAACCAAGTCCTATCCAACCTCAACTACAAGTCCAACCCCAAACTCTATGTCAAACGAACGAAGGCGGCATTCAGACCTTTTAGCTAGATTAAAGTCACAAAGCAAAGCAATCATACTCACCCGTACAAAACCAGCTCAATCTCAACAGGGATAACCCGACATTCGATATATCGGTCAATCCTGAGCGATATGGTCAATAAACGAAGAGAACAACGCGAAACAAATGAAGAAGCGGCTCACCGGGAATCCCCGAGACGGCGCCAAAGTCAATTCAGGTAAGAGTTTTGAAGTCCTACTCAAAGTGAAAGCATTCTATCGAAAGATACATCGAATTAGACTATTAGGACTGTCAGTGTTTTTAAGTAAGAGTTTGAAGCACTCACAAAGTCGTCGAAATGAGAACCTGAAGGTCAGTTCCGCGTTGAAAGAGTCGACATTTGCATCTCATACAGTTCGAAAATGAATGGAAACTGAATGGAAGGTTAGGAACGGCTTGAGGCATTCAAAGAAATCAATTCACTCACCTAACAAAGTCGTCGAAATGACTCGAAGGTCAGTTAGGCGTTGAAGCGGTCGCATTTTTGGGTCACATACAGCACAGAAGGAGTAGAAGAGACTCTAAGTAGAAAGTCAGTAATGGTTGAAGAGATAAGACGACGACTCACTTCATTGAACAGGTTGAAGTGGTACAAGAAGAAATTCCGAAGAATTTAGTATGGCCGTGAACCCGGATAGAAAGCGGCATAGTAGAGCGAAGTATTGACCCTAGAGTCGAAGGAGAATGTTAGTAAGTGTATCAAATGAATGAAAAGGGAGCTTGAAGTCACAGACGACATTAGAGTCAAGGAAAAAGTCAAAGAAGGGCCAAGGCCGAATAAACCCGAAAGCCGTGTTGAAGCGCGAACGCGTCGAATTGAAGAAATTGAAGAAGAGCTTTGAAGGAAGGTTGGATAGAGATTTTAATAAAGATGAGTTGTGGAGGATAAGGAAGGGTAGAAGGGAGGGAGGTGGAAAGTGGGCGGTCAGCCCATAATCAAAACTCAGCGAGATGGGCTCACCTATATACCCTTCCCCCGGCCCTCCTACGGTATCCTGCTCACCAAATCACCCGAGCATCCGTCGGGATCGACAGAGCGTCTTGGGAATTGCGGAGCACCGAGCCATTCAGTCGGAAAAGCGGTACCTAAGAAATCAGCGGCGAACTCAGAGATATTCAAAACTCAGCAACAAAGTCCATGGAAATTCCACGCACGTCGGAGAAGGTCCGCGTAACTAATGATGTGACATTCAGTGTCGTAACGCTGGGGTGGAGGGGGAGAACCGTCGAGGAAAGCAGAGAGTAGGGATAGGGGCTGAATCGTCGATTGGGGCGTAGAGACAGCGCTGGGAGTTGCTGGAGCGCAGTACCTCAAAGGTTCAGTACAGAGAACAAGATTTTGACTGCCAAGATCCCGATATATCAGCTTCACACGGCCATACAAGCGAGGCATTTTGCAACGCACCTGAAATCCTCCGGTCTCAACTCCGCTCCAAACAGCTCCGATCGCTCCAGAACCTTCTCCGACGTCGCGGGTATCCAGTCGCTACCGGCTCCGTATATTCTGAGTCATGCTTCGTGCGCAGACACCGACCAGACGGCGATTTTCAAAAATGCGCGCAAGTCCCGTTGTGCCGTTTTGTGCGGGTCTCTGAGCAAAGAGAAGCCAGAAAGCACGAGTTTTAAAGTAGAAGTATGTAGGAGCACATACCTGAGTCGTTAGGGCAGCGAAGCCCCGCGCGCGCAGTCGTCGATGGTGGTGGTAAAAGCCAATGTTCGGAATTTCCTGTTTGAGCGAAGATATGATTGATCTGATCGCAGCAGCCAACACCGCCACGAGATCTTCCTTGCTCTTTGCCCACGACCAGTCCGCCAGCGCCAAGCTCAACATATCGGCATGGCGCGCTCACGCGCGCGCAACGCGTCTGGACATCGACTGAAAACCACCGTATCTAATCCCATGGGACTATCTTGACAGTTTTCTGCGAGCTGTGAGCTGGCTCGGGCACTTCGCGGGGCTTCTCTGGGCGACCACTCGGGCTCGGCTGTCTGGTTTACGAAAATCTGATCCGTCTCAAACAGCCAACTCCGTGCTTCTTGGCCCAAGCTCTGCGATTTTTTTCGGTATTTTGTTACTTTGGCTGAATGGCGGCTTGCGTGTTCAAGAATTCGGCGCGGGCAGCCATTCTGGGTTTCTTGAAAGCGACTGGCTCGCTCTCGGAGTCTCACTCGACATGGTTATGTTACTTATGTACCAGTCATCAAACAAGAAATCACAGGTTCGGTACAGGGAATTTATCTGCTCATTGGTGTCTCATTCTATAGACAGGTTTTTTCCCCTCTCGAGCTTCTCATCTTCGGACGAGGGAATTGTTCTGATTCTTTGAATTGTGAGCTATTCACATCCTTCGAAGTTTGGGGCGCTGAGGAATTGAAAAACACGGTTTCAGGGCGGCGCCCGACGCGTATAAGTCTGGCCGGACTTATCAACTTCCGGAAGGTGATTCATTCAAAACCAACGTTATGTACTTACAAATTTCACTGATTTTGTTGCAACGGAGCATCAGCCGACACTGGGGGGACTAACACGACCAAACCAACCCACCTTTCTCTCCACCACCACCTTCCCCCCAATTTACCACTCAAAAACTCCCTTCGTGAGTTATTATCCGTTCCTTCCACCGCTCCTTCTCATCTCACCTCCTCAGCGACCCCGGCAAGCTGTCGTCAACGCTGATACCACGCCGCCGACTCTGCGCTGACACGACGTATCGTCTTCCCGCGAGCGGGACTACAAGTAAGTTGCATCTACTTCACTATTTTTACTCGTTTTGATGCCTTTTTCACCAGGATTTGGCCGCCGGCAGGCCAACCCCACCCTCGACGCGTCAAGCAGCGGACGTTGTGCTGTTGCCGGGGCCGCCGCGCCGCGTAGCGGCGCTATTGCGTCGACACGACATATCGACATCCCGCGAGCTGGAATCCCTCAAGTAAGATTCCTTTTGCTTACTTTTCCGCTCAATTTGACGCGTTTTTTCAAGGGCTTTGGCTGCCGGCAGGCAAAAGCTCGCCCCCGACGCATATAGCAGCGGGTTCAGCACACACCCAACAAGTCCTATGCTGTTGCCGTTGTCACCGCCGCGCCGCGCAGCGGCGCGCATAGCTTTGACACGACGTATCGACGTCCCGCGAGCGGGACTTCAGCTGAGGTACTTACCTTTCCTTTCCTTTACTTTTTTCATTCTTTTCGCGCGTTTTTTTCAGAGGTTTTGGCTGCCGGCAGGCAGATACCCGCCCCCGAAGCATCAAGCAGCGGGTTCTCCAGCTGTTCTCCAAGACTTTTGTTGTTGTTGCCGCTGCTGCGCCGCGCAGCGGCGCTATTGCATTGACTAGACGTATCGCCGTCCGGCGAGCGAGTATTCTGGTGAGCTTTGTTTATCTTGCCTTCGCTGTCTCTTTGTCTTACGATTTATTTCGTTCAGATTCTGTAATTTACGCAAAATTTACGGCAAATTTTTCTTGACGTCGGTTAGCTCGGTGAGGTAAGCCTTCACAAATTTTCTTCCAGTCTCTTCCAGTCTTTCCCCATCGTTACCTCAGACCTCCGCGTGTCGCGCACGTCGATGACTATACGTATCGACGTCCCGCGAGCTGGGTGTTTTATGAATAAGGTAAGTGGCTCTCTCAATTCTTGTTTATATTCTCACCTTCCTTCTAACTCTAGTCTCGCCGCCGCCTCGGATTCAACCTCTCACTTTCAAGGCTCAATATTGCCTTCTCCGCTGAGCGACTTCTCTAAAGCGTTCACAAGTGCGCTTATGTCTTCATTTCCTGCGTTTCCGTGCTCATTGTCCTATCCTAGATTCAAAATTTTCCCGCTGCGCGGCCCTTCTCAACAACTCAAGCTCAGAATCAAAATTCGATTTCTGAGCTTCCGCCAACCAACGCCCGAGCTCCTTATCAGGTACGTTTGAACCCTCATCCTACTTGAATTCTCGCCAACTCAAGCCTTGCAGAATTTTTTCTTCCCGCTGCGCGGGGCACTTGATCATCAACACCGACGCTGCGGGTCGGAAAATTTGAGATGTCGCGTTCCCGCGAGCGAGCCTCCAAGCCTGATTGATGTATAGGTGCGTGCTAGAGTCGTTTCTGAGCTAATTTCAAGTCGCAGAATTTTTCTTTCCGCTGGGCGGCGCCCATCATCACTGTCTCACCCAACCTCACGGCGTCAAATTTGCAAGTCCTCGAAGTCGCAGAAAATTTTCTTCGCTGCGCGGCAAAGTTGTGAGTATGGTTACACTGTTGTGAGACTGACTTTGCGACTAGAGTCCATTTTTGCTTCCGCTGCGCGGCGCCGTCTACAAGTCAATATTCATTCCATAAGTATTTCAGCGGCGAGAATTCAGTGAGTTTCTCTTGTTTCAACCTTCTCAGCGAACCTTAACGCGCCCAAGGCATCGAGAACTCAGTGGGGACTTCAAAATTACAAGGGGATCGAGGAGAGTAAGTATCTACTGACTTGTAATTTTCCCGCTACCTACAAGATGCTCGTACTTTACCCCCGGTAGTCAGTACATCTAGATCTGTAAATCTGGATCTCCGCCGTAGAGTAGCGTACGTACCAGGACCCTTGAAACAAGCCGGGAAACGGGCTTCTCGAGGGTCTGAAAATCAAATTTTTCTCCCCGGTCGTAGAGTAAATAGAAACCAAATACATTATTCCCTTTGAGGAAGAGCGCCGAAAACCTATAAGTCTGAGGTGGGCGAGTCGCTTGCGACCTTGGTCGCGCGGCGAGCTTAGTCGTGCGGTGAGCGCAGGAGTGTTTGAGAATTTCCTTTTTGGGAGGTCAAAGCGAATTTTATTCAAGCTACCTACGACACGAGATATATCAGCAGATTCTTACTTCTTGTACGGAGCCGTACTTCCGGTAGCAGCCCAAGTAGTGATCACACTCCAAAATGCCTTCACCACTGCACTGGAACTTGATACCAGAAGATGAGATGGAAGCCGAAAGCGGAAACGTAAACGATACAACCCACCTCGGGAAATTGGCAGAGTTAACTGCCGTCAATTGTCCGTAGTAGAAGTCAATGTAGTTCTGTTGAGTGATAGCGCTGTTTTTGACCCGTCACGTCAGATACTCCAAGGTAGAAGGATGTACTCACCAAGAGGTGCAGCCCATAACAATGCCATTGTAGATCTATGATATCTGTGGGGTCAGACTCACTGAATCGAAGAAATATCATTTTCACTCACGCTCGTAGGAAGCGCCGCTTGAGCAGAATTTGTCACGATGAATCCAGTCTGACATCCAACGCTCGTGATCAAGTCGCCGACCTGGATGCGCGGTTCAATAAGAGATGTATTTATTTTGAACTCAAGACCTGGGAAACATACCCCGTAACACGTACCCGCGGCGACACAAGACTTGATGCCCCAGAGGGTGTTGACATTCTGCGAATGTTCCGTTAGTTCAAGGTTCGACAGGGGCAAGCAACGGAAGGAAGCGAACCCCGGCATTAACGGAGTCAATACAATTCGCAGCCAGATTCAAACAAGACAGTTCCACGGTTTTGAGGCATGCTGGAATTGCGGCTCGTTTTCGAGGGACGGCAGCGATTCCGACAACGCTATTTGTCGGCAGAGTATTGGAGATGCTTGAATTTGCTAAGCTTGTGGATGTTGAAACTGTAGCCGTAGATGTAGAGAAGAAGCTGGATGCGACTGAGGTGTTTCCCGCTGTGAGTCGTGCACCGGGGATCCCCAACAAGAGGCCACCATGGACCACAGGCAGCAGAGCTGCGACGAGGACGGGGACGGGCCTCATGGTTGCAGGAAAAGTAGACATTCAAGCGCCTTTATACGAACAATGATTCGGCCAGATTCGGCGTTTCAATGAAGCATTAGCTTGACATTTACGTGGACTTTCGGCGCGTTTTTCAGGAACATGTTGGGTGTGACAAGGCCGAAAGAAAGATTAGCGTGAAGGGGTTAGAGCCAAAACCGAGTACAGCTTCAATCTTCTTCTAACCTGACTGATCGGTCGGTGAACTCCCTCGCGGCTGACAGCTGTGCCACCGTCAACACGGTGAATTACTGTAAGGAATTACTTACCTCCGTAACAGTCGGGTGAGGTGCAGACCAGGCATGAAGTATTCATCCAAGGGAGACAGTGCCTGCTTGCCCGGTGGATCAGTGCAGCGGTGGTTGGGGAGGAAGGAAGAAGGTGACGCGTGACGCGGTGATTGATCGTTGATGGAGTTGATCATTTTGCAGTTCGGGAACATTCGGCCGGCTGTTTCCGCTCACTCGAAAAAAAGCTATAAAATAATGAGATAAAATAAGCCGAACTTGAAATTTGCTGCCTCAGAGCGTACCTACACTTGAGTGCAACCTTTCCCTGATTTGACCACCCCGGTGTATATATAGTGGATGGGCAATACTCAGAACTCAAGCTCCGCTGTAACTTACAAATCGGTGGAAGAGCATCGAGCATTGAATTGAGAGTCAATGCGACGCAGGATCGCGCCGTAAAAGTATACTGCACTGTTAATTTTTCAACGTCTCCCCACCTGGCAACAAAATCTTACGCCTTCACCGCATCCCTTATCCCCTCGAGCGTTCCGTACTTTGCACTTCAAGTTGCTCGTCTCCGTTCATACTCCGCTCCTCGCTCACCACCCCCTCTCCTCATAATCGCTCACCACATCCCTCGCCGTCTCCTCCATATCCCTATATTCCATCCCGAGGATGCGCACACTTTTGGAGGCGTCGTATGAGACCGGGGGGATCTGTTGTAACGGTAAGTGAGGTTAGTGTATCAAGGACAGCACCGAACAAGTTTGAAGAAATGGTTCAATGATTCGAAGAAATGGTTGAGGAAAAGAATCAGTTGAGGAAAAGGGTTGGATAAATCAAGAGAAGGAGTCAGAGAAACGGTTGATCATGAAAAGACGAGCTGAATAGATGGAGAGTGAAGCATAAAGACAGCTACAAGGCTTGAAAGAATGCAGGAAAAGAAGGAAACAGCGAGCACGCAAAATCGGACGTACAATATCCTTCTGAGACCCAGGCTTCCCCTTCTGATATTTCAGGTTCGCTTTCGCCGCTTCAGGCGTAGCGTCCACTACAAAAATCGAAACAATCAACCAAACTCCCACCGGAGACCCAAAATTAATATTAAACTCACGCCAATCCTGCCACCAAAACGCCTCCCTACCAATAACGATCCTCTCCCCTCCCGCCGCCTCCTTCTTAACCGCCAACACATGCGCCAACGCGATATCGCGCACGTCGACCCAGCAGCCGCCGCCGCCTGAAACGAAGCTGGGGGTAGTGTAGGTGTTGTACGTACATTTGCAGGGCAGAGGTGTTGAGGAGCGATGGGGAGGGTACTTCGTGGAGGATTGGCTTTGATTGGGTGACTTAGCGATTGGATGTTGAGATTGAGTAGAGGGAGGAGGTTGGCGTACCCCGAGAATCAGAGGCGGGTTTAGAACGGTGAGATCCCATGTGAGACTGGCTCCGTGGGTTTTCGTGAAGTCCCATGCCGCTAGATATCGGAATGCCCGACAAGTTGACTCAATACGTCAGCCAATATGGCAGAGAAACACGCACCCCGCTCCGCTAACGTCTTCGAAGCGCGATACTTGTGCACATTTGACGCGTTCCTTCCATCCCGTTGAACGGTTTCCACCGCTTGGTCGTCCCAGTCAGCTTCGGTGAAGGTCTGCGGGGTAGGTTCATCGTGAAGGACGGCGGCGGTAGAGGAGGTGACGACGATGCGTTTCACGGCCGTGCTAGGGAATGGATGCTTAGTAGAGGTAATAGGAGAGCAGGAGAAAGAAGAACGTACCCGCATCTGCGTGCACTTTCAAGCATGCCGACGGTTCCTTTGATGGCGGGTTCAAGCAATTCTGATGCAAAGAATTGAAAAGCCGATTTACAGTCGAAAAGAGATTCGCGAACTCACCAGCCGGATCGTCGGCCTTGAAGTGATACGGCGAGGCTGTATGCGCAATTGCATCCACGCCTTTCACGGCTTCATCAAAGGCACCTTTCTATGCGCCATCTCAGCCCAAGCTCCAAAAATTGGAGACACGCAACAGCGCACCTTCGTAATGTCCGGAACCTCGACAACCTCAAATTTCTCCCCGTACTCCTTGAATATCTTGCTCAGATGCACGCCTTTGTCGGCAGAACGAACGGCGCCGCGGACGGCGTACCCGTTTTCGAGGAAGGCGCGGACAACCCACTGTGATCGGCGCAATAACAATTAGCATCGAAAGAGACTCGAAAATGACGGGGAGGAGCTGCACACCACGGCGAGGAATCCATTAGCTCCAGAAACGAGAACTTTTCCCGTAGTCGCGATTGGCATGGTCACGGTCGGTTTCTAAATTCTCCACAAGGGGGTTTATTGGGGTGAAATCGATGATAGAGAGAAGGGAGCAGCGAGCAGCGTTTTATAGAGTATGGCAGCGGAACCGACGAGCTATCGAGTCAATCGACGGAAAGACCTCCGTGAACGATAAGCAGAGGACGAAGGCTCAGTCAGCGTGAAAATAAGCAGCAACGTCATGGCCTCCGTTTTCAGATCGGATCATCGACCACACGGCAGTTGCCGGCCGTTCACCGGGGGCGGGAAGGG
This sequence comes from Favolaschia claudopus, assembly GCA_037176885.1. Classification (NCBI taxonomy): domain Eukaryota; kingdom Fungi; phylum Basidiomycota; class Agaricomycetes; order Agaricales; family Mycenaceae; genus Favolaschia; species Favolaschia claudopus. The sequence continues at coordinate 281,420 of JAWWNJ010000100.1, forward strand.
TATCAAAGAAATTCAGCTTATTTTCTGTTTCGGGAATTTCCGCGTCCGAAGTTCGGAGGGAGGAACTGGCGTGGTCGCCTATCGAAACGGAAGAACTTGCGAGGAAGTCCAAAGTGGGGGAAAGATGAGACGGCGGGAGCAGAACAAGGAGCAAAACTCACGGGATCGTGAGATTTCCGTGATGCCGAACCGCGCTTTTTCTTCGCTCTCCCCCACCATGTCGCGGCTGCGTGCCTCCCTCCGAGTTCCTCTTCATTCTCTCGACTCCCAGCTCCCCGACGGCTTCCCACCTCGCCCACAACACCCACCTCATCCCAACGCCGACGTCGACGCCCGACCTCCCGCATTTACATACTGACTACACCGGAACAAGGTACGTGTACTGACCGCTTCTTATCCCCGCCGACCTAACGGAATCCCGTGCAGCTAAGCACACCACCTCAAGCTTCTCGCCACCTCGCGCCTCACCGACTCTCGACTACTACCCCAAGCATCATCTTCTGCCGACAGTCCACCGCTGCCACGTCGGCCGCTCCTCCTCTCCCTTCAACGACAAAGTACGGCTACGCTCGACTTTCGCCCCCGCAGCCTCGGTTCGGTGTCGCCTTGTGGGGAGTCGGGAAATGAGGGAGAGCCTCGGAGGCGTATCTAGGGAAAATGGTATGTCGACTGACCTTCTTGTATCTTCGCTGATTTAACAGCAAGCTCGTAGCCCTCGCCGCCTCTTCAATCCACTTGCCCCCACTCACACGTACCTCCCCACTCCCTCGACGCCGACGGTCGCGATGACGGCGCGCCCCGCCCACAACGTGCCGACGTCACCTTGGCGCCGACGACCGGCATCGCCACCGACGTCGACAACCTACCTCCCGCACCTACATATTGACTACACCGGAACACAGTAGTCCCACTCCAGCCCTTATCCTCCTCGCCTTTCACCTATACCCACTCGTCTGCCACTCCGCCGACATTCCCACGTCACCTTACCCGTTCCCCCGCCTTTCCGCACTCTCGACGCCTCAGTTCCGCCTTCCAAACTCGACCCTTGAGACAATTCCTACCCACCGCTCGCCGCCGCGCGATACCGCCCACGTCGTTTCGGCGTACGTCGACTCGCTCGAAACTAGATTCAAGTAAGCTCTTTAGATTTATTGGCGGAAAGCGGACGAAAATAACTTACGTGTTGCAAAGGACCAGCGCGCTGACGATTCGCCCTCGGGTACGATTTCGGAGAGGCGCGAACGCCACGCGAGATTGATGGGCGCGCGCATTCCCGTCGGGAAGAGGTGGCCGCAACCCGACGAGACCAAGTCAGTAACTTATCGTATCGTAGCTATAATGTAAGTAAATATACGAATTGAATGAAACGGAGCTCGTTTGCAGTCAATCAGATATCTGCAGGTGAAATGAAAATGAAATGAAAGGAAGAAAAGCCCACCTGTAGTAAAATGACGCCGGAAATTCCGAGCCCGTCGGTTGTGTTTCTGAACGAGATGAGTGATGAAGCGTGCGCTGAGTCGAGTTGTCAGCGCACGACGAGACTGGAAAGGAAAGCTTACCTCCAGAGCCATGAAAGCAGTGTATGAGTTGAATTGAAGTGAATCATTTCAATGAAAGAAAAAGGAAGCTCACTTAACTTGAATCGAAGCGGAAATCCCAAATTAAACTTGAAGCCGCAAGAGATGAGTGATTAAGCGTGCGCTGGGTTGCGTTGTCAGCGCGAGGAAATGAAGAAAGCGAATCATGCACCTTCCTGAATTGAGCTCAACGTTCAACGCAAATCAAATTGAACCGTACCGACTCGCTTGCTCTGGACAAAGAATTGAAATCGAAATCGAAATAGACAATCTGCAGTAACTATGTGAAGGTGATAGGAAGGAAGAGGTAAAAAGAACTAAACTCACCTCGTTAGCGACTCGGTGGATTCTGAAGCGAACGGTTATCGATGAGTACGAAGTCGACGCGATTCCGTTCAATGAACCGATGATTAACTTGATCCAAGTGCTACGAGTGAATGTTAGTTAATTGAATGATTTGAATGGACCGAACGAAGAAAGAAGGAAAGTAGGAGAAAGGAAGCTCACCCCTGGACCGTCGGTGTAGATGTTGATTGATTAATTTGTTTGAATTGAATAGAAGTGAACGTACGATGGAAAGCTCCCCTCAATCTGAGTTGAATGATATATATTGAGAGTTACTTACTTCAGTTCGACTCGGTTGTGTGATAAAACCTCGCGATGAGCAGCTGAGACCTTTGAAGGAAATCAAAGGTTAGGATCAGCTCGAGTTGACATAAAGATGAACTTACCTCACACTGAATCCATTGAAGATATGTAATGTACATGTGCCGCGCGCGCGACTCAAACGGGCATAGGCTTGGCCTTCAGAATGCAAGTCAGACCGTCAATAAGGAGAGTCAGGAATTGAGATTGAACCCACCTCCGACAAACCGGCATAGTTTCGGCGTACACAGGGAATTTGGTGCGCAGCGGCATGGATTCGGGATCTGGGGTATACAAAAGGGAAGTCAGTATCGGTTCGCGTCGTGTGTTTATCGAAGTATGGATGAATACTTACCGGCATAGTTTCGGTATACCTTCGATTGAAGAGGTACGCTCGCGCGCGATTCAGACCCCGGTATAGGTTTGGCCTTCTTCAAATTACAAGTCAGAAGGTCAATAATCAGAGTAAGGAAGTGAGATTAACCTCACCTGACACAAAGCCGGAATGGTTTCTGTGTTCACGTCGAGATACTTGGGAGGCTGGAGCGGCCTTCAAAATCGAACTCATTCAGTCAGTTTTGAATCGTTAAATTCGAAGCTAATGGTCGTACTCACCTGAACGAGATCAACCCAATCTCGACAGGCAAGCCATCGTTGATTATTCAACCAATCTTGACTAGTCGAGACGAAACGAATGAACAAGTCAATTGAGAGGCACGGCTCACCACGAGACCGAGACGGCGCCGAACTCAGATGTCGAGCTCAACTTTTGAGGTGGTACTTGTGTGCTTGAAGGTAAATGATGGAGGCTATCGAAACGGTCAGGAATGGTTTATAATAGCAGAACCAAAACTTAACTAGACAGCTGCAATGTAAATCTCACCAACCTATTCAAACGGCCAGTCATTCAAGATGAATTCAATAAGGAATTCACTTACCTTGCGCACAGAGTCGAAAGGAGGCAGAGGCTCGGTGTTAGGAGTGTATAAGAGCTAGGGTCAGCATCGAATTTGAGTCGTGAGTCGTGTGTTGAAATAGACATTGAATGTATACTGACATAGTCTCAGTATCAAGGACGAGGACGAAGGGCTAGAAGAAACACAGGTCAGTCAGATGTAATTGAGTGAGATGAATAGATAGCGCACCTTGCTTCAAGTTTTAGTCAAGTCCAAATTTGAACAAGTCTCAAAAATGAACGCGGCCTTTGAATCGAACACATTCAATTAGTCGCGCGGTTCAGAGTCAAAGTTGAAGTTAATGGTCATACTCACGTCGTACATTGTTCAAGCCAATCTCGACTGCTTCAGACAAAAGGATCAGAACCAAAGTGAATCAAATGAAAGGGTCAGCTCACCAAGAAAAACCGGGACGGCGCCGAAGTCAAGACGCGTTCAAGTTTTGAAGTGGGGCTTGAGTGGTCGAAGGGAAATGCTGAATACTATCAAAACGGTCAGTAATCATTGATAATAGCGGCATTAGAACTGACCTAGACAGTCAAAATGTGCATCTCAGGAAGCTATTCAATTGATCAAACGGTCAGTAATTCAAAGCTGAAGTCAATGAAGATCCCACTTGCCTCGGGCGCACACAGTTAGAGTGTGCGTCTCATGTAAGTTAAGAGCGAATACAAGCTGAATGAAATGTTAGTAAAGGCTTGAATCAAAGGAATTGAAGTCACTCACCTGTACAAACTCGTCGAAAGATAGCTTGAAGGTCAGTTTGGCGTTGAAAGGGTCAGAATTTGACTCTTGTATAGCAAAAGGCAAAGCAAAGCGATGCTAATTAGAAAGTAAGTAATCGTTTGAACGAGACAAGATGACAACTTACTGTATTGGAAGACTTGAATAGTAGAAATATTGAAGAATTCAGTACGACGCTGAGGCTGGATAGAAAGACATACTAGAGTGAGTTATAGAGCCTATAATCAAAAGAGCATAAGAGTTAGTTCATTAGAAGACAGAGAGGTACGGTAAAAGTCACAAAGGACAAGCCATCGAGGTGAAAGTTGACGAAGAAGTGAAAGGCCGGTGAAAGCCGATTAAGGCCGAAAGTCGAGTTGAAGCACAAAATCGTCGAATTGAAGGAAGAGAAAGCGAGTTGAAGAGGGATTGAAGTAAGAATGAATAGAGAATTGTATGAAAGTGAGTTGAAGTTGAGTGGGCGAAGGGAGGGAAGTGGGGAGTGGGTGGTCAACCCATACTCAAACTCGACGATATGGGCTCACCTATATACCCTTCCCCCGGCCCTCCAACGCTATCCTGCTCACCAAATCTTCCGAACTTCCGTCGGGATCGACAGTCCGTCTTGAGATTTGCGGAGCACCGAGCCATTCAACCGGAAATTGCGGAAATTGCAGAAGTCGACGGGGACCTGAAAGAATTCAAAAGTCAGCGAAAAGCCCCGCGGAAAGTACACGCACGTCAGTGCGGGTCCGAGTAGTTGATCGCATCATTTCAGGGTCGGAAGGTTGGGGGTGGAGGGAGAGATGAGGTCGAGATAGCGGAGGGTCGAGATAGGGGTATGTTGCCATTGCGGCGTGAAGACGAGTCGAGGGCCTTCGTGACTGCGGGAGCAGCGAAAGTGAGTGGTTTGAACAACCTTTGAGTGCCAAGACACGGAGATGTCAGCATGATACAGCCATGGAAGCGAGGCATTCTAAAACACACCTGAATTCCTCCGGTCGCAACACGGCTCCAATCGCTCCAGAACCTTCCCCGATGCCACGCGCATCCATAATCAATCGATGACGAGATTCCTGAGTCAGAGTTCTGCGGTACCGCTAGCCCAGACCCCGTTTTTTCGAAATGCGCACAAACGCGCCTGGCGGTGCTGCTGGTGTTCCTGAGCCAAAATAGCGCTGTAGTCTGAATATACAGAGAGAGGGTAGGATATGGTGACGTACACGAGCCTCAGAGTCCACTCGAGGCAGCGGGAGGAATCGACGATGGTGGTGGTGAGAGGCAATGTTCGGAATTTCCTGTTTTGGACTCGATATCGATGATCCGATCAACACCGTTTTCTTCCGCTCCCCTCACCTCATCTCGTTGAAGGCTCTGTGCCCACGCCCTGCGCGCCTCTGCCAAGCATCAACATACCGGCACGGCGCGCTGGACGCGGTCCTCAAGCTCCGAAGACCCCGAAAACCGGCGTATCTAGATCCATGGGCCAAATTTCGGCATTTTCTGACTTCTGCGCGCGCACCGCTGGATTTCGCTTGCTGTTATGGAACTGATGCTTATCAATGGTACTTACTCGATTTCCCATTGGCTCAAGTCTTCCGCCGTCTCTGAGGACTTACCTCAAGATTCATTTTCTCAAAATACTACTCTCGAGTGCGAGAACAGCAACTTCTTCTTGGCGGCGCGCGACTGGCCGCGTCAGATGCGCCACTCCGACCTTTCCCACTGTTCCTGTCGCGAATCAAATCAATGTGAACAAATTCAAATTCACCGCAACGTTATCTGCTTCGCTCCACCCTGGTTCCGACTGGCTTTTTTTTTTTCTCTAACTTCAATTAATATTCCTGCTCTTTGGGCTCAGGTAATCTGTCTGGGAGTTCAAATTGTGAGCTATGCAATGTGTTCTGAAAGCTCAGGATGTTGAACCGACGATTTTGAGTTCAGGGCTTCCGATCGGAATTATCAAGTTCGTAAGGTGATTCATTCGAAACAAATGCGCTGATTTTGTTGCGACGGAGACGCTCATGCGACGCCGTTGTAGCGGGTTTGGAACTAACAGAACCAAACCGATTGCTTTTCTTTCACCACCACCATGACCCCCGCTTCCCCCCAGAATTTTCCGCCCCCTCCATGATGCTTCGTAAATTCTTCTCCTTCCCCTCGCTCCTCTCCCTTTCTGAGTACCCCCAGCAGCTTCACAATGCGTTCACTATACGTATCGACGTCCCCCGACCGGGACTTCGCGTATGTCTTCACTTGCTCCAGAAATGCTTTCATCTAACACTTTTTTTTCAACAGAATTTTGCCGCCGGCAGGCTAACCCCGCCCCCAACGCGGAAAGCGGCGTCTGATCCCACCATCCCGCAAGCTCTTTGCTGGCGCCGTCTCCGCCGCCGCGCCGCGAAGCGGCGCCAACACCTTTGACTATACGTATCGCGTTCCCGCGAACGACGTAAGCTCATTCTCATGTTTTATCGTGTGCTCATTTTAACGCGTTTTTCAGCGCATTTGCGCCGGAGCCTTGGCTGCCGGCAGGCAAATACCCGCCCCGACGTCTCCAGCAGCGGTATCCCCAGCTATCTTTCAAGACTTTCGTTGTCGTTGTCGCCGCCGCGCCGCGCAGCGGCGCCATTGCGTCGACACGACCTATCGCCGTCCGGCGAGCGGGTATCTTTAATGGTAAGCTGGATTTTCTTTCTGTTCCGGTTTCTTCGTCTTACGATTTCCTCAGAATCTTGAACTTGACGTTGACGTCGGTTAGTTTGGGTGAGGTAAGGTTTGCGTTCTGTTGTTTCAAGTCTTGACTCAAGCCGTCTCCATGTCACGCACGTCGAGACGTATCGACGTCCCGCGAGCGTGGTTGTCTCCAGGTGAGTGGCTTCTCATCTCATTCTTCGATTCAACTCTCATTTCAGCGTCGCTGTTGCCGCCAATATTAATTCAACCTCAAAACTCGAGATTTCGTCGTCCCCTGAGCGACATCTTCTCGTATGTTTCCCCACGCATTCCCAATGTTTTCGAGACTAAATTACATTCCCAGAATCTAAATTTCTCCGCTGCGCGGCATTCATCATCAATACCAAGGCCGCAAATCAAAATTTGAGATTTCAATGTCCGCCGACCAACGCTTTCAGCGGTGCACCAGGTGCGCTTTTACCCTCGTTTAACGTGTTTCTTCACTAATTTCAAAGCTCCAAGAATTTTCCTCTCCCGCTGCGCGGGCTACTTCATCGTCATCAGCGCCACCATCCCGTTTGGGAAACTCGAGATTCCGCGGTCCTGCGAGCGAGCCTCTTGGGCTCAGTGGTGTTCAGGTGCGTACTATCACCCTTACGAAACGGGTTTTCGTGCTAATTTTCAGTGCCAGATATCTTTTCTCTCCGCTGCGCGGCGCATCACGGCCAACAACATCATCAACTGAATAGTTAATCGGAAATTTGAGATTTGGTGTTCCCGCGAGCGAGGCTTTGAGTCCCAGGGTGTATAGGTGGGTGTCTTGGCTGTTTCTAGCCGTGTTCTGGTGCTAATTTGAAGTGTCAGATTTTTCTTTCCGCTGCGCGGCGCCCACCTTCCGAAGTCAAGACCATCAAGCTCTTCAAGTCTGTCAAGTCCTCGAAGTCGAAGAAAATTTTCTTCGCTGCGCGGCCGACTCAGTGCGTACCACACCACCTACTGCTTGGATTCCTAACTCATTTCGTGCATTGAAGTCCCTTTAAGACCATCAACCTACTCAAATTTGTCAAGTCCGCGAAGATGAAGAAAATTTTCTGCGCTGCGCGGCTGAGCTGGTGCGTACCAAACTACCTGTTTCTTGTATTGCAAGCTCAATTTATGCGTAGAGGTGGATTTTTTTCTTCCGCTGCGCGGCGCCGTCAGCAACGCGGGCTTTATTCAAGAACTTCCTCATTTCCCCACCAAGTTGCTGAATACGGTGAGCAGCCTTATTTCTCTCAATTTTGCTTTTATTGATCTTCAAGGACTCCGTTTCAAGGGTCTGAATGCTCAAGATTCTCGGCGCGGACTTCATATTTCTCAACGGTGCGTACGGACTTCAAATTTTCACCACGTACACAAGTCAGGGTCTTTACCCCGGTAGTCAGTACATCTAGATCTGTAAATCTGGATCTCCGCCGTAGTAGCGTACGTACCAGGACCCTTGAAACAAGCCGGGAAACGGGCTTCTCGAGGGTCTGAAAATCAAATTTTTCTCCCCGGTTGTAGAGTAAACAGAGGCCAAATACATTATTCCCTTTGAGAAAGAGCGCCGAAAATCTATAAGTCTGAGGTGGGCGAGTCGCTTGCGACCTTGGTCGCGCGGCGAGCTTAGTCGTGCGGTGAGCGTGTCAGCGCTTGAGAATTGCCTTTTTGGGAGGTCAAAGCTGAAAATTCAAAGTGAGTATTTTTTGTTTTTGACGACGAATGAGCGAGCTAACGGAATGAATAGCGATCAACGCTGCACGGGTGGCCTCGGTTTGCGCTCAAGAGGGATTTGGGTGAGCTGGAACGAGCGGCGCGGGAGGGCAATTAACGCTCGCTTCCGCGTTCCCGGCGGGGCACAGCCCGGAAGACGGGAAGTCAATCCAGAGTCGTTGTGAAAGTGATTTGATTGAATAAAAACAGAAGTTGTTTTCAATATTATCTGTGCGTGGGGGTGAATCGTTGTCAGTAAGTAACGAAAAAACGGAGTGAGAGACAGGAAACAAAATAAACTCACTTGTATACCACCAGCCGCGTTGCGTGAAAGCTGGAGCTCAGGTTTGCAAGGTCTGAGTTCGATGGATTTTGAAGAGTTGAGTTGGGTCGAGTCGTCTGCGCAGGTAAGCAATTAGAATTAAGATGAACATGAAAGTTTACACTTAGCTCGTCGATGAAAGTTGAACTCTCATTGACGCTCGGTACAAATCGACGACGAATCAAAAGTGAAGCTGAATCGAAATTCAGAACTCTGCAAACAAATGAGGTGAGTTTGATATTTGAGTTGACAGCGGAACGAATTGGAAGGAGGGGGAAATGCGAAAGAATGCAGGTGGTTGAGTGATTACTCAATCCGTTCGAGTAGTTGATTTGAATCGAAGGAACGATTGAACGAACGAACAAACGAAGTCAAGAATGGAAATGAAGCAAGGAAGAAAGGAAAGGAGTCAGAGGTTGCACTCAACTATGACCGTCTTGATTGTGTTGATACGAAGATTTCATCGACGATGTATGTAGTACTCTGATCAAGCGTAAGCTGGTTTCAAGTCAACGAACGAAGGAAAGAAAATAATAGGAAGCTTACCTTAGTGCGAGTTGATTCATTGACAAACTTGCTTCGACTCAATTTGATGGTGTAGTCGAGATTGTTGACTGGCGAGGCGTTGGAAGGACCTGTACAAGAAAAAAGAAAGCAAGGTTAGGGTGAGATGAAGGTCGAGTTGAGATCGAGTTCAAATGGACTCACGAGTTGAATTGATCGTCGAAGACATACCTTCGATCGTAAACGCGCGCGCGCGCGATGCAAACCGACTGACATAGGTTTGGCCTTCGAAGTACAAGTCAGTCAAGAAACTCAGAATCGTGATCTAAAATTGAACGCACCTGAGTCTGAACCGGCATAGTTTCGTCATACAGCTAGAGTTTTATAGTCAGTATACGCCGATGCTACTGATTTAAACGTACGGGCGCACCTAAGAGTGTACTAGCATAGTTTCGGCATTCTGACGAATGCCAGTCAAGTCCGAGCTATACGGTTCGAGCGCACGAACGATTCAAAAGACTAGTTGAAACTGGAATTGTCAGTATCGGCTCTGATGTTGAATAACTCACAGGTGCAGTCAAGAGTTGAATCTGAAAGCCGAAGTCAGTTTCAAGGCTTTGAGCACAACGAAAGCGAAAGCAAATCAAGGGTCGAAAAGGCAAAGGGGAGTACAACTAGAGAAAGTGTTCAATTAGTTGAGTGAATATGAAGGAAAGAGTTGGTTGACAAAACGGACTCAGCAATACCACTCACGCGACGCGAATGCGAACAATACAGCGATATTGACGATCTCATTGCAAGAAGAACTGAAATAGTTCAAGTGTTAGTATCGGATTGAACCCATGAAACGAGAGACAGACTGACCAATGTGTTCGCTCGAGTCGGTCGAAGTCTTGCTTCGAGAGAGATAAAGTCCAGTTAAAGGTGAACGGGCAGGAGAAAGAGACGAGGTACCGATACAAGGGCTGAACTGGGATGGGGAATTGAAGGGGAAAAGAGTGAACAAGTTGAATTGGACTCACAAGCGATGGGTTACCGAACGGTGCCGAATGAGACTGAAGTCAGGGAAGTGAGAGAAACCTGGAGGTAAAGTCAGTTCAAACGTGAATGGATAAGAGAACGATAAGAACGCAAAATTCGACTGGACTGCAACTCCACTAGATGGATAAGAAAAATTATTACCCCAACGCGACGAGATTCAAGAGCGCGGAACGGATGACACTGGATGTAAAAACCTATCAGTATCGACTCGGTCTAATAGAACGTAACAACCAACTCACTCGAAGTGGATTCAAGGTTGAATGTGAAAATGAGAAAGGAATCGATAGAACCAGGGATAAGCTATCTAAAGAGTAAGTAAAGATAAGAAGCGTTGAGCTGAACGGAAAGATCAGAATGCACTCACAACAGACGAGTAAATCGAAGTCGATTTAATGTTGAACGGGAACGGAACGTAAGATGAGCTATCTAAAGAGGAAGTATATGAAGCGTTGAATTGAATTGAAAGATTAGAATGTGATCACTCACAACAGACGAGTGATTGAAACACGACAAGAAAGATTTCAAGTCAATACAGTGGCTACCTGAATGCAAAGTCATTTCGAATCGACACACATAAGAGAAGGAAAAGAGCAAACCAATGAAAGCGAAACACAATGAATTGAACGAGAAAGGTCAAGTAAACCTATAAGAAAAGAGAGCGGCATCAGCATACTTAACAAGTGAAAGGACTCACAAGGGATTTGAAGCGCGATAGGCTAAGAGTCAATAGAGGAATTAAATTCGGCAATGGGGGCAGGAGAGGGAGAGTGTAAGAAGCGGGTTTGAAGCATAGAGGGAAGTGGGTGGGCGGTGAACGCTGCAGATCACGAAAACTCACCGAGTCTTTATAGACGAAAGGCGGGCCACCGGCGCCCGGGTTTGCGCAATTCTGCTTGCGTGGTATACGGGATCGACATTCCTTCCTGGGAAGCGTTCATGGCCGTGCTATTGAGTCGCATGGGCGGCGGAGAGACGGAAGATGCTAGAATTCGAAAATATTCGTAAGTCAGCAACGAGCACCACGGAAAATACACGCACGTCGAGGAAGATCCGGGTGACTAATGATGTGACATTCAGGGTCGTCACGCGGAGAGAGTGGGGGAGAGGCTTTCAGGAAGGCGGAGGGTTGCAATAGGGGTGAATCGTCGAGTTTCGACGTAGAGACTGCGCTGAAAGTTTCCAGAATGCAAGGGCCGTCGAGTTGCTCTCAGAAAACAACATTCAAACTGCCAAGACATCGCTATGTCAGCTTCACACGGCCATACAAGCGGGGATTGTTGCGACACACCTAATTTCCTCCGGTCTCAATTCCGCTCCAAACGACTCCGATCGCTCCAGAACGCTCCCCGACGTCACGGATATCCATTCGCTACCGGCTCCGCAAATTCTGAGTCATACTGCCCGGGTGGAGGCCGTCCAGACGGCGATTTTTGAAAATGCATGCAAGTGCTCGTTTGCCCGCTTGCGGCCGTCCCTGAAAGAAAAAAAGGCCAGATATAGTAGCTTCAACAGTAATAGAGTGTGGGACGACAGACTTGAGATGTGCTGGCGGCGAAGCCCAGCGCCCGCAGCCGTCGATGGTGGTGGTGAAAACCAATGTTCGGAATTTCCTGTTTAAGCAAAGATATCATTGATGTGATCGGATTGCCGTCGGCCGAAACTGCCACGTCTTTCTCTTTCCCTCATCTAATCTTTTTGAAGGGTCTTTGCCCACGACTGGGCTGGCAGCGCGAAGGGTCAACATATCGGCATGGCGCGCACGGTCCGCGACGCGTCTGGACGGCGATTCTTCTGGAAAACGGGCCATCTAATTCCATGGGTTTATTTCGACATTTTTCTCCGATCTTGAGCTGGCGCGGGCGACCATAGGCGACCATTGACAGAATCGGCTCCTTGACTTACGAAAACACAATGCTTCGAAGTGATAGCAAACTCCGTGATTCTTGAGTCCTGACTGGGGCTCTTCCTCTGCTTTGGCTGAGACTTTGTTCTGTGCGCTCAAAATCTCGCATGCAGAGAAACAATATGTCTCGAAAGAGGTGGTGTTAGTAGAGTTTGTTCTGCTTTCTAAGTTGCTTGACTTGACCACCGCGAATCAGTTTTGTGACGCACCAGTCATCAAACATTCTGAAACTTTATTACGGCGAGGTATGTACCGGTGTGAATTTGTATTACATCGCTGGGATGCCCTACTCATCGAAATTCTTCTTTTGCTCTAGTTTTACTTGATCTGCTGGTTGCCTGGACTCCAATTGTGAATTATCGCAGCGCCACCAGCGGTGTTGAAGGTGGTAGAGAAATTGGCAGACCGGGATTCAGGGCGGCGCGACGCCCGACGTGCATGCGTTGGATCGGAATTATCAAACTTCGTAAGTTTTGATTCATTCAAAACGAATTTCGTTGAGTTTGTTGCAACGGAGCAACTCAGCCGACGCCACTTCAGCAAGTCTGGAACTAACACAACCAAACTAGCGGTTGGTTTCTTTCCACCACCATCTTCCCCCCCAATTTTCCCCTTCGCAATGCTGCCTCAGTTTCCGTTCTCCACCATTCACCTCTGCCTTGCTGAGTGCTCCTCAGCAGCTTTACAATGACCATTCAACGTGTTGACTATACGTATCGACGTCCCGCGAGCGGGACCTCGAGCAAGTCTTCTCATCCTTCAAAAATCCTTCCACCTGACGCAATTTTCTCCCAGAATTTGGCCGCCGGCAGGCTAACCCCGCTCCCAACGCGTAAACCAGCGTGTGCTTTCGATTTCCACCAAGCTGGTCGACTTTGCCCCGTCGTCGCTGGCGCGCCGCGAAGCGGCGCCGACATCTTTGACTATACGTATCGCGTTCCCGCGAGCAACGTAAGGCTATTCTCTTGCTCACCATGTACTCAGTTGACGGGTTTTCCAGTCCATTTGCGCTGAGGTTTGGGCCGCCGGCAGGCAAATAACCCTCCCGAGGCGTAAAGCAGCGTCTGCTCGCGCTGTTTTGCACAGTCTTCGACGTTGCCCGCCGTATGCCGCGCCGCGAAGCGGCGCCATCGCTTTGAGTATATGTATCGTGTTCCCGCGAGCGAGGGGTCGGGTGAGTATGCATTCCCTCGCTTAATCTTTCGCTCATTCTGTTGCCTTTTTCTAGAAATATTAGCTGCCGGCAGCCAAACACCGCCCTGCAGACTTCAATCTTCAATCGGCGAGCACCTACCCAACTCGCGAAAAGATTTCTTCCGCTGCGCGGCGCTCTTCCCCGAAATCAAAATTCGATATTTTGCCGTCCGCCGAGCGACACCTCGAGCCTTTCAGCCGCGTGTTCCCATTCCAGCTCCAGTGATTTCTCACTAACCACGAACCTGCAGAAATTTTTCTTCCGCTGCGCGGGCATTCATGCACGCTGCCCCGTCTCCAGACTCCCCGTCGCCGTCGCTTAAGGTGAGCTCTCCCCCTCATTCTACTGTGTTTCTCACCAGTTGGCAGCATCCAGCTTTTTTTCTCCCCCGCTGCGCGGGGCCCATCAGTGTCGTCGATGCCCAACCCCCCGAATCGGAAATTTGAGATTTCGCGTTCCCGCGAGCGAGGCTTTGAGACTCTGGGCGTTCGGGTGCGTCTAAAATAAGAATTCTGACGTGTTGCTTGACTGACTTTGAATTGTAGCTTTTTCTCTTGCGCTGCGCGGCCCAGAACTTCAAGCAAACTATAAAACTGTCGACTTCATTTTTTTTTCCGCGCTGCGCGGCTCTCGATTTTCAAGTCTGAAGCCAATTAACCTTGCCCCAAACCCGCAGTACTCGAACACCAAGAAATCCTTTTCTTCGCTGCGCGGCATACAAGGTGGATATCTCTTCCTTGCCACGGCTGACTTGCTGTCTATTAAGCATTTTTTCCTTCCGCTGCGCGGCGCCGTGTCCAAGCCCTCAGCAATTCAGGCAAGTCTTTGAGTTCTAGTTCCTCTCATATTTCTGCGTTCGCGACAACTTGAGCGCTGACGCATTGAAGCTTCGTCTCTGGCGCTTACTTCAACACAGTCGAGGTGAGTGGTGACTTGGAATTTCTACTACGTACAGCCCAATTCAGGGTCTTTACCCCGGTAGTAAGTAGATCTAGATCTGTAAATCTGGATCTCCGCCGTAGAGTAGCGTACGTACCAGGACCCTTGAAACAGGCCGGGAAACGGGCTTCTCGAGGGTCTGAAAATCAAAAAATTTCTCGGTAGTCAGTATGTAAACAACAAATAAAACTATATCCTTTTGAGAGCAGCGCCGAAAACCTATAAGTCTGAGGTGGGTGAGTCGCTTGCGACCTTGGTCGCGCGGCGAGCTTAGTCGTGCGGCGAGCTTAGTCGTGCGGTGAGCGTGTCAGCGCTTGAGAATTGCCTTTTTGGGAGGTCAAAGCACATTTCATTCAAACTATCTACGACAGCGCTCGTCGCTCACCACCCCCTCTCCTCATAATCGTTCACCACATCCCTCGCCGTCTCCTCCATATCCCTATATTCCATCCCAAGGATGCGCACACTTTTGGAGGTGTCGTATGAAACCGGGGGGATCTGTTGTGAGTGAGGTGAGTCAATGGGTGAAAGACGGGAGCGAGAAAGTTTGAAGAAATGGTTCAATAATTCGAAGAAATGGTTGAATGCAAAGAATCAGTTGAGGAAAAGGGTTGGATAAATAGAGAGAAGGAGTCAGAGAAACGGTTGATCATGAAAAGACGAGCTAAATGAATTATGATGGAGAGTGAAGCACGAAGATACCGCACAAGGGTTTGAAAAAATGCAGGAAAAGAAGGAAACAGCGAGCACGCAAAATCGGACGTACAACATCCTTCTGAGACCCAGGCTTCCCCTTCTGATATTTCGGGTTCGATTTCGCCGCTTCAGGCGTAGCGTCCACTATGAAAATCCAAAGTTGTGATCAACCAAAGTCCCACCGGAGACGCAAAATTGAACTCACGCCAATCCTGCCACCAAAACGCCTCCCTACTAATAATAATTCTCTCCCCTCCCGCCGCCTCCTTCCTCACCGCCAGCACATGCGCGCATTAACGCGATATCGCGCACGTCGCCAGATCCCATGTGAGACTCGCTCCGTGGGTTTTCGTGAAGTCCCATGCGGCTGGATATCCGAATTCAAAAAGCAGACAATTTAAAATCAACAATCCATCAGCCAGTAGATAAGAGAACGACGCACCCCGCTCAGCTAACGTCTTCGAAGCGCGATACCTATGAACATTCGAAGCATTCCTTCCATCCCTTTGAACGTTTTCCACCGCTTGGTCGTCCCAGTCAGCTTCAGTGAAGGTCTGCGGGGTAGGTTCGTCATGAAGGACGGCGGCGGTAGAGGAGGTGACGACGATGCGTTTCACGGCCGTGCTAGAGAAAGGATACTGAGTAGAGGTAAAAGGCTAGCAGGAGAAAGAAGAACCTACCCGCATCTGCGTGCACTGTCAAGCATGCCGACGGTTCCTTTGATGGCGGGTTCAAGCAATTCTGATGCAAAGAATTGAGAAGCAGATCTAAAACCGAAAGAGACTCGCGAACTCACCAGCCGGATCGTCGGCCTTGAAATGATACGGCGAGGCTGTATGCGCAATTGCATCCACGCCTTTCACGGCTTCGTCGAAGGCCCCTTCCTATGCGCCATCTGAGCCCTAGATCCTCCAGAAAATCAAAGATAATCAACGGCGCACCTTCGTAATATCCGGAACCTCAACGACCTCAAATTTCTCCCCGTACTCCTTGAACAGCTTGCTCAGATGCACGCCTTTGTCGGCAGAACGAACGGCGCCGCGGACGGAGTACCCGTTTTCGAGGAAGGCGCGGACGACCCACTGTGACCGGCGCAGATATTAGCAGTGAGGGAGACTCGAACACGAACAGGAGCAGCTGCGCACCACGGCGAGAAATCCATTAGCTCCAGAGACGAGAACTTTTCCTGTAGTCAGTACTAGCTGGCAGGGTGATACATCACCTCCTCTTGGGAGAGAACCGCGGTGATGTATCATATGCTCTCGCCAGAACGGCGTCGTGATACATCATCCAGAGCACTCACCCTTTAGGTAGCTTGCCTTCACCTTGACGTCCTTTATTACCACGCCTTCAATCAAGCCTGGGTAACCATGTGAGCTCGTCGTTGGCAACAACATCCTCAAGATGTGACATGTTTGCCTGCAGCCTCGCGAGGCGGGCTTGCATAAATGGTGCTGTTATCGGTCACCTCGGGCGATCACGATCGCGCAACAAAACTGATTTTGTTGATACATCTTCGCCCGTCACCTCGGCATTGTGCTCGCTCACGGCTTTGTTCGGCTCAAATTTAATAAAAATGTGTATTAGCGGCATCCCAGATTCAGATAATTACATCGGAATTGATGATATGTGGCGAAGCCCCAGTGCCCCACTGTTACCCCAGCGGCCTACACACAACGGCGTCGACGCCAACGGTGGCATCGTTTAGAACGGGCGGTGGTGCCGATCGGTGGGGTGCACCGAGAAGCGCCGAGAGGAAAAACGAGATATTCGCTCGGCCGGGATGACCCGCCTCGCACTGGTCTCTGAACCTCAACCAAAGTGAAATACTCAACCTCTTTAGGTGGCGAAAGAGTCGACGAAGGGGAGGAAAGGGCAGAATTGCTGGGAAAATATGATGAGCTGGCAATTTCGTAACGCACCGCCTTCCTCGGAAACGATTCCGAGTGGCTGGACATTAGATCCGGTAACGGCGGGATCATCAATACTGAACGCTCCCATCCTGTTTTGGGAATTTTGCAATCAAATCGAGCGAAAGTTCGATTTTGAAGGGCAGTCACGAGATTGGAGAGTTGATGTAGTTGAATACAGTTTATCATGGAGCTGGTAGCTCATCTGGCATACTGTAACACATCGGCTCAATGTTTCAAAATGTTTGGCTCGTTTTGATATATTTTGTGTACTCTACCCGCGAAGGGGGCAATATTGAGCTCAGAATGTCGAGGCTAGTAGTCTTGTGTTGTCTATAGTGCTTTTATTTTCGTTTTCAGGCTTCTCCCGATAATCTGATGGCTACATTTGTTGTATTGAGCAATTCTGCATTCAACAGCTCAGCCGCAGTCTGGGCTGATGCACAACTTCCTGTGCTTTGTATGTGGAGATCTTGATTCAGTATACCCAACAGACTATATCCACTGAGTCAGAGCAAATCATTCAAAGATTTCATATTTTGCCTTTTTTCGAGTGTTGAGCCACTCGGAGGGCTTGAGTGCCATTATCCAACAAAGAGCATGCATAGAACAACAGAGAAACATCTAATCGACAATATATTGCAGAGAAATCGATGAATAAGTTGTTCAGGTCAACGGATTGAGCTTCAGGTACCCTAGGTCATACACTGTTATTGCGTTTCAAACACAGTTCAAATTAAACCACTTGTAAGATCTCATTACTGGTATATTTAAATCGCAGATTTGTGCTCCAATAGTCAATCTACAATACCAAAGAGTTCAGAACCATATTCTCTTAATTTTTAGGCAAGTTATGCACATGCAACGAAGGAAACACAATATTAGACGCCGATGAATATGTATAAGCGCCGAACCGGACCGGATACTCCAACCAATCCCAGCTCATTCCGACATGTCCGAACGTTACCTAAACCTCCGGAGATATGAGTAACACAAAGAACCCGCGCTTTCGAGCAAGAGACAAGCTTTGTAAACCGAATTTTTACGCGGAGTGGGTTCTTTGGACGAGCCAATTTCGGCTAAGGTGATTTCATTGTGTGTTTCTTGCTATTTCCATAAGCGATCCAATTTGCGCCCAGTAAAATTAGCACTGCGCGAGGCTAAGGGCAATCAACTTCAAGTAGGATGGTAAGTAATGTTGTCAGGACCTTGGAGCTGATCACAAAATGCATTACAGGGTATCATCGGCGAGGAAATTTGAAGAACAAAGCTGGCGGCGGAATATTCCGGCCATTGATCAAGTCTTGATTGACAACGGAACCTTCCGACTCGCGGCATCATTTGCGGCCAATTTGCGGCAGCTGAATATCACATCAACAATAGGCATTTCGGCGAGCAAAAGCGTGTATTCTAAACAAAAGCAATGATACAGCCTCCCAGCCAAAATCTGTCGACTTCAAGTGAGTGCGTTGCCCTTTCCCCGCCCGATATAACCCTCAATTATCGAAATTACCCTTACCATAGGATCAATACACCCTTCCCGCTTCTCAAATGTGGCCGCCAAGCACCCAATAAGGATGGCCATTTTTGGCAAGGCGGCACGGCACTGCCACGCGCCAGCGACGGCGGTGAGCAGTGGGCGGGGAAAGGCGGGGAAGTGGGTGAGCTGACCATTACCAAACTGTCAAGGCAGTGGTTGATTTCCCCGAGGATAGCTGATTTATATCTTAGCGGCGTTCTCGCGAGAGTATATGATACATCACCGCGGTCCTCTCTTTAGAGTAAGGTGATGTATCATTTCCCCAGCTAGGCCTGCTGTAGTCGCGATTGGCATGGTACGGTCGGTTTCTCGACAAGGGGGCGTTTATTGGGGGTGAAATCAATGATAGAGAGAAGGGAGCAGCGAGCAGCGTTTTATATGGCAGCGGAACCGACGAGCTATCGAGTCAATCGACGGAAAGACCTCCGTGAACGATAAGCAGAGGACAAAAGCTCAGTCAGCGTGAAAATAAGCAGCAACGTCATGGCCTCCGTTTTCAGATCGGATCATCGACCACACGGCAGTTGCCGGCCATTCACCCTGGGGCGGGGGCGGGAAGGGTATCAAAGAAATTCAGCTTATTTTCTGTTTCGGGAATTTCCGCGTCCGAAGTTCGGAGGGAGGAACTTCGCATACGCTGCAGACCGTTTCGGTGGTGGCCTTGAAGGTATCTATAGGCGTGGTCGCCTATCGAAACGGAAGAACTTGCGAGGAAGTCCAAAATGGGGGAAAGATGAGACGGCGGGAGCAGAACAAGGAGCAAAACTCACGGGATCGTGAGATTTCGGTGATGCCGAACCAAACACTTTTCTTCGCTCTCCCCGACCATGTCGCGGCTGCGTGCCTCTCCCTTAGTGTTGGGAAAGTTCGGTTCGGTTCAGGTTCGGGGCACTTTGCCCCGAACGCTGAACCTGAACGCGGCTTCGCGTTCGGCCAATTGCTGAACCTGAACCTGAACGCGGCGTTCAGGTTCGGTTCGGCGTTCGAACGCGTTCGAACGTTTTTGCTGCCGGCGATCTCGGATAATTAGAATTTTGCTAGGGGTCGTAGTCAAATCATCAGTCACTTTGTTCTCCTGGTGTTGGGATGTTTTGAGGTGCGTGTCAAAGTATTTGAACCGTTCAACTAGATTCGAACTGAAAAGAAGAGTACTTACCTCATCATTTTCCACACCGGCAAGTCCCAATGATGTTGATTGGATTGACATGCCGCTGGTTAAATCATGATCCATAGGCAGCCGAACTTCACCCAGCGCCGAATCTGACATGATCAATCTGTGATTTGGTGAGAATAAGGGCCGAAATTGCTCACTTTGACAGCTTTCGCGTTCGGACTCGGAGGGAGAGTCTCCCTCCGAGTTCCTCTTCATTCTCTCGACTCCCAGCTCCCCGACGACTCCCCACCTCGCCCACAACACCCACCTCATCCCGACGCTACCGACATGCTAGTGGACGTCGACGCCCGACCTCCCGCATTTACATACTGACTACACCGGAACAAGGTACGTGTACTGACCGCTTCTTATCCCCGCCGACCTAACGGAATCCCGTGCAGCTAAGCACGCCACCTCGCGCCTCACCGACTCTCGTTCCCATGACCCCGACGGAGCACCTACACCAAGCAGCATCTTCCTCCGACATCGGCCGCTGCCACGTCGGCCGCTCCTCCTCTCCCTTCAACGACGAAGTCCGGCTACGCTCTACTTTCGCCCCCGCAGCCTCTCTACATCCGCCGCCCTCCGGACCTCCCACTCCTACTCCCCGCTAAACAAGATCCTTTAGCGCGTATACGCCGTCCCCCGCCACACCACACCCTCTCCTTTGCACCCCCTCGCCGAACCGCATCCCTCGCCGCCGCCCTCGTTCGCGTATCCGACGCCGACGCGCAACCCAGTGCGTATTCCAGCCTGGCATCTCCAAAACGCCGGGCCTCACTTAAGCCTTAACTGTAGTCGCCTCACGCGTTCATTCTACATAGCCGCAATCAGGAAGTCCACAGTTCTCTTACTTTTAACCTTGTCTATTTACATGGATCTACTTCCAGCCCTTTCCCTTTACGATGCAATTCTCACTATGGATATGGAAGTCCGATATATTTGGAAATCATGGCGAACGCGAACACGAATGGCCGCTTGGTACTTTCTCATCCGCTATATCACTCTTGCCAGTCGAGTGGTGGCATTGAGCACTTTTGACTTTGGTTCTTTCGATGCTGAGGTAAGTACTTGGTATCATTAGTTGAGTAACTGTAGATCCACTGACGGCACCCCAGACGTATGATTTTGTGTGAGACTACAGACCCGACCACATGCTCATAGCAGCTATTCACCCAGCTGTCGCAAAATGAACGTCGCAAATCGGTTATTGACAGTAATACAAGAACTTTTTGTGGGATGTGATTATTTCGGTATAACCTCGCCAGTTGATATTCAATACTTACTCGACAGGCACACTCATTCTTCGAGTTCTTGCGATGTATTCTTTCGACCGAAGACTCGTCGTGATTCTCGTCATGGCTGCGATTCTCTGTCTTTCCCTAGCTGCAGTGCGCATCCGAGTCTCTTGCTTCGTTCAGATTGAAGTATAAATGACGTTCAAGTGGCTTGCGATACCAACAAAAACTGCCCTCGCAGCGACAGTCAAAACCGTGCAATCTGACTGTATTCCTCCAGCAACCCGACCTGAGTACGTTCTACATCCCTCTCGTAAATTCTCTATTCTATCAGTATTTCTAGCCTACTCCGTGCGTAGGACAAAATATGTTTCTCACCACACAAGCTTAACGTCCAACCAGGTGAAGCTGGAGCATGGGGAGCCCTGTAAGTTCTCTCAATTAGGGACTGTTTTTCATCCGGATCTCAATAGTAGACTTGATAGTCTGGCGGGGGTACTTTTTTGTTGGCTCTCACTTTGCATCGGGCCTATACAACGAGACGCAAATATCCGACCGGATCCTTGTGGCGTGTATTAGTCCGCGATGGTAAATCTACTGTGTCTCCGAAACGCGATTGATACTGACTTTAGGACAGGCGCGATGTACTTTGTGTTGAGTGCTCAATCCTGTGTTTTTGCCAGAGATATCTGATTGTTCTTTAGGGTGATATGCCTTGCGAACGTTGCGAATATCCTCATGTTTAACGTGAGCCGAATGATTTATCCGTTTGCCAGCAAATTTAACATTCGAGTAATCACTGGTAGTTTGGTGATGTTCGTGTACCCACTTCAACTTAACCAAAGACTTCGTTCACCGATCGTGCAGGCGTTCACAGCAACATGTCTATCGGGATTCACTGTGTCGTTCGCAATTTCTTCACGATCATCGATCTCAAATTCTGATTTATAAGCCGCAGGCTTTCCGTCACGATGATTTGCCGACTTATGCTCAATCTGCACAAAGCTGCTGAAACGCCGTCCGATATATTGGGATCCGCAAACACACAGACTCTTCAATTTGCTCAACCGAGCATGGGTCATGAGTTGCGCTGAAATTACGGTCGGATCCACCAGGACAGCGACGAAATAGTTTTAGATTTACAGGCAGGTAGATTCAATCGATGGGCAAACTTCTATATAGAACCATGAACTATGGCAACTACTGTCGACTACTGTCAATTTGCGGCGAGCTCCTACTTATCATTCATACAGCCTCACACGCCAATATGACCATCACTCTGTCCACGCCTCTCCAAAGTATCGCAGAACACTTTTTTCTGCCCAGTCATCGGGAGAGCTTCGACGCAGCATCTTTGAAACAAAACCTTTGCCATCTTCCCTGTCGATCAAATATAGCCGACATTTTGTATTGTAATGAACTTCGCAACTAATGTACTTTAGGAAGGGAGGGAGTTGCCCAAGAGCGTCTGGATGATCTTGCAGTGAGAAATCCTTTGAGCATCGAACACGTAGTGCCCGCAAAGATGAATTCGGACCAAGAGCACCGAGAATTTCATGCTTCCAGGCAATAAGTCATGAAACGTATTTTTCAGCAAGCAGAATACACGTACAATCATGGTGTCTGGGAATGCGCAAGGAGCGAGATTGAACCCGGATTTCCAGGTTCCGAGAACAGCAAGTTCGTCAAGTGTAGGAGGAATATTTATCAGGCCCAGAACAGATTCCGGGAAGTGGCGGTCTCCTGGATGACCCAAAAATTGGATTTCGAGACAGCGGAGCGTACTCTGTGTGGCACGAATAAATTCTTCGACCAGGGGGTAGTTGGACACATCTCGGAGGCAAAGATGTACAATGGGAGAATGAATGATAGCCGGCCAAGGATTCGGGAATTTGCTGTCAAGGTCGAGGGTGTGTATGGAAGAATTAAAGACCGGTTCGAAGGCTTGCTCGGTGTGGATGCGAAGGGTTTGGATCTGAAGATTTCGAGCGAGGAAATTCGAATTGCCTATATTTCCACCGCCGCGAATCGAGAACCGCTTGAGGCAAGGATGTCGGGACTGCCAAGTGATGCCTGGAGTTGCATGGAAGACGGGGAGATATATATCCAAGTCTTCAAGATCGCTCAGTGATTCGAGGAGACGCTGAAGAGGAGCATAGTCCGTTCCCGCGGAGCTAGCGTGTCGCATGTCCAAATGAAAAACACGCAGTCTGGTAAAGTGCGCGTTTGTCAATGGCATCTGAACACAAGGGATTGATTCTTGTTTGAAATCAGGAAGATCCTGCGCAATACTCACCCATTCCGCTTTCACGATTTTCATGCACAACTTCAGTACTTCGACAGAGGAGCTCGAAGCTGCGATTGCGGTCCAAACTCTGTCCGGTAATTGTCCGACACCGGCATTCAACATTCCTTGCAGCGATAAAGAGGCCAGATTGTGGTGAACACAAGTCGCGTTCAGAATCGCAATGAGGTTTTCCTGGAGCTCGAAGCTGTATGGCGGCTGCACATTGCTGAAGGATAGAGATTTACAGAATGCGGCCAGCGATGGATTGGAGCGAATTGCGGAAGCAAACAATGGAAAGGATTTTGATTTTAATGAGATAGACACCTGGCGAAGGAGCAGAGGAGTAGCCACGGTGTAACTGAAGCGGTCTACATATGAAAGTGAGACAAGGGAAGGGTGGTCAAGAAATTCTCCGATCTGAATGAGCAATTCGGGAATCTGCAATGGGGTAGACATTCCCGAGTAACCCGATCGAAAGGGCGGAGGTGGAGAGTGGAGAAGAGAAGAGAAGATAGCGCCGATGAGTGGATACGGTGCCACGTCGACCCGAACCGTTCGGGCCGGAAGAGAGATCTGCAATGTTCCGAGATATGTATCCAATCAATTTGTTAAAATTATCTCCTCCTTCGAACATCGAACGTACTCGATCATGCACATCTCAAAACTTGCCCCATTCTCTCAACGCTTGCACAATTTTGCTGAACTTTGAACGTAACTGAGACTCGGCACGACTGATCCGGTGATTGGGGGCTGTGTTTCGATGGTGTTCTTTCCTCGCTCCACCCTCGCTCCCTTCCAACTCCCCTCCCTTTTGTCCTGTTCGCTCAGTGCGGCCTCGAAATTGTGGATGGAAGGTCTTGAAGTCTATCTGAAGACTGTTGATTGGTTTTCAGTCGTAATCGTCGGTTGAATGTCCACAATCAGTTTACCACATCGGACATCCAAGTCCAGCGTTTGTCCAGCGTTCCCATTTTCGAGGCTCCCATCTTTCCGGACAACAACAGGAACTCAAGGTGTATCCACCCAATCGATCGCCGTGGAAATTCATTGTTTCCTCCAGACAATGGACCCCCGAGTCTGGACTCAACACCGTTGCTTATCGGCATACAACGGTGTATTTTTTTACCTTCGATTTGATCCTCATACTCACCATACGACCCTGCGCCATCCCGCCTTCCTTAGGCGCCGCCCACCCCAACAAAATGCACCCTTGATTTAATCTCGCAACTCATCGGCGGTATTCAGGTCAAGGAGATTTTACTCTGGGTCGATATGATGCGGTGCGTTTGTCGGTGGTCCAAGCATCGGCGTTGACTGACCTCAATAGGGTCTGTATATGATACTCATTCCTTTGTAGGACACTGTTCAACTCGCGTCGAGCATGTCCAGAAGATTGCTCTGAAAATATTCGCACTCGGTCTCTCCGTCGTCATAGACTGCATATGCACGTCTCAGTCGAACAAACTTTGATTTATTCCAACACGTAACATCTTTTAGACGCTCACTGAAATGAATACTTATACCTATCGCATGGGCACAACCATTGCCAGTCCGGAAATGTCGACCCCACCTTCACCCCACTCTGATCTCTCCTCCGACTCTGCTAGCGATGGCGGCGTCGGGCTCTTGGATCCGTCCCTCTCGCAAACTCGCCGCCGTATGCTGGATTTGGTCAACCGTCTTCATAATACAGGGTGCGACATCTCATCTGCGGCTTATTCTCGCATTGAGTAATCTGTTGAATCAGAGTGCAAGTCGACATCGACCTCCCTCAAATCGCCGTAATCGGAAGTCAAAGCGCAGGAAAGTCGTCACTCATCGAATCCATATCGGGGATCACCTTGCCCCGCGCGACTGGAACCTGTACTCGGTGCGTCGCCCCTGGCTTTTCTTTTGTTTCTCTCGTGCTTCATTGACGTGTCTACGCCTGCGTACAGTTGCCCGACGGAATGTCGTCTTGCTCGGTCCGACAATCCCTGGTCCTGCGTTGTGGAACTCCACTCCATCACAGACAAAAACGGAGAGGCTCTCGGTCAATCTCTCAACGAGGCGTTCGGCGATCCAATTTTCGACAAGTCCGAAGTCGAGGATCGTATTCGCAGAGCGCAGCGCGCGATACTGAACCCGAGCAAGTCGGCTCGGATTTTTTTGAACGACGACTTTGACGACGAGACGACGGAGATTTCGTTCTCGAGGAATTATATCTCGCTCCAGATAAGTGGGCCTGGGGTGGCCGATTTGTCGTTCGTGGATCTGCCAGGTTCGGTTGCCGTTTTTGTAGTCTTCATTTGCTGTTCGTACTGAAATATCCATTGCAAGGGCTAATCGCCAGCAGTCGAGGGGGTAACGACCGCGAAATTGAAATGGTCAAGAGTCTGGTGACGTCGTACATTGAGAAGTCGAGCTGTGTTATCTTACTGACGGTCGCTTGCGAAAGTTTGTGTTTTCTCCCTTTGTTCGTATAATTCTTAATCCAAATCTCTGTTATAGCCGACTTTGAGAATCAAGGCGCCCATCATCTGACGAAGAAGTACGACCCCGATGGCAAACGTACGATTGGTGAGTTCGAATAAAATCACTCCATGTCAGAGTCATGCTGACGTCGCCGTACGACATGCAGGCGTCCTCACGAAGCCCGATAGGTATCCTTGCTCGCGCGTTCAAATTTTTTTTACGTCTCAACGTTAATCATCTCCAGAATCCAACGGGGCGACGAGATGAACTGGCTTCCTCTTATTCGCAACGAACAAGAACCGCTCGAAAACAACTGGTACTGTGTCAAACAGCCGAGTCCGCATGATATCAAGGAAGGGATCACATGGGAAGAGGCACGCGAGCGAGAGAATGATTTCTTTTCTGTTACTTCGCCTTGGTCCAATCTCGACTCGATCTACCAGAAATATCTGCGCACGACCAACCTGGTTACTCGGTTGAGCACCATCTTGTCTGATCTTATCTCGAAACGGTAAGTTATATCGATGTTCTCTGCCAAGGGTACTCACTTTAAGTTTGCGATATGTAGGCTCCCGCAGATTCAGATCGAATTGGAAAATACAGTTCAGAAAACACGCAAGAGTCTCGCTCAGCTTCCGAAACCGCCATCGAGCGATCCCGTCGGCGAAGTGGCAGGGCGCCTATATACATTCGTCGACGCACTTTCGAGGATCCTTGAAGGCGTGCCAGGTGCAGACGGCCTCTTGCAGACCATCCGTCCTGCACAGGAGGCATTCAAGCGCGCCATTCGTTCAACCGCCCCAGACTTCCGACCTTTCGAACAGCACGATGGATCTATCTGTGACGCTGGTTTCTCGGATCCAGACTTCCTTGTGAATGAGGACGGTGATTTCTCTGCTACTGATGAAGAAGGGCAAGCGATTTTCATCGATCAAGTACTGGATCGTGCCTTTGCGTAAGCTTCGCATTGTTATGTTGAGTGTTTCGATGATCATTCCCGCGCTTTCACAGCGCCCGTACTCGAGAGCTTCCTGGTCATTATCCATTCGAGGTACAGAAGTCTTTCATCGCCGAGATTACATGCAAGTGGGAGGCGCCGGCCAAGGTTCTGTGTCGTTTTGTGCACAATACCCTCGCACAGCACGTGAAAGATCTGATCCACCTGCATTTCGCATCATTCGGTCAAGGCAGTCTTGAGCAGCGCGTCACGTACGTTGCATTCATTTTCTCGCTGCCCCCATGGATAATACGTTGACGTTGTATGAAGGATTCTCGTCCAAGAGTATATGAAGCGTCGCGCGGAGGCTGCAGACTCGCTCATCTCGAAATTCATTTCTCTAGAACAAGGCAGCCCGATAACGCTCAACGAACACTACCTCGCTGACTATAAAGCAACATTCCTGGCGCATTACAGAGGAGCTCGGCAGAAGACTCAAAACCCTGACCTTTCCTATGCCATCGAATCCAGCAACAGCACCGAATATCTGGGCATGGAGGAAATCTTGGCGGGTCTTGCTAACCTTGGGCTGAACGGCGTCGCTCCAGAGGATCTGTCCAAACTTCTCCCGCCGGATCGCATGGATCCCGCATTGAACATAATGGCCGACGTACGCGCGTATTTCCAAGGTGATTCCAGTATGCTTTTCGAAGCTGCGATCGGTCCGTCTGATGACATCTTGAATAGTTGCGTATAAACGAGTCGTCGACAATGTTCCGCTCGCCCTCGACCACGAACTCGTTCGAGGCGTCGGGCGTGGTCTTCTTCCCACTCTTTATGGCGGACTCAATATCAATGGACCTGATGCGTTGCGCATTTGTCGTGAGCTCGCTCAAGAGAGCCCTAACGTGGCGGGGAAGCGGGAAGAGCTGCTCAAGCGGTTGGATCGCCTCGAAATTGCCAGCCGCGAGTTGGTGACAGTTGGGTTTTGAGGGAAATTAGTTGCTATCACGAAATTGGACATCTTGTTGCGCAAAACGCGAATTCCGACTAAGTAGACCGCCTGTAGAGACTCGGACGCCACGTAGCAAAAATTGTGAATAAATGAAACGTAACGCGGCGAAGGAGCAGAGGAGTGGCCACTGTATAAGTTAATAACTGAAGCAATCGACACGATAAACCGAGACCAGGGGAGAGAAGACGGGTAGGGCGAACCGTTCGGAGGCGGGGGTGGGAAGGGTATCAAGAGCAGAGGAGTCGACTAAGCCGCCTGCTTTAAGTATCCCAAACCTGAAGCGCGCCACAAATCGAGAAATACAGTTATAAATTGAATTCAGAATCCCAGTGCCATTTGTGAGTGAGAAAATTCATAAATCCGTGGTTTCGCTCTGACAATAGTGATGCCTTCATGTCCAACTACTCGAGATACTCTGTGACCCGGACAAATTTGTCGTCGCGCTTCTGTTTGGATCCGATTCCCACACGACCTGCAAGGAACGAACATCAGCTTAAGTAATCCAGATAACCAGACAAACCAACAACGAATTTGAAAGAAGATGTAACTCACACTACCATCAGTCTCCCGAATAAACTTATACTGGAAAGCCGTATTCGATGGGATGTTGACTGTGATAGTCCACACGGGATAGGATGTCGCAGAGAGCGGCAGCTAAACAGATACATCAAACAATCCTCTACAAATGATTTCAATTCAAGGCAGACTCACAGCCGATGCGGGGTCCCAGTTCCCCAACTCAGGTATACTGCCGACGATGAAGATGTTCTAACCAAACAACCGGATGAGTTCGCTCTTCACTTATTATTACCTTATCAAAACTCACCTCTCCGAGCGTAGTTGTAGCAGTCTCGGACCAGCTTACTGCCACTGTGCCTGACGGGCTAGCTCCAGTCCCAAGCTGTCCGGTATGTATCGCAATTGCGCTGCGCGCTGGAACGGTTGCTGTGAATCGGCCGCCCGAAACAGTGATTCTATCGTCGACGGTAGACTCGGTCAATTCACCCTGAACGAATTTCGAAGATAACACAGCAAACGTACCCAAATCCAGTACACCTCCCCCCGTTGCTCCTTCCTGTAATCACATCACAATAGTTATTATTCGGAAGCGAAGTCGTAAACGTCGCCGTCCACGCAGAGTCCGCGTTATTGATGGCTACGAATCCCGCCGAACCTGATTCAATTCAATTCAACAGAAATCGATATCGATATCCAGCAGCTCAGCTCAATAAAGAAAGAACAAATCACGACGCACCTCTCCCAAACGCAATCCTCTGCGCTTGCGGCGCCACCCAATTCGTCATCCCCGCCGTCCCCACCTGATTCCGGAACCCCACCATCCCGCTCACCGAAACCAACCGATGCTGGCAGAGCCACCCATTCGCGCCGCCGCCCGCACTCGTCGAGCATGTGCCCGTACCGCCGTTCGGCGCGCCTTGGTCCGAAGAGCTAAATGCGTACGAGGAGAGAACGGTTGGGGTGCCGTATGGGTGCGCGAGCGAGAAGATGGTGGCGAGGATGTAGGTGTTGCTGGGGGAGTTGAAGTTGAGGGAGTCGCTGTTCTGCGTTGGGTGATACAAAAACAACAAGGTCTTAGTTAGCAAAGAAAGGGAGGGTGGAGGAAGGAAGGAAGGGAAGAGTGAGGGTAAATACGCACCCGCTCGGTATCGTGATTCGCGACAAAGATGTTGGCTTGTGAGCCGGGCACCCAACCTAGATATAGAGAAAGTTGGAATACTCTAGAAGTACCTGATATCATGTTGATTTTACCTCGATTGTCGAGATTTTGCAGCCCCGATATTCCTCCTCCCAGAAATGCGTCTCTAAGGGCATGCGTATATCGGAAACTGCGAATGCGAATCATCTCTCACTCCTGAATCAAACTCGAATATCGAGAACAACACACTCTTGAACGTCACCTAAAAGACATCATTGAACAATCAGAAACAACTCGCGATTCAAATACACCCACCATTCCCAACATACTCCGGCGGCTGAACCGCCTCCGTATCACTCGACGACACTTCTTGCGTGATATACGGCCTCCTCGTCAACCGCCCTAATATATTCGCAATATCGCTTGCAGGCATATCTGAATCACGATGGGTCACGGTCCGCACAGTCAACTCACAAAGCGGAGGAACATACGTACGTTTCGCAGCATCCAGCCGAAACCCATCTACACCCAGCGCGAGTAGTTTGTTCCCGTATCCTGCAAGGACTCCGCGTACGTATTCTGTATCGGTCGCGAGACTGCAGGAAATAATTCAATCGATAACTTTCTGCGTGCATGGCAAAAGAGCGGAAACGTACTCAGCTAGATGCACAAGCTCACACGTCTGAACCTCGACCCGATTATTGTAGTCGACGATGGCGTCGCCGGGCTCCAGACCACAGTGATGGAAGTCCTGAAGTCGAAGCTCAATGATCTAGTTGAGAAGAGGAAGTGAAAGAAGTCGAACCTGGGTTTGATATATCCCGGGATAGTTGTAATGCGTGAAAGACGACCCCGCGGTCCCCACCCCTGAGTCGGCGCCAGCCATGTGGTTGAACAGAGTATCTGATGAATTCATTGTTAGTACCAGTAGCCCTGTGGTGAGAACATTGCCAAGCCGTACCCGTAATTACTTGCACACCGGCGGCATGACACGCGTTAATCATACTAGAGTATGATGATAACAATTTGCAGTGAGTTATAGAATTCAGAGAATTTCAATCTTGATGAGTAAGTACTCACTTTTGAAACTGCGCTTGGTTCCCGCGTTTCGATGTCAATATATATGACACCGGCTGATAATCCGTCCACCATTGTGACCCTTGGATGTGTTCCTGCGGCGGGCTCACTTGCACGAATCCATATCCGGCAGGACCGATGAAACTCGTGCATTCACTCGCAATGCTATCCCTAAGAAATCTCAATTTTCAGAAAAAAAAAGGACGGCAGCACTATCGACGATAAGCAACGCACCACGACCATTCAAACATCTGTATTATGACTTTCTTGCTACTAGACGGCGCGCGAACGGACAGTGCTGCTGTTGAATTCCAGTGTGTTGGGGATGCCAATGCATTCTCGAGTGTGCATGCGAGGAGAGGGAGGAGAGCGAGAAACATGTCGTCGCGCTGGGAAGACTTGACGTTGTTATTGCTGTATTTGTAGACGGTTTCCGTTACGATAAGAGATTCGAGGGAATTGATAACTCATGAAAAGTGCTTCAGGTGAGTTTGGGGTCAGATGCCGAATGGACGTGCGTTGGTACGGCGCATGACTGTCATTGGAAGTCGTGTGACGTGACTTTTGAGAAATTCAGCTTCTGTTTCGGGTATTTCTGCGTCCGGAGTTCGGAGGGAGGAACTTCGCATACGCTGCAGACCGTTTCGGTGGTGGCCTTGAAGGTGTCTATAGGCCTCTATAGGCGTGGGCGCCTACCGAAACGGAAGAACTTGCGAGGAAGTCCAATATGGGGGAAAGATGAGACGGACTTGAGCCAGGAGCCCACATCAAGCCTACATTGTGGCTCAAAGCGAGGCGAATCGGAAGAGAGTCGATACAGCGCGCCGGTAATCGAGGAATATGGACGGTGCGTCAGGCTCGTGGCGGGACCAGAACAAGGAGCAAAACTCACGGGATCGTGAGATTTCGGTGATCATCAATTTTCTCACGAGTCACAATCCCGTCTTGCTCCCGTCGTCTCCCTTGCGTCTCCCGGCTCCCAACGGTTCGCCCTGCTCGTCTTCTCTCCCTGGTCTCGCTTTTTCTTGTCGACTGCTTCACTTATACAGTGGCCACTCCTCTGTTCCTTCGCCGCGTTACGTTTCATTTATTCACAATTTTTGCTACGTGGCGTCCGAGTCTCTACAGGCGGTCTACTGAGTCGGAATTCGCGTTTTGCGCAACAAGATGTCCAATTTCGTGCTAGCAACTCATTTCTTTCAAAACCCAACTGTTACCAACTCGCGGCTGGCAATTTCGAGGCGATCCAACCGTTTGAGCAGCTCTTCCCGCTTCCCCGCCACGTTAGGGCTCTCTTGAGCGAGCTCACGACAGATGCGCAACGCATCAGGTCCATTGATATTGAGTCCACTATAAAGAGTGGGAAGAAGATCACGCCCGACGCCTCGAACGAGTTCGTGGTCGATGGCGAGCGGAACATTGTCGACGACTCGTTTATATGCAACTATTCAAGATGTCATCAGACGGACCGATCGCAGCTTCGAAAAGCATACTGGAATCACCTTGGAAATACGCGCGTACGTCGGCCATTATGTTCAATGCGGGATCCATGCGATCCGGCGGGAGAAGCTTAGACAGATCCTCTGGAGCGACACCGTTCAGCCCAAGGTTAGCAAGACCCGCCAAGATTTCCTCCATGCCCAGATATTCGGTGCTGTTGCTGGATTCGATGGCATAGGAAAGGTCAGGGTTTTGAGTCTTCTGCCGAGCTCCTCTGTAATGCGCCAGGAATTTTGCTTTATAGTCAGCGAGGTAATGTTCGTTCAGCGTGATCGGGCTGCCTTGTTCTAGAGAAATGAATTTCGAGATGAGCGAGTCTGCAGATTCCGCCCGACGCTTCATATACTCTTGGACGAGAATCCTTCATACAACGTCAACGTATTATCCATGGGGGCAGCGAGAAAATGAATTCAACGTACGTGACGCGCTGCTCAAGACTGCCTTGACCGTATGATGCGAAATGCAAGTGGATCAGATCTTTCACGTGCTGTGCGAGGGTATTGTGCACAAAACGACACAAAACCTTGGCCGGCGCCTCCCACTTGCATGTAATTTCGGCGATGAAAGACTTCTGGACCTCGAATGGATAATGACCAGGAAGCTCCCGAGTACGGGCGCTGTGAAAGCGCGGAATTGGGTATTAAAACGGTAAATATAACAATGTGAAGCTTACGCAAAGGCACGATCCAGTACTTGGTCGATGAAAATCGCTTGCCCTTCTTCATCAGTAGCAGCCTGAGAGAAATCGCCGTCCTCATTCACAAGGAAGTCGGGATCCGAGAAACCAGCGGCACAGATAGATCCATCGTGCTGTTCGAAAGGTTGAAAGTCTGGGGCGGTTGAACGAATTGCGCGCTTGAATGCCTCCTGTGCAGGACGGATGGTCTGCAAGAGGCCGTCTGCACCTGGAACGCCTTCAAGGATCTTCGAAAGTGCGTCGACAAACGTATATAGACGCCCGGCCACTTCGCCGACGGGATCGCTCGATGGCGGTTTCGGAAGCTGAGCGAGACTCGTGCGTGTTTTCTGAACTGTATTTTCCAATTCGATCTGAATCTGCGGGAGCCTACATATCGTAAACTTGAAGTGAGTACCCTCGACAAAGAACATCGACAGAACTTACCGCTTCGAGATAAGATCAGACAAGATGGTGCTCAGCCGGGTAACCAGGTTGGTCGTGCGCAGATACTTCTGGTAGATCGAGTCGAGATTGGACCAAGGCGAAGTGACAGAAAAGAAATCATTCTCTCGCTCGCGTGCCTCTTCCCATGTGATCCCTTCCTTGATATCATGCGGACTCGGCTGCTTGACACAATACCAGTTGTTTTCGAGCGGTTCTTGTTCGTTGCGAATAAGAGGAAGCCAGTTCATCTCGTCGCCCCGTTGGATTCTAGAGATGATTAGCGTTAAGACGTAAAAAAACTTGAACGCGCGAGCAAGGATACCTATCGGGCTTCGTGAGGACGCCTGCATGTCGTACGGCGACATTAGCATGATTCTGACAAGAAGCTTTTATTCGAACTCACCAATCGTGCGTTTGCCATCGGGGTCGTACTTCTTCGTCAGATGATGGGCTCCTTGATTTTCGAAGTCGGCTACGACAGAGATTTGGATTAAGAATGATACGAACAAAGGGAGAAAGCACGAACTTTCGCAAGCGACTGTCAGTAAGATAACGCAGCTCGACTTCTCAATGTACGACGTCACCAGACTCTTGACCATTTCAATTTCGCGGTCGTTACCCCCTCGACTGCTGGCGATTAGCCCTTGCAACAGATATTTCAGTACGAACAGCAAATGAAGACTACAAAAACGGCAACCGAACCTGGCAGATCCACGAACGACAAATCGGCCACCCCAGGCCCACTTATCTGGAGCGAGATATAATTCCTCGAGAACGAAATCTCCGTCGTCTCGTCGTCAAAGTCGTCGTTCAAAAAAATCCGAGCCGACTTGCTCGGGTTCAGTATCGCGCGCTGCGCTCTGCGAATACGATCCTCGACTTCGGACTTGTCGAAAATTGGATCGCCGAACGCCTCGTTGAGAGATTGACCGAGAGCCTCTCCGTTTTTGTCTGTGATGGAGTGGAGTTCCACAACGCAGGACCAGGGATTGTCGGACCGAGCAAGACGACATTCCGTCGGGCAACTGTACGCAGGCGTAGACACGTCAATGAAGCACGAGAGAAACAAAAGAAAAGCCAGGGGCGACGCACCGAGTACAGGTTCCAGTCGCGCGGGGCAAGGTGATCCCCGATATGGATTCGATGAGTGACGACTTTCCTGCGCTTTGACTTCCGATTACGGCGATTTGAGGGAGGTCGATGTCGACTTGCACTCTGATTCAACAGATTACTCAATGCGAGAATAAGCCGCAGATGAGATGTCGCACCCTGTATTATGAAGACGGTTGACCAAATCCAGCATACGGCGGCGAGTTTGCGAGAGGGACGGATCCAAGAGCCCGACGCCGCCATCGCTAGCAGAGTCGGAGGAGAGATCAGAGTGGGGTGAAGGTGGGGTCGACATTTCCGGACTGGCAATGGTTGTGCCCATGCGATAGGTATAAGTATTCATTTCAGTGAGCGTCTAAAAGATGTTACGTGTTGGAATAAATCAAAGTTTGTTCGACTGAGACGTGCATATGCAGTCTATGACGACGGAGAGACCGAGTGCGAATATTTTCAGAGCAATCTTCTGGACATGCTCGACGCGAGTTGAACAGTGTCCTACAAAGGAATGAGTATCATATACAGACCCTATTGAGGTCAGTCAACGCCGATGCTTGGACCACCGACAAACGCACCGCATCATATCGACCCGGCGTAAAATCCCCTTGACCTGAATACCGCCGATGAGTTGCGAAATTAGATCAAGGGTGCATTTGGTTGGGGTGCGCGGCGCCTAAGGAAGGCGGGATGGCGCAGGGTCGTATGGTGAGTATGAGGATCACATCGAAGGTAAAAAAAATACACCGTGGTATGCCGGTGTTGGGTCCAGGCTCGGGTCCATTGTCTGGAGGTAGGTAGGTAGGTAGGATTAAAGCAATGAATTTCCACGGCGATCGATTGGGTGGATACACCTTGAGTTCCTGTTGTTGTCCGGAAAGATGGGAGCCCCGAAAATGGGAACGCTGGACTTGGATGTCGTAAAACTGATTGTGGACATTCAATCGACGATTACGACTGAAAACCAATCAACAGTCTTCAGATAGACTTCAAAACCTTCCATCAACAACTTCGAGGCCGCACTGAGCGAACAGGACAAAAGGGAGGGGAGTTGGAAGGGAGCGAGGTTGGAGCAAGGAAGGAACACCATCGAAACACAGCCACCAATCACCGGATCAGTCGTGCCGAGTCTCAAAGTTCAGCAAAATTGTGCAAGCGTTGAGAGAATCGGGCAAATTTTGAGATGTGCATGATCGAGTACGTTCGATGTTCGAGTTATGTCAGTCGAAGCTCGCCGCTATCTTCTCTTCTCTTCTCCACTCTCCACCTCCGCCCTTTCGATCGGGTTACTCGGGAATGTCTACTCCATTGCAGATTCCCGAATTGCTCATTCAGATCGGAGAATTTCTTGACCACCCTTCCCTTGTCTCACTTTCATATGTAGACCGCTTCAGTTACACCGTGGCTACTCCTCTGCTCCTTCGCCAGGTGTCTATCTCATTGAAATCAAAATCCTTTCCATTGTTTGCTTCCGCAATTCGCTCCAATCCATCGCTGGCCGCATTCTGTAAATCTCTATCCTTCAGCAATGTGCAGCCGCCATACAGCTTCGAGCTCCAGGAAAACCTCATTGCGATTCTGAACGCGACTTGTGTTCACCACAATCTGGCCTCTTTATCGCTGCAAGGAATGTTGAATGCCGGTGTCGGACAATTGCCGGACAGAGTTTGGACCGCAATCGCAGCCTCGAGCTCCTCTGTCGAAGTACTGAAGTTGTGCATGAGAATCGTGAAAGCGGAATGGGTGAGTATTGCGTAGAATCTTCCTGATTTCAAACAAGAATCAATCCCTTGTGTTCAGATGCCATTGACAAACGCGCACTTTACCAAACTGCGTGTTTTTCATTTGGACCTGCGACACGCTAGCTCCGCGGGAACGGACTATGCTCCTCTTCAGCGTCTCCTCGAATCACTGAGCGACCTTGAAGACTTGGATATATATTTCCCCGTCTTCCATGCAACTCCAGGCATCACTTGGCAGTCCCGACATCCTTGCCTCAAGCTGTTCTCGATTCGCGGCGGTGGAAATATAGGCAATTCGAATTTCCTCGCTCGAAATCCTCAGATCCAAACCCTTCGCATCCACACCGAGCAAGCCTTCGAACCGGTCTTTAATTCTTCCATACACACCCTCGACCTTGACAGCAAATTCCCGAATCCTTGGCCGGCTGTCATTCATTCTCCCATTGTACATCTTTGCCTCCGAGATGTGTCCAACTACCCCCTGGTCGAACAATTCATTCGTGCCACACAGAGTACGCTCCGCTGTCTCGAAATCCATTTTTTGGGTCATCCAAGAGACCGCCACTTCCCGGAATCTGTTCTAGGCCTTATAAATATTCCTCCTACACTTGACGAACTTGCTGTTCTCGGAACCTGGAAATCCGGGTTCAATCTCGCTCCTTGCGCATTCCCAGACACCATGATTGTACGTGTATTCTGCTTGCTGAAAAATACGTTTCATGACTCTTTGCCTGTAAGCATGAAGTTCTCGGTGCTCTTGGTCCGAATTCATCTTTGCGGGCACTACGTGTTCGATGCTCAAAGGATTTCTCACTGCAAGATCATCCAGACGCTCTTGGGCAACTCCCTCCCTTCCGAAGTACATTAGTTGCGAAGTCCACTACAATACAAAATGCCGGCTATATTTGATCCACAGGGAAGATGGCAAAGGTTTTGTTTCAAAGATGCTGTGTCGAAGATCTCCCGATGACTGGGCAGAAAAAAGTGTTTTGCGATACTTTGGAGAGGCGTGGACAGAGTGATGGTCATTGGCGGGTGAGTTGTATGAATCATAACCAGGAGCTCGCCACAAATTGACAGTAGTTGCAATAGTTCATGGCTGGTTCTATATAGAGTTTTTCCCATCGCTCGAATCTACCTGCCTGTAAATCTAAAACTATTTCGTCACTGTCCTGGTGAATCCGACCGTAATTCCAGCGCAACTCATTACCCCATGGTCGGTTGAGCAAATTGAAGAGTCTGTGTGTTTGCTGATCCCAATATATCGGACGGCGTTTCAGCAGCCTTGTGCAGATTGAGCATAAGTCGGCAAATCATCGTGACGGAAAGCCTGCGATTTATAAATCAGAATGTTGAGATCGATGATCGTGAAGAAATCGCGAACGACACAGTGAATCCCGATAGACATGTTGCTGTGAACACCTGCGCGATCGGTGAACGGAAGTCTTTGGTAAGTTTGAAGTGGGTACACGAACATCACCAAACTGCGCCAGTGATCACTTCAATGTCACATTTCTTGGCAAACGGATAAAACATTCGGCTCACATTAAACATGAGGATATTCCCAACGTTCGCAAGGCATATCACCCTAAAAAACAATCAGATATCTCTGGCAAAAACACAGGATTGAGCACTCAACACAAAGTACATCGCGCCTGTCCTGAAGTCAGTATCAATCGCGTTTCGGAGACAGAGTAGATTTACCATCGCGGACTAATACACGCCACAAGGATCCGGTCGGATATTTGCGTCTCGTTGTATAGGCCCGATGCAAAGTCAGAGCCAACAAAAAAGTATCCCCCGCCAGACTGTCAAGTCTACTATTGAGATCCGGACGAAAAACAGTCCCTAATTGAGAGAACTTACAGGGCTCCCCATGCTCCAGCTTCACCTGGTTGGACGTTAAGCTTTTGTGGTGAGAAACATATTTCGTCCTACGCACGGAGTAGGCTAGAAATACTGATATAATAGAGAATTTACGAGAGGGATGTAGAACGTACTCAGGTCGGGTTGCTGGAGGAATACAGTCAGATTGCACGTTTTTGACTGTCGCTGCGAGGGCAGTTTTTGTTGGTATCGCAAGCCACTTGAACGTCATTTATACTTCAATCTGAACGAAGCAAGAGACTCGGATGCGCACTGCAGCTAGGGAAAGACAGAGAATCGCAGCCATGACGAGAATCACGACGAGTCTTCGGTCGAAAGAATACATCGCAAGAACTCGAAGAATGAGTGTGCCTGTCGAGTAAGTATTGAATATCAACTGGCGAGATTATACCGAAATAATCACATCCCACAAAAAGTTCTTGTATTACTGTCAATAACCGATTCGCGACGTTCATTTTGCGACAACTGGGTGAATAGCTGCTATGAGCATGTGGTCGGGTCTGTAGTCTCACACAAAATCATACGTCTGGGGTGCCGTCAGTGGATCTACAGTCACTCAGCTAATGATACCAAGTACTTACCTCAGCATCGAAAGAACCAAAGTCAAAAGTGCTCAATGCCACCACTCGACTGGCAAGAGTGATATAGCGGATGAGAAAGTACCAAGCGGCCATTCGTGTTCGCGTTCGCCATGATTTCCAAATATATCGGACTTCCATATCCATAGTGAGAATTGCATCGTAAAGGGAAAGGGCTGGAAGTAGATCCATGTAAATAGACAAGGTT
This sequence comes from Favolaschia claudopus, assembly GCA_037176885.1. Classification (NCBI taxonomy): domain Eukaryota; kingdom Fungi; phylum Basidiomycota; class Agaricomycetes; order Agaricales; family Mycenaceae; genus Favolaschia; species Favolaschia claudopus. Next base: position 319,741 of record JAWWNJ010000100.1, read on the forward strand.
AAAAGTAAGAGAACTGTGGACTTCCTGATTGCGGCTATGTAGAATGAACGCGTGAGGCGACTACAGTTGAGGCTTAAGTGAAGCCAGTCGTTTTAGAGATGCCAGGCTCGAATACGCACTGGCCTGCAATCAGAGTTTCCTCGGCAAGAACAGCGGTGGTGGCTTCCATCGGCGGGGGAAGAGAAAGTCGGGAGGTACACCGCGACGTGGAAGTATTATATCAGAGCGCGGCGGCCAATGAAAGCAATCTGCTTCGCATGAGAGTTCACCAGGATGGAGGAACAGGAGATGCGACTCGTTCCGGTGAGCATCTGGCTGATATCATGGCCGAAGATGGGGTCACCATCGCGAATATGATGATGAATGATAATCTGAGAAGCGACGTATTCAGCGAACGGTCCTCGGATGGAAGTAGCATTCACACTGATCTGCTGCAAAATTTCCACAGGGGCATTCCAGGCTCGAGACGTGTGAATTTTGAGGAAGACGCCAATGAGCCAATGAGGAGACCCTACCGAGACTAGCTCCAAAGTCTCGTGGTTTCGGCCATCTGAGTGATTGAGAGCTAGTTAGAGCTATAGATTGCGTAGTCAAAGTGGCCCGAAACTTCCAACCTTAATAAGTCTTGCGTGAATGCGGCGTGCGCGTCCGAGAACTTGAAGGCGGCTGTGTGTTAGACCTTCCATTTTGAATTCGTGCGCCAATTCCACAAAAAAAAGACAGCCGATAATAGAGAGGCCACAGTGACAGAACACCGAGTCTACATGTCTTGAACCGCGCCCGAAATCACCAGCTCTGAAACGACCATGACCGCTGGAGACAAGAGAAAATTCGTGGGAAACTACGTATGCGCCTGGGAATTGTCGGAGTCTCCGCCCCGAACTCTGTGTGTTAGGGTTAGGGTTATGACCTTCCACAGAGCGTGGGAACAACGGCTCTTTGCCGAATTGCCGGTCCCTTCTTGTCACTGCCCTACACCGAGCTCCCCTCACGAAGGCGGCCATATACTTAGACCATCTACACCGACCCGCGCCTCGAATCACGTTAATTGTGACGGTCTGCTGGCACTGAACCGCCTTGCCGCCTATTTCCAATGGAGCCGGACGTGTCTGGAGTCGTAATACCGCTACTGTGGTCACTGGTCAAATCGGTTACCCCACCACGATTCCTTTATCGAGTTGGGTGTACGTTCAGCCTAGGATTGACATACATGAATTTTACCGGCAGGTGGTTCTGCTTCCCAGAAGTGATATTATCTTGACTCTGCTTAGTCTCCGCAAGACTGCAACAGGTTACAGCGCTGAGCGCGTATTCGTAGTGACGCGGCTACTGTAATTCGGGATCACTCGGGACTCCGCGTTTAGACACTCCGGTTCAATTTACTTACCCTGAACATTCTAAATGATAGATGACTCATTATTTTCCCGAATCTTTCTAGGATACTTTGAGGCTCGCAGCGAAAAAGTTATTTCAAACCACATTGTGTCGACAAGACTTGCCAGTCGTGGGTGTCGAAGGTAGGCGTTTAGCGCTCAGGTCCCGCACTTTGGCGCCACATCAGCGCTCACAAAATTCGGTTGGATTAGTCGTGTTCTCCTCGATCATCGCCGTCCAGTCAGTCGTGCGGATAAATGAATTTCCACACTCGAGCTTTGAATCACTCATACTCACAGCAATCATAAATATCTACCCTACACAGGTTGACCTGATCCAAATTAAGGTGAGTTTATTCTTATTTTTACCTCGGGGACGGCATTGAAGTTGGATAGATCGGACCTCCTTGCTATGCGGATTGATTTCGTGCTGTTCTGCATGTGTTATAAAAGCCGACATGCTGCCGTGTACTTCTCTTTGTTTCTCTCTTCTTCCCTCTCGAAGTGGCGGTGATGTTAAGCGCCGGAATTTCTCTCCTTTTCCTTCTTCTTGCAAGCTCTTGTAACGGTGCAGGTGAGTTCCATGTAGTTCATTACGATCTCCAAGTATTCTGAATAATCAGCAACGGTGAATCGCAGGCGCTAATTCTTCTGCGGTCTCACCACGCGCCGACAACGGGTCCTCAAGTCCAACGGCCACTTTCACGTTTACTATCCCACGAGACTCGCACGACGATGGGTTTTCTGATTGGATGGGTGTGGTTTGTCTCCATGTAAGATTCTCGATTTACGGTCGAATCTGGGTACTAAACGAAGGATCTTTTATTGGTCATTTTCCGTCTTCTATCCGTAGCCAGAAAAGGCTTCCCAGTGAGTTTCTCATTTCTGAGCCGTGGCAACCAACACATTTACATAACCTTACTTTGGATCTTCAATGGAATAGAGCAGAGTGCGAGATGCCGGGCTTCGTGCGCTGCCCAAATCCAGATGTATCCGGGATCCTCGTTCGTGTGCCTGGTGAGCTCATTGTATTTAAATTGGAATGATGACTTCCTCAAACCTCAATACCGCTCGCCGCTCCTTTCCTGCTAGCCTACCTAGCCAGCTTGTTACTCGGCATCATCATCATTTATCATCCAGAGGAGGCTGCCCAGGGCGTGTGGACACAGCTCCTCACAGTCTACTCTCTCCTCATCAGCGCAATCATCGCAGTTTACACCAAGGGCTTAACGCGCTTTCATTCGGGAATGACGGTATTCCTCGTTCTCTCGCCATTGGTGCGTTAATTAACCTTCACCCTCTCGCATTCACATATCCACTTACCCACTTACCCTCATTCCAAACAGTCGCTTACCCTCCTCGTCTACACCATCCTCGGCTTCATCGGTCGCCCCCACCGCCTCGACAGCATCCTCTCCTCCGAACGCAAACACCTCCTCCCGCGCCTCCTCGTCATCCTCTTCTGGCTCATCGCCCTCTTCCTCCTCCTCTTCACAAGCATCGCCAACGACAAACACTTCACCCCCGCTCTCCCCTGCGACGACCTCGAAGACAAAGGCCACGCCGCAGCGATAGTCTACAGCCTCATTTCCGTTCCTTACGTCGGAACTCTGCTCCTCATTCTGACCACACTCGCCGTCTACGGTTCCGCGGGAGATGCTCGTGCGAATGCTATGATCATTGGAACCGTGACCCCTTTCGGGATTCTGCTGATTGCTGCCGTGTACGCTGCTGTGAGATCGAGGCGCGCTTTGACTGGCGAAATAGGGAAAGCAAATGTTCGCGGGAAGAGAAACAAGTTCTGGGCATATTGGTATGTCCACATCAATCCATTTTCTCCCCGTCGCTATTGATATTGATGAGGGTAGGGCGTTATTTGGGCAACGATACCCGTTTCTTCACCTTTGCGGCATTTTCCTCGTGCCTGTGGTTTATTGGGTCATTTTCAACGAAATACGACTCGCAGGAACAGCGGATAATATATTCGCGATTTCCTTTGGTCAGGTATGTTCAGCAATACTCACTGCTTTCAGGTGCAGTATTCTCATTCCTCGCAGGTTCTAGCCACGTTCGTTGTTCTCGATCCACTGTGGCAAGTCATAAAAATGGCTCCTGGGGCTGTTGGCTGGTTCCGAGACTTGACAATCACGCGGTGGGCTACGGGCCGCCCGAAGCATGGGCCCACAGGACTTCTACATACTCAACTTGAGTCCGAGGAAATGGTGTCTTTGAATCGTTCGAATAAATGAAGTTCTGGATTCACCGTCCGGACATCCGGCTTCGGGTGGGCTCGGTCGCAATCCGATATTTACACGTCAAATTCACTTGATCATTGAGCTGAAGGCACTGGCAATCTGAACAACAAATTCCAAGGCACTGAAGATAAATATGGGTGTACATTGGTAGAAATTCTGGGGTATCGGAAAGCAAAACTACGATTCAACTCGATACGGTCCGCAACCTTGAATCTCATACAAAGAACTCGCCATTCCCACCAGCCGGGGCGGGTGGAGGGGAAGCAGCGCGCGGCGGTAGGTCAATGGAGACGACGCTGCTACGTTTCCGCCGAGGGAGGTTGTTAATAGTGGGTCCGAGGTGACCCTTGGCAACAATCGGCGCCGCAGGTGTAGGAGCAGGAGCGAGAGAAATAGTGAGATCCCATCCGCAGCGTTCACGGAGGGTGCGGCGCCCGCTGGTGGATGCGGGGGGCGGGGTGCAGGGGTGGTTCGACTGCCCGGTGCATTGGGCGGCGAAGAGCTGGAGTTGAATTGAAGACGACATGGCTGCTTAAAAGAAGAGGAATTAAAATCTGAGGTAGAAAAGAAGAACTCGTGGGGACTCACTGTATACCGTTGCAAGATTCGCTGGAGGTTGTGATTCGTTTGGTTGCAGAGGCTCGTCGATAATTAGACGGTGTTGAAGCTCGGTGATGATTTTCGGAGGGAAATCGAATCCAGATTTTATAGAAACCAGGAGAAATGAGACATGACCGAATTAACATCCCCGAGACACAAAAACCCTTAGCCCAAGCATAGCATTCCCCGAGGTCTCAGAAATTTCCGGTGTCTCAGAACAGTCGATCAATACGGTACTTAGTTCCAGAATGACAGAATCTTCGGCGGTCTCGGTCGTCTAGATGATGTAGAGCTGTTTGAAGAGCTATCGATTGCGTACTTGAAGTGGCTCGAAGCTTGCAACTTCGATAGCTCTTGCGTGATCATGAATGCGCGTCTAACGCGGTTTGGCTGTTGTAAAATTCCAAGCGAATGCCGCTCGCGGCGAACTGTTCGGCCTGATAGCCGTGATGGCCGACTCGGGCAATCCCGACGGCCGATGAACAGTCCTACATAGCTTCACGCATGTTCAGTTCTCTGAATTACAGACCTCACCCACAAATTTCGTTTCAAAAACGTATATACCACGCCATCCCGCATTTGACGTGTATAAGTAAGTACTACCATCCTGTCCACACCACGCCCCTCACTTTCAAAGCGCCAACGCCCCACTAAAATCAAACGGCGCATTGCTAAGCCCAGCCGTAGACTGCGACGCGCTAGAAATAGTCCCCCAATCCGCCCCATTGACCTGAATCTACAACCACATGAATCAATTCAAGGTATTCCCGCACCCGACTTGTAAAAAAGTATACCTCGTAATCCTCGCCCTGGTGGGGATCGGGATTGCTGATCAGCTCCCAGTAGACCCAAGGAACCTTGTAATTGTTGATCTTCTGGACCTATTGATGATACAGTCCACCCATGCCTCTGTTAGGAGATAGCATTATTTGAACGGGAATTCAAACGCACGTTAGAATTCAGATTCGCTGTACGTCCGCTACCAACAAGCGAGCCCCACTCTTCCACGATCAATTTCTTGCCAGCGGCTTTGGCTTGGCTGATAGCGTTGGGCATGTAGCTGTCGTATCCGCTAGAAACGAAGAGCATATTTAAGTAATTAAGCTCGTCTCAAATCCCCCGGGGATTCAAAAAAAAATACAAGAGGAAATTAATCGCACTCACTCGGTGTAGTCGTGAATCGCCACGACGTCGATCGCGGTGCATGAGCTTCCGAAGAATGTGGATTGGACGCTGGCCCCTGCTGAGCCGCCGCCGGTGAAGATGAGTTGGTTCTGTGGACGCTTTGGTACTTCTCAAAACAGATACTTTGAAGTGGAGACGCACGCGGTCGCCGACGTTGTTGCGGATCTGTTGAAATTATATCAATCCTCTTGTACGAGCTAAAAGGAAAAGAGAACGACCCACCTGTTGAGCCGCATTGCAAATCCAAGAAAGATGCGCCTATGTTTCGCTCAATCAATCAAACATCACCAACTCATCATCCGGAAAGGAAGACCCACAAGATAAAAAGACTGGTCAAAAATCATCGGTCTATGAACACAACCACAACAAATCAGTTTCCAGCTCAGCAGACAAAACGACGATCGATCAATAACACTCAACTCGTTCTGAGGCTCCAAACCAAAGATATACGGCGACAAATTGCTCCACGCTTGGTTCCCCAGCAACGCGTTCTTGTGGATGTTGAGAATGTGCGTGATGCGTTGGTTGAAGGCGTTAATCGCATCTAAGTACAATGCAATAGTAAGTAGGATGGATGAGTCAATCGATATCAGAGTGCGAAGGAGAACTTGAAGGAGAGAAACGCGGCATGCATGCATACCTGCTCGGGTGTAGAAACCGTTGACGGTGTAGGTGCGGGCGTATATGTCACCGCCTTGGAGGGCGTTCTCTGCGAATCCGGGATTAGTATTAGATTCAAATACTAGCACTTGCCGCGAATATACGCAGGCATACTCACTGTCGTGCATGCCTATACGTGAGCGTCGAATTCTGTGATTGGTCGGTGGCTCATATAAATAGGCAGAAGCCTACCGATGAGGAGCTTGATGCCTGTCGATCTCGGTCAGCATATAGTTGGCATATAGGATACTTGAAAATTCCAACTAATGAACGCTTTACATACCGCGTGCATGGGCGTCCACCATAAGCTGGTCAATCAGATTCAAAACCTGGTCGTTGTAGTTCCCGATACCCCCGGCTTCAAGGTCGGGCACTACGACGAACAATTAGCTTTCATCGAAATGACTTTAAATTCAGTTTAGTAGAAACCAAACGCACCTGCGATATTGTTACTATTCTTCTGCCCCGCTCCAACGCCGGTGACCCAAGTTCTTAGGACCTGAAAGAAAAAAGGCGAGAATCATAAGCATCGGCGCAACGACCGAACGAACTCTTGTACATACTTTCATCCCGGCCGCCTTCATACCGTCGAGGATCGCAATCCTATCAGCCGTCGGGAGCGCATAGATGTAGTAATTCTGCACAAATTGAATTCGTCAATGCTTAGGAATGACGTCGACGCTTCATTTAGGACGCACATTCGCCCCAGCAAAACTATTCGCCGCCAAAGCACAAGGCAACGCAAGCGCAGCAGACAGAAAACCGAGAGCGAGTTTCATCGTTCTTGTCAGTCGTGAGCGAGACCGAACTGATGTCAAAGTCGATCAAGCACCCTGGTTTAAAAGGCTTTCTGGGCACGGCACGGGATTCACGAGAGAATTGATGGTGGAATGGAGCATGCTGCATTGTGTGAGGAAGTAGCAAAGTCGCCGTGGATACGGGTCAGCTGGGCATCGAAATCCAAGTACAGCGGAGGCAAGAACGAGGAGGTGAAGACAGCGTACGCAGGGTTGATTGATTTCAAGAACAATGCGGCCGGTTTGGCGGTACGTAGTATGGAGAGAGATCGAGCAAGGGAAGGCTGGAGATTCACCGAAGCCGAGAATAATACCCAGTCGTAATGCACGTTCTTCCCCATGACAGACTTCTGCGGGAGTGGCAATCTAATATTGGTAAGTAAATTAAAAAGTATTCTGGTAGGGAGATTGATTCCCCGGACCGTACTCTGCCGACCGATAAGACCTGGGAATACTGTCGGGGGAGAAATCCGCTGTAATGGAACTTCGGTGCGATCATTAGGCTAGGGTTGATGGGTAGGATAGGGTCGAACGCGAATCTTCACGCGGCCACTGGAAGTTTTGCTCCAAAGCAAGTCAATTCTTTGTGTGATGATTTAGACGAGGACCGGTCAACGGTGTCCACCGCGAGAGGCTAGAGCAGACACCGTGTACAGACCGTGCGTAGTGTATTGAAATTGATTGTGATTTACCTGGGTCCGAAATGAATGGTCGGAGTATGAGAGGGGTTAGGTGCGGTCTGCTCTGGAATCGAGGAAGAGCGGGAGTCGGATGGGACTATATAAAAGACACCGCGTCGAGGATGAGCAGTTGTCAGCAAGTGTTGGGCACTGAGTGGTAACTTTTGCGGTCGCCGTCGGGCATGAGGCGGGAATCCAATGCTGAAAACGGGATGCCAGTAGCACAGATTGTCAGTCAGATCCACCGCTTGGAATTGGATGTCGAAAGCAGAAAACTGGCAGACAAGTGATGCAAGGACACCATGATGGTACTGTATAGAAGAAACACGTAAGGCAGCCTGATGCGCGCTGGCCCAACGCTGGCCCAGGCTCGGCGTTGGCGCATAGTCTTGGTCGTCGTCGCCACAAGAGCCCGTGGCATGTTGAAGCTGGGTGGCGGGGTACAGCAGTTTCGGAGAAAGACGAGCGACGATATGGGCGAGCTGAGCCTGAGGTTGATAAGTAATGGATGGTATCAGCTGATACAATCAGCCTTGGATCCAAACAACCGCTCACGATCAAAAAAGGAAATTTTCTTCGTGAGTTGAACGTCGGCAAAGTTCTAGTCTAATAGACTAGGATTTGATACAGCAAATAGCCCTGACAAACGAGAGAGTGATATTCAAATCAAGCTCAAGATTGTGTGCAGTGGGCGCATACGCCAGGGTATTTGTATCATATCATCTCGCACAACAGATTACGCCGAATACAGTAAATACAAGTATGAATTACGGAGCCATTCATTCCGTCTCAAGGTAAGCTAATACATGCGGTCCATGAAGAAAAAGAAAAAGACAAAAAAAGAAATAGAAAACATGCATAAATATACAAAGTGCGTGCGTGAGAGGGGGAATCCAGTGAATATGACAGCGATAAGTAAGTGACAGAAAAGAGAGAGAAAGAGAGAAATGAAATGTGAAAGATTATTTTATGGTGAGAGTTTATAAGTTAAGGTGCTGAAATCCAATGGGCTCTGATCGAGCTCTGCCGTAATGGTATGTGGCAGGTCTTCAGCGTTCTCTTCGTCGTCGTCATCAGCATCGTCCTCGTCGTTTTCCGCGACGTCCTCCAGAAGCGTGGTCGAACGGGGCGCACGAAAAGCTTCTTCAGTCGCCTCCAAATCCACCACAGCAACTGAATCATCCCCGTCCTCCTCATAGGCCGCCACCTCATTGCCATCCTCAGCGTCACCATCGGCCTCGAGGTCGCCGTCGTCGAAAATGACATGAAACTGTAGCCGCCGTCAGCAATGAGCGCGTAAAAAACGCCGCAGAGATTCTATGTACTCACATGGGTAATCAGCGTTTTCACAAGTTTGTGCGTGTGCGCCATGTTAGCCAAGATCGTCGCAAAGTTCTCTTGCGGAGCTCGCAACAGGTTCGGACTGAACACAATGGCAAGCCCCTCCGCCGTCATCTGGTTCTTGTCTTCAAAATCAGAGACTCTGCAAACAATGATACGATCAGTGTCGATAGCAGTGGGGAACGAGATTAGCAGAGTACGGACCTGTCCAAATGCTCCGTTACCCGCCTCAGCAGATCGAAGTTGGGTCCCGGAAGTCCCTGCACCACGCTCCGCGTGGCCGCAAGCCGGTCATCGAGGTTCTCCAAAACTGCAAAATGTCCGTCCCATCAGTCGAAGCGGAATTTACCCAAAAAAGGAAATTTACGAGTGGCCTCAATTGCAGCGTAGTAGTCTTTCGCGGGAAAGAGCGGCTCTGGCAATACGCGGAACCACGATTTAACCAGGTCACACACCGCATGGATATCCGTCGTCGAGTCAATGGGGTCTTCGCCTACAAAACAGTCAGCGGGGTCTCGCTGGATACGGCACACGACATGCCTCGATTGAAAACCTCTTTCAAGGCGGTGATAGTGGATGCTGCCCCTGCGAGCCGGTCTAAAGGGGCGAATGAACAAGTGGTACGATGGAGAGCATGAAAAGTAACATACATATGCCGACTTCGGTGAGACCTCGAGCCTCAATCTCGGAGAGACAGCGCTCGATGACGGAGGGAATGGCCCCCGCAGGAACCTCGTCACTCCCGGCTTCCCGTCGCAGGAGGAAATTGAGATCAACGCCGAACACTAGAGGGGCAGATCAGCATCCCCACGCGACGGAGGAGTATCAAATGCGTACCGGCGAGAGGGTCGCGCGATGCCGCCACAGGATCATGTAGATGATCCGCCAATTGAGGCTTCGGGGTACCAAGGTAGGTCAGACGTCGTTTGGCAGCGGTCTGCGTTACGCGGTTGATTGTATCCACCCACTTCGTCAGCTCGCGCCTATTGATTGCTTGTAACAGGTAGTGTCCGCCATCCTCCGTATCCAGCTGAAAGGTGAACGAGCGGTCGTTGTTGATAAACTGCGCGACACGCGCCTCGACAAGGCTGATGACCAGCGCGGGTTTGCCAGTCGGCAGGAACTCCAGCTCTTCCACAGTACGCTTGGACGTCGGGGAGGGAATCATCTCGTTACCGAATGCGCTGGAGATGGGCCGCATGAAATGAAGGAAAGCTGACGACATGCTCTTCTTGCCCCGCTGATGTTTCTGCTGCTGCGGTGTCGACGGCTGCTTGCGCATGGCTCGGTTGAGCTGATCTTCGCGTTTCTCGTTCTTCGTCTGCTCCTGCACCCGCTCCTTATGCAGACGGGAGCGTAGAGTGCGATCGCGTCGATTCTTCTCAATCTGGAGAGCGATAGTCTTTTGAAACGGACGCACGGCACGGCGCGCTGCGACAGGCGAGCTATTGGGACCAGAAGCACTCTCCCGATACGCCTCTTCCCGGATTCCGCGATGGTCGAACTGGAGCAGCCAAACATCCTTCTCGATGTTGTTGAGCCGCTCAAACGCTCGGCGGGTAGTCTCCTCACGGGGACTTCCCTTGCGGGCGGAAAAAATCAGATTGCAGAGGTTTCTGCAGCGTAAGGAGTCAGTACCGATGGTGAAGAAAACCAGAGAGTTCTTACCGTCGTTTATCAAAATTGATGAGACTGACACCTTCCTGCTGAATGGCCGACTCCCTTATGTCAGGCGCCGCAAGAATCTCAAGCATACGCTCGAGGAACCACCCAACGTCTAGAGTTAGTTCTCGAGTGGAGGACAGTGACTGAGTGGCGGGATTGGCGATAAGAGAAGCGATAGAATCGCATTGAGCTCCACGAGCTGCCGCGATATTGAGCCATGGCCGACTGTGTAGACGACTCTCCACGCTCAGTACGGCGGACGTCAAGACCGCCTCAGCAAACGAGCGTGTGCAGGGGAAGTCGACAATCGCTTCGGGTGAATCCGCCGCCTTGGGTACCGACCGCAGCCTCGTCACCTCAATCGCACGAAGGATGAGCTCCATGCGCGATTGTCGTGCGTGAAGTCCGAGGCGTGGAGCCACGAGCTGGGCGACCGTCCATTTGCGCAGAATGACATAGGCGCGGATGCAGCTGCGTATTGAGGGCGGGAGCATGCGGTACAGGGAGTCATTGCCGAGCTCAGAAATGAGAGCCGAGGGCTCGACCTCCTGCAGGTACGAGTACATGTTCTGGATCTCGACTGGTTCCTCGCTGGGATAGAATGAGAGGTACCAGCCCGTCCGATCGGCGGTCTGCACTTCAAGTAGATCCGACAAAATGAAGAGATCCTACAGAGGGTCAGTCGGTTATGAAGGCTGAAAATAAAGCTACACAGACCTCGTTCGTGATGTTACCGAAAGCCGCCGCCGCCATGGCGTCAAGGTTATCGACAAGCTCTTCGGGATCGGTCTTGTCGATGTCCGGTGGTTCTCGGGACTGAGGTCCTGCCCGGGAGCGCTGCCCATTCGCAGCAAGAGTAGGTCGGACAAATGTGGGGAACGGGGCTGATGGTCGCATGGTATTCGTCTCAAAGGTCCTTCGTAACCTTCCACGGACGTCCGTGAGCGTAGCAAGTGCTTGCTCCACAGCGGGATCATTGGCATTCGGCGATTTGGGTATAGAATGATCACTTGAGTTGTTGAGGAAGCCCAATACCGCCGCGTGCAGCTGGAGGTCATCCAACACATCCTGGGCGCCTCCTCCATGCGTCAGCCAGTCTGCTATTCGCTCGAGAACTTCGGTCCTGCTGCCAGCAATGTAGAGGAGCTCTGCGACAGAAGGGACGGCTCCCCGTGGTCGGATCTCAAGGTACATCTTTCGCAATAGCTACCAACGTGTTAGCGTGCGTGCTATCAGATCGCAAAGGGAAAGAACTCACCTCGAAAAAGACCAAAGGCGAGACCAAACTGCGATAGACACACCACCATAGCTTCGAGAACTCAGCGTGGTCCACCATGAGTTCCCGGGTCTTCCCCTCCCGTAACGACATTTCACCGTTGTCGTCCGCCACGGACACAGATATTGACTGTATGCCATGGACGAGGATGGAGACGAGGCGATTGAGAGTACCAGCAAGCACCCGCACGCGGAGGGGAGGCTCTGACGAAGGCTCGGAAGCAACGAACGTCCGCCTTTGTGCCGGCGAAGGAAGAGAGCTACGACGTGCGACGCTTATCTTACGATCCAAGCCTTGTGATGACCCGGGTTTCACGCGCACCGAGGGTGCCCGCCCCAAGCCTACTTCCACGCTTTCCGGAACAATAGAGCTGGGAGGTCGAGAAGGAAGGCGGGATGAAGGCCGGGATCCCACCGATGACTCGCCGTCGCTGCCATGCCAAACCGACAACAGGACCTCTCCGTCGAAGATGGGAATCACTGTCGGCGCCTGACCAAGCTCTGCGATTCCAGGAATCACCTTCTGCGGCAGACGAAGGGGGTCGAGGCGTTGAGGATCCAGATGAAGCACCCTGGGATCTGATCCGCTGTCGACCCGACCGCGGAGGAGCTGACCAGGATCGATGAGCGCTGACGTCGGGAATACAGGCGGGAAAAGGAGAGGTATCAGCGACGCAAACGGCGTCGCATTGGCAGCGCGTGTCCAGTAATGCGGCTCGAACAGTCCTTTCCGTCGTGGCTCCGCCGCCAAGGACAGAGAAATGAATTGATCGACGCTGTAACAACATTAATCGACAGTAATCTTCACGGGATTGAGAAACACTGTACCGAACAAATTTGGCCGCAATACCACCGGATCCACCGCCTTCCGCACATTTATCGCGCCAGAAGCTCACCAGCCACTGGAGATCATCGCCCACCTCGTCCTCTGCAAGAGAAGCTCGACGCGGGCATAGCAAAAACGGTTTCCGGAAGCCCTCGAATATATCGAGTGCACGCTCCATCGGCGCAACAACCAACGCCTCACCGTCGCTCTCCCGTGCAGCATCGACCTCCTCCTTCAACGACCGCGGGATATCTCCTCCCCAGACCGTCACCCGCGGCTCCCCAATCTCGCACCCGTCCCCCTCAAGCCGTGACCATCCCTCGACCGCAGCCAACGCCGGAGGTTCGACGCGTCGCCACACCTTCTCCAGTCGGGCGACAGGAGCCGAGCAAAGCGCTGCGACAATCGCTCGCCACGTACACTCATCCCCCGCCACACGACAAAGCTCTCCAACGCGGGCCCATACAGAGATAACCTCACTCCTCGAATGCGTACGCGACGACGGTCCCTGACTCGGTGTCTGGTGTTCTCCCCCGGGCGTACCTCCTCCATGCGGTACCCCACCCGACCCCGTCTCTGCCATAAGTACTTGCATGAGAATGACCTTCGTGAGGAAGTGCGGGGCGCTATCGGATCCAAAGAGCGGCGAGCGCGCGCCTTCGATGAAAGAAGCCGTGGGATTCTCCGGCGCCTGCTCGAGAACGGCACGGTGGAATAAGGTGAGACTGCGCGCAAGAAGGTGCGGATCGATGGCGAGCAAGACATCGCGAGAAAGTCCTTCTTTCTCGAGCGCCAAAGCCCAGGGTTTTCTGGCGCCTCGGGAGGGCTGTGGCGAACGCGGGGACGCCAATGCCGGAGGACCCGAAGAAACAATAGGCTCGTGCACCCCAAGCGCATCCAGCAGCCCCACCATCCGCGCGCTGGTATCAGGTCGAGGAGAGAACGGCGCACCAGCAAGAGCCGGGCTGCCGACAGGCGTAGGCGTATACATCGCTTGCGTCGACACACTCGCAGGCAGACCACCAGCAGTTCCTTGCGTCTTGGGGAAAAACACCTCGGGGATGGTTTCCGCACGAAACGCCTCCCACCCCGCCTCGTCCGCCGGCGCACCATGAAAACGCAAGTACTCTCTCGCCATCAACGCCACACGCTCACGGTGCTTATCTGCCTCCTCCGCAGATGCCCCCGACACGAGATAGCCCGCACACCTCACAAACTCCACCTCAAAGCGCGTGCGCCCCGCCACCAGCGGCAGACAAAAGAGGACAGTCAGCGCAAACTCACGCCAATCCTCCTCATCCCGCGCGGCATCCTCCGCCGATGCATCCCCGCCACCGAGAAACACCGTCGCAAAAGTCATCTCATGCACCAGCGCCTCCACCGTACCCTTCTCAATCCTCCTCCTCTCCCGCCCATCGGCAGCACCAAATACACCACCAAGCCCACCCCCAACAACACCCAACCCAGGATGCCTCCCCCTCCCCCAATACGCGCGTTTCTTCCTCCCCATACTCCCCTGCACCTCCCTTCTCTGCCCTCCACCACCAACATCTTCAGCAGCACCAAACACATCCTCCCCCTCCTCCCTCTCCTTCCCGTTTTCTTTGTCATCCTCCTCAGCCACCACCCCACTAACAAACAACTCCCTCACCGCCCCCGCCCTGTCCCCCGGCACCTTATGCAGCACGATCTTCGTCCCCCTTACCTCCGCGCGGAACGCCTTCCACGACCGCGGGTCCGCCAGCGCGGGCGTGACGAGGCGGTTGACGAAGCCCGTCGCGTAGACGATTTGCGAGGCGCGTTTGTTGTCGGCGGCGCCGGAGGAGGAGTCGTGCTGCTGTAGTAATAGAGCGGAGGACGCGGGTCGTAAAGCGGCGTTGGCGTCGAGGGAAGAGCGGGGGGCGTCTCCGCCGCTTGGAGGCTCGAGGATGATATGCGGCGGCGCAAGTAGTGTGTCTCCGGCTGCTGCTGGAGGAGGGGGTTGTTTTTGTGTGTTACCTGCAATGTCGGGATCAGGGGAAGACGAAGAAGAAAAACATGAAGAAAAAGACTGACCACCAGTGAAGAACGCAAACGCCCCACCACGCTGCTTCCCCTGCTCGCGGTCACCAACAACGGGGAGAGCTTCCAACTCCCCCGCGCTGCCCTTCCGCCCCGGGCTCGCACCACCGAGCTGCGCCAACCGACTCGGGAGCTTCGGTGTAAAACTATGCGAGCGGGTGTGTACGTGTCCTGTTCCCATTCCGGCTACAAAAAGTAGGAGGTTAGTTCAAGGGGGAGAAAAGCAAGAGAGATATAGAAAGAAGGAGAAGAAAGCAAGAAAAACCAGCTCCAACGCCGCCACTCGAACGCGAATAACCAAACAACAAGACCACAAAGCGAAGAAAAGAACGCTCACCACCTGTCCCCGTCCCCATCCCCTGCCCCAACCCCCCACTAGCCGCACCAAATCCATCAACCCCACCTCCTCCTCCCGCTAACATCGGCGCCGAAATCGATATCGACACAGGCGACCCTCCGCCACTGCCATTCCTCTCTCTCTGCTCTCTCATCGTCGTATTAACACCCTGAGCGTTTCCACCATCCCGGCCAGGACTAACCGCCCCCGCACCCCCAATTGGCGGCCACACCATCCCCGTCCCCCTCGCGCTCGGCGGCGTCGACCCAGGACTCACATCACCCGCACTCCTCCCACTCTTCCCGCTCCTTCCACTTCTCTCCGAATCCGTCCGCCTCCTCGCATAAAACGGCGGCGGCTGCATCTGTATCGGCAGCGAGTTCTGCGTTTGTGCTTGTGCGGCAAACGCCTGCGAAGATGAGGACGAGGCAGGCGGGTAATTCGGCAGGGGAGGCGACATCTGTAATGGCGCCTGAGTTAACGGCGCGCCGGTGAAGCTCCCCATCGTGCCGTCGTTCCCGATATCGACATACCCACCAGCAGCAGGACCTCCTGCGGCAGTCCCACTGAGCGGGGTCGAATCTGACCGCGCGCGATACGCCGCGACCTTATCCACGAACCGCAGACTTGTGTTCACGCGCAGGCCAGGGTCGTTCGTGGTCCTTGGCGAATGCGGAGGCGATATGGCATTGGAGTTGAGCGGCGCATTGGGGGAAGTCGGGGAAGGAGGCGGCATAGGCATAGGCGAGGGCGCAGGAGGTAATGGAATCCCCACCATCCTCAAATCATCCGCAGACCGCGCCCATGCGCGACGAGATATGTTTCGCAGGTCGCCGGTCCCGGCACCCCCGCCGCCGTAGGGGTTGTTGTTGTTATTGTGAGTACCATACCCGGGATTCGGGCTGCCGATGTAGACGTTATGCTGTGATCTTGAAGGCGATGGTGGTGGTACGTATCGTAGATCGAGGGAGGATTTGGCGTGGGCGGGTGAGGACGCGGAAGGGGGCAGGGTTAACGAGGGGCGGGAGAGGTCGAGGACGGAGCTGCGTGAAGAAAAGAAAGTTAGTGAGCTGGCAATATGAAAAAAGATGATCTCGTCCAGAAACGGAAGCAAAAAAAGTGAGACGATGTGCAGCCAAGGGACGAGATCAATCGACGAGTGGCAGAAAGGAGGCAGAGACCCGAGCCGGGGTACGCAGTAGCGGTGATGAAGCCAGCATTGAGCGCTTCAAATCGGGTGCCAGCGAAAAGAAACTCGGTAACACGGAGGCAAGATAGAAGAAAAGAAGCATTTAGAGTCAAACGTCGGACGTCGCAGACTCTTGTTGGAAGCCGATTAAGCACGCGCTTCTCCAAACGATTTGCACTTGAAACAACGCGGCAGACAACCAAAGACCGCTGCGAGTCCACCAGCTCGCGAAATTGGCTCCCGAAAGACCCACAAACCCGCAGCGAAACGCGCGAAACAAACCAACCGCCTAGAACTCGAAAAAACGAAAGAAAAACGAGAGAAAAAGACTGAAAACCTACCGACTTCCAGGCACCCCCATATAACCCTCCGCATCCAAAATCGGCCTTGGGTCCGTCGGCCGTGAAATTTTCGGCTTGCGCGCTGCACTCGACCCAGGCGCAAGACTCGACGTGCTCGCCCTCGGGGACTCATCATTCCCCGCTCCCAACCCAGCCACCCTCGGCGCACTGGCACTCCGCCCAAACCACTTGCTCGGCCGTGTCAAAAACTGTGTCAGAGGCGCTCGGGAGGGCGTCGAAGGCGGTGCGGGAGCTGGTGTCGGCGGCTGCAGCGATGGTTTTGCCATAGGGAGAGCGGCGTGTGATACGTGGACAAGGAAAGACTTGGAAAGGCCGGAATTTTGCTTCTCCTTCTTCTTTGACTCCCGTGCAAGTCAGGGCTGCAGTGCACGAAGAGTTGAGTAAGTACGACGAGTATACGCTTAGGGCTGACGGACGTACGAGCTAGAGGATGTTCATAGAGCCAAACTGCCGTGCCAAGGCGTTGGGGGAGGAGGAGAGCAAGTTAACGGCACGTGCCTTTTCACGCGTCGTTTATTTTTGATTTTTTGATGCATTTATTTCCATTTTTGGTTATCTCTCCATTTTTGGTTACCTCTCTTATCTCGCCTTGCTTCTTACTGCCACCGCATCCAATCCGCCTCAGTTCTGTCTGCATATCTACCTGGCTCATGCTTCCCCTTTCTTAAATTCTTCTCGCCGAATCGTACGACGCCCAATTTATCCACGCATATCCAGCCGGCGTTAACCGTGTTGTTGGCAACATTTCGATTTTCTGATGATCACCCTACGCGTCGCAGATCTTCCGGAGATCGCTTCGCACCTTTGCCTTCTAAGTTACGAATCCCTGCCTTCGAATCTTGAGATTTTTTGGACTCCAAACAATTCATCAAGAACGGACGTCGATTCAAGTACACCGGGTGCACCTACACCCAGACACCCACATTTCTGGTCAGGCCACGTCACCCTTGAGACTTCACACCAACTTCGCATCGAGATTTCGGTTCGACGCGAAAGTGACGCGAAGCACAGACAACCCGCGGCGCCGCTCCGTGAATTGAAGGAAGGTTCTAGCATCTTTGATGCGCTTGGTTGCCACGACGCGTCGCAAAACCACTTCTGGATCTGACTTCAGCTCAAATAAATTCGGATCGCCACGCATGCCTCCTTGGCTTATACTCGGCATGGCTCGGGCTCTTAGACTCACTCGGCACTCCGCCCAGGACGCGTGCAAAATATTCGACCAGGACCCATTCGACGATTAAATCTGTAGGTCCACTCAGCGCACCGTCATCGACTTACTATAGTAATACTACTCATCTTATCATTCATTCACCCCGTCCAACCCACATGCTCAAAATTGCATTTATCAATCCTTAACCCAAACCTAAAATCTTTCCGTGTCTTTCACCCCAATCGCAACGTTCCCCGAACGGCACTCACCCTGCATCGCAACACGGACGTCCAAAAATCAACGAGTACGTCCACTCATAGACTCCGAATTGAATCATCGCACACTGAATCACTGGCAGGTCACCCACATTTATCTTCATTAATCTCCCATTCATCCCATCCATTCATACATCAATCCACCTACCTCAAACCTTGAGCTACCAATCTACTTATTCCTCGGTGCCGCAAAAATAAGCTTGTCGCTTAGTACTCGCTTCATATTGGAGCGCAATCACCGCATCCCTCGCCCAAGCAAGTCCGTTTGTCCGACCTGCGTTCCTTCTGTCATCCTCAATATCAACCAAATCAACTGAATTCATCTTTCAATATTATAGCTCTTTCTATCTCCACATTTGACCAAATCGCGCAAATGCCTCCCACGCAACCTAATTCGTAAGTCCACTCCACTCCACTGTGGCCTATCCTTCTCTTTCCTCAGGTCGTATTGACACGCAACGAACAAGTCGTCCTTGTTTACCGAGCGCCCTCAAACACCGCCCCCGCGCCACATATCACTGTATATATTCAGTACTCATTCCTCCGACACCGCCGACGAAATCTACCCCCATCTCTATCGTGTCTGTCTCTACTCAGTTGCCAATCCAATCACCTAATAACCACGGCGCATTGAATCCTCCGACTATTCTCTCACTGATTTTTCTGACTCAGACTCTCCACGACGCATCAAGAGTAGTCCAAGACACCCCGTAAAACTCCACACTGGGTAAGTTTTTCAAATTTTATAGATGAAACACTCAACAAACCTCAATATATTCAGCGCTCATTCCTCTCGACAGCGCCGAACACACCCACCTCCGTCTCTGTACTCAATTCAAACTTCAATTCCAACTGACCTACCCACTGACATCCCGGCACATTTAACCCCCCGACTATTCTATCGCTGATATTTTTGAATCCCCACGACGAATTAAGATTATCCACCGGAAGACTCAACGCAGAGTAAGTTTTCAATCTCTGTCAACTATTTCTACAAATTTATCCCTCTTAGTATTACCTCGCGTCACCTACTCTGCCCCGAAAACAGTCTCGTATGCGCGTATCGACCAGGCGGCCCCAAGTGACCGTCGAGACAAGCCTCTTACTCCACTTCGGAATCCTTGGCTCCTTTCCGAATTTCAATTCTAAACCCTTTCAGTTTTCCTCCCCGAAGAACGTCTTGCGGATCGGGAACCGCTGACCGTCGTGTCAACCAGACATTTTCGCTCCATTACCAACATGTAACATTACGGGCCGGCCCCTCAGGTCGGTCAACTTCACTCCGAGTGATGGAGTTCCCTTCTCACTTGTGCACGCATAAAACCATTAATATTCTCTTCGCCCCAAATCAGATCTTGTATCTCCCAAGGGCGGCCAATTTTACTTCAATTTGTCCAGGTGAGCGATCCGTCCTCACCAAATTCAGGCAGTAACAAGTCGTAGCTCTTAGCCTGGCCCTCAATAAAGTTGACCGATAGATATAGGTCTTGTTTGTCATTACCATTTCGACCTGCACTGTGCAGTCATCCCTCGAGAGTCGAGCGTCTTCCCACTAATTTTCAAGCCCATCAGCAGAGGGTGATCCGCTCTCTCCGCCGCAAGGCGGCAGTCTTCGGCAAGCTTGATCGCCGCCTTGGCACGAGATTCCGGGCTGAGGCGAACGGCGGCACCGGCGATCGGCGATCGGCATTGAAGGTTGATTCAACCCAGTACTATCACACATTCAACCAGTTCCACGATACTTGAGTGCTATTTTTGCAGCCCCCATTATTCGAAGCCTACATCCAACCTCCCTTGTGTCACTGTAGCTGTCAACATTTCCTGAAATGCCACTCAGTTTCAAGGTTGCCAACCCCTACGCGTCAGTCCGATCATATATAGGGCCCCAACTCCCACAGGTAGCTAATTAGCAGGGACTCGCCATCATCATGCGCCTCTCCCTCATCGGTACTCTTCTCTGCGCTGCGGTAACCTTCAACACAGGCGCCGCGCTCGCATTAGTTCCTCAAATTCGAGCCGACCGATCTCTCGCTGTTGCGTCCACGAACGCTCAGAGATTTGCCTTGGGACTCCCTCCCCTTCCTCCACGTCGACGTATGCCACATACCACTATGTATCTTTCCCTGTCCGAAGTAAGTTCTAAATACGCCTCAAGTGACGGCTTCCCCGCGCCTCGTAGCCCCGCGTGCCGGATCATCACCACTACCCCCCGTCACGTATGTTTCGCTTGGTTTAATTCTAACCGAATATTGATCTGAAAGCTACCCCAGAATCACCTGCCTCATCGCTCTTCGTCGACAATCCGACAATGCCCTTTTTGGTTACCTCAATAAAGCACAGGCAGCTAGGTATCCTTTGAGTCTACGGTCTCAGTATCTTTCTGTCGGCGCGGCGGTTGGAACATTCCAGATCCCTGGCGGAGCGCCCTCCACAAGCGGACTACTGGTAAATCTCGAGAACCCGGGCCTGATTATCGGCGGAAGTAAGTCTCTTTCAAACTTCACTCCGCTACCATCATCAATCATTTCCTTACAATTTCTTCAGTTACGCCGGGACATGTCACACCTGACTACATGGCGCCAACTTCCAACTAGTCTGTTCTGCCCCTTTCTGGTATTCTTTCTCCAGAATTTTGACGAAAAGTTGTATATTCATTTAGCTTTGCCAACCTCGCCGCTATCGATCCCACTCTGGTCTTACCTCCTGGATACGCCTACCAGCAGTCGATTTTATGGTCGTTCGATGTGGCATCGCGTGCCCTCACTCCTTCCTGGCTTAACCCCGACGGCACTGTGGTTCCTCTGTACATTGACGTACCAACTGGCGCATTTATTCGGTTCACTGCGAAAACGACTCCGATAACGGGTACCGATACACGAGTTGTGAGTTTGATTATTTCCTTCCATTTAAGCTGAACACGAATGCGTATCCCACTTCGTTAGAGATTTGAATGTGCTTGAAACATCAGTTCCCCGCATTCGCTCCCTCAAGTTTCACTTTACTCGCTTAATAAAGCACTTCCAACGGAACCCGGAGAGTGTTATCAGTATATATACCTGTCGATGCTCGTTTCGTGTTGATTTGAATATCTTCCAAATACTCACCAGGAAAACAGGTTCGAATTACTGTATGTTTATTCGCGCTTTTCGTACTTGATCTAATCAGGTTGCGGCCTCCTAGTAGTCTCTCTAGACAGACGCTTCAATTCTTCTCATCTCACAAGTTCGGTAGAGTCCTAATAGGTTGATATTAATTCAGTCCCGTGTGCCCTGAATTGTTAGTAAATTCCCCCCAGGACCCCCCTCTACTTCTCTACTTGAGTACCTTGAATATCAAATTGCTGACGAGCGATTTCATGCATAAACTTGACCCGTTTCCACGCCCTATAGCCAGAGGAGATAGAGCCCAAGCGCATGAGTATCCTAGGGTAGATCCAGACCATAGTCCCCGCCATTTAGACCGCTGGTGGTAGTCGGGCGAGCAAACAACATCGTTGTCGAGAGTAGAGGCCCGGGGGCGTGGGAAAATCTTTGTTGGTTCCGGTTAAACCAGTTGCCGGTTCTCGCCTTTGCTTTAACCACCACCAGCAACTTTGAATTCTTTCACGAGAAGCCTGATGAACGCACTGGCAATTTCATAGATCCACCGATATCAAGGCTTGCCGGCTCGAAACTGGCATCTCATCTTATTTCTAGTCAGGGAGAATGACATACGGAGTATCTTTGACGCTTGAAATAATCCCAGCAAGTGCCACGGTATCAAGATCGTTTGACTCTCGTCTCCCGAGGCTCTGGAAGTCTTATCACTCGGAAGAAACACCATCGACCTAAACTTCTGAAGTCCCGAATTCGGTGTCCGTTTTTCATACTCATCTGCAATCGCTGCTGTTTCGATTTAACAATTTCATTATTCGTCGCGAAGCCTCGCTTCCGGGATAGTCTCTAATGCACCTATTCTCATTGGACATCTCGATTCTCCTCGGCAATAACGGAAATACTCCCCGACGATCTGGCTTTCTCGCGACAGACGGAACACAGTGCGTCCGATCCATTCTACTTACCCAGACTTTTAGCTAAATATGGACGCCATTCCCATCGATATTCGCCTTTATACTCTACGAACATTAATCTTGAATGACTAGCCTTTTGCAGAAGTTGTTCTACACGGGACGGGTCATTCGTTCATGGTTCTGTGCTGTTCGACTACCTCGTCCGGTTCCCTCCGATTCGCCTCAGGTATCGAATTTCGTCCAGTCCAACGTTCAAAGCTGAAATGTTTTAGAAAGTAGGTATCACCGAGCAGAAATAGATCCACTCAAAAATAAACTTTTCTCTAAGAACCCAAATTTGGCTGAACAAAACGATAAGCCGTGTCTACGTTTCTCACATCCACACCGAGTGGCTGTTGTCACCATTGCCCTGGTACTGGTTGGTGGAGCTACGAAGCCCAACCATTGGTGGTTGCTCTATTATTTCGGCCAGGCAAGTCCATTTTCCGCATTACTATTCATCTATCTATACTTGAATTTCTTTCGGCTAACTGGTAGGCAAAAAGCGAGGGCTCGTATACCCGAGTGATAACTTCCTGTGCAGTTCCATTATGTTGGATCCATCCATGCGACGCTTGTGTCGGATCTCTCATTGCATATTAGAGTCTGACAAGCCCTTTCCTGTCCTCGATTGTTGATCAACGCCAGGCACAAATGCCAGAGTGGTTTCCCTGCAAATCCAACACATCCTCGTCACCTCCCTCAGCAATACCCAACATTTTCACTCCAATTCAAGTGAAATGGGTCAGAAATCTTATAATCAAATAATGCTCACACAAATTTAGCGTAGCAAGGTTTAACACACCCTTGTGGAGTGGAAACTCGGCGAATCCAGCCTGGTTGATGCTCGAAAAAGTACAAAGACTTAACATTCACTCACGATTCCGGTCCGGCAACATTCGTGATTTCTCGGCAAGTAATCGAATATCTCTCCCCGGTCCTCGAATTAAACGCTCTGAACAGGTATAAAAGCCCTCGTAATTCAGGTGAACGACCAGCAGACAGCATTGACGTCTCCTCTCCGTCGTTCTCCTACCTCCAGCAGCCATGTTCTCCAAGCATCTCTCCACGGCACTCGTCTCTTTGGCCACCATCAGCTCTGTCTACGGTCATCCTTCCCTCTCGTCTCTCTCGCACTCTATGCTGAACCCTCCACATTGCACAGGCGCTGTCGCCCCGAAACGCCGAGCAACTTGTGCGGGCGGTCAATCCGTGGCGAATGAAGCATGCTGCGCTTGGTTCCCCGTCTTGGAAGATATCGTGCCGAACTTGTTCGACAACGAGTGCGGCGACGACGTAAGTAGGATTGTCTCTCTCTCTCCAATTAATATCCTGAGTCTCGTGTGCATGCTGACATGGTATTGATTGAAGGCACACGGCGCATTGCGTCTAAGCTTCCACGACGCGGTCGGTTTTTCGCGTTCCTCCGGAATGGGTGGCGGCGCGGACGGGTCTATCATCACGTTCCAGGATGCCGAGCTGCAATGTAAGCCCGAGCTTATAGTGCGGGACTTAACAGACTGAGACTCAATTAATTTCTATAGTCCCCGCCAACGCCGGTCTCGACGACCCTGTAGGCATTTATCCATCCCTCTTTTGACTTGTGATGATGATTCATGATGGATGTTTGAACTAGATCGATGCAGAGACGCCGTTCATCGCAAAGCACAACGTCACCCCCGGCGATTTGTATGTATTTCTCTGTCTCCGATGGACGTACATACACTCATCAACTGCCTAATAAATAATACAGTATTCAATTCGCTGCAGGTAAGCATTGACAACCAACTCAATCCTCTTGTCTTCGTTCACCGAACTCTACATGTAAGCCGTATCTCTCAGCTTGTGCCCCGGCGCTCCGAAAGTCGGCTTCATGATGGGACGTCCCAACCCTACCACTCCTTCTCCCGCACCAGGTAAAGCAAATAAATCCCTTCTCAATTCGAAACGCATCGTTGACGGGAGTGACATCTACACCAGATGGGCTCGTGCCCGAACCTTTTGGTGAGCGGATCCTCCTTGCAGATATCTATTATCTAGTAGAGTTGTTCTTACTAATCGCGTGTTTATCTTTTTCTAGACTCCGTCGACAAGATCTTGGCCCGCATGGCCGATGCTGGGGGTTTCTCTCCCACAGACGTCGTGGCTCTCCTGGCCTCGCACTCTGTTGCCGGTGCAGACACTATCGACCCGACGGTAAATGCATTCTAGCCTTGCGCATATAGATTGTTTTTATCGAACTTGTTTGTATTGAATCTAGATCCCCGGGACGCCGTTCGACTCGACTCCTTCCGTGTTTGACACGCAGCTCTTCATTGAGGTCCAGCTACGCGGGACTCTCTTCCCCGGGTAAGCTTGGCAGTTGCATCTAGTTCTTTGCAAACATTAACATTCGATCTCTCAGCTCTCAACCTGGTCAAGGAGAAGTCATGTCCGCTGTTGCTGGCGAGATGAGACTCCAATCGGATGCACTGGTAACTGATTATTCTAACTCATCGAGAAAAACACAGAACTGAAAGCTCATCAGATTGCGCGCGACCCTGCTACTAACTGCGCCTGGCAATCATTCGCAGGCAAGTTTCATCCGGCATGCTAAGTATTCTCAATTCTCTATTAACACTTGCTGTATGTAGGAGATCTCCCGGCAGTTCAATCAGCATTCGCCAAAGCCTTCAACGTCATGTCCATCATCGGGCACAACCCCGACGATCTCATCGACTGCTCCGATGTGATTCCCGGTGCGCCTCCCCTCCCTGTGAATGCTGCTGCGCATTTGCCCGCCGGGCAGACGCAGAACGACATCGAACAGGCGGTAAGTCGCTTCCATGGCATCGGTGTTGCAAGTTTTGATCAAGACAAAATTTCCATTTGTAGTGCGCTGTGTCGGCGTTCCCGACCTTCACTGCTCAGCCTGGGCCGGCGACTACTGTCCCTGCTATGTACGCTCAGCGCAGATTGCATTCTACACAAATATACTCTGACACACCTTACAGCCCTCAATCTTAAACTCGGATAACCCTCGCTTTGTCTGCCAGCTCGCTGGCCGCTGGTGTATTATTGTCTGGCTCGTTAGATTTCCGAATTTTGAGAATGTACTTACCTGTCCCAACTTCCTGTCCCTACCTTTTAAATTTCTTCTGTGCTTCGAATATACGCGTGTATTCAATTTCATCTACGAAGTTCAATTCGTGGACAAATTTCAATTCCTCGTGATTGCGTTCCAAGGCACCTTCGTGACCACGGCCTCAGAAACAGGTCTTCGTTGAGCACTCAAGTTTCTGCTTTGCGTTCCAGTGTAGCGGACCGGCAACTCGACAAAGGGCCGGCGGACCGGCGGCGGTAAGTATAGTATGAGCACAAAAATATTCCCACGCTGAGCCAGAACACCACTTCCACAGTCTACAGACTTGTTTGTTTTGTACCAGGGCTTGATCTGAAGATGAACTCACCCTTCACTTCCTTTCTCCTCCCCCCGCCAGACCATATCATGCGCATCAGAGCCCACAACCGTCTCTCAACGTTGCCAACCGACACGTCAGGTCTGCGTCACACCATTTTAGCGGCCCCCGCAGAGCTCGCGCAATACGATGCGGAGATAGTCAAGCTCACGAAGGAACTAAGCCGTCTTTCGCTGGATCGGAGAACGCTCGCATCGCACGCTGACGCCTGTCGTAACGCTTTTTCTCCGGTTCACCGTCTTCCCAACGAATTGCTGGTGGAAATTTTCGGATTGTGCTTCCCCGAAGACCTAAGGCTACTTCAACTCCAACCAACCACAACCGGTAAAGATGAACTAGAACGTATTTCGCATCGCTATTTGCTGGATTTGGCTCACGTAAGTGACCGATGACTCCCGCAATCCCGAAGACCTCTCTGAGCGTCACGTCCGTCTAGACATGCTGTCGTTGGTATCACATCGTCGAACAAACGCCTGAACTATGGGCAGTCATTTCAGTTGACACGGCACTGTGGGATGAAAGTCCCGCAACGCCCGATGTGTTTCTTGCTTGGCTGGAAATCGCATTGCATCGAGGACAAGGGTTTCCTCTGGTTCTAGGAATCAGTGTTACATCGCGGCCTGCGTACACCGAGGATGGTGAAACTTTCCGAAATATAAAATGACCCATCGATGACTTTCACCATGTTCTGGCCCACTCGGCACCATATACATCGCCGACACGGCCGAGACAAGGATTTCAGACTCCTCCGAGACACCGAAATTTCTGAGACTTCGAGGAATGCTATGCTTGGGCAAAGGGTTTTTCTCTCCCGCGGATGTAAATTCGGTCATGTCTCACTTCTCCTGTTGTATATAAAAGCCGCCCTCGTTTACCAACCGGAAAGTCACCAACACGGACTGAAGTCTTCCTCACAAACACTTATCGACTGCCAAGTTCTCGTTATCCTCAACAAATCTTTCATCGTTATCACAGTAAGTCTCACATGATACCTATCGTTCTTTTCCTGACCTACTCCCCTCCAGCTTGTCATCTGTTTACATTATCATTGCCATGTCGTCTTCAATCCAACTCCAACTCTTCGCCGCTCAATGCGCCGGACAGTCCACCCACCCCTGTACCCCGCCCCCCGCGTCTAGCAGCGAACGCCGCACTCTCCGCGAACGCTGCGGATGGGACCTCACCATCTCCTTCGCTCCTGCGCCTTCACCTGTGGTTGCCAAGGGTAACCTTGGTCCCACCATCAATAACCTCCCTCGTCGGAAGCGCAGCAGCGTCGTCTCGATTGATCTACCGCCCCGCGTCGCCTCTCCTTCGCTCGCACCGGTCGGTGGGAATGGGGACTTTTTTGTATGACATTGGTTACGGATTGAGTCGAGTTCTGCCGTAGCTTTGCTATCTGCGTTTTGATTGTCTATACCCTTCAATCCAATGTACTCCAATATTTATCTCACTCGCCTCGCACTTTGTTATCTGAATTGCTTGTGTTTCTGGTATTAGCCCAAGCCGACTTTCGGACGTTTGATCCACACTTGAGCCGAAGTGAAGCTAAATGTTTCAAGGGCGTATCCAATAGTTTATTTATTCCACCGATTTAAAGACACCATCTCCTCGTGTTCAAGTTGAGTATTCAGCAATTGCGTGGGCCCATGTTTCGGGCGTCCCGTAGCCCATCGCATAATCGTCAAGTCTCTGAACCATCCAACTGCTCCGGGAGACATTTTTATGACTTGCCACAGGGGATCGAGGACGACAAAAGTCGCTAGAACCTGTGTCGCACGATTAGTAGCTCTCACAGTAAAAGCGGCAGATGTTGGATGGCAGACAAACCTGACCAAAAGATATGGCGAATATGTTGTCCGCTGTATCTGCGAGTCTTACTTCGTTGAAGATGACCCAATAGATCTGGAGTAATGAAAAGAGTGGAATATTGATCAATCTTTATTTGAACGAGCGAGTTCAACTGTTCATCATACCATAGGGACGAGAAAAACACCGCAAAGGTGAAGAAACGGGTATCGTTGGCCGAATAACGCCCTACCCTCAGCCATATCAATAGTACGGGGAGAAAATGAATGAATATGGACATACCAATATGCCCAGAACTTATTTCTCATCCCGCTAATATTCGCTTTCGCTACTTCACCCGTCAAAGCGCGTCTCGACCTCACAGCAGCGTACACAGCAGCAATCAGCAAAAGCAAAAAAGGAGTAACGGTTCCAATGATGATACCATTCGAACGAGAATCTCCCGCGGAGTAGACAGCAAGCGTGCCGAGGATGACGAGCAGGATCCCGAGGTACGGGACGAAAATGAGGCTGTAGACGATCGCGGCGAAGTGGCCTTTGTCTTGGAGGTCGTCGCAGGGGAGCGGGGGCGTGAAGTGCTTGTCGTTGGCGGTGCTTGTGTAGATGAGGAGGAAGAGGGCGAGGAGCCAGAAGAGGAGGACGAGGAGGCGCGGGGGGAGGTGTTTGCGTTCGGAGGAGAGGATGCTGTCGAGGCGGTGGGGGCGGCCGATGAAGCCGAGGAGGGTGTAGACGAGGAGGGTAAGTGACTGTTTGATGATTTCAATATCACAGGAGTATTACTATGGATATTTGTGGGGCAACAGGTCGACGCACGCACCAAAGGCGAGAGCACCAGGAACACCGTCATTCCGGAGTGAAAGCGCGTTAAACCCTTAGTATACACCGCGATGACTGCGCTGATGAGGAGGGAGTACACCGTGAGGAGCTGGGTCCATACGCCCTGCGCGGCTTCTTCTGGATGATAGATGATGATGATTCCGAGTAGCAGATTGGCTAGGTATGCTAGCAGGAAGAAGTGGTGAGCGGTATTGAGTCGGAGAAATATTCATTCAAACACAAAAACTTACCAGGTACTCGAACGAGAATCCCGGATACATCTGGATTCGGGCATCGGGAGAAACCAGGCATCTCGCAGTCTGCTCTATTCAATGGAAAAACGAACATAAAGATTAAGTGTGGTGGTTTGTGGGGCTCAGAATTAGAAACTCACTGGGTAGCAAGTTCTGGCTGCGTATAGAAGCAAGAAAACGATTAATATTTACTTCATTTTCCGGATTCGACCGTAAATCGAGATTCTTACATGAAGACAAACCACACCGATCCAATCAGAAAACCCATCGTCGTGCGAGTCTCGTGGAATAGTAAATGTGAAAGTAGCCGTTGGACTTGACGACCCGTTGTCGGCGCGAGGTGAGACCGCGGTCACCGCACTGGATGTTGGTGGGTGAGAATTAGCGCCTGCGATTGACCGTCGCTGAATATTCAGAATACTTGGAGATCGTGATGAAATGGTATTCAACTCACCGACAGCGTTACAAGAGCTGGCGAGAAGAAGGATTGAAAGGAGAGAAATCCCCGCGCTTAACATCACCGGGGAAGAAGGAAGAAAACGAAAGAGAAGAACATGGCAGGATGTCGGCTTTTATAACATGTGTAGAACAGCGCGATATCAATCAGCATAACAAGGACTCCGATCTGTCAAACTTCGACGATGCCGTGCGCGATAAAAATAAGGGTAAGTAAACTCACCTTAATTTGGATCATATACGTGCGTAGGATAGCTATTGAGTCTTGCTGTGAATGTGAGTGATTGAAAGCTCCAGTGGTTATTTATCCGCGCGACGGGGCCGGCGAGGATTGAGGATACTCGGAATATGTTTAATTCAATCGAATTTCTTTGGGCGCTGATGTGGCGCCAAAGTAAGGGACATGAGCGCCGAGTGCCTACAGACACGGTTTAGCGCCGCGTTGTCGTGAGCAGAACAGTTGCGAGGTACACGGATAGCGTGACGACCATAGCCCGATGAACTCGGACAAAGGTGGCGAGTCTTGCCGATAAAATTTGGTTCTGAACCGAGCGGGAACTTGGAATGGTTTTCCGGCTGCGAGCCCGGAAGTATCCTATCAGAATGTTCAGGGTAAATTGGACCGGAGTGTATGAGGCTTCCAGGTGTTGAAAGTTGTCGTTGAATTTGCTCGGAGGCGGAGTCCCGAGTTACCCCGGATTGGCGTCGCTATGAAGACGCGCTCGGCGCTGATGGTCAATCGAAAAAATAATTACTTACGGGAAGCAGAACCATCCTGCCGCGAAAGTCCGGTCACAATCGAGGCAATGGAGGATTCTCGGGGCGCCAGGCGCGGTCGCGGAGTATCATGAATTCAACGAAGGTAAGTCGCGATGAGTAGCAGAAAACCATTCATTGTTGGGAGAAGATTCAATGATTACTGCGCCGTCACGGTGGAAAGTCGAACTCGGACCTCCGGTTCGCTGAACAAGGCGTTCGTCGTGGTGGTTAAGCGAAAGCAAAAGGCGTGGGAACATCACTGCTTGATTTGTTTGGCTCCGGTTCATGCGGACCGTGATTTCCGGATTGCCGGCAACTCCTTCTCTCATTTGGCACTCATGGCCGACGACAGCTTGCTCGCCCATGGTTTCACTTCCAACTTCACTCCAACTCCGGCCGATCTAGCCGACATCCAACGACTTGCACGCTCAGGGAGTCTACCTTCCGACCCAGGACGAATTCGCGCCATCGTTTCTGGTGCTCCTGCCGACCTTGAGCAATACCTTGCAGAGATCGAGAGGGTTGAACAACAACAGAATATGCAACAGGAGCTAAGGCGGCTCACCCTGGAACATAAGACGCTGGCGTCGTATGCTGCATTTTGCTGTAGCTTATTATCTCCAGCGCAGAGGCTTCCGAATGAGCTGCTGGCGGAGATCTTCGATCTCTGCTTTCCCGCAAAGCTCTACTGTATGGGGGTATCCGGGTCATCAGTGGATGAAGTCAGTCGTCTTACTCGTCGTCATCTCCAACGGTTGGCTCAGGTATTTGATTTCGATTCATCAATTATTATTTTGTCCTAATTTCGGGTATTGTTTCAAGGTCTGCTTCCGATGGTATCGTGTTGCATTGAACACTCCAAAATTGTGGTCTACGATGGTAACTCACCCTGATCTGTGGGATAACGCTCCGCTAGACGACACAACGTTGATGAAATTATTGGAATCCTCACTCGAACGAGGAAAGGAGCATCCCTTGAATATTGTGGTCAGCCTTTCACCCGGTAATTGTAGTGACTCCGTATTGGAAACACTTTCCCATCATGCACCAAGATGGAGGGAAGCCGACATCTGGTCGGTAGGTCGGCCCAGTGACGTTCTCTCCCGCGCCACAAACTGGAAGCTGGATCGCCTCGTGTCGCTCTCCCTCGACGTGGGCTCATGGAGGGATATAAAGGCTTTCCAACACGCTCCGTCTCTCACGGAACTCACATTTCGTCGCGAGTTTGACGATCTCCCAATCTTACCGTGGCCTCAAATAAAAACCGTCACCTACGATTCCCTCAGCGATGACAGTCCCCTCCATTCCGCTCTGTCCGTTCTCCGTGCAGCCTTCAACCTTGTAACATGCACGCTCCATTTCCATCTCGAAGGCTATGATCCCGACAACGAGCCTTGGGGCACGCACGCCACCTCTCGAACACGGGAGCTCTACATCCGATGGATGACCTCCATTGGCAACGACCCTATCCTCGGTCGTTTCTTAGACTCGCTGACGCTCCCTCGCTTGGATGTATTCGACATCCGCCCTGACGACGGGGGTGTCTTTCCCCCACTCTGGTCAACCAACGCTTTCTTGGGTTTGGCTCACCGCTCAGAGTTCCAATCCACTGTGACCTATCTGGGGCTTCATGTACAAGTGACGGACATCGGGCTTCTGCGCTGTCTCGGCGCACTTTCGCAGCTCGAACAGTTGGTGATTCGAGATTGC
Source organism: Favolaschia claudopus (assembly GCA_037176885.1). Lineage (NCBI taxonomy): Eukaryota > Fungi > Basidiomycota > Agaricomycetes > Agaricales > Mycenaceae > Favolaschia > Favolaschia claudopus. Next base: position 351,085 of record JAWWNJ010000100.1, read on the forward strand.
ACGCCTCCAGCTGTAACGGACTATTTCTTGCGCGGACTCCAACTTCATGCTCTCCCTGGCTCCACACTACTTGTTCCCAATCTCGGGTTCCTTAGCATCCGCTGCAGGCTTTCCTTTACGGATCCAGTTTTAGTCGATTTGTTGGCGTCACGAAGACGAGTTCGTGGTGAGGATGTGTTCAGAACAAATCTTAGGTGGTATGCGACACGGAGGCGCGAGGTAGCCTCGGAAACGTTGGAGAGGATCGCGCAGTTGGTTTCGGAGGGTGGTCTTATTTTTGATTCAGGCGCATATGATCGTGCCATTCATGATGGCGACAAGATGTTGTAGTAGCGTTGGAAATGCTGGGATTTTCCAAGAATTTTCAGAGACGGATGAAGTTGCTTTGCACTCGATTCTTTTGTTTACCCCGATGATCTACTTAGCTCAGAATAATGAACGAATTTCAAAGATGATCTGAACACACTGGCTGAAAGAAACAAAGCCAGGATTGCTGATTGCTTCTCTCACTTGAACTTCGCGATCTATGGAATCCAGCGTGAGGCTTTACTGTATGATTTTCCTGCGAGCAATCTGATTCTTCGGGGTGCTGTTGATCCCACTAAAAGGGTTCGGAGGCCTAGGCGAAGATTTTGAACGGTGCAATGACTTCCGGAATCAATTCATCGGTGACAGAGACGGTGTCAAACAGAGTCGCAAGCTCGGAGGCAAAAGGCAAGATCCTCGTCTGAGACGATGGCGGGATTCGGACAAGATTCGGACTTTTGTAGCGCTGTGGCCTGTGACGAGGTCGACGAGAGTTTTCGCGCAGTATTGAGTTTTCGTTGGAAGCAGATAAGTGGAGTCAGCTTAGAGTAGTGAACTGACGAGGAACTGGATGACTTGAGTGAGCCCGATAAGTGAGCAGCACAACATGAACATGGACGTTGAGGACAAAAGGTAGCGGCAGTAGATGCCGTCTTTGATGTACTCCCACGGTCACGCTTCTCTCGACGACGTAGAGTCATCCTCTTTTGATCCTCTTCCGATTCGTCGACGGTCGTTGTCTCCCTCGTTCTCGACGACTCCCTCATGGACTCTCGTGTCGGTGGTTTCTCCTCCACCCACCTGCCAGCACCTCCCCACGTAGCGGAGGTCCGCGATCTCTCGCGCTTCGGAAATCTGCCCACAGATACGGCGGGCCTGCGGGCCTCCATTTCTGTCGCCAATCTAGAAGTAGCCCGCTACGATACTGAGATCAGCATGCTGCAGAATGAACTCAATCGGCTCACTTTGGAACGTGATGCATTTGCGTCTTACGCAGAAGTCTGTCGCAGTGCCTTGTCCCCAGTCCACAGAATGCCAAACGAGCTGCTTGCATATATCTTCAAGTGGTGCTTTCCGCACAAGTTGTACAGCATTGGATATCGGACTCGAACCCCGGCCGAGGAAGTGGATCGTATTTGTCGTCACCATCTCCTTGAATTATCTCGAGTGAGTGGTTTCCGCGCTGTAACGTCTGGATCTCTACTCAATGCAATCATAGGTCTGCTTCCGTTGGCATTACGTTGTAATGGACACCCCGCAGTTGTGGTCACACTTAGCTGTTGACATGCGTGTTTGGAATGAGTGCGACGTTCCGGTCGCGAATTTGCTTCGCATGCTGGAGTCTTCGCTGGATCGAGGGAAACAGCATCCTTTGACCTTGGATATCTACGCTATACAGCCACACCACCATAGCTTCTTCGAGCTGCTCAGCAAACACGCGCAGAGGTGGCAGACAGCACTTCTCTGCCAGTGGGGGGATGACGGCAACAATGGGCTCCGGCCATGTGCAGGGAACTTTTCTCAATTGAAGACGTTGACCCTCCACGGAAAGTGGACAGACGTGGAAGTCTTTCGAACCGCGCCGCGACTGCGGGAGGTCATGTTCACGGGGGTGGTTGATAACTTACCGAAACTGCCGTGGGCCCAGATACAGAGATTTGCGTACCAAGATCTTTCTGCAAGCGTCCCATTATCCGCGCGCCTCTCCTTGTTACTCCGCCTCCCAACTGCTTCAAGCATGCACTTATTACTCGATCTCCGCCAATCTTCTATCGATGAGCCCCTGGATCTGGCTATTACTTCAAGCGTGCACTACATGTATTTCCAGCTGGCTACGACGGCCGGCAGTACTGTAGCAGCTTGCCGATTCCTTGAGAACTTAACCTTCCCTTGCTTAAGATCGTTCTCCCTGTACCCACCCCCCTACAAAAATCCACCCGTTTGGAACTCTTCGCATTTCATATCCCTTGCCACCCGTTCCGGGTTTGATTCCGGCCTTACACACCTGGTGATTCACGCTATTGTCACTGATGCCGAGCTCTTGCGGTGTCTTGAAGTTCTTCCCAAGCTCCTCTCGTTGTCCATCACGGACTGCACCTCGCCCGGCGCTACACAGACGGTCATCACTGATACACTGCTGACTCAACTTCAGTGTATGTCGGATGTGCGGTGTCTGCTTGTACCCAAACTGCAAGTGCTGACGCTCAAAACGGTCCTTGGATTCACGGACTCGGTGTATCTTGACTTGGTTCGTTCCCGCGCCGAGTCCGAGGGTGGTTCCATGTTCATGGCAAATCTTTGGTGGCTGGGAGCGAGAATGCGGGAGGTTGCTGTCGAAACGTTGGAGGAAATCACGAAACTGACTACTACGAGAAGAGAATTGATTTTCAACAGGGGAGACTGGAAATAAACTTGGGCTTTCAATAGGGCTTGTATGCTCTCGCTTCTCAATGTATGAGGAGCTACTTGTGCTTTGCATCAGGATACGGGTAGTAGATTTCGATATACTTTCTCAATATTGACCCGGGCCTACAGCTATCAAATACATATTCATTTCGTACATTTGCACCACCATGATATGTCTCCACAACTTCTAATCTCGCCAGCTCGCCTAGAGTTTGGAGAGACCAAGTTTTGCTGGTTATAGAGCTGCAGTACATATTTATTTGTCGAGCGAAAATTACGAGAAACCGAACTCGAATCTTGCCGAAATAACTTCGACTCGAGAAAGAAAACAGCCGCCCAAGAATTTGACTGAAATGGAATCGGATTGGTCTCAGGTTGAATCAAGAGGGGCAGTTGGGTCGGTCTGACCGAGAAAAAAGAAACAATGAAGATGTGACCGCTGCTTGCGCCGTGAGGAGTCGAACCCCAATTCGCTGCGTTAAGAGTTATCTAAGTTTCGAGCAATCAAGTGATCAGCGCTCAGCGTGTACATCCCTGTACGAAGGTGCAATTTGTATATAAGAGTGACGTGAATTTACTTTGCTTATTTTTCTGCAGCTGAAGATAAATGTCAAGAGAGGAATTCAACAGAGACGCATTGACTTAGGAATTCGCGCCTCTCCTTGATAATGTTCCGGAAAAGCCCTTGACGAATTTCAATCTGGAATACAGCCAGTGCAAAAAGACAAAGGGGGCTCTGGTCAAGCGCCGTAGATGGGAGTCGAACCCCATTTCGCTGAACAAACTGGACGGGTACGGACGGTGTCAGCGTGTGTCCCCGGACACCGAGGCGCGTTGATACTGAGTTCGGGTTCAAGGAATTGAGGAAGAAGGACTTGGCCTCTTTCTGCGAATTGAAGGAGAAGAAGTCGCCCAAATTGAGGCGCAAGACAGTTCGCCGTCACCCGGATGCGGCGAAGCAGAAGTGAGCTTCAGCATCGCTTGAACTCGGTGTAGGTTGCCCGACTCGAGGCAAGCGGTTGAGATTCTTGATATAAAAAAGAAGCGAAGAGCCTACTGAATTGCGCCGTAGGGAGTCGAACCTTAAGACGCTGATACATAGGTGATCACTGGGTTGAAGTCGGATAATAGATCGCTACGGTGTACATCCTGCGCTGCGAATACTTCGACCTCAAAGGATTTTGATGCGTAGAATAAACGAATTTAGAATTTCACTGGCTGCTTACCTGCTTATGATAAACGATAATTTTGCAGAAGCGATTACTGGAAAGAAACGGAAGAGTGTATGAGTTCAGAATTCCGGGCCCGTTGCCGGGGCGGGTGGAATTTCTGAACTGAGTCAAGCTTCAAGTTTAAGGTGATTAAGTCCAAGTCCTGGAGCACATTAAGAGCTATAGGTGAGGGAGGTGAGACTGTCGTTTTTATCTGGAACGAGGAAATGCGGTGGACGCCGTGGATTTGAATTTCATGAACTTGAGACCAAGAGGGGGATGGTAAGCGAAGAAAAAGCCAGATTTCAGCAGATATCTTGCTCATTATCATCGTAGGGTTTCCCTTGTACGAATTCACGATGCCTAGACATACTGAAGTGGAGATTCGTTTCAAGCTTGGTGGTGGTTGAAGCCAAGGCGAGAACCGGCAAGCCGGCAACTCGTGTGCCCGGAACAAACAGAAAAAGCTCTCACGCCCCTCCAACCTCGACGACGATGTCGTCTGCTCGCCCGACTACCACCAGCGGTCTAAATGGCGGGGAATACGCTCTGTATATGTTTTGAGATGCTCCTGCGCTTGGGCTCTATCTCCTCTGGCCTTAGGACGTTCAAACGGGTCAAGTTGGAAGCATGAAAAGCTCCCCGGCAAGACATGGCTGTAGAGGGCTTCAATCCTCGACGATTTGGCAGGTCTCTAGGTTAGTCGAGAGGACTAAGGTATGTATGCTATGCTGTGGGCGTTGAATCTCAACTTACTGAGCAAAGTAGCCGCGGAAAAACCGATTCGGCAGGTCTTTGAGTTGCTTGATGAAAGCGGGATTGCCATGAACGGAGTCGAGGTACGCTATTTACTGACTCTATCTTACGATGCACATACTGAGGGTTAACATCTCGTGTATTTCAGCTTGCGGTAGATTCCAGTTGCCAGAATAGGACACGGAAAATCTCGGGGTAGTTCTTACAGAGTCTTTGCCTCGCCGACCGTCAATACGTCGATGCTTGGACATCATGACCTTCGCACACTCAAGGCCGACAACTCCGTTTTTTGCTCACTCTAACGATCCAAAAAGTATTGGTGCGTCATCCTTTCTTGAATTCGAAGAGGCATATGCTGACGCGGCCTTCTCTTCCTGTCTACAGTAGGGGAATCCCTGCCCGACAAAAGCTCTCAGCTTTCATTAAGACTTGTCCCTTCGCATACGAGTGTGTATGCTGTATAATCTTTTTTCCCGTATCTCGACTGACACGTTAGTACAGTTCGAGCCCTTGATCCCTCCATCTCGAGACGAACTTCGGCTTTGATTCAGCTGCTAGACGACGGCGCGTCATTGGACGGAATTCGCTTTATTAACGGACAGATACATCTTATCTCTTGTCGTATCGGTGCGTCTCGTGCTTACTCCTCGCCCTTTGTGGTTCTCCCTTCTCTCACTCACGCTGACATCGCATAGTCTCGGCGCATGCGCAGCGCCTGTACACCTTCGTTCCCCGCTCTCAGACCGCCAGCCCTTCGGTGCTGAGATGCACGACCTTAGAGGGTCTTGACGTCGATATTCCAGCTTTTCGGCATCCGAGCGTCAAGCGTATTAGTCCGTGTCGACGGTACATATGCTTCCCCGGCCCCACATCTGCACGCACTTACTCCCCCGCCCTTACTCTTCCTCCCGCCGGCTATCTCCTCCTTTTACAAGTTTCTTTCTTCCGCATTCATGGAGTATTCTTACTTGCCGCTCCTCCCACCTTCCTTTCTCCTTTTCTCACCTCGTCCTCGTATCTTTCATACCTAGATATCTTCATAATTCGATCTCTTTGTCTTTTCCGCACCTCTACGCGCCTTTATCCTTTGGTATAGCCTTCCTGTCGACACGGACACATACATACATACCTACACCTCGTTACCTTCCCACCTTCCTTCCCCTCCCCCGGGTCCACCATCGCCGCCGCTGGACCCCTTCTTCGGCTTGCCTCGGGGCCCGGGCTGCTTGCTATCGGCGCTGCTGAAGGCGTGTTCACGGGGGGCTATCTTTGTGCTGGCGGTATCGATTCCTTATCGTCACCACCTCGTCTGGCTTCCTCTTCCCCTCCGCGGCGCGTCTCGACTCGCCCTACCTCACGTCCCTTTTCTCCTCGACCTGGAGCTTCGTCTCCCCATCCCACAGCCTTCTCCTCGCCTTCTCCAGCACCATGCTCCCGGCGCTACGCCCCTGACTCATACGACCGAAGGCTGACGACGTACGGGTGCCGGAGTCGTGGTCCGTGCTGACATCGTCGATGTGGCCGTTTCTGTTGCTGCGTGAGGAGGGATTGGATCTGGCGGGGTAGAGCCAGCGGGAGGTCTATTCTATTGCGAGTGCGCGGGGGAAGCGATGGGTGTCAGCTATGGGTCTCAGGGGTGTCCGTGGCGGGCGCGGATGGGAGTCGATCGAGGCAAGGTCGTCCGGGTATTGGTATTGAGGTGTCCGGTGCTGGGTGCGGGGCGGGACCTTTGGAGAATAGCGCTAACCCCTTTGTCTCTGTTAGCGCTACCGCTGACAGACGCGGCTGCGAAGGTGCTGGAGCCGTTCCTGCGGGGTCGATCCCCATGCAGTGACGATGCTGCAGGGGGAGGCAAGGCGGAGCGAGACTCGGCTCCATGGTGATGGCGCTACGGGTGAAAGCCCTCTCGACCGCGCGAGTCAATGACTCTCAGGGACTCCGGGAGCATACGTGCGTGGGTGGAGGTGGGTGTTTTCGTGCGTGGTGCAGGTCGAGTGGTGGTGGTTTTGGGGCGTCGGTGTGGGGTCTCCCAAAGATGGAATGCCAACGATGGTGCTACAGCGCGTCATCTGCGTAGGTGCTTCCCGACGATACGCATGACGGCGCTGGCGCTGACGTGGACCTCGACATCGTGCATGCTGAAGCGGCTGTCGATGGTCAGTCATAACGATGCGGGGGAGGGAAATGGCGAGGAAGAGCTGAAAGGGAGAAACTTCGAAGTTGTCGGCGACGAGACAACTCGGCCACGATTCCAGAGCGGTGGACGAGGGCGAATTTGAGGGTATCGGGTTGTCTGTGGGCGAGGGAATTTCCTTATTTAGCGCCTAATGGGCTATTTGTCTCAGTTTATTCTCATCTTGCCCTTTACTTTCATCATCCGAATCTTTTGCTCTGCCACCTAGCTCTGTTTCCTTTGACTACCTTTTACGTGCGCCACTCGAGCCTCACAGATTCAAACCCGAATATTCCTGGTTGCATTGCCACCTGGATTTCGACTGCTAGCCATGAGCTCACCGCAGGTCAAGATGGCGCGGCGGACTGGCGCAGGATTCACCTCGCCCTTCCTTCCTACGCCCGCCCAAATCGCGAGTATACACCGTATCACCCGCTCTGGCACTTTGCCACCCAATCCGTCATCTCTACAAGCCACCGTTTCGCTGGCCAAAACAGAACTCCGGCGTTACGATTCCGAAATCGACAAACTTCAGAAGGAGTTGGACCGACTGGTCTCCGAGCGTGATATGCTCTTCTCATACTCTGCTGGCTGTCAAAGTGTTTTATCTGCCCGCCACCGGCTTCCCACCGAAGTGCTGGTCTGTATTTTCGAGTTGTGCTTTCCGCACGACGCATATCAGCTCGGATACCCAACAAGTTCGAAAACCGAAGTCCGCCGCATCTCACAGTGTCATCTGCTTAAGTTGGGAGAGGTGAGTTATCACCAGACTCCATCGCATTTTTTTCTGCGCTGATTCGCACACACTTAAAAGGTATCATTCCGGTGGCACCAAATCGTGATGGGGACCCCGCAACTATGGTCATTCATCACCGTGAACACGTCCATTTGGGACATGTCACGGTCTCGGCAGCCCCAAACATTGCTCAAGGGGCTCGAATCATCGCTATCGCGAAGTCAAAGCCACCCCCTTCATTTGCAAGTGGATCTTACATGGCATAATTACGGCGACCTCGTCTTCCGGTTACTCCTCAAATACGCGCACAAATGGAAGGAGGTTCGAATTCGGTCGTGTGCAGCCCCGTCTACTCGCAGTGCTAAAACTCTCGGCAGACTCGAGAGGCTGGAGACACTCGAGCTCGAACTTGGCCGGAAGGCCCTGGATCTGGGGAGCCTCGAAGCACCTCGTTTGAGGCATTTTATATTCCGCGGAAAATTCGACAGTCTGCCCGCGTCGTTTCCCTGGAACCAACTTCAAACATGCACATATAACAACCATACGGACCCGGACACTCCCATCTTTTCCCCGCTCTCCGTGCTACGGACAGCCAACGAATCCGCCGCATTCACATTTCGGCTTACCATCTATGAACAATCCGTGAACGAGATCATGATCTCGTCCAACGTGCCACACCTCGCGTTCGAAATAATGGATTCCCAGCGAAGCGTTGGGAACTTGTTTGACGCGCTCACTCTCCCTCGTCTTCAGATCCTCGAATACCGACCCCCTGGTTGGGGCAGGAGTCCCATGTGGCCCTCTGCGAGTTTCATGGCCCTCGCGCATCGTTCCGCGTTTGCCACGCATCTTATCCGCCTCTCCATCCACTCGACAATTACAGAGGAGGAGCTTTTGGAGTGTCTCTCAGAGCTTCCTTGCCTGGAAGAATTGTCCATCTTCGACACCTTCGTCTCAGAGCGTTCGTACTCCAACCACACTGTCGTCAAGGACCAACTTCTCCAGGGACTTTTATGTGTTCCTGGTGAAGCCCCGCTTGTCCCGAAGCTACGGATGTTAGACGTTGCCACGGTAATGGATTTTACGGACTCTGTGTACGTCGACCTCGTGGTGTCGAGGATAGGGAAGATTTGTGATGTCGATCGAAGCGGAGTTTTCGATGCATGCATCCAGCGGTATCCCGAACAGCGCAAGCTATCGAACAAAGCATGGCAGAAGTTGAAGTCATTAGTGGACAGTGGCACATTACTGTTCAACATTATGAAGGTCGAGTTAGAGTAGAAGATTGTGTCACTCCAATATTATATACCGTTCATTCAGATGTATTCTGAATTCTGTATTCTGGGGTTCCGCCGGATGCACAGCAAAGTAGGACAATAGTGTATGTTGAATCGAGGAGCCTTCATTCACTCCATGATGCTACGTACCTCGTTTGCGGAGGAGTTCGAGTAAGAGGAGCAATTTACGGAAAACAAAAACCAGAAAAGTCTCAGCTTCAAGTACGGGTACATAGTCTCTTGTAATTTGTAAACAGACGCTACATACAATGGTCCTGCGGTGTAACGGGTACTCACTTAGTCTCGAAGTAGTATCTCATAGCCAGACTGCAACGTACTAGACTGCCAGTGTGCGTGCGAGTCGTATGCCAGTGCTCAGTGCCAACTCAGTGCTGAGGAGTCGAAGCTCATTAATTCTTTTTTGAGCAGCATTGCACCGGAGAAGCAGTCACTGTTGTACTTCCGGCGTTTCAACACTAGCGCGCGTTGAATTTACAGTAACTGAATATTCCAAGAATATTCGGATGAATCCGATAGAGCCTAATCACACATTGATCACATTGACACGCGCCAAGCACGCGCTGTTTGTCACCGTTGATTCGGAGATCTTCTCTTCTACCTCCACCACCAAGGGGAGCTCTTTGTCTCCTGGTCCCCCCATCGATTTCTCCGTTGGTCACAACCCACTCCCATAAATCTAGATGGACTATCGTTGGTGCAAGTCAACCACTTCTTTGCCTGCTAGCATGGACTCATCGGAAGTGAAGCCCGCTCGCCGCACAGAGTCAGGCTTCACTTCCCCGTTGCTCCCGACCCCTGCTCAAATTGCGAATATTCATCGCATCACCCGCTCCGCCATTCTACCACCCAATCCCTCGTCTCTACGGGCCACGGTTTCGCTGGCCGGAACAGATCTTGCCAGCTACGACTCGGAAATCGATAAACTTGAAAAAGAGCTGGCTCGCCTGGATTCCGAGCGTAAATTGCTCATTTCGTACTCTGACCACTGTCGGAGCGTTTTGTCTGCACTCCATCGGCTGCCCAACGAACTGCTGGCGCATATCTTCGATTTATGCTTTCCATATATCGAGTACCAGCTTGGAAAATACCAGACTCCGAGAGCAGAACTCCGGCGCCTGTCCCACGACTATCTGCTACAAGTAGGGCAGGTATGTCTAGGCTGGTATTTGTTTGGTTCCTCTTGATTGACTGTGTCATACCACGGAAGGTATCATGCAGGTGGCACCGGATTGCGCACGAGACTCCAAAACTATGGTCAAGAATTACCATAAATACGTCGATCTGGTACGAATGTCGAAGGCCGTCCAAACTCCTGATCGACCTGCTCGAGTCTGCTCTCAATCGGGGTGGAAATCACGCTCTCGATTTGCAAGCTGGTATTACAGGGTTCCGAGAATACGGGGCATCCTTCCACCAGCTAATCAGTAACACCGTCTACCAGCTAATCCTCAAGAACGCACACCGATGGAGACATGTCCGTATTCGGGCGTATGACCTCCCACTGTCTGGCTGCGTTTTTGAAGCTCCGGGAAGACTCGATAACCTGGAGACACTCGACCTCGAAGTTCGGTGGAAGATGCTCGCTAGCCTTGAGGCGCCTCGTCTGAGGCAATTCATATTCCATGGAGATATTAACAACATGCCGGACTTACCGTCGGGGCAGCTCCGACGCTGCAAGTATTACAGCAAGGACCGCACTCCAACCCTTTCCCCACTTTCACTGCTACTTACAGCCAATGATACAGCCGCGTTCTTCTTCAACTTCGATCTCTCTTCCTATGTTGCTGAGGAGGCGCTCCTCACAATCTCCTCTGATGTGCAAAACATCGAGTTCGAGGTGCACAGTGGCGACAACTCAATCGCGATAGAAAGTCTATTCGATACCCTCACGCTTCCTTGTTTACATTCCTTCAAATATCGCCCCTGCCGCTCGGATCCTCCGATTTGGTCAACTGACCGATTCCTGGCCCTCGCACATCGTTCTAAATTTGACACCCATCTCGTCAGTCTATCTGTGCATGCAAAGGTGACAGACGAGGAGCTGTTATCCAGTCTCGCAGTCCTCTCTCGCCTTGAAAGATTGGTAGTTGTGGATACCCGAGGGAAGTTCGAAAACGTGGTTGTTACGGACAGCCTCCTCCGAGGACTTTTGTATGTCCCAAGGACAAGCACGATCGTTCCCAACCTTCGTATTCTGATCTTTCGAACGGAACTTCAATTTACCGACTCGCTATATGTCGACCTCCTCGCTTCGCGAGTAGAAAAGAATCGGAATGTCGATGGCAGCGGAGTGTTTAGCGCCACCATTCGGCGGTGGAAGGGAAGCCGCAAATTATCCTCCGAAACGCGCGAGAAATTGGCCACATTTGTTACTGAAGGCACATTGTTGTTCAAATCTCTCCTCGAGAAGTAGAATGTACTTGGAATGGCATGTCGATTCAATGTCTTGTATGCTTCACTCTCACTCCGAAACGATTACTGTTAAGTTATGGATAAGTACTTGGTAAATGTATAAGAGATTTTTTTGTACTTGCACAGTTCGGAACGCCGAGAAGTATGTAGCCCAATAACCCACAGTCGTTCCAGACCGGAGAGTCGACAACAATAGTGGAACATAAGTTCGGCCCGCATTGCGTTGACCCGCCAGCAGCAGTCACATAATTGAAATGGGAACTTTGAAATTCAATCGATTTTTTGCTAGGGAGTATTTATCCTCTTCAGGAAAGCACAATCTAAAGACGTGTGCGAGCAATTCATTGGGAAGCCAGTGCACATAAGCCATGACACTGCCACAGAATCCAGTGTACAGCTTGATAGCGTGACTCTAGAGGCGATGGAAGTTGAAGGCAAAAGCGAACTGGTCACTCGGCAATTTGTCGGCAATCGCCGTCGCCGGAGGTGATGGATTCCCACGGCAGCCTGTGTTTCCCACCGCCCATAACGTCCTCCTCGTCGTTCTCAATCCTCTCCGCGCAACTCAACGATATCAGCACGGTATGAAGCTCAGCGCAACGTCATGCTAATACTCACGTCTGGTGTAGCTCGTATAACCCGTCTCCCCCTTGACTTGCCCTTTTGAAGTCTCCGTAGTCAGTCAATGTCTGGAAACTCCTTCCGAATCCCTGTCTATAATGGCTTTACCTCGCCTTTTCTTCCAACCCCCACCGAAATGGCAAATATTCGCGTTATGTCGCGGCGTGGAATCTCACCGCCCGATACGTCTGTCTTGAACAGAATCATCACTGTGGCACCTTTTGAGCTCGCTCGCTACGATCTCCCCATCCAGACGCTCCAACGGGAATTGGATCGATTGATTGACGAGCGCAACATCCTCGCAAGCTATGCCAGTGACTGTCGTAGCCTCGTAGCTCCCGTTCGAAGACTCTCCGATGAGCTGCTGGTGGAGATCTTTGACTTGTGTCGTCCGTGGGGACTTTTCGAGATCACGGAGAATATCACCCCGGCGCAAGAGGCTGCTCGTGTCTCCCAACGTCATCTCCTTCAGTTAGCCGAGGTGAGCCGTGTCGCAGTAGTATCCTGCGTAGAGCGAATTGTAACGTGCTACTCTAAGGTTTGCTGTAATTGGCACCGTGTTATTATGGGAACTCCAAGACTATGGTCAGTGATAACCCTCGACACCTGCGTGTGGGATCAATGCCTTGCCCCATACTACAAAATCATCGATTCACTCCAGTATTCTCTGAGTCGGGGACGAGACCACCATTTGACGTTGCGCCTGGCAGTATCAAAAGACTTTCATAACAAGACCCTGATTCGCAGTGTCGTCCAACTTTTATGCAGTCACGCGCACAGATGGCGCGACGTTTATATCTGGTCGGACGACGGTCCCCCGCAATATCTGTCCCTGGCATCCGGAAAGCTCGGTCAGCTGAGGATTCTCGATCTCGACGTCGATGTCGAATGGAAAGACACAGACGTTTTCCTAGACGCACCGGATCTCCGGGAACTCAGATTCAGAGGCGAGGTGGCCAGCCTTCCCCGCCTACCGTGGTCGCAGATACAAATATGCAAATATATGGGTAGTAACGACACCAACCGTGCGCAGTTACCCCTCTCCTCTCTCCTTCTTGCCACCAACGCTCTAGAATTCACGCTGGCTCTCGACCTACGTGAACACGTGTTGCCCCTGGCCGGAGATTCGACTACTTCCTCTCATATGGAAACGCTCGCCCTGCGGCTGGCAGCGGATGATCCAGACACTACTGGTCGCTTCTTCGATGCTTTGACTCTCCCATCCCTCAAATCCTTTGATATCGAGCCCTTGGACGACACCGACCCTCTCCCAATCTTCCCCTCTCAAAGCTTCTTGGCACTCGCCAATCGCTCCCACTTTTCCACTCATCTATTGCGTCTTAAACTCCACGCCATAGTCACGGATGCAGATCTATTACTTTGTCTGGGATCTCTGCCCAGATTAGAGGAGCTAGTCATTGTTGAAGCTCGTTTATCCGATGACGAAATGGACAGCATGGCCGTTATCACAGACACCCTTCTCCGGGCACTGCTGGTTGTCGATGGAATTGCACCCCTCATCCCCCGCCTCCACTACTTTGATGTCACCTCCCGTCTCGAATTCTCCGACGCTCTGTTTGCGGAGGTTGTCAAATCCCGTATCGCACACCTTAAACGTCTAGATGACTCGATGATCTTTGATATTTGTCTTTGGTTGGAGCATGGAGAACCGTTCCGCGAGCTGTCAGGCGAATTCATAGACTATCTCACCAATTTGGCGTCTCGGGACGAGTTGCTGTTTTCTATAGCGAAACTACATACTTGTGTTGAGTAGTCGGTTGTTCTACTAGTTGACCGGCCTATCCAGAGGCCTAGGGTGTTAACAACTGAATAGGAATATATAATAGACACTGCCCGACTTCGGATCTGTTGAGTCCCTGACTTGTGTTGAGTAGTCGGTTGTTCTACTAGTTGACCGGCCTATCCAGAGGCCTAGGGTGTTAACAACTGAATAGGAATATATAATAGACACTGCCCGACTTCGGATCTGTTGAGTCCCTGACTACGAATAATTTAGAACGTCCAGCTAAATTTGCTTGATTGCTCCTTGAATACGAACAAGAGAAGATTTCGTATCATTACGGGCTATGGGCCCAAGATGATAAGACGATTATGATGCAGTATCGGAAGAAGTCGTGTTGCATCGTAAAGCTTCAGCCTTGGCTGGGAGATGATATCGAACGGTTCTAGTCAAGAGAGTTGCAGTGAGAGGCTTGAGATCCAACTGGAATGTCTTTATCATTCGCGGGAACCCGAGTAGCCGCCATAGACCAGGGAAAGGAGGAAAAAAGTCCAATAGTACGGCACTTCAACAGCGCATCCCGAGGATTCGAACCTCCTGCATCCAGTCCGTCTTGCATGTGGGAGCCATTGGCTCCCGCAACGGGCGCTTTCCGATATGCGTCGATGAGAATTGCGTTGGAGGACACCAGCAAGCTCAAGAAAATTCAAACGAGCTCGTGTTCAAATGAGTAAGGCCTTCAGTGATAGGGTTGGGTCCTTCATGTTTTAGGTTAGAAGTGCCGTTGACCAAGAAAATTATCTAGAATAAACCACCCTGAAGTTCGGTCAGGATCTGACCAGCACATAAAAGCGAACTTAGCAAAATGGAGTGGTTTGACCGAAGTACGTACCCGCACAAATTTGAAGGAGAAAGAGTGGATGTCATACGCAACGGAGACATTCGAACTGCGCTCGCTGAAGCGTCCTCGGTTGGCGGTACCGATCCAGAGTATGCCGCCTATGTGCTAAAGCGATCATTCGATATGATATGAACTTGACGCATTTCGAGCGAAGAGCAGAGTTGTGATATACAGACACAGTCACCGCTATACCGTCTATTGCGAGCGCGTTGAACGAATTGTATAACTGAATCCTTGACACGCGCCGTGCACCCTCCGGGGCCTAACCCGATAAATTCTTCACTCGATTAATCACACCGCCGTATGGTCAACTCGAAGAGACAGCGGAATTTGCAGGGAGGCTAACTGATTGGGGAGTCTATGTTCGCTCTCGGTGAATATTGTTGCTCAAAAACGAACAGCTTGAGTTCAGAGTCCTCGACTCGTAGTGAGATGCTTGAGATCCAACTCGAAATTATTCGTTCACAGAAACCCGAGCGCACCGGGGACAGACTAAAATAAAAAATGCACCTGTATACACCTGAAAGCGCTACAGGGAATCAAATCCCTGTCCACGGAAGCGCTCATTTGGGAGGGATCAAAGATTTGGAGCGGGTTTTGGAACACGATGGCGCGTTGAAAAAATTTGAGTTGAAGTCGAGGACCTTTGAAAATTATAAAAGGTAGACGGTAAGGTTCAGAATATAAAGAAGATCGGATTAGGGATCCAGAAAAAACTGTCGAGCATTGAAACTTTACATCAAATGCGCCAGAGAGAGACACAGCGGCGTTCCCTCAATTTCTTGGCACTGGAAGTGATACTATATTTGCTAAATTTCTTATCTCGTTTCTGGCGCCAATAAATGTTGCGTTTCTGGCGCATCACGTGATCGCGTAATTTCCTTATCAATAGCAGCACGCAGCAAAGTGAGCCACTACCATAGCCGCAGAGACCTCAGAGCAAAGAGAAGATGGAAGCTGAAAGCAAGGCGCGAACCGGTCACCCGGCACCCATATTGCCGGAGTGATGGATTCTCACGGCAGCCTTGGTTTCCCACCGCCAACAACGTCTTCTTCGTCCGACCTCGTCCCCGATGCTCTCGGCGGTTTTCCGCACATTGTACTGGGTAGATCAAAGGGGAAAAACGAAAAAAAGAATGCGAAAAAGGAAAGAAAGAGAGAATTTCGAGGAATTGATCCAGACCTGTAGTTGAACCAAGAAGACCGATTAAACATTATATCTACTGTTCGCAATTTCTGAAAAGCCATTGATGTACACACTTGAGCTGCATGTGTCTTTGAATTTTCTAATGTCTCTATCAAGTGCCTGTCATTGATCCAGCAAAAATATTGTCGTGGTTGTCGAAGTCATCCTTGTGATCCACATTGTCCTCTACGCTTGCCGGGATTTAAACAGTTGGGTGGTATGGTGGGCCCAAAGCGCCAGCTTTCGTCTCCATTGGCAGATAATTATGTTAAGTACTAGTGTTACCGATCCCAGAGTGATTTGAATTTAAGTATGCTGCTTTGGGCGCGTACCTTCTCTAACATTGCCTTACAAGACGGAGGGCCCCAAGAAAGCTCTAGGCCTGTTTTTCGAACCCCCTGAGCCGGCCCAGCCTGCGTGGATTGACGGTATTTGCTAGCATGAATCATTTGAGTCTTGCATGGTATAGCTGAGGAACAAGACGCGTGTTTCGTGTTTTCAGAACTAAGAAGCGTGTCAAGTGCAGATAAAAGCCTACTGAAAAAAGTTTGGGGCCTAATACAAAGTTTGCGACGCGCACGAAGCACAAAGGCGGGAGATAGGCACATAATGTGACGTGACAGTCACATCAATGCACATAACTTTTGGCGGGCAATTTCAAGTCTTGTTACACTTCCACCAGAGAGGAGAATTCCGCGTCTTCTCTGAATAAACATAATATATGGCATCTAAACTGACTTCCAAAATATTTTCAGGTTTTAAAATGGTGCAGAAACACAGATTTACCTGCCTCGGATTATGTGCCCCGAGTGGCTGTGCGTTATGTGCGTTAAGTGCACCCAGCTGATCGGACGGTTAACCCTCTCGGCGCCACTCAGCGATATCAGCTGGGTATGAGGCCTACACCAGCCGAGTGTCAATACGCATACCATATGTAGCTCGTCTAAGCCGTCGAAGAAGTCTCCCGAGGCGTAAATTTCGACTGGTTTCGGCTGGAAGTACGCCACGGTGACGAGGAGCCATTCTGGTGAAGTCGTCGTTGAAGTATCGACGGTGGACAAAGTAGATGCTAGACAAGCGGCCTATCTTGGGAGTACCGCTTGTATAAGTTTCGAGTGTCGGGGCTTTATCTTTCGATCCGAGGTGCGTCTGTGGTTTACTAGGTTCAATTGCTTCGTGCTGAATCTTCGCAATGTAGGGGCATCCTCTCGCTCGGCATCTGCGCGCAGCGAATGTGTAGCTATGGTGCCAATTCGTGTGTATACAGTCGATCTGGATTCTGGCCGCTGACTCAATGATTTGCTCTGTCTTCTGAAGCTGGCCCACGGATCTGGCCTCTCCCCAACGATATTGGGTTCCCGCAGTGCCGTGGTCTCCGATAGTCGTGCGTATGTCTTCCCATCTTCCGTTTTCTTCTTCTTCTTTCGAGTCGGCAGGCTTACAGGCTCTTTGCACAGGGTAGCTCCTGTCTGTCCAAACCCGTATCAAAGGCTTCCCTACTTCGAGTCTGTCGTGCTCGTATTCGGTGCGTCGGAATACCATCGTCAAAATCTTCTGCTTACTGATCCTTATCCAAACAAAAGGCAAGCTTTTCCTCCGCGATATTGGACACGCTCTGTGCTGCTTTTGTGCCTGAATGGCAGTGGCAATCGGGTCCATCAACGAATTCATCGTCGAGGTATGCTCTTCGACCCTTCCCGCTAAGACACGCTCAAACTAATCTCCTATGGAAGGGCATTCCCCCTGCTCCTCGTCCCCGCATTTCGGCCCTATTCCGACGCTACCGAAATCGGCTTATGAGTCCGTTATCACTGCGGAGAGTATACACTCTCAGCACTGGTAAGTCTATTATCGTTGCTCTGACCGCTTCGGAGACTCATTCCGCCTTTGGTGACTGCTCAGAACCTGAAAGCTTTTCCTGACCTACTTCACCGCTTTTGCCCGGCGCATGTATCAATGCCCAATTATCGCTCCACGACCACCCCGCCGCTTCGATCTTAGGCTTCGTCACCGCCTTCCCTCCTTCCCTCCGACATGAATGTCAGATTTCAATGCCTCTCGTCTCGTCTCGTTGTACACTGTACCAGTGGACGATATCACAATGGGGACCTACCTTCGCCTTGGCGCGGATACCGCCGCCCGCATTCACCTGTGTTTCTCGGACGATGTGCTTCGATGAGTGGCGCAGTTGCGTCCCCGCCTCGAGAAGCCCGACTCCATCTGCGATTCGGAGGCGTCAGCGCCGCTCTCCTCGTCCCTGCCGCGTGCTTAACCTCTGGCTGGGTCAATTCCGTTCGCGCAGCCCTAGTATTGCTGCTGCGGGCGTCTAGTCTTGATGCTACCGGCCTCCTATGTGTGTCGTAGACTCAGCCCTGCCGCCCATGTTTGTAGACACGGAGGCGTTCGCGCTGCCGGTCTATAGTGCTCTCGTTCTCTTGACGAATGAGAGCGGGTGCGGGTGTATTGACATTGGGCACGCAGACCCGATCTCGTTTGCGGTCTATCGCGTGCGTGTTGCTACGCACTTCGGGGAGCCCGACTCCATTCGCGACGGGGGAGGCGTCAGCGAGACACTCCTTGTAGCTGCCTCTCGCTGACCCCCTGCGGGGTCAATTTCGTTCGTCCCGCTCTAGCATCGGTGCTGCGGGCGTCTAGTCTGGATGTACTGGTCTCCCGTTCGTGTCGTGGACTAGGCCCGCCTGCGCATCGCTGTAGACATCGAGGTGCTCCCGCGGCTGTGCATGGATGAACGAGAGCAGGTGCGGAAAGCTAGTATCGGCGCGAGTACCGGGTCTGAGGTTGGGCGTGCAGACGCGGGGTATGATGTCTGCGTGAATGCTTATGGCACCATCCCTCGCTGGCCATGTCCGCTCTTCGTACTCTGTATCTTCACGATGAGGGGATCACCGCCGCTATATCTTGTCGTCATTCCTTCTCCGTCGTTCTCGCCCATCTCGTTACGGATCCTGCAATGGTGAGATGAGGAATTTGTGCGTCTTCGGGGGCGGTATGGTGGAAGGGTGTGAGGTCGGCAGGAGTCCTCCCCAATCGCACGCGTCGCGGAGGAAGCGGTCACTCGAGCGGCGTGCATGTCCCAGACGATTGCGGCAGAGAAGAAGTTCAGCATTATCAGGATGAGCCTCGTCTCTTGTACCCAACGTTTGGGCCTTCACGGGGTCTGCGCTGCACACGTCGATACTGGCGGCCACTCACGTCTCCCGGCGATGTATCCCGGAGCTCGGGTGACTGTGCCCCTACAACATCCATGCGAAGTATGATGATGATTGCGTTGCGGCGTTCTAGCGAATGCATTTGCGCTATTTAGGTCCGGATGATGCTTGCTGCGTCTGTACCGAGCTTCCTTCGACTTCATATACAATACGAGGGACGTCGTGCTGAGGGTCTCGTAGCCTCTGTCCCGTCTGATTCGGACGCGGACACGGGGAGTCTTCACTGGTGAAACGGGCTCGGTGCGCCTCTTGCGACGCGGGGGGAAGATGCTTGGCTGTGAAGAGAGGCTGGTCAAGTTTTGATATACTTCTTTTTACTTCCAAGGCTCTTTGTCCCTATATTCACTCGTATCCCTCTTGTATATCGCCATTTCGGATCTCGTCTTTTAGCTTCGCTACTCTTTTGAACTTCCCTTCTCTGCTTGGGCGTTGGTTAGTCTTGTGCTGCTTGTAACAAGCTCGTTATGCATGTTTTGCTTCAGATCTTGTGCTTCGCATTCAAAGGTCGTCCGATCCATATAAGGAAATTTGGGTCGAGATCATTTGTTCGTATTGACTCTTTGTCGCTGCCACCTTAGCCCATACTCTTGCATCGCAGCCATTCAGGAAACCTTGAAGTACGGAGAAGCACTATGACCTCTTATCGACTCTGACATATCTGGCTGCCCAGCGTTTCTTCTCACATCATATCGCCGCTCTCGGAACGACCTCAAGATTGCCTCAAGAGCAACAAGAAGAGCAATGCCGCAGGATTCTCCCTCCGGTTTCACCTCCCCATTTCTTCCAACCGCCGACGACATTGAAGGTGTCCGGGAACTCACGCGCTGTTCTATCTCACCGCCAGAGACATCAAAATTGCGCACTGTGGTCTCAATCGCACCTGATGAACTCAAGCGCTACGATGCAGAGATTGCCGTCGTGGCGAGGGAACTGGATCGACTGCGCGCAGAACGTGCTATGCCGAGAGCTGTCGCAGCGTGAAATACTGGTGCAAATCTTTGGCATGTGTTCTCCGCAAGGGTTATACAATATCGGGGACCGTCATGGCAATCGGCGTTGCTGCGACGGTGCGAGCACGATCTGACATTGAGTCTCGGATCCTCGCAGGACAGTTGGTGGAACGATGATGTCTTCGATCTTCTATGTGGGCATGCGCACAGATGGCGCGATCTCTGTATCTATATCTGGTGAGACGATGTTGCCCCAGCAAGTCTCTCCACAATGGAAAAACTCAAATGTCTGGAAGAGCTTGATGCACGTCGAGTGGCATGATGTACAGGCTTTCCAGAGCGCCCCCCGTCTTAAGACCTTCTTCTTCAAGAGCGCAGCCGATGATGTCCCCCAACTACCATGGCCCCAGATACAGCTATGCAGATACCTGGGTCGCCCTGATCATGATACTTTGGACTTGCCACTCTCCATTCTCCCTCTTGCCGCGAAGGCTTCAACTTTCGAGATGAGCATGACTCTCTTGAAAGACTACCAACCTGAGGAGAGTCGGAGACCGGGGGCATCTTCTGAGGTTGAAACCTTCAGACTCTTGTTGGTTGCCAATGATCCGCACGGCGTTGGTCGTCTGTTCGATGCTCTAACATTGTTATTGCTCAAGACATTCGATATGAGTCCTTTCCCTGCAAGTCGAGATTATCCTGTCTTTTCCTGCCACAAGTTCTTAGCGCTTGCCGGATCGCTCTGACTTTCGAAAGCCACCTATTCAATCTGAAGCTCGACGTGAAAGTCACTAACTCCGAGCTATTACAGTGTCTCCGGGCACTTCCCCACTTAGGAAAGCTCGTCCTTGGTGAACCCATACCATCTAGCAGTCAACATTTCTCAGCGGCAGTGATCGCAGATGACAGCGTGTGCTCAAAGCGAGCAACGCGAGCTAGAGCACATAGCCGGCTAGCTAAGAGAGCGTGAAGGAAAGATGCCGATCATTGATCGCTGATCGACTCTCTCTCCTTCCGCTCTCTCGACGATTTCTCGGTTTTGGAACTGCGTTGTCTGGGGGGTTCTGTTGTCTCTCTCCTTTGGCTGCCGGCGTTTCTGGTTGCTCCAATGTGACGCCTTTCCTCAGTCCTTGGTCCCAACCAGTCTGAATGGCCAATGTGCTCTCTTACCCCTATCCCCTCAAGACTCGGGCTCTCTGAGGCTTTCCTCCACCGCTCCACCATGGGAACATTCTCATTACATTATTCATTTGGACTCCGCCCTTATGGATTGTCTCAATCTCCATTTCTTGCTCATATTATCACCAACAAGCATATTCTCTCCTATTCCCGACATCTTGCCCAGCATGCGCCCGGGTTTCTGAAGCTTCCCTTTTGACGTTCGAAAGGCATCTCGGAAACGAATTGTCTGTGGGATCTGCGCTTGATGTAAGGGATTTCTTATCTTCTTCATTTCCTGGTACTGTCATTTCTCTAGGAATTGCCTGAAGCATTTGGTTGCCGATTCCGGCTTCCATCTTACATTATTCCGTGCCTTTGTGCCGCTTATTCCGCGCCTTTGCGCCAATTTATTTCGTGCGCCTTTGCGCCAGCTATTTTGTGTGCCTTTGCACCAATTCTCATGTCTGTACCTTCGTACCGCCGACCCGGTGTTATTTGGTACGCTATCTTTTGCTGTTGAATTTTCTTTTGCTGTTGTCCTATCTCCAGGTTAATATGGTGAAGACTATGACCTGTATGCTGCAATTTGCATGCTGCAGTGCATATTATTCTGTTCGCATGCTCCGCTGTGGGCCTCTGCGACCTGTACGCCGGAATTTCCGTGCCTCTGCAGCATTATTTGGCCTGTATGCTGCAATTTGCATGCTACAGTGCCTCTTATTTTGTTCGCATGCTCCGTTGCGGGCCTCTGCGACCTGTACGCCGGAATTTCCGTGCCTCTGCAGTATTATTTGGCCTGTATGCTGCAATTTGCATGCTACAGTGCATATTATTCTGTTCGCATGCTCCGCTGTGGGCCTCTGCGGCCTGTACGCCGAATTTCCCGTGGGTTTTCGGGTGCAGTATTCTTCTGCCTGTATGCCGCTGTGCTGCAGTGCATATTAATTCGTCTGCATGCTCCGCTGTGGGCCTCTGCGGCCTGTACAGCGAATTTCCCGTGCGTTTTCGGGTGCAGTATTCTTCTGCCTGTATGCCGCTGTGCTGCAGTGTATATTATTTCGTCTGCATGCTCCGCTGTGGGCCGCTGCGGCCTGCATGCCAGAATTTCTGGGTGCATTGTTCCTCTGCCTGTATGTCGCGGTACTGCAGTGCACAGCATTCCGTTTGCATGCTCTGCTGCGGGCCGCTGCAATTGTAATCCGCAATTCCCGGGTGCGGTATAATTTTGCCTGCACTTCAGTACACTGAATTTCCCGTGAGTTTCCGGCGGCAGTATCGTTTCTTCTGTGTGCACTGTGCTGCATTGCTAATGTCTGTATCTCTTCTGCCGGGGCTGCTCTGTTCTGCATGACTGATTCAGACTGATTCTCCCGACGTGTTTTATTTGGCTTGACCGTGGCTACGCTACATTTCTCATTTGGAATCTGTTCTTCTCTTTCTCTTTGGACTTGTGACTTCAATGTTCGCTGTTTCGATCCGTGTTCCACCTATTCCGCGGCGACTCGGTATTCTGTTTTTGCTGGTATGCTGACGTTTTCACTACCTCTCCTGTCTGTAAGGTTTTCTGACCTTTTATTTTGGTTATTGATTTTCACGCCGCTTCAACGCATCGATTCGTGCTCATGCTATCCATTCTATCTGCCATTCTTCCCCTTGGCACGTTTTCGTGCACCTCCCGGTCATTTGTTCTTTCTGATTTTAAGGTATGTATCCTTTTCCATTCCTTTTGAATTATTGCAATTTTTCGCTGTGCATTCCCGGAGTCTGTGCAGTCTGCGTACTACAATGCTTGGCGGCAGCGTGGGCTTTTGCCCCGCTTATCGTTCATTCTCTTCTCGCAGTTTTGCACCAGCTCTGTGCGGATTGCATCTCTGGTTCAGCGTGGCTTACTATGCCATCGGCTTTCGGATAACCTTCCGTCGTTGATTTGATGCTGGAATACTGTTGCCGGTTGTTGAGTTTGCATATTATGGTTCGTATGTTTGTTCCTCTCAACCACATCTATTCCACAACGGGTGAATGCTCCGTTTCCATTTCTCTTCGTGCTCATCGTTGGCATGTTTTTGTCCCGTGTTCTGTCCCCTCCGTTCCTCCGGCCATAGCCATAGAATTCGGTCCTTATGGTTCGGCGGCTCTTCATTCTCTCATTCTCCCTTCGTTGAAACCTTCGAATGGTTCAATTTCCCCTCAGGCTTAGGTGCATATTCCCATCCTTCGAAAAGGTATCTTCCGGATTTCCTTCTATCCAACCCAGCAACAATCTGGCTTGACCTGCGGCTTGTTCAACTTCTGATTTCTCTTGTCTCGGTCCGTGACTTAGGGACGGAACGACCTTTGGGTATAGAGTCTGGGATCAAGTCAACGGTCTCTCTTCTGCGTCGAGCTTGTTCTGGCTTTTGCTGAATTTGGGAGTTATTTTCCGGGCCGCAGACTGTAACCCGCTTGCCTCAATTTATATCGATCTACGCTGTAGCATCTGGTGACATTTTCTTTGGGGGGAGTCGTCTTCCTGGATTCCGCCTGTCCGGTCACTGGGTTCCCTGGTTTTTGTGGGTTAGTGCTCATCCGGAAGCCTCACTCACAGAGAACCCGGAAACCAAGGTTTCCAGGGCTCCTCTTCCCTAGTGCTCATCCGGAAGCCTCACTCACAGAGAACCCGGAAACCAAGGTTTCCAGGGCTCCTCTTCCCAAAGACTTAATTTCATTTGACTTTCCGAGTGACTTAGCTAGCCACACTATTGACAGCCTTTGCTGTCAAGTCTGATAGTCCACTCCTTGTTCCCCGCCTCTCTGTGTTGACTTTGACTACCTTCCTCGACTATGCCGACTCCGTGCTTGCTGATACCATCGCGTCGCGGACGGTGCATCTTGCCAGGGTCGATGGAGATGTCCGATTCGACCTTCGTCTGCAGCAGTACGCTGTTCGAAAGCACGAGATTTCATTGGGATTGATGGAGAGTTTTGCTCATCTCGTCTCACAGGGAACACTCTCATTTTCTTCCGGCGAAACTGCTGAGTAATTGTATGGTTGTCCCTCCTGTTTAGTCTCATTAAATAGCTACATGACAATCATTTTGGATACATAGTCTCCGAACTGTAGTGATGTCAAGGTTCGGTCCAGAAATCGGTTCGGTTTTCCGATGATACTACTGGGTGTCCATAAGGGGAAAAACCCGCAAAAACGTCGAAAAAGAAGAAAAAAGAAAGAAAGAAAGGAGAACTTCAAGAGTACTTCGCTGCATGCACGCAGATGCTCAGAGACTTCATCAAGCAACTTCATTTTGGCATGATTTTGAATTACATATTGTAACATATGTCTAAATTTCGAACAAATCATCCCACTCCTTGACAGAGCAACATCAAGAACACTTCATTTTGAGTGTCTCGGGTGATTGCCTGGAGAAAGGAGACCTTTTGATATCATTCTACCGCCTGTTTTTGGAGTATGCAAAGCGTGATATTGCTGGATGCCAGAAATTTGAGTATATAGAGGATTTGGATTATGTAAATGGAACATACCAGTCAAGGGTTGCAGCGGCCAGCACAACCCTCCAAGCGGGGCACACTGGAGCGAAGAAAAGGCTGAGCAATGTAGTTATATATGAGATAAGTAGAATAGCATCGGAATGTGGGCTCGAAGACAGCCCCCGACCACATCTGAGTCTTTGATACTGTTTGATCTTCATTTCAAAGCTTTCCTTGCACCAATCTCCCTCCCAGCCGGGCTTGAAAGCTCGAGAACAAGCTGCGGAAGAATTTTTCGTAGAAATTGATTGATTCCCTTCAAGCATGAGAGTCCCATGCGGAAACAGCCTCCAGAAAGCATTCCATAATCATGCGCATAGTCTACAGATATTTTTGAGAGCACTCGCAGCAACAAAGGATGTTCATATTGTGGCGGCAGCAGGGTGAGGTCAGATTCATCGGCAACATGTCTAAATTAGCGGATTTTGAGCTTTGAGCGGGAAAAAAGCACAGGGTTGAATGAGAGAAGCAAGAGTTACACTGAATGCAAAGAAAAGCCGAAGGTACAGGTGTCAGTGGCTGAGATATCGCGAGCGCGAACGAAGTGCTCGTTGAGTGTTACGCGTGTGACCCGTCACACTCAGCCTCGGTGCGTACCGGAGGTGCCTCGCGGTGAGTGAGACGTGGCTGTGCACTCAACATGTTGAGTGGACCCAGTTGATCGGTCGGTTAACCATCGGTTCGAACCTGAACCGAACTGGACCAAACATTGTGTTCAGGTTCAGGGTTCGGGATTTCCCTGAACCGAACGCAAAATCGAGGTTCAGGGTTTGGGCGATGAGGGCTGCATTCAGAACACGTTCGAACGCTGAACGCGAAAGCCCATAAATCTTTCATCAAATCGTCATCTTGAACCGAAATTCAGACCTCACAGCACTGATCCGAGGTGTGCATACCTTGTAACGAGGATGTTGGCAACTGTTGACGATCAGTTCCATCTGCGGCGCCGTTGCGGGTCAAATGCAAGTCAATTGATGGCGCATCAGCGGGGTCCAAATATTCGGCCGATGTTTCCATCGCACATATTTGAGCTGTTTGGTGTCAAGAAAGCGCAGGGAGCGGATAACTAAGGTTCATGACATACCCGGAGTGGGAAAGAAGGCCCAAAATTTTTCTCGAGCACAGTTTTTTCGACCCCGGAAGTTGCCGAGCTGGGAAAGGTTCGAACGCGTTCGAACGCCGAACCGAACCTGAACGCGTGTTCAGGTTCAAAGTTCAGTGATTGGCTGAACCGATGAAACGGTGCGTGTGGGTGTAGGCGTGAAATATACCGAAATATAAAATCACTAAATCTAATCCAATACGACGTGTGTGTGTGTGTGTGTGTTCGGGGTGGCGGGAGCACGTATCGTCCCTCAGAATACTTGTGCAAGCTTCAATCAATCAAGGTCGCTACGTTTGAGCGGGACGAACTACTAGATTGTCTAGCGAGAACGTAGCGGGCAAAACGATTCGCAGCGGGAGAAGCGAAGAGTCACTCTTTCTGAGACTTTGAAATGAGAAATTCTGAGTCTAGCGGGGAGGGTCTCCGTGCCAATAGAAAAGCGTCGCCCGGTAGTGGATCGTCAACCGGGAAGAAGCTTTCTGGATGACAACCGGCGGGCAGAAGGCGCGGCTCAGCGGGACGGGGTTCTTATTCAACTGGCGCGGCTCTGGCGAGGAGCGGGGCTCTTACGTCGATGGCGCGGACACTGACAGTGGCCGGGGCACTTACACCACTACGCGGCGGCGAGCTCGAACGGGGGTCTTTGAATACCGCGGAACGGCAGGGCACACGGGGCGTCGACGGCGCGGAATCAAGCACGAACGGGGGTCTTGGTTATACCGCGGAACTGCAAGAGACGGGGCTTCGTATTTCAGGAGGGCGCGGGCTCAAAGGCTGGCGGGGCTCTCAAAGTTCTGGCGGCTCGGTATGCCACAAGTCTTTCCGTATCACTCGAGTCTCTCTCAGATATCAAGTCTAGTCTCTTTCAAAGTTCCACTTCAAATTCTAGAGTCCGCTACAAACTGCCCTTGTCTACGGGTAGGTAATTGACTGAGTAACAAAAGGTACACCGGGAGATTAAATACATGCAGCGGGAGCAGAAACAACCAAATAAAATCATGATGAGAGAGTGTCCAAGTTTGATGCCGCGCCCGCTGGGAACCAATGGTATATTCAGGATTGCGAGTCGTGAGTGAAAAGACTGCCTCCCGGAGAAAGTCCATGCGGGCGGGTGGGTATTGCGCCTTATTGCGGGGCAATGGCGTGCTGGTTGCCATGTCCCCGAGAGGGGACACGAAATTCCTTCCTCATAATATGGTCTTGCCGCTGGTCGAGTTGAAGTCGAAAAGGCTTCCCGCTGAGTAGTTAGTCAACGGCTCGACAGCGGTCAAGTTCGTCTTGTCTCCTATCTTCAGAATAGTCTAAGTCCCAGGGAATATAGGGAGAGCCGAGCCGCGTTAACGGCTCGCCACTCGCCGTTCGGGTTATCCGCAATCAGCGGGAAATGCCCCCGGCAACTCGCCATGTCCTTCTCATCATTCTGCCAGAGCCGTTGGCTGGGTAGCCGCTGGCTCCGCGGTGCTCCCGCTGGTAGTCGGTTAAGTCCCGGCTGTCTGTGATCGGCCGGCGCGCTCGGCTAGAGTCTGCCGGTGATGATGTTCGTCGGTAGAGTGGCGGCCGTCCTGAGTTCGAAGTTGAACTCAGATGGCCCCCCGCTAGATCTTCTTCATGTGGGTCGGCGGGTGAGCGCCTAACCTCAGGGAGGTCGGTAGTTCCTCTTGGTCGCCTCCAGCACCTTGAGATAGTAGTTTCCCACTAAGTCTCTCGGCCTGGCAGTAGAAATAGTCAGCGGCAGAGTCTCGCACCCATGTTTAGGGAAACGTCGCTAAGCCGCCGCTACCTGTCAGTGGCCTGCCAGCTTATCGGCTATCCACAGCAATAAGATACTGCCCGCGAGGTCGGGCATACCTTCTGTTATCCTAGCCTCACTTCTCCCGCTGATAGATCTCGAAAATCGATAAATTTCGGGCATTTCATGCCTAGCCGCTGAGCGGCCCTATCATCTCCCCCTTTCTAGATTTCAACTCTCCCGAGTTGACGACTTGGGACCGCCCGCTCAGGAGTTTAGGCATCTTCCCGGGGAAGGGGACTTCAAGACAAACGTGTCTTGGAATAATTCTAGATAACGAACGGGCCGCCAGTGAGGCCCGGTTCCCGCTCGTCCCCTTTGGTATTTCATGAGAGAAAACCTTAACGAAGGACTCGAGGCGACCTAATTTTAGATCCCACTCTACCTCCGTTGACAGTTTCTGGACTCAACTTCTTGCCGCGGCCGGCGATGCCGTCACTTTCATTATGAGGCGTCATTCCTGCCTTTTTCGGAAGTACATCAAATTAGAGAAGCGCTTGAATCAAACTTTAACCCTGCGCTCTCTAAAGCCGTCCTATTCATCCGCAGTTTGGAATGTTTTGGATCAAAGAAGCCTCGGGGACCCCCCGCTTCTTCATTCAAATGTTTTTCTCTGAAAATTTCTCGAGAATCCCATCAAACATTCAAACTCCGACTCCTCAGGGTATAAAGAGTCGAGAGGTTTCTGGGTGGATTCCCCACCGATTCCCCGATTGGGTACCCCCTTGCCCTCTCTTCCCTTTGCCTGTTCTTTCTGCCTTTCGCCCGCCGACTGGATTTCTGGCGCCTTGCACCGGGGAGCTCTTTTTCTTTCTGCTTATTTCGTGACGCTACACCCACGGAATGGCCTCCAAACCCAGCGGCAGCTCTGCCTCTCGTCCGAATTCTCGCTCTTCTCGTCGAGCCCCGGCAGCGTCGACTCCCCCGCCGGTTCCTCGAAAACAGCTCTCTGGTCCTGGACAGCCGCCCGCCGGGTCTTCATCGAAGTCGACCAAACTTCCCCCGCCCCAGCCGCAGTCTTCTAGTATCGACTGGTTTGCAGCATGGCGCAACCGGCCGGAGGAGTGGAAGGTCTTGCAGGAGTTGGTCGTCCCGGAGAAGCTCGCCGACTACTCGCAACAAAAGATCGGCAAGATGCTTCGTGCCATTCAAGACCCGCTGGTGAGTCGCGACTTCTTTCTCCTTTGTCTTTCATCGTTCATTTCTATCTAGAAGGAGCACCGGGCGATCCTGTCGGCCGCTCAAAAAGGCCTCGAGCCGCCTCCCATGGCCATGGCCATTAGCGTCCATCTTCAAAAGGCTATCCAGACGTACGACCCGGAAGAACACCTGCCCGATATCCAGGCGCTTCGATACCGCAAGACCCTCCTCAAGGAGAAGAAGGTGTGTGCCGCCCGTTTTGTCATCGTCTCCCGCTAACTCTTCTTCAGCTGTATATGCCGCCGGCCCCAACTGAAGCCATGGAGGCATTCCCCATTCCGCCGCCGCCGACGACCCAGCTTTTCGTGCCCAAGAGGACTAAAGCCGCCCCGGTGAGTTTTATTTATCGTGCCCCACCGAGTACGTCTGACTCCTTATTTCGTCAGGCCGCTTCCTCGTCTGGAAAAACCAGCGGCAAGGCCGCGCCCGCCGCCAGCGAGTCTGGCAAAGTCAGCGGCAAAGCTGCCGCCGCGGCCGCTGAGTCTGGAAAAGCCAGCGGAAAGGCCGCCGACAAGGTATGCCGGGGTAACCGCCAAGAGCTTCTTTTTCTAACTCTTTCATACAGGGGGAGGACACGCCCCGGCCCCAGCCCAAGAAACTCCCGAATTTCACGAAGACAGTGAGTTTCATTTCTTAGTTCATCTTGATTCTTCCCGGCTGACCGCTTTGTATTTAGACCACATCCACCACCGACGATCCCAAGCCCGAGCGGGTCAAGGTAATCAAGAAGACCATCAAGGTCCCCGCCGATACTCCCGTCGCCAGCGGCAGCGGCACCAAGCGCAAGGCCTCGACCGGCGCCGAGTCGTCCCCCTCGAAGAAGGTGAGGGAAGACAAAGCGGGCAAGGGCAAAGCGCCCAAGGCCCCTTCTCGTAGTCAGGTAGTTGTTGCCCGCTGCTGTCCCCAATGTAAGGCCGACATAGAATTAACAATCAACTTTTCGTAGTCTGTCATTAGCGTCCCAAGCTCTGGCGATGAGCGCGTTCCCGACTTCGAGATTCGTAAGTCAGAGCCACTCCCGCTAGTTCCTCGCGCTAAGTTCTTTCTTAGTGATAGAGTCCAAGCCGCCCGCCGCTCGAAAGAGCAAGAAGACCAAGGCCGCCACCGTCGACACAGTGCCGTCTCTCAAAGGGCTGGGCACCCGCACCGCTCAACTCGCCGCGTTGGAGGGCGTCGGTATCAAACCCGCCAAGCCGGCGAGTCCCTCTTTCTACTGGCAGGAAATTCCCTGGCTAACTCCCCGCGTCCTTTCTTTAGCTTCCCGAACAGCCCATCAGGTCAATGGAGCCGACTAAGAAGAAGAGCAAACCTCGCCCCGAGGGGGAGTTCAAGCCGCCGAACAAGGACGTCGTGAACAAACTGTTCACCAACTATCCGCACGCCGCTCGCCGCCAGGACCTTCCGTTCGACCCCGAGAAGGAGCAGTTCGCCTTGGTCTCTGACCACCTTATCGGCAACCTCGAGTTGAATGTCGCCAAGGTAAGGAGGAGCCGTCTGCCTTTCAAAATTGTTTTCTTTCTCATTCTTATTCAATCTAGAACGGTCCCCGCTGCCTGCGGTGCATCGCCTGCGGCAGCAAGTGCGAGTCGACCGGCGTCCCGAGTGAGTGTACCGCGTGCGCTAGCCGCAAGTCCACCAAGGACTGTACCTTCCTTCTCGACGGCGAGAAGCTCAGTTCTATGGGCTCCGGGCTGAAGCAATGGGTTTCGATGACCCGTCCCGGTAAGCCTAACCACTAGATTCCTTTTTCGGCCGCTGACTCCGCCTTAACAGAGTGGTTCGAGCTGAACGAGGACGTCAACGCGGCCGCCGACACCTGCTTCGCGATTCAGGACGCCTTCGAAAAGGCAGTCGCGCAACTGAACCAAAAATCCTTCAAGATGTTGCACTCGGTCTTGGTCACCCGCCGAGAACTCCAGCGGGAGGACTTCGTGAAACGCTTTGGCGGTGAAACTCTCGAGGAGCGGGAGAAGAACATGGACCAGGTCTTGCGCATCGCCATGACCCAGGGCCTCACCGCGCGGTCGGTCATTTCGTCAAACCGCCGCTGGCAGCATTACCCTTTGGAGGTCATCGACGAAGTCCCCATCCCCGGCTTCGAGGACGCCTACGCTTTTTACTCGGCCAAGGACAGCCAGGACCAAAACGTCCCGCTCGGCTTCTACCTCATCCCGGGGGAGCCTGCACTCGCGCTTCCAACCCAGTGGGTCGAAGTGAAAGTAAGTTTCCTCTATTCTTTTTACAGCATTCTTCGGCCGCTGACTCCTCCTGCTTCTCGTATAGCCGGAAGACTGCCTCGAGCTCTTCCACGAGTTACAGGGAGACGACCCCGCCGAAGAGATTGCTGACGGCTCGAAGATCCGAGAACGCCTTTTCCTCGAAGGCAAAGGCCCGATCAATCTCGACCCGAACGACTTTGACGGCAACGTTTTGCCTTACAGCTGGGAGCACAAGAGCGTGCCCGGCTTTTTCAAAATGTTGTATCGCAAGGGGACTTTCTTCGATATTCCCGAGGCGCCCCCGCCAGAGCCTAAACGCAAGGCCAAGTCTGGCGGCAAAGTGAAGTCCTCTGCCGTGGTTCGCGACGACGCCGATGCCGAGGACGAGTACAAGCCTGAGCCCACCTCGCCAGAGGAAGACATGGGCGAGGCCCCGGACGACCGTAGGTTTCTTTCCCTTATTCTTTCTTCAATTCTAAATGCTGAAGTCAACATCTCCCGCTAGCCATGGACATCTCTCGCTCGCCAACCCCTGAAAAACGCCCCAAGGGTAAACAGCGGGCAGTCGAGCCGCCCATTCCTTCCTCGAGCGAAGAAGAGAACGACGAGTCCGGCGAGGTGGGTGCACCCGCTTTCGACGACTTCTTAGCTGAGTCGTTTGAACAGGACGAGTCCAGCGGCGAAGAGGGCAGCGAGGCTGAGGTAGCCGGGAGCGTCCAGGGGGAAGTCGACGAGGAGGACAACAGCGACCTCGAGGAAGTCGAAATCCCGGGAACCGCCGACTTCGCAGCCAGCGGCGAGGAGGATCTGGGGCCAGAAGTAGATGCAGTGGGCGAGGAAGATGCGGACGTGCATCTTCCCGATCATCCTGCTCCTTCAGGCGACGACGCGGTCGAGAGCTGAGCGGGTAAGCACACTCCCCCCTTCTTGAGTCTTATCTCCCGCTGACCATCTTTACAGCCTTTCCTTGTGGGTGGGTGGGCGGCAAGTAAGCAATTCGCTCAACCTCCCGCTACCTTCGACTTCACACTGACTTCTTTCTCAGAAATATTTTCTGTATTCATAATCGCGGGGGCCGAGCGGCCCCCAAAATCATCAAAAGCTACGGGCACGGGTCCCATAACCCCGCTTCTTGCGAAGAGTCTGGCCTGGTAGAATTCTACCCGCCAGCACTCAACAAAATAAAAATATTTTAGATACAAATCAAGTACCCCGCGCAGAGCAGCATCGTGTACCGGCCAAAGAGCCGACGAAATGTAAAATAAAAGCTTTTACGATGCACTTCTCTCTTGTGTGATCAACCTCTAAGTTCTTTCTAAGTTCCGAAGTCAGAGCCCCCGGCTAGAGCTCTTAAATGTCTTGTAAGAGTCCGAAGTGAGGAATTCCAACTAAGTGCCACGCCCGTCGGCTGAGTACGACTGGGAGAGCGAGCTGAACATTGAACGTCAAGTTTTTCAACATGCCGAGCGGCAACGGTGCTTATCACCGGGATCATCAGATAGCGGGGATTGCCCGCGGCATCTCATCCAGCTGTCAGCGGCTGTCCTCGGACTCCACCGGGTGACTAGTTCCTCATTTCTCCCGCTAGCCTCGTAAACGGGATAACGTAGAGTAGAATCGGCCCGGCGGATCGAGTTACCCGCTACCGTACTTGTATTCGACAGGGGTAGATAGCCAATCAAACCATCTTTTCTTTCAATTGCCATGCCTCAGCCCATAGGTGAAGTCTTAATCGACTACCATTCCTTCCCAGTGGTCAGTCAAGACTTTGTGCGCAAGATCTATACTGTGGTAGGCTGTCCTCAACACATTTCTGCGCCAAGTCCAACCGGCCGCTAGCCGAATCTCGTCTGCACGCCTTGTAGTGACGCCGGCGAAGATTGTGAATTTCTTCACTGGGGCTCCAAGTGCACTCGGTGCCGGGAGGCGA
Source organism: Favolaschia claudopus (assembly GCA_037176885.1). Classification (NCBI taxonomy): domain Eukaryota; kingdom Fungi; phylum Basidiomycota; class Agaricomycetes; order Agaricales; family Mycenaceae; genus Favolaschia; species Favolaschia claudopus. The sequence goes on from JAWWNJ010000100.1 coordinate 383,941, forward strand.
AGGTCCCCAAGTGTCTGTTCACCGGGGTGGACTGGTTCAAGTTTACCTATCCATCTTCGACCTTTCCGGCACTTTTCATCTATCGCAGCGGTAAGTCTAGCTGCTTCTTCAAATTCTCATCTTTCTTATGCTATTTAGGCGGCACTTTATACGACCTTGCATTCCTCGAACTCTGGTACCACCTGCGCCTCGGCGGCTTAAGCCCCGATATGTTTATAGGCTCGGTGGACGGTGAGCCCGCTGACTTTTTACGTCGGCGGGAGGAATTTGCCGGCGACCTTCGTGACTGGGACATTGCTCACGACCTGTCTCACGCCGCTCACTGCAGCCGGCGGCTGTATTTCTACAACATCCTGTCTCGAGTTTTACGCGAGTGGCGCGCTCAGGACCGTTCGATCCATGCCCAATGCGACGTCGACGCAGCTATCTCTCTTCATGATGTCAGGCGGCGGGACGCTCATGTTCCGACCTTCGTGCCCTTGACCCAAGGCACGCGCCGCCAGACCTTCGAGCGATAATCCAGGCTAGTAGCTTTTCCCCGTTAGGGTCAAATAAATCTCTTTGCCCGGTTGCAAGCCGTTATCGTGATGTCTGATTCCACCTGAGCTTTTGGTCCGGCAGCCGGTGGTACTCACCCGTCGGCTATAGATTTTACTTATAGCGGCCGGTGCCCAGTGAGTCCTTCGAGCGATGCCCGCCTTTTCTTTGGCAGCGACTTTTTACTCAGAACGCTTTAGGAGCTTTACCGGTCCCTCAGAGTACCAGCTCGCACTTCAAGCTCAGTTTGTGGGTCTTTCGTTCTTTCTCGGTGCTCTCCCGCTGACGGGTGCCCCCTCTTAGCCGGAGTACGAATGCCAGTGCTGCCTCAAGAACTACCGCCATTGCATCTGGATCCAGTGGGGTGAAGCCTGCCTCAGCTGCATGTTCATAGGTCGCGCCGCCTTGTGCTGCTACACTAAGAAGTCCGTCTGGCAGGCCGAGAACAGCCGTCGTCGCGACACTCTTCTAGCCTCTCAGCCAGGCAAGTCTGCTTTCTCTCTTTCTACCTCTCGGCGGGGGCTTACAGGATTTTAGCTCCCTCCGCCGGGCGGATCGCTCAGTTTGACTGGTACGCCAGGGCTGCCGCTGCCCGATTCGACGAGAAGTTGTACCTGGATGTGCGTACTTGCACCCTCCTCGCCGCCAGGTCCATGCTTGGCACCCTTGGGTTTGGCCAGCTACGCTTCTTGTATAGGCTGTGGTTTGACGCGAAGGGGGCGGGCATGCGAAAGGAAATTGTAGATCTCCTCCGGGATAGGTTAGACGCTGTAGCTCTCCAGTCTGGCGCAAGGCTCCCGCCCGTTATGTTCATCGGGCCGTAAGCGTAGTAGGAAATATATTCCCACTGTCAAACGAACTTGCATCTTTAAAACTCTGTTTCAAGCTGCCCGATTAGGAAGGCTTCTTAGAAACCAAAGCTTCCTCGTGTTTTTCGCTCAGCGGGAGCTCAGCACCTCGTTGGATATTCCACATGTATTGCGGATCTTCCGGGAGCGTCGGGTGCAATGAGTCCCACTGTCGATCTCTATGTTTTTGGGTCTCCCGCCAGGTCTCAGAGGGGTATTTAAGCTGGCGGGAAGGTCCCATTTGATTCAGTCGTCTACTCATGTCTTTGCTGGAAAATCCGCTCTTTCCGAATGACCCCGTCGGCCCGCTCAGGGAGTACTATGTACGTTCCTGAACATTTTGCCTCGGGTAATTTCTCATCATTCGGCAGCCTGGCCGGGTATGCTCTGCGTGCCTCAACGCCCGTTCTCATTGCGAGTTTACTGAGTGGGGAGCACCGTGTACCCGCTGTTTCTTGCTGAAGCACAACTGCTCGTACACTCAGACCGCTGAGCTGGCCGATGAAATAGCTGCCCGCCGGCACCGTTTCAAAGAGGGTCCCGATCGTAAGTGACGACTTCTTTCTTATCTGTTGCGCCACAACTGATCCCCCGCTCGCTTCTAGCGGCTACGAAGGAACAGCTCGCTGCTTGGGACGTCGTTCACGAGGGGACCCTGGCGCAGTTCCCATTCTGGCAACAATACCATGCTGTAATCGTTGGTCGAAACGTCGCAGAGGCAACCCAACGGCTGTCTTTTTACTTCGAGGCCCGCCAGGTTTTCCATCTTCTGCAAGAGGCCAAAACGGCTAATCTCCCGGCTGCGTATGTTGCTGTTATCCGCGAGCGGTTAGACGTTCTCGCAAATAATCTTTTCCTGGATCTTCCGGCTAGGATGCGGGCAGTGTAGCTACAGGCACATGTACTTTCGGATAGTTCGTTCCGATAACACACGCTCCCGCCCCATGTGAGGCCTTGGAAACATTTATTTCTTGGTAAAGATGTGCCCGCTGCCCTCAAATGACGTGCTAGGTGACCCACCTCTCCCCCTTTCAGAAATCTCAACTGTCCTCAGTTGATCGATCAGAGGAAATTCAGGTCCCCCGGCAGCAAATTTTCGTGCCACGGAACGATCGGGCGCGTTTGAAATAATTTTCTGCGCCACCGGCGGGTGCATCTACCATAAATGGTAATCCAAGTTCGGCCGTTGTCCAAATTTCGTCCCAATTATCCTTACGGCGTTATATTACGGCCGCTCGAGTATAAGAAGCAGCGGGCGAACGGGTATACTCCCCAGCCTCGTCTACTGTCTTTACTCTGCTTCCTTCAAAAATGTCTCAAAACGATTACAACACCGTCAAAGCCGATTTCCTCAAGGCTATGGACGTTGCGGCCAACCTCGTCAAGTATTCGCCGCCCGAGTCTCGTAAAAACCAGCTCAAGGACGTCGCCGAGATTCTCGTAAGAGCCGCCGGCTACATTGACCAGTCTCGTTTTTTTTTTGTTAACATTATTCTTCCATCCGTAGGCGCGCCTTCCCCCGCTCATGCCTTTCATCTTGGAAGACAAGAGCGCGGTTCTTCGTGAGGCAATCTTCACTTCGCGTGAATATTACCACATTCCGGGTCAATCAGCCGGTGGTTGTACCCAGAGTAAAGATCAAACGTGGACCCACAAGCCCTTCCTGCGAAATGTTCGGCCAGATCCGCGGCGCCGGGAGGCACCCCAGAGTGTGCAATGGTTACCGCGTTCAGCGGCTCCAGCGAATGTACTAACCGAATTGACTTCTTATCACTCTTCAGAACCCCAAAGTACTTGGTGCGATACGAGCCATTAGATGGTTCATATATATTGGCATCGATACTCGCCCTAAGCACCTTGCAGACTTCTTCCAGCTGTCCCGGCGGGATGGGAATATTTCTCTCCACCCAAACCTTATGGTCTGGCTTCACCGGGAACTTTACTGGCGGGAAGAAATCCGTTCTGAAAGTTCCTCTTTCGCTGTCATCCCATGCTACCGTATTTTCGTGTATAGATAACATATGATGAACCAGCTTCATCTCCTCATCATTCAAGAATCCATCGTTATGCAGTTCGTCTACCACCGCCTTCCTCTCCGCAGTGTATCTCCCAACGGGAACGAATTCTGGCGGGTGAGGGTCTAGCGGGACGAGGTTCTGCAATGGATCCCCGATGATATTCCTTTCTATCCTGAACTCGGGAGGGAGCGGCTCGAGGACCGGCTTTACTTTTAGCGCTACCGGTTTATACTTCTTCGAGAACACCTCCTTCACCTCGACTTCGGGCGGGTGATCCTCGGGAATGATTTCCTCCATCAAAGCGACTTTTGTCTCATTGTGTTCAAACCCGGGTACTACCCAATCGGCGTAGTCACAGCACTGACAGCGCTCCCCCGCTGAATGACGAGATTGCTCTTGCCTAACCGACTCAATATCGATGCCGGCAGTCATAAACACAGCGGCCGGATCCTTCAGTTTTTCTCTGACTTTGTCCGTTATGTTGGCTACGATAGCCACATAGGATTCGCCGACTTCCTTTCCTTCTGTCAGCTGCTCGTTGTATTCTTGGAATAACTGAGCAGCGGGTTCATCTTCAATTTCTGGCATGGCAGCCGCCAGGTCGGCCATTTTCGTCTCGGCCATCGAAAATCCCTCTTCTCCAGACTTCATCAAAGCGCAAATTCTAGGAACATTATTCTCGTCCAGTTCTATCTGAACCGCTAATTCTCCTTGATGGTTAATCAACTCCTCGAATTCTGAAAATTTTGCTCCTCCTGACTGCTCGGCTGCTCAGCCGGTGATGCGTCGTTCTGGACGCGCCGCACCTGTCGCCGCTGGCCTCTGGGGAAGGTAGGGACGACCACCCGCTTCTGCGTGGAGGGGTCGGTCAAAGTCAGGAACTGGTTCCCGTCAGAGGTATTTTTGATACCGCTGGCGGTCAGGATTTCGAAGGGTCGCCCCAACAGCACCTTGTAGGCCGGGTTTCGTATGACATGCACTTGAAGGTACACCGTCATGTCACCGAACCTGAAGGGGACGTTCCTGGCCAGACCGACTGACTTCTCGGTTTGCCCGTTGGCGCTCATCATGTGGATGCAGTTATCTGGGTCCCAGCTGACTCCTAGTTCGGTGGCTACCGACAGGGCCATGGACACGATCTGCGATCCACCGTCCAGAATACATTCAATTTCAGCGGCGCCGTGAATGAGCGGGAAGACTACCCTCAGGGCCGCTGATTCGATGGCGACGAAGACATCCCTTACCGGCTCTCCCTCCACTATCGACTGCCAATATTGGACTACTGGGTCGACGGTGATCAGGGCTCCCGCTGGCATAAGTCCGTCGGCCGCTGTCGCGACCTGAACTATTACCTCGTAAGGTAGGTCCTCTACGGTTACGCTGGAGGACTCGTCATCTTCGTCGGCTTCGCTCTCTGCGTGGCTAATCAACTGTTCTAGGGTTACTCGAACAGCGGGCGAGACCCTCTTCTTCGAGAGCAGCGCCTTAGCCTGGCGCAGCAACTTCGGGCTGAGGGCGAACAGTCTCCCAAGCGGGAGAGCTATTTCCAGGTTTCCGAAGATCTCCTTTATCAAGGATTCGACCTCCTCATCGTCCTGGTCCTCTACGGGCGCCTTCAACTCGTAGTTCTTTTCGTTGGCCACTAACGGCGGATCTCCCGCCAGCCGAACTCTAGGTTCGTTGGGCCTTTTGGCTGGCTTGACCGGAGGAACGTTCCTATACGGAAGCTCCGGCGGCTGAGCGCCATTTTGTTCTTCTGTCTCCTCCCGCCCTTTCTCCTTGGTTTCAACGATTGCCGGCTGTGCTTCGACAGCGGGCTTTCGCAGCGTCCTCGGCTTGTAGGGCAACTTCGGCATCACAACTTCCATTTTCTTTCCTACAGGCGGGCGTACTTGTCTGTTCTCCGGGGGCTTATCCGCACTGGGTTTCCCCTTTGCCCCCTTCCTCGAACTCTCTAAAAATGCTCTCCTTCGGCGCTGTTCCCCGTTCGGGAGGGACCAGCCCCGTTGGGAGAGCGAGAGTTCGCTGAGACAGCCGCCAGTAGAATCGCAACAGCGTTGGCGTCGAATTGCGGCGGGGGAGGTTGGCTTTGATGAGCCACAAGGGGTGGTTGAACACCCCCTGAACCATGCGACTGGAGTTGCGTCACTTGCCGCTGGAGGTTTACTTGCTCAGCTCGCAAGGAAACCAATTCTTCTTCTCTCGGGTCATAGTAGAATTCCTCGTTCTGGCTGAACGCGGCTTGCGCGGCTTCCAGCTCCTGCTCGTCCATGTCAAGAACGGAGAGCTGAGCGAAGACAGACTGGTAGTTTTGCGCAGCGGCCGTTGGTTGGGCGGCCGGGCGGTACTCCTCTACCTGCTGCTTCTTGGACTTGTGCCCGTCTTTCGGGATAGGTATCCCATCGGGGAAACAGTCTCTGAACCCCACGACCTTCATCTTTCCACTCCCTATGTGGGCTTGCCGGATGAGACACTTATCTCTAAAATGCCCAAACTTGTCGCAATAAAGACACCCCTGATCCGCCAGGTTCCCTTTGAATTGCACGGTAGGCATTCGCGGGTAAGACTGGGAGTCAGCGGCGCCTGGGACTCTGCCCGGTAGGGACTTATAGAAGGACTCTAACTCAGCCATCTTCTTCTTGGTCGCGGCGTCGATCTCTTTTAATTGGGAGGTCTGATTATCCAGCCGCTCCATCATAGTGACGACTGACACCTTAATCGTCTCAAGAAGGGCCTTGTTAGGGTCCTCTTCTTCTTTCTTAATCGAAACGTTCGGATTCGGGAGAATTGACCGCCCGCTCGACGCTCGTCCAGAGCCGCTGGCGCTCTTCGACTTGCTCGAGTAACCTCGATCAGAAGTGCCAAAGAACTCCGAGTTGGCGGTCGAACGTTTCGCGATCTTTTTGGCCTCGCTCATGACTTCGGCCAGCGTCCATGAGCGGGCGTCTGGCTCGTCGTCGTCCTCAGCGGGAGGTTTCCTCTCGAGATTCTCCAGGATTCGCTCTTTAAACTCGCGAGTCAATTTGGAGAAGAACATCGGGAGGGCTTCCCGGTGCGAAATCAAGTTCGAATCGAGAAGCTTGTTCGCCTCGACGTTCATGGTTCGCGTGAGGCGCATGAGCTCGTCCTCATCATCCCGGTCAATCCCCTCTTCAGCGAACTTACGAAGCTGCTTGTGCAATTTCTGCACAGAGCCCTTCTTCTGGTCGACGACTGACGGGTAATTTTCCAGAATCTCTTTCTTAAAGTCGTCGAACGTCTTGGAGAACGAGTCGAACTGCCGCCACTCCTCAGCCGTAGCTTGAGCGGTGTAGCGGCAGACGAACTCGTTCTTCTTGTCGGCCGGCGTCTCATCTAATTCCATCATACGCTCCACATGGTCCAGGAAACGAACGAGTTCCTCCGGCTCATCTTCTTTGAAGAGCGGGGCGTTCCTGTCCCATGGTTCCGGCGCGCGCTTCTTTCCTCGGGCGACAGTATTATTGCCGTCTTCTGCCATCGGATTGTTTGAAGGGGTTGGTGAAGTTTGGAGTAGTGGTGAAGAGACAGACGAGAGAGTCGTTGACGACTGGGTAGCTGCACCGTCGGGCGTAACAGGTCTAGTGCCGGGCGGTTGAGTCGGGGTTTGTTGTTCCAGCGGAGCAGAGGGGCTCAACGACTGGGTTCGGCGGGCACGATAAGCTTGTGCTTGGGATCGTCCGCGAAGAGAATAGATTTCCCGGGCGAGAGCAACAGGCGGGAGGGAAGAATCGGCAAGTTCGAGATCGAGAGCGGCAGCAGCGGCGCGTAGGCTAGTGTTGGTAGATCGAGGTTTTGGTGGTGGTACTCTAGCAGATCGTCCTTCTGAAGCCACGTCTCCTCCGAAACTAAATGGCAAAATCTTCTATCGCGGGCCTGGAGCTAAAGGCTCAACGGGCGGGTGTATATTCTATTCTCGAGTCAACCGGCGGATGGTTCGTGCTAGTTTATAGCAGCGTCCACAAGTGATTTCTTTCGACTTGACACAAATAATCTGTCACCCCTCGCGGTGGGCTCCAGATGAAACGGTGCGTGTGGGTGTAGGCGTGAAATATACCGAAATATAAAATCACTAAATCTAATCCAATACGACGTGTGTGTGTGTGTGTGTGTTCGGGGTGGCGGGAGCACGTATCGTCCCTCAGAATACTTGTGCAAGCTTCAATCAATCAAGGTCGCTACGTTTGAGCGGGACGAACTACTAGATTGTCTAGCGAGAACGTAGCGGGCAAAACGATTCGCAGCGGGAGAAGCGAAGAGTCACTCTTTCTGAGACTTTGAAATGAGAAATTCTGAGTCTAGCGGGGAGGGTCTCCGTGCCAATAGAAAAGCGTCGCCCGGTAGTGGATCGTCAACCGGGAAGAAGCTTTCTGGATGACAACCGGCGGGCAGAAGGCGCGGCTCAGCGGGACGGGGTTCTTATTCAACTGGCGCGGCTCTGGCGAGGAGCGGGGCTCTTACGTCGATGGCGCGGACACTGACAGTGGCCGGGGCACTTACACCACTACGCGGCGGCGAGCTCGAACGGGGGTCTTTGAATACCGCGGAACGGCAGGGCACACGGGGCGTCGACGGCGCGGAATCAAGCACGAACGGGGGTCTTGGTTATACCGCGGAACTGCAAGAGACGGGGCTTCGTATTTCAGGAGGGCGCGGGCTCAAAGGCTGGCGGGGCTCTCAAAGTTCTGGCGGCTCGGTATGCCACAAGTCTTTCCGTATCACTCGAGTCTCTCTCAGATATCAAGTCTAGTCTCTTTCAAAGTTCCACTTCAAATTCTAGAGTCCGCTACAAACTGCCCTTGTCTACGGGTAGGTAATTGACTGAGTAACAAAAGGTACACCGGGAGATTAAATACATGCAGCGGGAGCAGAAACAACCAAATAAAATCATGATGAGAGAGTGTCCAAGTTTGATGCCGCGCCCGCTGGGAACCAATGGTATATTCAGGATTGCGAGTCGTGAGTGAAAAGACTGCCTCCCGGAGAAAGTCCATGCGGGCGGGTGGGTATTGCGCCTTATTGCGGGGCAATGGCGTGCTGGTTGCCATGTCCCCGAGAGGGGACACGAAATTCCTTCCTCATAATATGGTCTTGCCACTGGTCGAGTTGAAGTCGAAAAGGCTTCCCGCTGAGTAGTTAGTCAACGGCTCGACAGCGGTCAAGTTCGTCTTGTCTCCTATCTTCAGAATAGTCTAAGTCCCAGGGAATATAGGGAGAGCCGAGCCGCGTTAACGGCTCGCCACTCGCCGTTTGGGTTATCCGCAATCAGCGGGAAATGCCCCCGGCAACTCGCTGTGGAAGGGTGAGATGGCCGGCAGGTCAACTTTCCCTTCCTGGGTTCATTTCCCTTTACCTCATTTGGTCTCGGCAATCGTATGGTATATTTACTCTGTACGTAGCTAGCCAAATATGAAGCTTCTTGATCCCAAACCACCACGACCGACGCGACTAGTGACACGAGTGCCTCACCGAGGGCAAGTTGCCAGTGAACCCTTTCCAACAGAGGAGTCAAATACTCCTTCAAATCCACATTTCCGAGCCCGACGCGTACTCTGAGCTTCCGCGCCGTTCTCATACTCCGAGCCTCTCTTTTCATTCCACGTCTCTACGACTTTCTCGGGACATTTACCCTCATTTTCCTTGCACCCTTGGCCGGTATCCATCAGACTTCCGACCCGCATTTCTGTCTACCTACAGCGAACTCGACCCGGCGACAGTGGAGCCCACCGCGAGGGAAGGTTCTTCTAACGAACCTTCTTCTGGGTCAATTGTGTTGTCTGTGTGTGTGTCTACCTTCCCTTACACTCCGTCCTTCGAGCTCTCCCTTGTCCCCGCGCCCTCTACGCCATCCACGATGCATCCACATGTTCGCTACGCCACGCCTCGAGGCATGTCTGCTTGCGAGCCGAGTTCCCCGTCCTTAGCCGAGCGATTCCGCATCGAACTCGAACATGCAATTGCGCGTGTTGTGGCGTCGGAGTCCACCCGCTCCCTTGCACCCAAACCTCGATCGCGCCGCTGCTTTGTCTGCGGAAGAACCAACTTCCACGAGCTCGACTTCCGCGCATGCCCGCGCACTGCCGTTCTCCTGCGCCGATCACTTGCGAAATTCGATGAACACGGACGACTTGTATGTTTCGATGGATCTGCGCTCCCGATGACTCGTCATCCCGGCGGCGTTGCTGCACATTTGATTTCGCGCTCAAACCACCCCCTCCGCGTTTTCCCGCATGCACCAGAGCCTGCTCCGATTCCTGCGCCTGCTCCCAGCTCCCGCGATATTCCATTGCCGACACGCCCATCACCAATCAACCGCGTGCGCTGTACGGATTCCACTGCGCCGGATCCCAGTGTTGCCCGTTTCAATTTCCCTGTGCCGACGTTCCACTCGAGTTTCCCCCACCACGATCTACACATTCCGCCCCTTCGTTCTGCTTTCATGCCTCCGCCGGCCCCGCTTACGTTGAATGATTTCCTCACTCCCGAAGGCAAGATCTTACATTGCGCGGAGGTCTTTTTCAAAGTGGTGTTGTTGGATTCACTCACTGATGTGTCATTTCGACATTTACTTCTCAATCTCGTGGCGATCGTAGGAAATTTGCATGCGCAGCATCCATTCACGTTGCGAGACACTTTGTGGCCCGTATTCTTGAGCATATTGCGATCTCCAGCACGTTGATCGTAGATTGTGTCTATGTCTCGGATCTGCTCAAGCTGCCGTCCATCCCCTTCATCGAGCTAACTCGAGGTCGAGTTCATAGTTTCCCCCACTGTGGAAGGGTGAGATGGCCGGCAGGTCAACTTTCCCTTCCTGGGTTCATTTCCCTTTACCTCATTTGGTCTCGGCAATCGTATGGTATATTTACTCTGTACGTAGCTAGCCAAATATTAAGCTTCTTGATCCCAAACCACCACGACCGATGCGACTAGTGACACGAGTGCCTCACCGAGGGCAAGTTGCCAGTGAACCCTTTCCAACAGAGGAGTCAAATACTCCTTCAAATCCACATTTCCGAGCCCAACGCGTACTCTGAGCTTCCGCGCCGTTCTCATACTCCGAGCCTCTCTTTTCATTCCACGTCTCTACGACTTTCTCGGGACATTTACCCTCATTTTCCTTGCACCCTTGGCCAGTATCCATCAGACTTCCGACCCGCATTTCTGTCTACCTACAGCGAACTCGACCCGGCGACATCGCCATGTCCTTCTCATCATTCTGCCAGAGCCGTTGGCTGGGTAGCCGCTGGCTCCGCGGTGCTCCCGCTGGTAGTCGGTTAAGTCCCGGCTGTCTGTGATCGGCCGGCGCGCTCGGCTAGAGTCTGCCGGTGATGATGTTCGTCGGTAGAGTGGCGGCCGTCCTGAGTTCGAAGTTGAACTCAGATGGCCCCCCGCTAGATCTTCTTCATGTGGGTCGGCGGGTGAGCGCCTAACCTCAGGGAGGTCGGTAGTTCCTCTTGGTCGCCTCCAGCACCTTGAGATAGTAGTTTCCCACTAAGTCTCTCGGCCTGGCAGTAGAAATAGTCAGCGGCAGAGTCTCGCACCCATGTTTAGGGAAACGTCGCTAAGCCGCCGCTACCTGTCAGTGGCCTGCCAGCTTATCGGCTATCCACAGCAATAAGATACTGCCCGCGAGGTCGGGCATACCTTCTGTTATCCTAGCCTCACTTCTCCCGCTGATAGATCTCGAAAATCGATAAATTTCGGGCATTTCATGCCTAGCCGCTGAGCGGCCCTATCACCGAACACGACGTTCAGGTTCGGGGTCCACAAAAAGTGCCCCGAACCTGAACTGAACCGAACCTTGACATCACTACTCCGAAGGCAAACAATTTTGAGAAGGCTATGGAACCCCACGATCTAACTGTCTCGGAAAATGGATATTCTGTAGAGTTAAGAAGAGAAGGGCGACAGTATACGTCAAACTAGCCCTGCTTGAGCAGAATCATGAGCGTCTTACTGCAAGACAAAGAAGTGAACTTGATTTGCATTTGTATTGAGGGAACTTGATGTCCTTGGATATACATCACTGAATAAATGTGTTTTGTAAGAGACATTCAGGTGAAATCTGGAGAATCAACATTCATCTTGACCAGGAATGTCGGAAAAAGCTGGATGCCTTCAACCTTACCGGGTCAAAAGTGCAGCGATTCACTCCGGTATTTTTTTGGAATTATATTTGAGGTTGGATCAGGTCAATGAGGTTTTGTCAATGAAAAAGGTAGTACTTATTATGTAGATTCAAGTTTCCCAACAAGCCAGTAGATGAAATCCGGAGAACCCGGATTCCAATTCCTTTCTATCTTGTAGGGAAGATTGCTATGGTGAAGGATGTTGACCCCTTCATCTGCCCCCAAGATCCTCGGCGCTCACTACGTCAGATTATTCTTCGACAACATCTACCACACGGCTTAGTATGTGCATCACACCACAATCACAGCTTCTCCCAATATTGACACGCACAGCACAGGTTTGAACGCCACCTTCAGTTTTGAGGCTCAAGACAGTCTAAGATTGTGATGTGTTCTCCACTACTTCAACATCTTATATCAGCTGCCCGTCTCTCACACCGGTACCATCCATCTTGGAGTTGCAATGTCGGATTCAATAGCTTGATTCTTGTACCCACACCAAAGGTTTGGAATAGAATACCATAAATCTGCCAGTGAATGACATTGACAAGCTTCATCAATGCTGTCATGAAAGCCCAGCATCCTAAATGGAACTGATTCCCTGTGTAGAGGCTTGAGCAGAGCATACTCAGGTTACCTATTAATGTGTAGTCAACAATTGAAATCCCCATCAACTTTATTGTATTTCTGTCTATCCATTTCTCAACACTGTTTCTTAGCTTCTCCCTGCAAATGATGTAATCAATACCCTGAGAACAATGTCAGTTCTTTCCGGACTTCGGCCCGAGATCTTGGGAACCTGTCAAAACAATGCCTCATGTGGGACATGAGGCGCAGACACCTCTTCCTTCCTACCACCATGGCACAGCTCCTCTTCTGGCCTGGCAAACTTTTCTTCTACCCTGTTGGCAACACTTCAGCTGTGTCCTTAGCGCGGGATGTATCTCCTGATAAAGATATCAGCCTCCTTCTCCTTGGTTGCGGAGATCCTAGAAATGTCTTGTTTACTCTTGTTTCTGAGCACAAATCAGGTAAATCAAATCCACTGCTCTACAACACTTATGTTCAGTTGCATATGACCAGCAACTCGCAAATTGGACTTCACATGTGTGGACTTCGAGCCTGGTGTACTTGGTATATTCCTAACAATTTGAAAAGCCCATTCGTCTCATCTGATTCTGTAGCGCGCAATGTCTTGCTTCTATCTCTGATCATGGATAAGAAACCAATGGACCAGATCTTTGACATCTTCTTTCACTTTTATCTCGAGCCACAGACTCTTGCTTTACTGGTCTCACAATGTCAAGCTCTAGTCGATGCTTCTGCAACTTTAGCAAAGTGGCGGGCCTCCTTATATGGTTCCACTTTGCACATGAGCAGTGAACATACACTAGCCCAGCTTCGCTTACACTGGCAACAATATTCAAGCATGCACAAGCTGCCCAAATCAGATCTTCAACCAATTTTGACAGGATTCAAGGCTGCAATGACAGGTCACCAAACTGCCAGCGCTGACCGGATCTGGATGCACACTAGTCGCTCTGCTGGACCTCTGATTGACTTGGCAGCGTCAACAATGTCCCATTGTTTTGATCACTACTGGAAACATGGGACAACATTTGTTTCACCTACCCGCCGTTCTGCAGCCACTCTCCTCAACCCCACTTTTGTTTACAGTCGAGGTGGCACCACTTGTGATGTTCACTATGGGACTGACCCACTTACTCCGTTCCATCTGGCACCTGTCTTTGGTAACAATGCAGAACCATCTCATGAAGATGTTATGAAATGTGTTCGAGCCCAGTTTCATACTTGGTGCACAGCATTTCATAACTACCATGATTATGCACAATGCATTGTCCGATTCTTTTTTGCAGATGCTGTCTTTGCAACTCGAGCTTTGAAGGTCTTGGCAGACTCTGGTACTGTCAAGACAAGAATCCCAGTCTGTCAATGGCATACTGATATCATAACCTTTGATAAGGAAGAGTACAAAAATGCTCCTGTACTTTTTGACGTGGTGGATACCTCCAATCTGGATGATCATCTTGGCCTTCTCAATGTAATGATAACATCTATTCCTTTGTTAGCTGCAGCTGGAAAAGGTGTTCTATATCTGGAGTCTCTGCTTGTACAAACCTCTGATGGCGACATTCCCAAAGATTTTGCAAGACGTTTTAATGCAGATTTGTCAGTGATCTGTGTACTCTTCCAACTTTGTCCAGTGGATTTTGCAACAGGCTACTCAAGTCGAGGCAATGTTCACGAGCTGAATGATCTTAGTAGAGGAGAAGGAGGGAAGCAAACACAATTTCATCAGGTCACAACTTGGAAACCAATGGACTGTGGTCCACCATTAATTGATCCATGGAAATTGGGAACCTTTTTATATGACTGGTACCATGCGCTGTTTGAGGAAGAAGATTCCCCAACATTTTTGGATAAACATCGTGTCAACTTTATCCATGCAGTGGCACGCTCAGGTCTTATGTACTTTTGTCGAGAGAGTTTTGTTTTGCTTTTGAAGTTTGTTCGCGATCAATTGCAGGTTTCAAGGGAAGATTGGGTAGCTGTTATGGATCGATTCATTCAAATCCAGATGGCAGACCAGTCAATGAAGATGGACACACTGAGATTGCATGACTGCTGTGCTCTCATGCACTATCATGGTGTTTATACCATGCCTGAATATCACCGTGGTTTTATTCCTCGTGCTGGACCATTTAAACACTGGGAGGTGGTCCCACCACTGAGTCGGGTCTTCCTCAAGGTGCCTAGAGATAAACTTGCTGTGTTGACTCAAGACCAAGCCACAACTCCTAGCCTTGAAGCAGGCATGCAAGGTCCTAGGATGCTGAATCTGTTTTCTTGTATCCATGCAGCGTTTGGGACTGTATCCATGGTTGGTCCCTTGAAGGACCCACGGGTAGTGTTTGAGGAAGACCCTAAAGGCTTCCATGGTTCTAAACCACTCATTGTCTCATTTGTGATGCCATCTGTGCTACTCAGTGGGCACGGCCCTAGATATGATGATCCAGAAAAACTCTCCATTGTTCTGTGGTGTCAGAGCAATGCAGCTAATATACACCACTATTTGAAAACCTTGGGCCCTTCACTTGAGATTCACTCTGCTGAGTTGTTTGATCAAGAGAATGTCATTGTCATTCCAGAACAACCCATGCCTGTCTGGCAAACTATTCAATTACCAATTCCTTCTACATCATATGCAATAGGAGCACCAGGATCCATGAAGGCATTCTTCAATGAGGAAAATAATCTATTTGAGCTATTTTCAGTTCTGACATCTGTTCAAAATGAGAATGCCAAATCTGCTTTGCAATCCTCTGGAAATGTATCTGTAAAGCAAATTTCTTTCAGGACTGTACAACTCAATCTGGAAGGTATTACACAAGATATTGTGTTCCCATTTCCAGTTGTGGGGTCTAAACATAGACTACGGATTGCCCGGAAGTCTTTGTGGATTGAGGTCAGACACTTGTCAGATTTGTAAATTTCACCACTTACACCATGATTAGCTTATTGTTCCTCTTCGAACCTCGTTTAGTCAAGAAGGTCTAGATGCCAATCCTTTCCCAATGTCTCTCCAAGAGCTTTTGCCTTGGAGTATCCATCGAATCAATCTTGACAGTCTTCCAACAATAGACCTGAAGGCCAAGAAGCTGTATGATTGGTTGAATCCACATGTGGGAGCTGCCTTTTCAAAACGAGAAGTGAAAGGTAGCAAGAAGAAACAAGTGGACTCCCTCAGATTTGTCAAAGAAAGTATATCTTCCATCATAGTTTGTGCAGCTGGTATTCGACGCAAGGGTTCTCCAGTTCAGCGCATCTTTGCACTGCGAGACAAAGCTACCAACAACTGTGATACTGTTATTTTTGTCGACCAGCTTCGGTTTGACTTATCCTCTCATACAATAGTCTGTGATGGGTTCATTCTTCCATTGACACCTGCACGTCTTGAACAAATGGTGCAAGATTTTAGCAGGCTTTTTCCCAAAATGGTGAACATTGGGTTGGACAAAGGGGAAATCACTTCATGGAAGCAACTCTTTCCAGCTCTTGTGGAAAGATGCCGGACTTGGAAGCATCTAGATTCCTGTCAGTATGTATCTAGTGGATGTGTCCCACTCAATACTCAGATGGAGCAAGTCTCTATCTGTGCATGTGGCGAAGGAAAAGATGTGCAAAGAATGAGCAACTTTGCCCTTTGGAAGCCTCTAGCAAAATACTGTACTCAGATAGCTCTTTCCCCTTTATTTGGAGTATCATATCTAGAGACAATCGGACCAACTGATCGAAGGTGTTGTGTGTGCAGGGCAAATGCAGGGTTCACATGTCCGAAATGCAAGAAGGACAGGTATTGTGGAAAGTGAGTAGCATTTTGGTTTGTGTCCTATTGAAATTAATTTTACATCAGGGAATGCCAGGCAAAAGACTGGAAGAGGCACAAAGAAGTGCACCATGAATCTTAAAAATGTTTCTGTGTCAGGTCTTAGGTGATGACATAGCCTTCGGAAGGTAATAGTTTTCCATCATATACTGTAAAATTACTGTCATTCATCTTCTTGACTTGGGGGAGGGGGGCCATTGCCTTCGCATGGCAGATACTCGTAATTTTACTTGTTATTTCGATTTTGTTGAATTCCATCGTATCTGTGTGTTAGCGTGGAGGGAGGCTCAGACGCCTAGATGCGCTACGTGGCGAAAGTTAAGTGGTCACTAGAAACTTTGGGCCAGCAAAGCAAGGATTGATAGCGGCGACAGAGCGGGAACAAAGATACTTATGTGCATTGTGGAGTCCATGACCCAAAGCTCGCTCGGTCAGCACTGCCGCGCTGACCAGCTCGCATTGGGAGTCGGAAGAGAGGAGACATCGGGTGGACAAAGCCGAAAGTCCGACAGCAAAACAAAAAATTTATTCATCAGCCCCATCAATTTTCTCCGAGTCAACGAGTTCACACGATCACAAAAACTTGACAGGCATTAGAAACAGTTGTAACGAAAGTGAAGAGGCATTACAAAAAGCGTGGGAAATTCATTACACGGTAAAAATGGGACATGATGCCATCAGAGCGATTTGGCTCAGAGCGGAATCCCAAAAGAATGACTACTTAAAAGTACTTGTAATTCATTTGTGTTGTTAAGTGTTCGTGTATCTTGATTTCTGAAAACATAGAAACTATAGGACTATGTTGAGGCAGAGCGAGATGTGGAGGTAGGAGAGGTATAGAAGTGGATGACCGTTCTGCCATCAAGGCTGTAGATAAACTGTTGGATGCAAATTTTACAAATTCAAAGGTATTTTGAAACGTTGAAAGAGGCATGAGGGCCTGATGCTGAACTTGCTTACCTATCCTCTGACAACAATACAGCATTCAATGTCATTTTGAGAAGATCATGCCCAAAGTTACTGTAGTATTACGAGGGTCACAGGTCACAGAACCAAAATCCTAAGATATGCCTTATAATTCTGGCCCGGCAAAGCCTTTGAAAGGGTTTGAAGAGCTGTCTCCCAAATCTTTATGAGGTTTGAGTAAGAATTGAGAGACGAGATACTCGTTATGGCAATAAGTCTTGGACAGTGGGATTTTGCGTTGTTTGCGACAGATTGAACAGCTTTTCGGCTGGTTCAAGATGCTGACTGTGCATAGAGTGAACCACTGAGAAGATTCTGGCCATCAGTCCAATCACCAAGCGCTGATCCGCTGCCATAAAAGGCAGAACACATCAATAACCCAAAATGTGCATTTTTTCGCTCATCAGGACATCATTTCCCATCAAATTTGTATGCTCCAATGTATAGCTTTGGTGAAGCTAAACAAACCCCTAACTTGAATTATGGCAAAAGCTGGTGTAGTTCCCGAGATATTGGGCCACCAAGTTGGTCATTTTTCGGCTGTTTTGCTATTTTTGGCCATATTACGGCAAAAATGGCCAACTTGGCGGCGCAATATCTCGGGAATGGCTCAGCCGTTTTGCTTAAGTGAAGGTGTTAAACTTACTAGTTTTGGAAGATCTACAAGCCTAGCTATCCAGCTTTGCGCCAAAAACATGGATAGCTGTGCCCGAATTTGCAGTTTTCGATGTTTCTCCCTGGTTTGCCTTTTATGGTTACAGACCAACATTATTTGATTAGACTGATGGACGGAATGAGGTCGGTGGAATACTCTACTGACATCTAGCACCTCAAATCTACCGAAAACCTGCTCAGATGGCCAAGAGCGGTCAAAAATCCCACCGTCCCAGACTTATTGCCATAACGAGTAGCTTTTTACTGTGCTGGTCCGTTGATGTCACACGCATTGAGATCAGTAAAAACCTATCTCCTCCTTCACTTCTTCACACAATGTCGTCAAAATTCAGGATTGTCTCCCTAAGATCCTTTCAAAGGCTTTGCCGCCCTACAGGAGTTAAGCCTAATATTTTAAAGCATGGGAAACCTGTTTTGATACTTGGATGGATATGGATAAGGCTTATCTTACGAAAGTTTTCGTAAGTCACAGCGTCACAAAGGGGTCCTACGAAAGGTTTCCCCCTGTGACACAAAATTTGGTGCGATTTCGGGCCTAAGAAGGGGGGTAAAAAACCATTTTTTTTGTAAGTCGCAGTGTCCCAAGGCCCCCTTATGAAAGGGTAAATTCGTAAGCGGTGTCACACCCAAAACCGCCTTACGAATTGAATGTAATACTACAGTATGAACTGGGTCATATTACATGTAAAATTGTACCTACATACAACAATCAAGATCATTGCTTCAAAGTAACAAAACAACATTCTGCTCTTGCAATCTGTTGCAACACTTAGTTCCTGTAATTTCATCCGCTGAGGATATCATGATGAGCTACTTTGTGTCTTTTCCAATCTGCTTTCTGACATGCTCTACAAGGAAATCAACCTGATTCAAACAATGATCTTCAACCCAAGTACTTACTTTCCGCAGTATCGATCTTTTTTGCACTCCAAGCATGTCATATTGGCTTTCTTGCGGCAAACATAGCATCTCCGATCTGTTTTCAAAATGTCCTCCACATATGACACTCCAAATAATGGTCCAAGTGCAATCCTTGTACAGTACTTGACTACAGGTTTCCATAGTGCCTGTTTGATTTCCTGTGTGTTTTTTCCTTCACCACATGCACAGAGGGGAATGATATCATATTCAGTTGTGAGAGGAACGTGACCTGTTTGAGCATATTGACACGAATTTAGGTGTTGCCAGGTGCGACAACGTTCAACAAGCACTGGAAGAAGCCGCTTCCAAGCTGTCATCTCACCAGGCTCCAGATTTAGATCTTTGATATCAGGAACAAGTCTATGGAAATTCTGTCCCATTTCATCCATGCGTGGCGAGCTCAAAGGCAGTACATATCCATCACACACAATAGTATGTGAAGATAAGTCAAAGCACAGCCTATCCACAAGAAGAAGTGTATCACATGTCTTTGTTGCTTTATCCCGAAGCCCAAAGATATTGTGTGGTGAGGCACCTTTTAGTTGAATACCTGAGGCATGTACTACAATCGAGTGGATCGTGTCCTTCACAAACATCAATGGGTCATTTTCTTTCTTCTGCCTTGCTTTGCTCTCTCTTCTTGAGAATGCACCTCCAATATGAGGATTGAGCCAGTCATAGAGCTCCTTGTTGGCAAGATCAACAGTGGGGAGAGATTGCAGGTTGACTCGATGCACACTCCAAGGCATAATCTCAGGGATAACAATAGGAAAAGGATCAACTGTAAACTCCTGGAGTACCAGCGATTGGGAGTTACGGAGTGGAACAATGAGCTACAAGATTGAATTCAGCAGTAGCACTTGCCAGTTAAGATTTTCTTACCTCAAGCCAAAATGATTTCCTAGCAACTCGCAATCTGGACTTAGTCCCTATTATAGGAAGTGGGAAAGCAATTGTCTGGGAGACATTTCCAAGAGTGACTTCAATGCTTGTAAGGGATCTTTGTTTGATGCTTGGACTTCCATTGTGTTGCAATGTCAATCTGGGGTGCTCATTCTCTACATTGATCTTGACTGAGAATGATTCCACCAAAGCACATTCTTCATCAAATAAGACACTAATTGGGCTTTGAGAACCTAATGAACCACTAATTGGAAAGACTAGGTTTGAGAACATTGAATGACCACTTGTGTCTGATTGTTCAGGCAACACAATGACATGGTCATGATCAAGAAGTCTTGCAGAAAATAGTTCAAGGCGGTCACCTAAATCTTGACCATATAGCATGATGTTCTGTGCATTACTTTTGCAAGCCAGTGTGATATAAATGTCTTCAGGAAGCTCAGTCCCAGGATCTCCAGTGAGCAACCAGGCTGGCATTGTAAACGAAACAACCAAGGGCATAGAGCCACTCATACCCTTGAGGTCTCCTGTAAAGACAACTTTTGGATCTGTCTGTGATCCAGTCATTGTGATAGTTCCAAAAGCAGCATGAACAGATGAAAAGAGATTATTCATCCTTATTCCACGGACCCCAGCTTCCAAAGTTGGAGTTGCAGCCTGTCTTTGTATGAGGACATTCAGTTGTTTTCTTGGTACTATGAGGAAGACTCGAACAACAGGTGACACTTGTGCCCAGCTCTGAAATGGTCCAATTTTTGGAACGTCTCCTTGCAGCATATCCATTTTATAAACTCCATGAAGATGGAGAAGAGCACAAAAGTCTTGAAACTTCAAATTCTCCATTTTCAAAGAAGGCTTGGTTGGATCTTCAGAATTTTGAGCTTTATGGATACTAAAAAACCTATCCATAGTTGCAATCCATTCATGTTCAGAGATTTGTAGTCTGTTCCGAACAAGGCACAGAAACAGTGCAAAGGTTTCCCGATTGTGGTGGGAAAGGCTGGATTGGCCCACACCCTGCATAGGATTGACACGGTTTTTGTTCCAAAAAACTTCAGCTTCTTCATTTTCAAAGTGTGCATGGTAAAGATCATATAAGAAGGACCCCAGCTGTTGCGGTCGTATTTTCAGAGAGTCACAGACCAAGTGTTTCCATACAGTAAGCTGGTGATATTGCCCTTGTTGATGTAAAGCCTTGTAAGTGATCAATTCATGCACATTTCCTCGTGTTGAATATCCTGTAGCAAAATCAACAGGACAGATGCCAAAAACAATGCTCATGACTGCAAGATCTGCATGAAAGCGATGAACAAAGTCTGTTGGAGTTTCCCCGTCTGAGTTGCTGTGAGCTAACAGTGACTCTGTATAGAGGACAGAGTTTGCTGAACTCTTGAGTAATGGAAGAGCTATAGTGACAACATTGAGTAGACCAAGATCATCGTCAAGATTGGAGGTGTCAACTACATCAAAGGTGAGTGGTGCTGCTTGATACTCTGTTTTGTCCAAGGTAATTGTACCTGTCTGCCATTGTTTAATGGGAATGTTGTCTTTTGCTTTTGAAGCCAATTTTTGTAAAGCACGAGTGGCAAAAACTGCATCAGCACAAAAAACACGGATGGTGCATTGGCCTTGATTGTGATACTTGTAAAATGCTGTACACCACTCTTGAAATTGCCCTCGAATACCCATCATAATATCCTCAGAGGATGGTTTCCTGTTTCCAAAGATAGGAGCTAGGTGGAAGGGAATAACAGGATCAGTGCCGTAGTGCACATTACACCCAATTCCAGATTGTGTGTAAACGAAAGTAGGGTTGAGAAGGGTAGCTGAAGACCGACGAGGTACACTGGTGAATGTCGTGCCATGTTGCCAGTAAGCACGAAAAAGTGAAGCAAGCATAGGTATGGCCTTCATCATAAGTGGACCTGCAGAGCGACTGGGATGTATTGTGATTGATACAACATTGTTACTGGTTTGATTTTTTTTTCTGGCACTCTGCAACTCCAGCTCTGAAGCGCTCTTGGATTGACAACAATTCTACCCGAGGCAATTGATGCATCCTAGAATACTGTTCCCAGTGCCAGCGTATCTTGTCCAAAGTATATTCCGTGCTCATCCGAAGACTAGAGCCATAAGAAGAGGTCTGCCAGGTGGCTAATGTGGTTGAAGATTGGATGAGAGCTTGACATTGTGCCACAAGTAAAGCTAGAGATCCAGGTTCAAGGAACATGTGGAAAAATATATTGAAGATAAGATCTGGTGGTCTGTTGTCAATGACCATGGAGAGTAACAAAATGTTCCGAGCTTGAAGAAAAGATGAGAACATTTCTTTGGGTTCATCCACCCACACTTACCTAGGACTGCGGGCTCAAAATCAATGCAAGTAAAATCAAGCTTGCGTCTGGCTAATTAGAGTAGTCCGTTAGCATGATATTGCCTTGTTAATTGAAAGTGCTGCATACCATTTTCATGCTCGCTGAAAAGTGTGAATAAGACATTTCTTGGATCACCACATCCCATGAGCAAGAAAGTGATATCCTTGTCAGGAGGGACATCTCGTGCAAGCGACACCGCAGCAGTGTTGCCAATTGGGTAGAAGTAGTACTGTCCGGGCCAGTACAGAGGTTGTGCCATGGTGGTAGGAGCAAAGAGAGGGCTAGCCTCATGGCCAAGGTGAGGCGCAGAAGTTCTGAGTATAGCTCCCATGACATCATCAATGCATCATAGCTTGCGATATAAATTTAAAATAACCTTTTCAAGATCCTGGCCGATGTGTTGCCTGCAAATAACTTCGGCATCGTTGAAACAGCTTTGAACTTGTTTAAAATTGCAAACTCACCCTCAGCTATGTGCCTGCCGAACCACAGTTAAAACTGGCCCTATCTGAGAAATCAGTAAGTACTTAATAAGTGGCACAGTGGCAAAACACATGGACAGAAATAAAACAGATGTTAGCGAGACTGCTGAAAGAAAGTGAATACGATACGGACAGGTCAAGTAAATGCAAGGAGAATGACATTCTTGGAAATTTACATTGGAGAAGAAATGCAGGAGTGAAAAGATCCTCGAGAGTCGGCGATAGGTTCTCGTCAACTCACTCCGCCAGAATCATCCAAGGAATACAGATATTATTCCAAATCGGTTGCGCTGGGACAATATGCTGCTAGTCAGTGCAGAAGAACGGGTACCAGATGTTCCAGCAAACGGAGCAGAATTGCTGCAGAAAGCGAAAGACAAGAGAGAAAAACACGTGCAAACAACCGCTTCCGCCCATATAAGGCAATTTTGGCGAGGGGCGAGGGCAGGCTAATTGAAGTGTGAGTAGGTCTTATGCACTGTGCAGAATACAAGCTACATGCAGGTATCCACGAATCAATGACAAACCTGCACGATATAAGCAACAGATGTCAGAGGCACGACAGGACGATTCTCGAATCTCGATTGCAAGAAACCAAACACAGGTAACCCGCCGAACAAGAACAGTGTTTCAAAGTCACGGCAACCCCGATATCGTGGCCTGCCTTGTCTTCCATCGCGTGACCGCCTCCAACCCCACACGAGGACAGGGTCAGAGTAACACAGGCGCGACATACTCCAGCCTAGCCCGTCTCCACGTCACTTTGCGACAGTTCCGCACCGTTCGAAGACAGCCAAAACCTCGAAGGACTCCAACACCAACTCCTGCCTCTTTCCCGCGGCCTTCCCCGACGACACGACGAGTCTCAAAGCCCAGCTCACGCCGATTCCATCACCGCATTCTCCGCTGCACCTGCAAGTCAAAGCACGATGGCTCAAGCGCGCGATAGAGGTGAAGGCGAAGTCGATTAGGGCGGCCGACGGAGGTGACGGGCGCAGATGGAGAAAGGTAGAGTATGTAGCTTCATGGGACGAATGTCCATGGTGGAGGTAGGAGAGGTAGAGAGGTGGAGGGCCATTGTTGCATAAAGGCTGTAGAGCAAGCTTTGGATGTATAGGTAGGATATATGGCGGGGAACAGCTGTGCGGGTACGATGGTGAAGAGCACGGGGTGAGGGGTAGAGTCATCGTAACGAAATGGCGGGCGGATCGGTAAGACAAGAGACAAAGAGAGGAGGAAGTGAGGACGTTGGATAGGTCACGGCAGGTACGAGGGGTAAGGTGTAAGTAAGATGTATAGGATATATGGCGAAGAGGGGAATAAGTACGTGGTGTGAGGGTATAAAGTCGGGTAAGTAATGGATTGGATTTCGAGAGCAGAAAGGTATTGGAAAGGCGTAGGTAGGTCGGTAGGAGCATCGGGAAGGGAAAGGAGAAATCAAGGGCGGAGAGAAAAGGGGTCGGTCACGGTACGGAAGAAAGGAACGGTGACGGTATGTCGAGGTCATGAAATAGGCCAGAGATGTAGGAAATATCAAAGGTACGATGTACGCATACGGTGTCAGCGATGAGAAAGTCGGAGGTATAGAGTTCATAGTCTACGAACTTGAAAGAAGGCAGGTCAGGAACGAAGTAGAAATCAAGGCGACGCGACGTACAAGGTTCGCGAAGGCATGCTCCCGACGCAGGAGAGACACTCTAGCCGAGCCACCTTGTAGCTCTTATCTACAGCCCTCGTCTACGCTGCTCGACACGCCCGCAGCCGAGAGCATGCAGGAGCAACGCAGGTATACCTGGGCGGGAGGGTAAACGACACCGGCCGTCAACCCAGAAATCACGACCGCAATCAGACGTCGTACTTCGGTCGTAGGCTTTGCTTTCTGCGGCACGGGTACGTCAGTCCGAGCATTGTGAGGACGCACATACGCACACATACAGCGGAGTAGAACCCGGTGCATTGCGGGATCTGAATTGAGCTGGAGGAGCGACGGCAAATGTCGCGCTAGTCGAGCTAAATACTAAGATAGAGGCAGCGTCAGCGCAGTGTATGGAGTCTGATAGCCAAATCGCGCACCCAAAGCCGTTCTTCACGGGAGCTCTGCGTGTGCGGTTGGTCAAGGCATTCATTGTGACTACCTGAAGGTAGAGGCGGCAGACAGTGAGCGAGCGAAAAATGATACAAGGAAACGTTATGCGTACCCTAAGGACTGGGCTGCACACGAGGTACGATCGCACTGACGGCTTCGCTAATCCAGAAAGCCGTTGCATCGGTGTGAGGCCTTCTCAAGTGTGAATCACAGCGCGCGTGGCACTTATGAACTGAAAGATCTACAGTAGAAAAGAAGAGGAGCGTCATCAAAAACATCGACTGTAGAGAAAGACGGCGTACCTGTTGCTTTTCAAGCTCGCGAGCGGCTGGACACCTTATAGACACGAGAGCAAGTCTTGTAGGTCCATCTGTCCCCAGCGGCACGATCTAAGGAGAAATTGACTGCAGATTTTGAAACCGACGTACCTTATCTCCTGCTCACATCTTCAAATATCACACTCCCAATAGCGATTCACACTTCGTTTTGACGGCGCGAGATTTCAGAGTCAAAAATCTTGCGCGTTTCAGGACTTCCAAGTCTTGATGCAGGGAAGGTTGTACAAGAGTATAAGTCCCACAGTCCTGGATATTTAAGGCTCGTCGCCGTCTATCCATAGCGTCGAGTCCCAGCCCCCAAAATCTTGGAAATTTGAAGCATGGCAAGCTTCCAGCTGGAAGTAGGTATCCAAGTCCAAGTCAAGGGAAGTTGAGGAGGAACCGGTGAGCCGAGTAGGCTCGACAGCATGGATTAGAAGACACACAGCGAGCAAGGAGCGTCGACGTCGCGGAGGACGATGACGAGGACATCAGTGATGACTCGAGCGTGTGAAAAGACTTTGTTTGTCTCCGGTTTGGACATTTGCCGAGTTACCGGTCTCTCTTGTTCTCAACTTCCACCACGAAAACCAGCTTTAAGTAAGTTCGATCCGCTCGGAGAGTTTCAAGACGATATCCCCGCCTTCGGAGCCCCTCACTATTGATGCTCTGGGATTTCCTTCCTTGTCGTTTCCTCGAACGTTGAAATTCTCGATGACTTTCCTGGAGAGTTCTAACTTGCCACAACATCCGAGTTCCAACACTTTCAACCTGTGTTCACGGCTTGCTCTGAAGACATCGTCTGCTGTTAATATACGCATCTGAATTCACGCTTCTGAATCCGAGTCTTTTCCGACTCTTTCTCGTCCCGAAATGTCTCAACTTTCGACGGAGCGGTACACATCCGGATTCCGGCCGCCCGGCGTATAGCGTTGTTCAGATTCAAACATTGGATCCAAAACTAAATCTGCTGTGGTCAGTTATACTCACGTTCACTCTCGTCGCTTGCTTCTCCCCGGTAATAATCATTTTGCCGCGCGCTTTGAATGCCACTCGGCAAATACAAAAGACGCTGGAATTCAGTCAAAGCGGCAGTGTATTTATTCGACTTCTATGTGCCGACACCGCCGTATTCTTCTCTCTCCCTACCTTCATCTCTGCCACTGCACCTTCTAAATTTCCTCTCCCCCAAATCGTCATGAAAATCACCGGCTTCACCTCCAAACTCCTCCCAACCGCCGACCAAACGAAGCAGATATTCGAGATTAATCGCAGCGGCGTACTGCCACTCGACACCGCCAGTCTGCAGACCGTTTTATCAAGCGTACCCCCGGAGCTGGCGCTTTATGACGCCGAGGTCGAGAGACTTCTTTGCGAGCGCGAGATTCTCGCATCTCACCTCGAAAGCTGTCGCAGTGCGCTGGCTCCTGTGCATCGGCTTCCCGTGGAACTCCTCACCGACATTTTCGAGCTGTGTTTCCCTGCGGAATTGTACAGAATCCAGGAGTGTACCAGTTATCAGATGGAAATAGACCGTGTCTCGCATCGACATTTGCTCAACTTTGCTCATGTGAGTGGCAAATTGAATGGAGGTTGAGTGGCATTTACTGACATTGGATTTGCCTCTATGATAGGTTTGCGCTCGATGGTACCGATTCACCACTGGGACGCCCAAACTATGGTCGACTATCACTGTCGACACGTCTCTCTGGTCGGGGCCCCGGCTGCCCGATAATGCGCTGCTATTCCTTCTTGAATGCGCATTGGACCGAGGCCGCGACTATCCCCTCAATATCACAGTCTACATTGAATGCAACGCCCACCACGGCGACGCCGTTCTCACCCTCCTTTCCAAACACGCCGGTAGATGGCACCAAATCAACATCCTCTCCAACGACCAGCCCAGCCGCTCCCTCTCCTCAATCAAAGGGTCGCTCAATCGACTCCAGAAAGTCGAGCTCGATACCAAGTGGAAGAAAATCGACATTTTCGAACATGCCCCTTGCCTGACGGAATTCACGTTCCACGGGAAGAGCAAATATCTGCCGAACCTTCCGTGGACGCAAATTCAAACTCTCACATGCGTCGGGGACCCGTACACCACCGCCCGTCCCTTGCAATCCTCTCTCGCCCTTCTGCGCTCTGCCGCCAATGTCGAACACTTCACCGCACGTCTTGACCTGCGTGACTGCAATCGGCACTCAATCAGCACTTCACCAATGGTGTCGTCCAAAGTACGACACCTTGATCTCCAATTAGCAGCGGATCATCCGGGAATGGTTGAAAAGCTATTCGATTCGCTGATCCTTCCCTCCTTAACCTCCTTCACCATTTCCCGTTTCGAAACAGACCCCTGTGAATGGCCGACAACCTCAACTTCGTTTTTGCTCCTCGCAAAGCGCTCAGGATTTGCGCATCATCTCCTACATCTTTCGCTCGACACCATGATTCCCGTTACGGAACTCCTTCGCTGTCTGGAGGTCCTTCCCGCCCTCGAGAATCTAACGATCAAGGACTGTATTCTCGATGACGCCGCACATATCGTGATTACCGATACCCTTTTGCGCGGTCTCACTAATGTCGCCGGGACAACTCCACTCGCACCGAAGCTTCATGTGTTGAAGCTCGAGTCGATTCTCACGTTCACCGAATCGATCTTTGTGGAGCTAATTGATTCGAGGGTCAAACAGATTCGTGATATTGAAGGAGAGCAGCCTTTCCGAATTATACTTTCCCCGTCGTGGATGCTGGACGCCGATATAGGTGAATTTCGCCCGGAACTAGTTCCACGCTTGGAAGAGCTTGAATCGAAGTTGGAGGGAAGATTGGTTGTTGAGCTTGAATAACAACGGACAAGTACTAGTATTTGTAGAAATTACGAAATTATGCCCGCCCGGTTTGAAATGAAATAATGAGCGCAAGTTACAGACAAACCGCACCGGCGGAGTCGAACCGTGCGTTGGGGGAGTAATTAGTGATGAGCAGGAAGTTCTTAATTAAGGGTCAGTAAGGGGAGTCGAAGCCTTGTAGTATACGCTGAATGGTGTGGTAGGTCCGACTGGGCAGTACTTTCAGCGTGTATTGCCGGTATATCATGTGAATAGTAATAGCTTCAAGAAGTAATTCGAGTCTTCCGGCGATGAAAGTAAGTAGTTGTGTATGGCGGTCAAATATGGCGGTCAAAGTGCACATTTAAGTTTGCGACACATTCATTGAGTTCGCGACACTTATATTGACCAAATTTCGATTTTGCGACACTTATGTGCATCGACGCATCGTGAGGCTGTGAGTAAAAGTGTCGCGATCTTGTTGCATTCGCGACACTTTTATACTTGCCATTCAAGATCGCGACACTTTGTAAACAAGTTCGGGTCTTCGGCAACATTGATCCCTGATATGATCTCATCAACACAGCCACATTATTTGCTATAAATGTAGTGGAGAGTTGAACGTGAAAGGCAGGAAAACATGCATGCGAGTGGATAGACAAGTGGAAATGAAACTGCTCTGCATTGGACAAGCTACAAAGCTTGGCCTGGTGCTGTTTACCACCATGCTGAGCCTGACCAAACCCTGGATCCTATCACTCCTTTAAATTCAACTGAATCTTCCTGCTTTTTGTTGTCGAGCGGTGAGTACTTAATCGGCGTTGTAGCTCGTTAAAATAAGAACGAGGCTCGAATCGGGGCATGTCGGAGTGCGCCAAAGAGATATACAGCCATCCGTTGAGATAGAGCAAGCTCAGCCGACAAAAATTGAGTTGATCATCGTGGTGGTTGAGAGCAGGAGGAACCGGCAACTCGGCTACGTACAAACCGGAGACAAACAAATGTGTTCCCACGCTCTCCCTCTTTCACCGCCTCTAGGAGGGCGAGATAGGACAAAAATCATCCTATAGTTCAACCTGTAGTAGGATGACGGTGACCCAACCATAGGATGAATTTCGCCGGGGTTAGGATGAAACTCGCCTGATGTTAGGTTGATTTGGATAGGTTGACTAGTGATCTAAAACGGTACATTTTATCCTATGCCTCCCGGAGGGTGTGCGGGTGAATATCAACCTATTGTAGGCTGCAGGCAACATCAACCTATACCCAGCTGAATTGTACGACTTCATAGGATGAATAAAAGCACTAAATTTGGTTGTATTGGTACGCTACTACAGACTACTACAAACGCCCCATGCCGAAGGGTGGAATACAAACAGCGAGAAAAGCCGACGGTCAGCTTTTGGGTCGCTTCGCCATCGGCGTTGCTAGGGACGGTTGGGCGACGATGGTCAACGAAGTTTAATCATCTGCAAATTGCGTCAGGTATCGAACGGGGTGAGACACAATTCAAGATGAATCGCACCTGAGTGGCCCCCACTGGCACGCCCAGTTCGCATTCCGCCTCCGCCTCAACAAGAACTTGAAGAAGAGCTTCGACGATTGAGTAGCTTGGAGACCTTGATGGCTTCACGACTTGAAGACGTGACCCGGCGACTTCAAGATCTTGAGCGGCTTGAAAGCGCGGAGCGACTTGAAGCATTGAGCAACTTTGAGCCCTTGAACGACTTGAAACTGTTGAGCGGCCTATAGATCTTGAGCAACTTGAAAGTGTTTGCAGGGCGTTGAAGACATTGACTTGGTGAGTGTTTGACTTGAGAAAGGGCGCAGTTGGCGTCGACAACTTTGATACAACTTGACATGGAACGTAGGAAACGTAGGACTCGCACGAAAACCTAGAACTGCTTCGAAGGTGTGCGCAAGCTTGCGATAGTCTTTGATATTGGGATGACAGGCCGCAAAGTGATTCCGGAGTTTTCCGCTTTGAAGCCTCAGGGCAAGGAAGAGCGTTGACGAGGGCTAAATGGGAGGTGGGGAGGTGGGATGGAGGAGGATTGTGGCGGTTGAGAGCAAGTCGCGACTGCCGTGAGAGCGGAAGATCAATATCAAACATCAACATGCGCACGGACCAAAGCACGTGCAAGCCTTGGCGACGACAAAACCCATGCCTTGCCCATGCCCATGACTCTCAGAGTCTCGTCGAGAACATTGAGTGGTGTCCCTTTACTCCCTCTTCCCCATAAGACGTAGTTTGTAATGGTAGTCATTTAATATTGGTTATAGGTTGATTTCAAGCCGGCGAGCAGGGAGGTGGATTTCGCCCTGGGTTAGGTTGAAGTTGCTTGGATGAAAATTAACCTTCACAACAGGTTGAAAAAAATCAACCTAAGATCACCCGTTGATAGGTTAGTCGACAAGATTCAACCCAGAGTAGGATGGAAAGTGTCCTAATCTGCCTCCATAGTGCGCTCCTTAACATTGCAGTGGGTACCTAGTGTCTCCTACGCTCATTTCTCAGCGCTCATATCCGGCCCACATCAGCTATTGCCACTCTACGGCTGCGAATGGACTCACCGGGTGGAGAGTTGGGGTTCTCCTCTGCCTTCGTCCCAACGCCCATCGATGTGGCGAATATCAAAGAATTAGCGCGTTCCGGCGTTTGCCCAATGGACTCACAGCTCTCCAAACTACGGATCACGATGGCAGCAGCTCCAGTTGAACTCGACCGCTACGATGCCGATATTGAAAGACTTCAAACCGCACTAAGCCGACTAACTTCAGAACGAAGCGTGCTCGCATCGTACACTGATTTCTGTCGCAGTGTTTTGTCTCCTGTTCAGAGACTCCCGAATGAGCTGCTAGCCGACATCTTCGACTTGTGTCTTCCCGACGATTTGTATATGATCTTCGCCAGCACCACAGACGACGAGGTAGATCGGCTCGCTCGTCGCTATCTCCTACAGTTGGGCCAGGCGAGTCTTGATTCTGGTGTTGATACAAGTGTGCTTTCCTCGTCTAACGATTCGAAGGTATGCACACGTTGGCATCGAGTTGCTAAGGATACTCCAAAATTGTGGTCTACCATCGCTGTCGATACAGAAGTTTGGAAGTGGTCTTTTATAGGAGACGCAAGGCTTGCTGATCTACTCGAATCCTCTTTGGCGCGCGGACAAAATTCCTCCCTCACTCTTCATATGGGCATATCAAACAGTGACAGTGATGTTGTTGTCGTCGAAGCTCTTTTGGAGCATGCGCACAGATGGAAGAATGTCTTCGTATCTTCCTCGGGCGCACCCTGTGTCGCGCTATCCTCCGCTATGATCAGTCTAGATCAGCTGGAGATGCTCGATTTGAACGTGGATTCGTGGGGTCGGCTACCAGCTTTCCAAAATGCCCCTCGTTTAAGGTACCTCGCATTCAGTGGATATGTTGGCGATCTGCCGCTTCTACCTTGGACGCAGATTAAAACCATCGTTTACGATTCCCATGACACCCCAGGTCCTCGGTATTCGCCGCTCCCCGTCCTCAATCGCGCACCCCAATGCACAAATGGCACATTCTATCTAGATCTCCGGGAATGCCCTCCGCATGAGCCGTGGGATGTCGACATCAAGTCCAGAGTGAATCAGCTGTACTTTCAGTTGCTGGTCTCGGAGGGCGATGATGCAGTCGTCGCAAATTTATTTGACACCCTCACCCTCCCCACCCTCGAAACACTGAATATGTGCCCGTCTGACGGCACCGCCCTGATTTGGTCATCCACCCATTTCTTGGCCTTGGCTGAGCGCTCTGGGTTTGATACCTGCCTCACATGCCTGGCCATTCACGCGATCGTGACAGACGAGGAATTACTAGAATGTCTTCGAGGGCTGCCTAAGCTGGAACGACTATTCGTTACAGAATGCGGCTCGTCCTCCGCCACTATCACCGACAACTTTCTGCAGGGACTCTTCCTTGTGCGGAACATGGCCTCCGTGATTCCCAAGCTACGATGTCTGAGCCTTCGCTGCGGTCTTGACTTTAGCGATTCGGTCTACGCGGATCTGTTGGCTTCACGCACCCAGACATCTGACGGCACGAGTGCCTTCGAATCGAACCTTTGGTGGTTTGAGAGACGGAAGCGGGAGTTTTCGGTCGAAGCGATGGAGAGGATAGATCAGCTTGTAGTGGATGGTGGCATTATTTTCAATACGGGCGAATATATTCCCGCTGTTCACGACTTGGACTAGCGGGTATGTATATCGAGTAGATAATTTTTTCAATTGAGAGCTCTCAGCTTACTAGTATATTTGCTGTATTGCGGGAATTTTGCGCTGAGGGCTTGCCTGCTTCGAGTTCTTTGCGTTATTCGTGAATTATCTTGGGTACGAGGAAAACAAAAACACAAGAAGCCGAGTAGTGAAAGACTGATACAACAGTGAGACCAACAAGGAAGAGCAAAAATAACAAATTCCAAACGATTGAAGACATAACGCGCCGTGAAGAATCGACCCCATCTCGCTGAAATATTTGAATAAACTGTTTGCCAGATGATGCAGTCTGACAAAAAGCCCACAGATGACACGACTACTCATATCTCCCAAACGTGCGTGGGGTATGCATATGCAGCATGAATGTAATTGAAAATTTGACCCATACGAAATCCCACTGTCAGAGATTCAGTCCGATCGCCGGGATCGAGCGGCCTGAGCTTGGTTTATTATTATCTGCTTTCGGGTGATACTTAACCAGTGATTGGGCCGTTGGGTGCTGAGAACCAACAGAATCTGGTACGTGACCTTGTGCGTTCTCCAAGAAAAACAATCCCACTATGAACGAACGGCGCCGGTGGGAGACGAACCCTAGAGGAGAGCGCTTCGAATGCGACGGCGCGTTAAGAGCTCCGAGACCATAAGCTGGTTGTAGAGAATGAGTACCAAGGCAGTACTTAACTCTGGCTTCGACTTGTATACTTAAGGCAGCTGTCGGCGTGAGCTCGAGTTGAAGGGAACTTGGTGAGCAGAGTCGGAGATTTCTAGGCAGAGGCGAAGTTCTGAAGCCTGCATTCGCCACCGAGAGAAACAAATCGTTCAAGCCACCGTATTCCCAGACCGTATGCGGATTCATTAGGCTCCATTCGGACGATTTTTCTTGTGCAGGATCGAGCACGTCCATGTCGATTGTCGACTCGGAGAATTCAGGATGCGGAATTTAAAGCAGGGGAAATTATTTAAATGTGAGACATTGAAGCCACAGCACTTCGAACGAAGAAGACGTTCGAAGAAGCCGGAGTCAACGTAGGAGAATTCCAAGATCCCGAGCTATAGTTGTTAGTCGTTCGTCGAGCTCGTCGCAGCCTGAGATATTCTGATATTGATGTTGGATAAGCGTTGAGGCATGTTCAGAAGTTAATGAGCTAATTCCTAGTTGCAGTTGAGTTCGAATTGAAAAGAAAATGGATGATTCTAAACCGATAAGTGAGCAGCTTGCCATGAACATGAACGTTGAAGACAAAAAGGTGACCGTTGATACCATCTCTGATGAAATCTCACGGTCACGCTTTTCGCGACGCCGCTCGTCGCCTTCGTCGCTGCCCACGTCGTTCTCGGCGCTTCTACGGCCTTGACTTGCTCATCACCTCAGTCGAGCTATTGGTCAATATGGTGCCTGATGACGCGCTTCTCGTGGTTTCCTGGAGCTCGTTTCAAGCCGGTTCGAGTGAATGTCGATAAAGCGTTCCTCTTTGTGCTCTCTTTGGATGTGCGAGCTCGCGGGCCCACTCATACTTGTGTTCCGGCGTTGAGCGGGATGCCGCGGCAGATCTTGCTCGTCGGCTCTTCGTCTTCTGCAATCCCCTCCGACCAGTAAGTATCCTTTCCCATTTATACGGGGGCGACGAAGATCCTCAAGCGGTACGCATCTCTACTTATTTGACCGATGCGCGGCTGACGTGCTCACCAGCTCTTCGTCCTCCGAGTCAAGTTCATTGCTCGAGACGGCGGTGAAGGATATTCCGCACGTGCAAGCGGATGGGGAGTTCAAGGCGTGCGCGACGAGAGGGATTGGGTATGAATGTGAGCGGGAGATAGTCCTAGGTATGTCGGCTCTCGTCTCGTTTTTGCCAATCCTTCACTGATACGTATTGATCCGCGTCGTGTCTTGCCCTGACCAGCGTCGACGCTCCTCTCCTTATACAATAAGCTCGATCCTCTTGCTCCTTTGCCGACTGACGCCTGAATAGCCACTCGAGGAATCCAGTCGACCCCGCAATTCCGCTCAACCGTGCGCCGGCCGCTCCGCCCCCTACGTGTCCAGCGGAGGCGTAGCTCGTGGACCCATCCGCCTTGAGTGTCGACTAGGCGTTGAAAAAATCGATGGACTAGACGCGGCGTGGTGCTGGAGGGTCGACGTTGGGAAGGCCCGGGCGGGATTCCCTACGCGTACGGTTGTCATGGGTGAGATCGAGGGAGGGAGCGGAGAAGTGAGACACCGTGGGTTTTGGGGATGTGGTGTAGAGGGAGAGGTGTGAGGGGTGAAGAGGGGTGAAAATGAAGGGGGGTGGTTTGTGCCCTCGAGGCCGGTAGGTTTTCGTCTCTTATCATCTCGTTCTTGCATTGGCGCTGATCTTACTGTTTTTTTTTGTTTCCAGGTGAGCGCTGGGACTCGCCGCCGTGGCCGTGTATTTTGGGGCGTGAAAGGAAGGCGCGGATGAGAAGTTCGTGCGCGGGAACTGAGAGATGGGTATGTCTCGTTTCGTCTTGTCTTGACTCCGCTTCCCGGTTACTCATGCGTGTCTCCCAGCGTGAATTCAGACGTATCTTTTCGCCCGTCCTCAGGTGCCGGCGCTGTCCCGCTCTCTTTGCCCCGAGACACCAACTTTGTCAAGGCAGCCATGGTGAATCTCGTACCGCCCCGGCGAGCTGCGCACCCCTTACCCCCGCTGCGGTTTGGAGTGCTCTGTACGCTTTCAAAGCCTCACATCGGGAAGATCCAGCGTCTCCGCGTCTTGCGGGCGGTCTCGGTTTTGACTGTTTCGAGGCAGGGACATGGGTTGACGGCAACGTGGAGTGCTATGGGAAGAGAGAAGTGGTGGAGGGATAATATGAGTGAGAAAGGGGTGGAGGCGGATATAGGTGTGGAGGCTTGGGCGGGGATCATGCTGAAGATACAGGGAAAAAGGAGGGAAGAGTCCCGTATGTCAGCGAGGTCGACGCTCGCTACCTTGGATCGGCTATACGGTATGTGCGCTTGGGCTCCCCGCGTTTCGTTTCCTGTCTCGTTTCTCACACAGGCTACAGTGTGGTAACCCCTTGTGGTGCCTGGTCTTTCTCCCTCAGAGGCAAGATTCGTGAAGGGGAGACACCGTGGGAGGACGAGGTTCGATGCTTATGAAGGAATGGGGCGAGGAGATGGTGGATGTCAGTGGAGAGGACGTGATGCAGAGAGCGGTGGAATTTTGGAGGTCGATGCCATGGGATGGAAATCCGTGAAAGATGAGAGAAATTCAAATTGAAGGGGAGCGCGAGACGGCGCGGAATGGTGGTACCGCTTGCTTGGCGTGTCAGGTATGACTGGCTTGAGTCGGCTTCGATTGGCCATTTAGATCTGTCTCGCACATGACTGCAGTGTCAAATTTCCTTTTTACGGACCAAAATGGTTGTTTGTCTCTGTTTACTTGCATCTTCCTGCACGTTTCTTTTCTTCGACTAGCTCTGAACCGCCTATTTGAACAATGTGAAACATCTCGTCGCCCATGGACAGCCCTTCATTTTGTGATTGCATGGATTGAATCCGTCCTAGTCTCATTCGAATATCTAGGACTCAATCGAGCGATTCGAGCGAACTTTCAACTCAGATTTCTTTTTCAGTGTTTCGAAGGAATGCATTCCTACTCGAGTACTACACCCAATCATGGAGTGCCGGAACGTATTCACCAGATTGAAAAACAATTCCTCCGTCCCTCATTAATTGATGAATCGCCTCCAAAGCCTCGGAGGACAGCTGGCGGTTGGATGTCCGTAACCACCGTAAATTTGCGCTGAATGCAGCCTCATCGCCAACTCGTCGTCGCGCTCGCGAAACCAAAAAATCCACATAGACGGAGTCAGTGAATTCTAGAGCGCATCGGAGGGTCAGCGTACTGAGATTAGGAACGAGCGGAGTGACGGTGTCGCAAGTGAGGCTAAGCGAACGCAGAAAATGGTCCGACACAAAGGGTGTGGGTCCCTCTGTGATGATCAGCTTCCTGAGCTGAGATAGAACTTGAATGCAGCACAATAGGTCCAGATCGGTGACTACTGCGTAGATGGCGAGTTCTGTAAGGTGGCTTTCGAACCCAGAGCGCTCGGCTAGCGCTAGAAAGTGGGTTGCCGACCAAATGGGTGGAAGGGCATCTTCTGCCGCACCCAAATCGAGGGATTCTAGGTCGGGAAGGGTAAGGGAATCGAATAAATGAGCGACAGCGGTGTCGTCGTCAATAGGTGATATCAAGTCGATGTAGAGATCCCGCATGGGGGAAATGACTCGAAGATCAGAAGGGTCGTGGAGAACTTCGAAGTTTCGAACATCAAGATAGATTTCGAAGAACAGAGCATTGGTTGCCATGCGAAGAAGAGAGACCATGGAATGGATAGCGTTCGCAGTGTCGAGAGAATCGTAAGTAACGGCTTCGATCTGCCCCCAAGGTAGGAGAGGTAGATCTTCGGGGTCCCGGGTGAAAGCGAGTTTGGTCAAAAGGGGCGCGTTTTGGAAAATGCGTATATCCTTCCAGGTGGACTCCAAGTCGACGTAGAGGGTCGCCAGTTGAGCCAGATCCAGGCTCGGCATGGAAGTCAAGGCTCCGCTGGGGCCACGGCTGCTCGACCAAAAGTCGACGGCTTTCCATCTTTTTGAATGTCGAAACAACGACTGCAAGACCAGGTCGCAGATCCGCGTGGTCGATATGCTGATGCGCAGAGTTAGAGGATGGGTATTTCCTCGTGATAAGGCAGATTCCAGTAAACCGATCAGTGTCTTGGTGTTCAGTGGACAGCGTTTCCAGAGCACTGTTTCCACAGTGATTGTGGACCAGAGTTTCGGGGTGTGCATGGCAATGCGATGCCACCGAGAGCAAACCTTGCAAAGTAGTAATAGTATTTAGAAAAGAGTCCAGAGAGCGCAGAAGAATTACAACCCGCGAACTCACCTGCGCCAACTGTAATAGATGGTGATGGGAAACACGATCCACCTCGTCCGTCGTGGTCGTGTCATCCGCAATTTGATACAATTCATGCGGAAAGCAAAACCCGAATATCTCGGCTAGCAGCTCGTTAGGTATCGTGTTGATTGGAGAGAGCACGCTGCGGCAGAGTCCGGTGTAGGAAATGAGTGCACTCCGCTCTGAAATGAGCCGGCTTAACTCGGTTTCGAGCTTCCTGATCTCTGTATCATAGTGCTCGAGGTCCACCGAGGCGTCAGAAAGTCTCGTCTTCAGTTCGGGAAGATTTTTAGGTAGGGCCCCGTGACGTGCGAGCTCTCGAACGCTTGCGATGTCGGCGGTAGTCGGGAGGAAGGCGACGGTGAAACCGTGACCGGTACCACTCTGTGTCATGCGTGAGGAGAGAGCAGAGCCAGTGAGGAGCGAGAATGGTATGAAGTGGTTGAGAGTGTGTCGCGGGTTGGAGGATCACTGGAACGGAGATGGGTGGCGAGAGCAAGGGATAACAACAGTACCAAACAACCGTCTCGCAACTCAAAAAGGAAATTTCGTACGTCCTATCTACGGCAACTTACATATCTCACCAATGTTTGAAGATGTTCGGGGGAAGATCGCAAATACCTGTTAAGATGTGCGAAGACTCAAGCTGAAAGGGACAGTGAGCCGGGGGCATGCCTCGCTTTGAGATCAGAGATTAATTGAGTCGATTACTGTAGTATTTCGGTCCCGGGTCAATTCGCCCGGCGTGTGACCTGTGACACACGAGTAGATTTCCATAAGTACGCCGTCTCGACATCGATGTACAGCTATCAAATACATGCTCCGCTCATACATTTGCATCACCATCATATGTCTCCACGACTTCTAATCTCGCCAGATCCTTCGCCGCGTCCTCAAATTTAGCACTTGAAATCTTCTGCACCGTCTGCAAAATTCTCTCTTTCATGCTTACTCTGCCACTGGTTCGCAAAGCTATTGCATATATAGGCTGCTTCGGCAAGTCTACGAGATGCATCTCGACGGAAGGCAAGCCCGCTGTGGGATGGTTCTCGATGGTCTTTTTGTAACTATCTGCAAAGACGACGCTCGCCGAAAAACGACCGGCGATATACCTGAAGAGGAGACAAAAAGCTTTTCTTCCTGTGAAATTGGCGTACGCCAGTTCCTTGAGAATGAGGTTTGATTTTTGTGCGTGATACTCCCGCAGAATGGCAAAGTGAAGGAACCGTGTGCTGCGGTATTCAGATGCGTTTTCTAATTGGCAGAGAAGGAGAAATTTCAGTTTCAGCCTTAGGTCGAACGAAAAACAATGCAGACTTACCTGAACATGCTCCCGCACATATTGAACGGTGATTATAGATTCTCCAAGACATCGTTTGACATTTCTTGGAACAATACAACGCGAGCTTACAGCCCGCACAGCGTCGAAGTCCGGTTCTTTTGATATTCAGTATTTTGCACTGCGATGCAGATAGTGATTAAAAACGAAACATAGGAGTGTGAAGGAAGAGAGCTCACCTCGGGATTAGCGCAAGCCGCAATGGAAGAAATTTTCTTGCTCCGAAATTGGTTGAGAAGGCGGACGCGCATTCGTGCCAAGGTGATGAAAGTCGTCCACTCAGCTTGATAAATGCCGGAGAAGCCTGTGACATCCACCGTCTTAGTCTCTTATAAACAGACATTAGAATACAGAACTCCTCGTACCTGCGGCGTCCACCGTCTCGAGGGCCGGAAATATAGATGCCAAGGTGCGGAGTGAGGGATAATGGAGTGTCGCTTGTGCGACAGTATCAAGGATTTGAGTCACGACTTCATGTTTATCCTGTGCAATATCCATTCGCAGGAAGCAGCAAAGAGCAGTAAATAGATTCGCTCGCAATGCACGCCGTACGTACTCATCGTTCAAGCTGATAATTGAAGCAAGGTGTCGGAGGCACGAAACAACTGCCTCTTTGATGAGTTGATCTGCTGTCCATGGCCCTTCCGTGAGTTTGATCACCACTTTCGTAATGAACCTGGTGTATCCAGCGCGAACGAGGCTATGCCATAGCGATTGCCCGTCACATAGGAACAATAAGATATTGGCTAGGAAATTCATTAGAGTGGGTCGCTCCAGAGGAACATGTTCGGCATCTGCAATGAGGAGCGAGATGTATTTGATGAGAACAGCCGCAATCTTGTCTGGGCCACCCGCTCCATCGACAATGCTTCCAAAGAGCTCGTGAGACCCGGAGTGGTGACAAATGCGAAGAAAGTCTGTTATCGCAGCGTAGAGTGAGAGCTTGTACAGAATGGAACTCCCGCCGGGGCGCTCTCCCCAGACAGAGATGATGTCGTCCCAAACATGAGCTAAAAAGGTCCCAAGGCCGGGCGTATTCCGAATCGCGAATTCTGAAATGCATTCGGTTTTCCAAAACAGACCTGCCATCTCGAGTATTGGGAAACGAGGAGATCCAGGAAAGGTGTCGGTGTAATGATTGTGGCTTTCCATCAGCTGGCTCCAGCACCAAAGTCGCGGCCAGAAGACCCGCCCTATTTTGGGGAGAATGTTGGTGTTCTGACCGATTAGAAAGCTGAACAGTTGAAGCATTTCAAAGGCACAGAGAATTGATTGGTAAAAGACGATGTCCGTATCCACGGTATTTGGCTCAGGCGGCAGGCGTGTAGGATCGAGGAGTCCGTAGATCAAAGACAGAAGCGAGAGCAATGACTCGCGCCCACTGTCCGTAGCCTGAAAACATACGCGTCTGATGTCGCGAAGAGCATCAGCAAGAAATGTGAGTGGCGTGGAGACATCTGCGGCCAGCCGTGCCGCCCGCTGCAGCGGGATTGAGTTCAAACTTGGAATAACAAAACGATGAGAAGATAGCCGACGCACCTGTAGTTGAGCTGGAAATGCGGAGATTTGTGAGGGAGTGATAAGGTGCGGTGGCATATCGAGATGGTGGTGGCTGGAGAGAAGAGACGTCGCATGGGATTTCGTTGAACAAGTCTTTCGGTCAAACGGCCCTTTGAATGCTTTTAATTCAGAATCTAACGATAAAGATTTCTTTGTTCTTACCGCACCACGGACTCAAATCACATATCGATGCCGCCTGTCACAAAGAAACATACATCAGTGGTGGTACGGATTAAAAGGGAAAAAGAAAAGGATGATCAATCCGCAACAACTGACCGTTCAAGATTGAGAAGAACAACGCATTTGTATTGGGCGGAATTTGTTGAGCAAGACAGAAACATGAGGGAGATTTGATTCCGAGAACGTCGAATTTGGCGATGAACTGGAGCCATGCTCATTGAAGCTGTGAGCTCAAATGATTCGAGCGAAGGGAAGACGTACCTCGTTCAGAATTGAGTCGTTTACATCTCAACCTTCTTGCAACAACGATTTGCGAAACCGGCCGCGGGATCATGAAACTTCCGCGTAGATTTCTCGGCTGAACCCAAACAAGATATCGGGCACAGAGAACAGACCTCCAGTCGCAGAGATGAGATAGGTATTGCACATTCACTGGTTCGACGCACTGACCAGTCAGTCGTGACTTGCCTGAAGTTACAAAACTTCGCGAACTTACTTGAATCAAAAGGAAAAAAAAAAGGTAAGAGACCTGTGTCTTCGAGGATCTGTGATTAAGTTCTCGAATAGTAGTGTTGGGCACATTAGAGTATAAACCGGCGCCAGTACGAACTCGCAGAGATCAGAGAGGATGACGGTTGAAAGCAAGAAGCAAACCGGTCAACCGGCAATCAGTATTACCGTTCATGGATTCCCACGAGTACGCAATTAATTACCAGGGAAATTGCTCTCCAGAAATTTGAGTTCTATTCAGGTTCATGCACATGGATTGTACTGCAAGATGGCTGAATGCATAAGCCTAACAAAACATTGTCGCCTCTCAGCGCCCGCTTTTTATCTTTTGAAGTTTCCAAAGCAGTTCTCAATTCGCAGTGCCATTGTGTTCAGTCGCTTCTTTCAAGGCTCGGGTACATATCGTAACAAAAAGTAGAGTTCGATGATATCCGAAAAATCAATGCAGGAAGAGCCCGTCTACAGCTAAGAATTCAAACCGTGTCGTCCCCTTTTCTTTCAAAGCGCAACTTTTCCAAGTCGACAGCTACGGCGCCATCAGTCGCGGTGTGGATGTGTTGCGCTATAGTGACGATGGTCCGAGTCAGCGGTGGGAGAGACTGGGATATCGATAATCCAGCTTGCGATCCTTCATGAGCCCAGCCTAGTCCAATACGAACATGGATCAACATGCAAGCAATTCCGGTGATTGCTGGCACACAATCGACGGTGATGAACTGGATATTGGATTCTGATAGGTAAGTTGCGAAGAAGAAGATGGTCCAAGTACTGTCAAGGGCGCGTGTGGGTGGCATTTTGCGATGATGGTAAGGTCACTCACGTATAGATTGCAGCACTCTCAACGATGGTTCCGAGGACTGACTGAATTTTGAACAATGAGAAGGTTGGTCTGACCATGATTTGAGAGGCTTTTCTCACATGAATACGATTCCTTCCGATAGGCTTTATCACATTCCCAACCTGCGACATCCGCCACGATATGAAGCCTGCTCCGTAATGAATCATGAATTCAGAGAGATTGAGCGTGAATAAAAACGTACCAGTGCTATAGATATTGATACTATTTGATTTCAGTTTCGAAAATAGAATACTGACAAGTTGCGCACCAAAGCGTAAATACAGCATTGCTTGTAATCCAACGACTTGTGTCGGATTGAAACACATTTTGCCCGGTTCTGTACTTTGTGAATTGGTATGTAATTCCGACGCCGGAAACTAGAAGGATGATTGACATTGGTTTTGCGGCAAGCACACAAGGCTTACCTATTAGCCCAAGAAAATTCAACACAGGAAACAGTACAATGGGCAGTCTCCTGTCCCAAATGATCCAGAGCCGATGAATCTTCGAATTTGAGGATGAAAAGGCCTAGGACGAACAAGCAGAGGATGAAATGCTCACAATGATAGCGTCTCCCATGGCTACAGTGGTTATTAAGCAGGCGGTTTTACCGACTTCTGTAATTTGCGAGAGGTCGCCATAGAATGCCGTAGGAAACGTGCCGTTTTCAAAGAATACGAAAGCCTGGAAGCTTCTGTCCACAGTTAAGATCCAATGCTACAGAGGAGTGGAAATAAACATCAGTTCCTTGTTTTGTTTCCGACCAAACGGAAGCTAGATTACCTACCGCGGTAACTGTTATAAATATCCCAATCGCGCTGAGGAAGGTTGGAGACAACCATTTGGCACGGCGTCCAACAAGAAGACACATAGAAGTGATGGCTAGAACAAGAAAGCAACCATAGAAGCAGCTCTCCAAAGCTATTGTGGCAAGGCTGACTGGTACAAGTTGAACTTCCACAGCCATAGGATTAATGTCTGAATCCTGATGGTGGTAGCGAGTTATGGCGAGAGGATGTCCGACGGATTTATATGCCAGCTAACCGATATGCTAAGAGTCATCCCACAGCCCAGGTCAGCTACTTATCCTTCCGTTCTGTGCGGAAAAATCGTTGCCTCCCTTAACGCAACTTGTCGTCCTCCAGAGTTTCGGAATGACATACGGGCTTGAAACGCCGGAAAATGGGTAAAATGGCACCGGCCGCTAGCAGCAGTCGATTGAGAACCAGTGCACTGTTTTCTGCGGCCTGAATTTGCCCCGATCTACTGGACAGCTGGCTGCTCGCAGAAATAGAAAGCTGAGTCAACATCCGACTTGAGACGGACGCCGATTGCAATGAGATCGACCGGATATGCGCAAGTCAAAGCAGAAGTTTGCAGAGACGAACAGCTTTGGAAGGATGTAAACAGCAGCGCCAAGACACGCTGAAGTTGAGATGCGTTTGAAGGTTGGTGGTGGTCAAGGCGAGAACCGGCAACTGATGTAACCGGGACCGACAGAAACAAGACTTCTCACACTTGTCTCACGCCCCTCCAACCTCCACGACGTCGACGATCATGTCGTCTGCTTGCCCGACTAGTGCCAGCGGTCTGACTGGTAGAGATACGCTCTGGGTGTACCCTGGGATACTCTTGTGCTTGGACTCTATCTCTGGCTTTAGGACGTCGAAATGGGTGGAGTTTGGAGCATGAAAAACTGGGCAGCGAGAAGCGTTGCAGAGTGTTGGAATTTCGAGGATTCGTCGGATCTCTGGGCTTCAGTCGATGGGGTGGAGGTATTTCTGGCTCTAGACGCTGAATCTCAACTCACAGGGCCAAACAGCCGTGAAAAACGGGCTCTGAAGGTC
Organism: Favolaschia claudopus; assembly: GCA_037176885.1. NCBI lineage: Eukaryota > Fungi > Basidiomycota > Agaricomycetes > Agaricales > Mycenaceae > Favolaschia > Favolaschia claudopus. The sequence goes on from JAWWNJ010000100.1 coordinate 426,901, forward strand.
TTCACATTGCGTTGACGGTCACGCGGGATTGCTATGGAGGTACGCTATCCGCTGAATCTATTCAAAATGCACATACTGAGGCTGAATTTGCGTGCGTTTTCTGCTCGTCGCAGACTCAGTCCTCCAGGATAGGACGCGGAAATCTCGGGGTGGATCTCAGGTGCAGCTGGATCGCCTGCGCCTGACGACGAAGCGCCGTCTATGCTTGGATTTGTCTCCTCCGAATTAAAGCAGGACCGACAACTTTTCTCGTCATTGGTGCGCAACCTTTCCTCGAAATCGAAGCAGCGTATACCGATTCAGTTCGCTTTCGTTTCATATAGCTGGGGACCAGGGACTCACGAAGATCCATCCGTCCTCCGAATACAAGTATGTGTGCTTCGTTAGCGTCGTGACTGCACATCGATTGACATGTTTGTACAGCTTCGTCTATCCTCAGCCAACCTATGGTGGCCTGACTCAGCTGGCCGAGGCGTAGGCGCTGTTTTCATATTCGCGAATATCTGTATGTCTCGCGCTTCTCTGTGCTGTTTGCTTCTTAGACTTTCACTCACACTTGATATAGGTCAATGATTCCGTCGGTGGTACTATGTACTCAAACGCGTATCCCTGGATCACTTTACCGACTGGACGATTAGCCTATGTCTGGTGCGGTTCAAACTTTCTTTCTTCTGTTATGCGGCCACTGAACGTGCGTTTCTCCTAGTCCGTTTGTCGTCAGCTACGCAGTGCCGGAATTGCTGGAACGAGAAGGCGGCTAGCGGTCAGACGTTCGTCAAGCATCCCTCGTTTCGGTACAGCTTCCCGCTTACTTTCTTTGCATTCTCTTGCCAACATGATCGACTCGGATGACACGTACTCGCCCTGCTCCACCCCCTTATCTCCTTCCTCCGTGCTATTCCTTTCACCACTTTCCTTATTATCCTTTCCCTACCTATCCCTCCTCGTCTCATCTTTCTACTTCCATTGTTTGTACTTACAATACCCATTCCGCTCCTCTCTCCTCGCTCGCGTCTTCCCCAGAACACATTCATCCTCGAATCGATATGCATGGGCTTCTTCCTCCCCCGCATTATCTTTCAGTACCCCTTCCTGCCCTCATGGACGCATATTTACACCTCGTTACCTTCTCGACTTTCTTCCCCTCTCCCTCGATCCACTACCGCCGCCCTCCTCGACCCCGCCTCCCCGCCGTGGTCCGCCCACCCGCTCCCTACCTCACGTCTTTTCCCGCTCCGACCGGTATCTTCGTCTCTCCTCCCACAGCCTTCTCCTCGTCTCCTCCAGTACCATTCCCCCGACGCGACGCACCCAATCGCTGATGACACCGAAGGCCGACAATGTACTTGTGCCGGACCCGTGCTCGACAGCTGCTGTCGATGCGGATACTGCGTCTGTCGGTGTTAGAGTCGATATGGGAGGCGGGATTGGCGGGGGGTAGAGCTCTCTCTCTGGCGTGTATGGCGTCAGCTATCAGTTTTAGCGGTGCTTTGACAACCCTCTCTTCTGTGGAAGGCGCGGGTCCGGGTCGATCGAGGCAAGGTCGTCCGAAGCGGCGCATGGCGCTAGCTTCTTCTATGCTGGCGCTAGCCAATTTGCTCTATCAACGGACAGAAACTTCGTATCGGTGCGTCTCGTGCTTACTCCTCGCCTTATCTCACTCACGTTGACATCGCATAGTCTCCGCACACGCACACCGCCTATGCACCTTCGTTCCCCGCTCTTTGACCTCCAGTCTTCCGGTGATGAAACGCACGGCCTTGGAGGGTCTTGACGTCGATATCCAGGATTCCAGCTTTTCGGCATCCGAGCGTCAAGCGCATTACTTAGTCCATGTCGACGGTACATATTCTCCCCCTTCCCACACCGGCCCGTACTTACTCCCTCGCCCTTACTCTTCCTCCTTGCTATCTCCTCCTTTTACAAGGTTTCTTTCTCCCGCGCCTTTGCCCCCGTCATCGAGGATTGTTACTTGCCGCTACTACCCCCACTCCTCACACCTTCCCTTCTCCTTTTCTCACCTCGTTCTCGTATCTTTCATACCTAGATATCTTCACAATTCGATCTCTTTGTCTTTTCCGCACCTCAACGTGCCTTTGTCTTTTGGTATAGCCTTCCTCCCTGCACGGACACATATATATCTACATCTGGTTACCTTCCTTCCCCTTCCCCGGATCCGCCGCCGCCGCCGCCCTTCTTAACCGCGTCTTCGGCTCGCCTCCCCGCACACTTCCTTTAACGTACACTCGTCAAGCCTCCGCCTCTCTCCCCCCTGCGCGGCACGTCTCGACCCACTCCCTTTTCTCCTCGACGTCCATCATCGTCTACTTCTCCCGGCCTTCCTCTCCTTTTCCTCTCGTTACCGACCTTTCTACGAGATCATCAAAACTTCTCCGTCACCGTCTCCCGACGCCCCCTAAGACTGACGGCGGTGTGCGTACGGGAACGGGTTCTGGAGCCGTGCTCGACGCCGCTGCTGCGGATACTGCGTCCGTTGGTGTTGGTGTCGATGCGGGAGGTGGCATTGGCGGGGGTCGAGCTCATGAGAGGTCTATGGCGTGCGCCCCGAGAAAGGGACGGGTCTCAGTTATGGGTCTCGGAGTGTCTGTGGCGGGCGCGGATGCGAGTCGATCCAGGCTAGCTCGTCCGATTATCGATGCGCTGGACGTTGGGCGCGGGACCTCTGGAGAATTGGCCAGCGCTGGCTTCTTCTATGCTGACGATACTGCTGAACGAGGCGACGGCGAAGATGCTGGAGCCGTTCTTGCGGGGGTCAATGCTCATGGCGTGTCCGTGGCCGGGGCGGATGCCAGTCGATGGAGGCAAGATCGTCCAGGGATCGAGGCGCTAGGCGCTGGTGCGAGACTTCTGGAGAATGGCGCTGGCTTTGGCTTTGTCTCTGTTGGCGCTACTGCTGAACGAGGCGATGGCGAAGGTTCTGGAGGTGTCCCTGCTGTCGTCGATGCTCATTCGATGCGGCCGGAGGAGGAGGTAAGGTGGAGGTGAAAGCTCGTTACGCAGTGAAGGGACTGCCGGTGAACGCGCTCTCGATCCCCTCAGTCAATGGTATCGATGCCCTGCAGCAGCGTGTGGCGGAGCGCTGGGTGGATGTCTTCGTACCAGGTGCCAGTCGACTCGCGTTGATATCGGGGTGATAGTGTGAGGTCTTCCGAAGATGGAATGCTCAAAGATGGGGCTACAATGCGTCCTCTGCGTAGATGTCTCGTCGGGGTACCGCAGGATGGTGTTGCTGCTGACGGGGATCCCAATGTCGTCTATGCTGATGCGGTCGTCGGCGCTCAGTCATAACAATACGGGGAAGGGAGCTGGCGAGGAAGAGCTCCAGGGAAGGACTCGGAGCTTCAAATTTGGCGGGTCGACGACCTGTCAGGGACGATGAGATGACTCGGCCACGATTCCAGAGCGGTGGAGGGAGTTGCGTTTGACGAGGCCCAGTTCGACGGTACCGGGATGAGGGTGCGCGAAGGAGGAAGGGTGTATGTGGCCTTATGTGGCTGGGGAATGGCCCGAGTTTCCTTATTTAGCGCCCAATGGGCTGTTTGTCTGAGGCTTGTCTCAATTTGTTCCATCATTTTGTTCTTTACTTTCATCATCCGACTCTCTTGCTTTGCCACCGAGCTCTTCTTCAATTGACTGGCTTTCACCCTCGAGTCTCACAAATTCAATTTGAGTATCGGGTTTCATTGCCACCGGGGTTTCGGCAGTCACCATGAGCACCCCCAAGATGAAAACAGCTCGACGCACTGGATCAGGATTCACATCCCCCCTTCTTCCTACGCCGACCCAAATTGCGAATATACACCGTATATTGCGCTGTGGCATCTTGCCACTCAATTCCTCGTCTTTGCGAGGCACCGTTTCGTTGGCAAAAACAGAACTTGCCCACTACGACGCGGAAATCGCTAAACTACAAACGGAGTTGGACCGCCTGGCCTCCGAGCGTGCATTGCTCCTATCATACTCTGCTAGCTGTCAGAGCGTCCTATCTGCGCGCCAACGGCTTCCCAACGAACTGCTGGCCTTCATCTTCGAGCTGTCTTTTCCGCACGGCAGGTACCGGCTCGACGACTATGCCACTGGGACAGTCGAAAGGCTCCGTCTCTCTCATCATCATATCCTTCAATTGGGCCAGGTATGTCTTCGCTGAAATTTAGTTCATTCGTTCCTTCCTCATTTTACCATGAATTTCGAAAGGTATCCTCTCGGTGGCATAGAATCGCAATGGAGACACCCATGTTATGGTCAACCGTGACCATTGACACATCTCTTTGGGCCAGATACAACAGCACACGTATGCTCCAGCTGCTCGAGTCTTCGCTCCGTCGGAGTCGCGACCATGCTCTCGATTTGCATCTGAAGTTTGACACTCGGCCTCATGATAATTCAGGTTATAACGAGTCCCTCTTCCAGCTGCTCGCCAAAACTGCATACCGCTGGCGCCATGCTCGTATCGTGTGGCATCGTAAGCCACCCAATTCCATCCCCCGAATACTTGGAAATCTCGAGAAGCTGGAGACGCTCGAAGTGGATCTTGGGTGGAGAATGATCGACACCGTCGAAGCACCGTGTCTGCGGCATTTCTCATTCCATGGGAACATGGACCACCTGCCGTCTTTGCCCTGGCATCAACTTCAAAGTTGTCGCTATCGCGGCGAAGACTTCTCTCCCTCTCTATCCCCTTTGTCACTGCTCCCCACCGCAAACGAATCAACCGCGTTCACCTTCACTTTCAACCTCTATCTCGTCCCCGATGATGAGATCTCCGTTTCCTCCAACATACAAAGCGTCGAATTCTTATTAAACACTGGCGATAAACCAGGCTCAGTCGAAAAATTGCTCGACTGCCTCACTTTTCCATGTCTAACGGCCTTCAAATATCGACCCATGCCCCCGAATGCTTATATGGCTACTCCCAATTGGTCTTCCCCCCGTTTTCTCGCACTTGCCGATTGTTCCTCATTTGCCACCCATCTCATTCATCTCACCATTCACGCGAAGATCACAGAAGACGAGCTCTTACTCAATGTTAAAGCGCTCAATTGTCTCGAAGAATTGTCCGTCATGGATTCCTTCACCGACCCGCTGGACAAGCACGTCGTTGTCACAGACAAGCTCCTCCAGGGACTTCTATATATCCCTGGAAAAGTTTCGCTCGTGCCCAAACTCCGCGTCCTGACGTTCAAAACGGTGATGGAGTTTACGGACTCGGTGTACTTTGACCTTGTCGTGTCGCGAATTGAGAAGGTTCACGTTGTCGATGGAAGCGGGGCGTTCAGCGCAAATATCCGGAGGTATAAGGGCAGCCGCAAACTAGGATTCAGCACACAGCACAAGTTTAAGTCGTTTGTTTCTGACCGCACGTTGCTGTTTCAATATGTCGAGATGGAAGTTTGAAGGTATGCCGCCTCGATATCTAGATCATCGCCTTCTCAAATCTTTGATTTCCTAGGGGAAGACGGTTGAGTTCGGACCAGGGCACTACCAGGGCTTGATCGTGATTTAAGGGAAGAATTGGCGCGTGATGTACGCAGTTTTTGTTTGTGTTAAAACCTGGCCACGAATCACCACGAATGAGGGGATTCGGCAGTTCTTTCGCGTCGTAATTGGGGCCGATGTTGTGAGGCAGTGGCTCGCACGTTTCCGTCTTCACCTTGGGACCAATGTCGTTGCGAGCGGGGATGCCATGCAGTGGCGGAGGAGCTGTGTCTTCTCGCCGAAATTTAAGTTAAAACTTGAATGCGGTACGACGAATAGATATTGTGGCGCGTCGATTATTTTGCGCGTCGGTATAGTTCCGGGAGCTTGTGGACAAATAACTTTTGCGAAATTTTCTCCACGTCTGAAACTACTTGAGCTGTAAATTCGAGATCAGAAAATTTCCTTTTATAGGACAAAATGGTTGTTTGCTTGTGTTTATCGCGACTTGTCATCTCCCTTTCGTCGGTTTTCTGGCTGCTTTCCCCCGAGGACCGGTTTTTCCTGCGGAACCTCCTTTGTTATTCTCTCCCCGGCTCTGAACCGGCCCTTGTGCTTGCAGAATCATGTCTAGTTTCTCCTCCGCGCACCTGCCGACTTCGACCCAAATTGCGGAGCTTCGAGACCTTTCGCGTTTCGGTAGTTCTCACGGAGATACAGCCAGATTCAAAGCTTTTATATCCGCTGCCGCTCTGGATGTCGACCGCTACGATACCGAGATCGAGAAGCTTTCTGATCAAAAAGAATTAAATCGACTCATTTCGGAACGACGTACGCTTGCGTCCTACATAGAGTTCTGCCAGAGCGTGTTGTCCCCAATCCACCGGCTGCCAGACGAGCTGCTTGAGCTGGTTTTTGGGTGGTGCTTTCCGAGCCAGGCTTACAAGATCTCGAGCACGGTGACACCGGCAGAGGAAGTGGAACGGCTTCGTTTTCATCTTCTCGAATTATCCCGTGTGAGCTTGATACTGCTTCGTTATATTGTCTCGCTAATTCAAAAGCGGCAGGTATGCTCTCGCTGGGCTCGCATTGCGATGCAGACTCCACAACTCTGGTCGGATATCGTGGTGGATACACGCCTTTGGGATAGATGTGCTGTCCCTGTTGGGAGTATATATCAAGTTCGTATGATAGTAGGATTGAGAGCAGCGTGCCAAGTTCGTAGGATTTGATGAGAAAACTGCAAATTTCGTAGGATTGACTGATTTAGAATACCAAGTACATTGATTAGTGGGAAATTGAACTGTGCAGCCAGATTCGGCACTGCGGCATCACTTGTTCCGTAGTTTGCGCGAAGGGGACCGATCATTCGCGGCCCTCCCCTCCCTCGCTGCGCTCGGGGGGTCCCCCGAACCGTGCCGCTCAGATCGGCACTCTAAAGCCTCGTTCGCGCGGATCACTATGTCTTTCACCCTAACCCTAACCTGTCGGGGCGGTATTACACTGTTGATTTCCGGAGTTAGGGCGCGCTCCGCTTGCCCTAACTCCTCGGCATGAGGTTGTTTTGGCCTTCGGCAGTCTCTGTTCCGTGGCGGCACCTTCGAGTGCCGGAGTTTTGATGCGCTCTAACTCTCTGATGGCTTGAAGCTGACCTTTGCATTTGTTACGTGTGCTATTGGGGCTCAATATGGCAAACACACCGCAAAATTGGAAGTTTCTATTCGACCGGTAAACTTTGCAGTAAACATTACTTACATTTGTAACAGAAAGCTTACCAGTAAATCATGAATACTGCCTTTCCAGTAAATGAAACAGAAAACAAAGGTTTCGGCGCAACAGAAAGCAATGCCGAAAGTAATGATTTCGGCGATGCAGGAAATGATCCCGAAAGCAAAGCTTTCTGGAGCACTTTCTGGGGCGCAGAAAGCAAACCAGAAACAATAGCTTTCGGCGCCCGCAGAAAGCACCGTATACAGTTTGACAGAAACCGATTCGGTAAACAATAGTTACCTGAAAATCAGAAACAATAAGATTCTGATCCAGTTACAGTGGCACAGAAGCCGATCCAGAAAGCTATTGTTACTGATTTTCAGGTAACTATTGTTTACCGAATCGGTTTCTGTCAAACTGTATACGGTGCTTTCTGCGGGCGCCGAAAGCTATTGTTTCTGGTTTGCTTTCTGCGCCCCAGAAAGTGCTCCAGAAAGCTTTGCTTTCGGGATCATTTCCTGCATCGCCGAAATCATTACTTTCGGCATCGCTTTCTGTCGTGCCGAAAGCTTTGCTTTCTGTTCCATTTACTGGAAAGGCAGTATTCATGATTTACTGGTAAGCTTTCTATCATGAATGTAAGCGATGTTTACTGCAAGGTTTACTGTTGTAACAGAAATTTCCAATTTTGCGGAGTGAAAAGATGCTGTAATAAAAGGCAATCCTATGAACTTGGAAGTTTTCCCATCACATCCTACGAACTTGGCGCGCCGATCCCAATCCTACTATCATACGAACCTGGCTGGGGCTCCCCTGTTGGGACGCTGCTTGATTTGTTGGAGTCCTCATTAGACCGTGGCCGCGAGCATCCTCTGACCCTGGAAGTGTGGGCCGTACCCCAGCATCACTCCAATGTCCTCAACCTCATGGGTAGACATGCTCCGCGATGGAAAGCAGCCAGCATCTGGGGCATCGACGAGGACAACGTGCTCCGGGCATACATGGGGAATTTCGGTCATCTGGAGACCCTCTCACTCTCTGGAAGCTGGAAAGACGTCGAGACCTTCCAGATTGCACCTCGGTTGCGGGAGCTCACTTACAGCGGCTCGGCCGACCAACTCCCCAAAATCCCCTGGACACAGATACAGCGATGCGCAAACGTTGACTATTTTTCCCAAACCTCGTTATCCTCGCGTCTCTCCCTCCTGTCCCGCCTTACCAACGCAGCCAATGTGAAACTCGGTCTTTATCTGCGGACCTCTTCCATCGACGACAAGGCCGGGGATCTCAATATCACTTCACATACCCGACACATCCAATTAGAGGTATCCACCACGACGCGCAGTCGCGCGACTGCTTGTCACTTCTTTGACAACTTGACCTTCCCTTCGTTGAGATCATTTTGCCTCCATCCACCGCTCCACACACGCCCCCCCGCCTGGAGCTCGCCCCATTTCCTGCGCCTTGCCGCGCGTTCTGGGTTCGCACAAAACCTCATACGTCTCGTGGTCCATGTGCTCGTCACCGACGCCGAGCTGTTGCGATGTCTGGAAGTTCTCCCGAAACTGAAGGCGTTATCCATCACGGATTGCACTTCTCCTTCTCCTGGGGCTTCTTCAGGCGTTGTCATCACCGATCTGCTGTTGCAGGGACTCGTTTTCGTACCTGGGTCGCACGCGGTGATTGCGCCGCAGCTACAATCGCTGACCTTCAACTCTGTTCTGGACTTCACGGATTCGTTGTATATCGATTTGGTGGCGTCCAGGGCAGGATCGGCTGGCGAAGGTGAAGATGCGTTCAATGCCAATCTTTGGTGGCTGCTGGCGAAAAAGCGGGAGGTGTCTGCTGATGTGTTGAACAAAATTGCGGAGTTGACGGCAGAAAAAGGGTTGGTATTCAATTCGGGAGAATGGGGTATACGCTTTCCGCCGTAAGTAGTCGTAGTTTGGTTGTTGTTCGCCATTTTTCGCCTCCAGTATAACAGTCGTGAGTTTTGCTGTTCGATATCAGGATGCGATATTGTTATAGATTGAACTCAAGAAGGAGTCCGGGGCGAGAAGGATAGAAGGAGACGATAGATTCCACTAATGAGGAAGTGTCTGTGTGCTCTTTAATGAGATTGCCTTTGATTGCATTATTGTGAATTGTTAAAATTCAACGATTGAGAATAGAAGAGACCTTGTCGACGGCACCGTTGGAATAATTTCGGTATGGACTATAGTTTTAGCAAGAAGGACAACAAGACACAAAACAAAGCTATTTTAGTTGATTTTTGGTATGAAGGCGTACTATGCAGTCTGGGAGGAGAAAGATTGTGCGACATCGAAGAAACCCCGCCGCAAGAGTGTGAATACTTATCCAGAAGTCCGAGAAAAAAAAAGGAGACGCAATCTCGTACGTTGGATAATCGGTCGGAGGGAGTTGAACCCAGCCTGACCGCATGACTGGAAATTTTATCGCAACATTCGTGGAGGAGTTGGCTCAACAGGCCAGTGAATATTAGGTCGCTTGAGAATCAGATAGCGCACTGCTATAATAGGTATCTCAAAGCATCTCAAAGGCACACACTATAAGGCTAAGTGGGAAAAAAGTTATCAAGTAGATTGAACGTGTGCATACACACCGCTTAGAGCGAACGATTGACTTTAAGTTGGACCTTGCAAGTTGAATGCCGAATAAAAAAAAAGCAAAAAGAAAAGGATTCGCTAATCAACCTCTCATTGTACTAGGGGAGTCGAATCCTCTTGGCACTGCATACAGACGGATCCGAAGGATTCAACGAATGCGCGACGACCGCTAGACTCGAGCCAGTCCCAAGGGTAGAAACCTCAAAGACAGTCGTTTGATGAATCACACCGGAGGGACTGGAAGATAATAACCGGTGACATGGAGACACGGAGATTCCCGAGAATTGATCTCGGGACTTCGTCAAATTTTTCGAAACCTTCATGTAAAAGTTTTTAAAACACTGGAAATAAGTATATGGGCGGGTAGCTACTCAAATTCTAAGACTCGTGATGTGCTCAGAATTTTTTTTAATGAATTCTATGCCACGCTATTTAGGTTTTCATCTCGGCCGTTTAGGGTACGTGAGCATTTCGGCTTTACTTTGGGCACTTTCGGTCCATTTCGGCTCACACAAAAACATATATAGAAAACTCGTCGCTTTGATTAAAAAGATTCTGAGCACATCACGAGTCTTAGAATTTGAGTAGCTACCCGCCCATATACTTATTTCCAGTGTTTCAAAAACTTTTACATGAAGGTTTCGAAAAATTTGACGAAGTCCCGAGATCAATTCTCGGGAATCTCCGTGTCTCTATGTCACCGGTGATTATCTTCCAGTCGTTATTTGACCGCCCCATTGATCGACCCCCGTCGACTTTGGAAAATAACGACTGGTTCGAGTCTAGACGACCGCTTACAATATGATTTTGTGAATTGGCTTGCCAAGACTCTGATTCAAAGAATTCTGACTTGGTAGCGCGCGCGCGTGAAGGGTGCTGCTCCAGGGGTAAGAAACAGACTGAGTTGCAGAATGATAAGTACACGAATTGACGAGATGAAAACAATCTGAATATAGATGAGGCTAAAGATGTGGGTAGGAGAAAGAAAACACGCGGAGCAGTAAGCATTTATTTACGCTCGGGGACTCGAACCCCATTTCCCTGCTGTGAAAATACGGATGTTCTTGGGGAGTGTGAACGAACACGAGACTCTGAGGAGGCGTAGAATGTGTGGAGAGATTACTTGTGAAGGTGTGTTGAAAAATTTCTGATGAGTGGAATGAAAGAGTGCCTTACCGGCGGGTAGGTACATCCAGATATCGGCCTGGCTTCGGGCTGCTTCTGATCCGTTTTACAGCGCTGCTTTTTTAAAAAAGGCCCGGAATTATAGGGAGACCAACTCGTACGACGGATATTTCTGATTTGAGATTCCGAAACGATTCAACTCGCGGCGAGTCAACCTGATAGCAGAACATGAAAGATCGGAAGCCGAAAGAAAGGTTTGATGTACAGTACTTGTCATTGGAGCTCCAATGAGCGATACATCGTAGGCCTGGTGTGAGGTTGTGGCATTCGTTGAACGTTAACGGTGTCAGATGAGAGTACTTGAAACCGACGCACAAGGTAAACAATCCAAGTATTGACGATGACTGGCCCTAACATTTCAACAAGGTGTTGCTGAGGTTGAACCGAGTGTTTCGTATTCTGGAAGAGCAAACCGATGTCGGCGGTAATAGGTAGCGACGCCGTCAGAATCAGACTCAATATTACGGTTGCGCTCGATCGTGATTGGAGGCGGGTTCCGCTATAAATTTAAGAGCCAGCAACCCGAGCATCGAGTCTCGACAGTGAAAACGATAAGCCAGGGGTTGAAGGGACTCCGAGTTCATCAAACAGACCAGCAACTGAACCGTTGAGATAGGCGAGCGGAGAGTTGCCTGGGAAGGGTAAAGATATCGGTTTTTTGGATGATAACTTGAGCTTTGTGACTTGGTTGAAGAGTTGAAGTCGCCACGGAGACAGGAACTCTCCAGAAGAGTCATCGAGACGTTCGAGGAAAAGATAAGGAAGTCTCATCACATCAATAATGAAAGCTGAGGGGTTTGAAGGCACTGGGGATATCCTCTCTAAACTCTCGGAGAGTATCGAACCTGATTTTCGTGGTGGAGGTTGAGAACAAGAGCGCAACCGGCAACTCGGCAAATGTCCAAACCGGAGACAAACAGAGCGTTTCACACGCTCGAGTCATGTCCTCGTCATCGTCCACCTCGACGTCGACGCTCCTTGCTCGCTGTGTGTCTTCCAATGCGTGCTCTAGGGCCAACTTGGCTCATCGGTTTCTTCTAATCTTCCATTGACTTGGACCTGGAATCTTTCCTCCGCCAGGATACTTGTGCTTGGAAATTTCGATTCGTCGAAGCTTTTGAATATGCTGGGAGTCGACACTATGCACAGACGGCGACAAGCCTCAGGAAGCCAGGGCTCTTGTGTTGAGGTCACCGTACAATTGTGGCAATTTGAGACTCGGAAGTCTGGGAAACGCGCCAGATTTTTTGACTCTGAAATCTCGCGCCATCGAAACGAAGCGTGAATCGCCATTGGTAGTGTGATAGTGAGGATGTGAGCAATACAGAAGGTGCGTCGACCCCAAAATTCTATTGATCACTCGAGTAATTTTGGTTTCAGCTTAGATCCTGTGATTCGCGGCAATGCTGACCGGTCACGTCGAAATTCTCTTACTTAAGGTATGTTACGCTTGCCAGTCAAAGACGTAGGGTATTGAGGGGAGATAGGGGACTGACTGGCCACAGCGGCTCGAAGCACCTATGAGATTTTCACTCGTGTCTGACATGGCAGGAAGCCACCGGCGAGCTTCAGGAGCATACACGAGTACGTCGTCTTGCTCTGGTCGATGTTTCTCCTGACGCTTCTTGCTTCCCCTACTGTAGATCTTCCGCTACGAGTGCCACAGGCTCCGTGACTCACATCACTCGAGAAGGTCGCTCTTGAGATCAGTCTAGTCGTTGGTGCCATCGTACATCGTACGCTGCCCGCTCCTTAGGGTACGTACAACGTTTCCTTCTGTATATCTCGCTCGCTCACCGGCTAGCGCCTCTACCCTGCAGGCAGATCCACTCAATGCCTCGGCAGACTTGACCGACCGCACACGCAAAGCTCTTGCGAAGAACAGGTTCGGGTGCGCTATCTGGTTATCAGACTCCATACACTGCGCTGACGCTGCCTCTATTTTAGTATCTGGCTCGACTAGCGCGACATTTGCCGTCGCTCCTCCAACTCAATTCAGATTCCGCAATGCACCGGGTTCTACTCCGCTGCGTATGTGCATGTTCCCACGTGTTTGCGATACCCAGACTGACCTACCCCTGCCGCAGAAAGCAAAGCCTTGGACGGACCGAAGTACGACGTCCAACTGCGGTCTTGGTTCCTGGGTTGACGGCCGGTGTCGATCTACCCTCTTGCTCAGGTATACCTCCGTACTGGCGGATGCTCTGTCCCGCGGGCGTGTCGAGCAGAGCTGGGGATGACAGCTCCAAGTCGGTGTCTCGCGAGATGCTGAGCCCCATCGTGACGCGGTATCCGAAGTGTTCATCCTGCGTCAGGAGCATACCTTCGTGAATCTCGTGCGTCTCGTCGCCTTTATTTCTGCTTCCCAGCTGACCTGCCCTCTTTCTAGTATGCGAACTCTAAAATCTATACCCCCACATGCTCATCGCCGATATACGTACATCGTACCCTTGATATCTCACATCTTTGGCCTATCTCACGACCTCGACACCACCGCTCCTCCCGATACCTTCCACCCTACCGTGACTGACCCTTCCACTCTCCGCCTTTGATCTACCCCTTTCCTTTCCCGATGCTCTTACCGACCTACCTACGTCCTGCCAATACCTTTCTGCCCTCGACGTTTAGTCCGTTATCCGCGTTATACCCTGACACCCCCGTACCTCCCTCTCCCCCTTCTTCATATCCCCTACCTTACCTACACCCACCTTACGATACCTTCGTACCTACCGCGACCGATCCCATGTCCTTTCTTGGACCTAGAATCACTCGTACCTATTCGCGACGCCACCCCGTTACGATGACTCGATGATTCGCGTCAAGTCTTCACCCGCGCTCTTCACCGTCACGAGTATCCGCCTCCTCACCTCGTCATATCGCCTATCTATACATCCAACAGTTGCTCTACGGCCTTGATCCAAGAACGACTATTCGCCTACCTCTCCTCCCCTTCTATCGTGCTTCCATTGATGGACATTCACTCCGGGAGATTACTCTAATTCATTTGCCCCTGCCCCTGCCCCCGTCACCTCCGTCCGCCGCCCCAACGGCTTCGCCTCCTCCACCTCTATTGCGCGCGTTAACCGTGAGCTGGTCTTCGAGACTCGTCGTGTCGTCGGGGAAGACCGCGGGGATGGGGTAGGGGTTGGTATTGGAGTCCTTCGAGGCTGTAGATGTGCCGGGTGTTGGTGCCCGCGCGGCGCAGGGAGGAAAATGGAGAAGAGCGCTCAGCGAGACTATGTCATGCGTGGGGTACTCTGAACGCCGCCATTGCGTAGGTTTGGGGGCGAGGGCGAGATGGAAGGAAACCTAAGCCACGAAATTGCGGCGGCCGTGGCTTTGAAATGCTATCCTTGTCCGGTCTACTACTACCGGCGCTTGGTTTCTTGAAGTCGAGAATCGTGCCTCTGTGGCTTATACTTATAGCTCAGATTGATTCACGAAATTATACGTGCATGGTATACGTGCACGCAGTTTGCGTTATGCACACCGCATGCGACCTATTCAAACTTCAATTGCCTTGTCTTTGGCCCTCGCCAAAATTGCCTTATATGGGCGGAAGCGGTTGTTTGTACGTGTTATTTTTACTACTACTCTTGTCTTTCGCTCTCTTCTCCGTTTGCTGCAACATCTGGTACCGGTTCTTTTGCACCTTTGAACTCCGTGTCCAGCATATTGCCCCAGCGTGGGTGCCTGATACTGTTTTAAATTCTCGTTCCTTAAACTTGGACGTCCGACGGCCGTTTGCAAGCCGTTTGACGCGATCCGTAGGTTTCAATTCAACTTTATCTTCGATTTCGGTTTTCCGATCATACTACTGGGTCCCCGAAGGGGTAAAATCGCCGAAAAAGAAATCGAAAAGAGAGAGAAAGGGAGAATTTGTAGAACTCAGTCTGGTGATTGCCCGGGCAGTTCAGGGAATAGGTCTCTATTCAGGTTCACCCGCCAATGGAGAATGTTCACAAATTAGATTGAATTCAGATTTAAATACACATTAATGCAGGATGGGTAAGCTGGAACTGCACACCGCAAAACAGACACAACGACGAGACAAAAAACACGAAGGGGGGCAATGAAAATCCATCCAGATGGAAGATCCTGAATTTAGAGGCGCTGGGGCGTGTTCAGCGTAGTTTTGTGGGCAAGCAGACTGAGCAAAAGCACAGAAAATAGAATAAACACGATATTTTAGGCATAAAACACACCTGAGAATCATGAAAGCTCTTCCCACATACTCATCCATTCCATTAGACCCCTGTATGTTGAATTCTGGCCAGAAAATGCGCTCGGAGCGGCGCCGAAGCCGGTACAATTGCCAGCCCATTTTCGGAGCTAAAACACCATGAAAACAGAGGATACTTGAAGAGGACGAAGGAGGGAGTAGAGTTAGTAGTCTTGAGGAGTCGAAAGTGCCAGAAAGCGCGCAGGAAAATGAGAGAAGCGCGTGGATGGTGGAAGGAAAGGTTACGGCGGTTAAGTGTGACGTGACGGTAACGTCACACTTGGCGTCCCCACCGCGTCATTTTCAATGGCTTTGACAATGGACGCAAAAATTTCGCAATTTTTGTAGCTAGGATCATCAATAGCAATCTTTTCCATGTGCAGGGACGTTCTGGAGGAGTTACGAGGCTTGTGAAGAAAGAAAAAATGTTATCGGTGCTGGGTCCGAAGGTGGCTGTGAGACTTGACATGTCAAGTGGACCCAGGTGATCCATCGGTTAACCTCGATTGGTTTTCCGATCATACTACTGGGTCCCCGAAGGGGTAAAATCGCCGAAAAAGAAATCGAAAAGAGAGAGAAAGGGAGAATTTGTAGAACTCAGTCTGGTGATTGCCCGGGCAGTTCAGGGAATAGGTCTCTATTCAGGTTCACCCGCCAATGGAGAATGTTCACAAATTAGATTGAATTCAGATTTAAATACACATTAATACAGGATGGGTAAGCTGGAACTGCACACCGCAAAACAGACACAACGACGAGACAAAAAACACGAAGGGGGGCAATGAAAATCCATCCAGATGGAAGATCCTGAATTTAGAGGCGCTGGGGCGTGTTCAGCGTAGTTTTGTGGGCAAGCAGACTGAGCAAAAGCACAGAAAATAGAATAAACACGATATTTTAGGCATAAAACACACCTGAGAATCATGAAAGCTCTTCCCACATACTCATCCATTCCATTAGACCCCTGTATGTTGAATTCTGGCCAGAAAATGCGCTCGGAGCGGCGCCGAAGCCGGTACAATTGCCAGCCCATTTTCGGAGCTAAAACACCATGAAAACAGAGGATACTTGAAGAGGACGAAGGAGGGAGTAGAGTTAGTAGTCTTGAGGAGTCGAAAGTGCCAGAAAGCGCGCAGGAAAATGAGAGAAGCGCGTGGATGGTGGAAGGAAAGGTTACGGCGGTTAAGTGTGACGTGACGGTAACGTCACACTTGGCGTCCCCACCGCGTCATTTTCAATGGCTTTGACAATGGACGCAAAAATTTCGCAATTTTTGTAGCTAGGATCATCAATAGCAATCTTTTCCATGTGCAGGGACGTTCTGGAGGAGTTACGAGGCTTGTGAAGAAAGAAAAAATGTTATCGGTGCTGGGTCCGAAGGTGGCTGTGAGACTTGACATGTCAAGTGGACCCAGGTGATCCATCGGTTAACCTCGATTTCTGCCTGGAATTCGAAGCTTACGAACTTGCCAAACAAGCCGCCACAGCGATGAGCACTTTTCTCCGACAGTTCTGTCAGTTCTGTATCCCCGACAGTCATTGCGAATGACTCGAGATTCCAAGGGGGTGCGGGCCGGAGAAGCCGGCACACCGGGCAGGGAGGGTGGGTCGGCCGCTGGGCCGGATAAAAAAAAATAATGACCTTTTATGTTTGGGGGTTGAATGGGTCTGTAAGTGCTCGGGTTGAGTAGAAACCAACTTTACCACTGTATACACTAAGAGTTCTGACCTTCAGGAGCCATTCGGATGCCAGTTTGGTTGATTGTCCGGATTTGGATAGGACCGGCAATCAAGTTGGCCGTATTTGGTGCCGTCAATACCGAGTTGTGTTGGAATTTCAAATGGTGTTAATATGGTTCTAAATGAGAGATATCACTTATAGAACACCGTGTGGATGGGTTCTACGAGGCCTGAGGCACGAATTGGCCGCTGAACAGCTGGTTTTGATGGTAAATTCCATATATGGACGTCACGTGGTAGGGTGGTTCCCGGCGAAGGGTCTCTAACAAAAAAAGCAGCATGAGGTGTTTTTTTTCGGTTTCAGTACCCCCTTGCGAGATTCCCAAAATTCTCAACGAATCCCAGCCATTCGAGTCAGCGATACACCACGCTATCAAGGTGTACACTGGACTCTCCGCAGTGTGATGGCTTATGTGCACCGGCTTCCCAATGAATTACTCGCACACGTCTTTGGATTGTATTTTCCTGGAGATCCTAAATCAATCGAATTTCCTATTGCTATCTCCTTGAAGCGATTATGTGACTCTCGCTGGCGGGTCAACACAATGCAAGCTGAAATTATGCTCCACCACTGTTGTCGACTCTCCGGTCCGAAACGACTGGCCGCTGGGTTATTAGGGACGGTCAGAGTAGCTTTTTAGGTGATTATGAGGGTGATTATCGAGGCGCTTACAAAGTCGATTATGGAATTATCCGTCGTCCCATATCTAGCCCAAATCCGTACCAAACGGACATTTCCCGGGATTTAGAGCTGAAAAGCATTAGCAATAAGCGTAATCGACCTCATAATCGAGGTAGAAGCTCCTCCGGAGTCGCTTATTCAAGTCGATTATGGTTTTCGACGCTTATCCCACGCTTTCTAAAATCCATAATCGCCTCCATAATCGCCTTCATAATCGACCTCATAATCGCCTCGAAAACCCTACTCTGACCGTCCCTAATATTGAGCTACCTACTTCTCAGCTGTCTCGCTCAGTGCAAATAAGTTCATTGGCAGAGTAATTGAATCATATCCGTACCACTTGGATGATTCTGGAGTGAGGCAAATTGCATTTGTGAGTGACGAGAACCTATCGCCGACTCTCGAGGATCTTTCCACTCCTGCATTTCTTCTTCAATGTAAAGTTCCCAGAATGTCATTCTCCTTGCACTTACTTGACCTGTCCGTATTCTAATAACTATTTTTCAGCAGCCTCCCTTTGGGCATTGTCAGCATCTGTTTTAATTCTGTCCATGTGTTCAACTCACTGGATAGAGCCAGTTTTAACTATGGTCCAGCGGGCACATAGCTGTGGGTGAGTTGCGAGTTTTTAAACAATTCCAAAGCTGTTTCGACAATGCTGAAGTTGTTTGCAGGCGACACATCAGCCAGGATCTTGAAAAGGTTATTTTAAATTTATTGCAAGCTATGATGCATTGATGATGTCATGGAATCTATACTCGGAACTTCTGTGCCTCACCTTGGCCATGAGGCTAGCCCTCTCTTTGCTCCTACCACCATGGCACAACCTCTGTACTGGCCCGGACAGTACTACTTCTACCCAATTGGCAACACTGCTGCGGTGTCGCTTGCACGAGATGTCCCTCCTGACAAGGATATCACTTTCTTGCTCATGGGATGTGGTGATCCAAGAAATGTCTTATTCACACTTTTCAGCGAGCATGAAAATGGTATGCAGCACTTTCAATTAACAAGGCAATATCATGCTAACGGACTACTCTAATTAGCCAGACGCAAGCTTGATTTTACTTGCATTGATTTTGAGCCCGCAGTCCTAGGTAAGTGTGGGTGGATGAACCCAAAGAAATGTTCTCATCTTTTCTTCAAGCTCGGAACATTTTGTTACTCTCCATGGTCATTGACAACAGACCACCAGATCTTATCTTCAATATATTTTTCCACATGTTCCTTGAACCTGGATCTCTAGCTTTACTTGTTACACAATGTCACGCTCTCATCCGAGCTTCTACCTCATTAGCCACTTGGCAGACATCGTCTTATGGCTCTACTCTTCGAATGAGCACCGAATATACTTTGGACAAGATACGCTGGCACTGGGAACAGTATTCTAGGATGCACCAATTGCCTCAGGGAGAATTGTTGTCAATCCAAGAGCGTTTCAGAGCTGGAGTTGCAGAGTGCCAGAAAAAAAATCAAACCAGTAACAGTGTTGTATCAATCACAATACATCCCAGTCGCTCTGCAGGTCCACTTTTGATGAAGGCCATACCTACGCTTGCTTCACTTTTTCGTGCTTACTGGCAACATGGCACAACATTCACCAGTGTACCTCGTCGGTCTTCAGCTACCCTTCTCAACCCTACTTTTGTTTACACACAATCTGGAATTGGGTGTAATGTGCACTATGGCACTGATCCTGTTATTCCCTTCCACCTAGCTCCTATCTTTGGAAACAGGAAACCATCTTCTGAGGATATCATGATGGGTATTCGAGGGCAATTTCAAGAGTGGTGTACAGCATTTTACAAGTATCACATTCAAGGCCAATGCACCATTCGTGTTTTTTGTGCAGATGCAGTTTTTGCCACTCGTGCTTTACAAAAATTGATGGCTTCAAAAGCGAAAGGCAGCATTCCCATAAAACAATGGGATACAGGGACAATCTCCTTAGACAAAACAGAGTATCAAGTAGCACCACTCACCTTTGATGTGGTTGACACCTCCAATCTTGACGATGATCTTGGCCTACTCAATGTTATCACTATAGCTCTTCCATTGCTCAAGAGTTCAGCAAACTCTGTCCTCTATACAGAGTCACTGTTAGCTCACAGCAACTCAGATGGGGAAACTCCAAAAGACTTTATTCATCGCTTTCATGCAGATCTTGCAGTCATGAGCATTGTTTTTGGCATTTGTCCTGTTGATTTTGCTACAGGATATTCAACACGAGGAAATGTGCATGAATTGATCACTTACAAGGCTTTACATCAGCAGGGGCAATATCATCAGCTTACTGTATGGAAACACTTGGTCTGTGGCCCTCTCACAATGCAACCCCAACAGCTGGGGACCTTCTTATATGATCTTTACCATGCACACTTTGAAAATGAAGAAGCTGAATTTTTTTGGAACAACAACCGTGTCAATCCTATGCAGGGTGTGGGCCAATCCAGCCTTTCCCACCACAATCGGGAAACTTTTGCACTGTTTCTGTGCCTTGTTCAGAACAGACTACAAATCTCTGAAAATGAATGGATTGCAACTATGGATAGGTTTTTTAGTATCCATAAAGCTCAAAATTTTGAAGATCCAACCAAGCCTTCTTTAATAATGGAGAGTTTGAAGTTTCAAGACTTTTGTGCTCTCCTCCATCTTCATGGAGTTCATAAAACAGATATGCTGCAACGAGACATTCCAAAAATCGGACCATTTCAGAGCTGGACACAAGTGTCACCTGTTGTTCGAGTCTTCCTTATAGTACCAAGAAAACAACTGGATGTTCTCATACAAAGACAGGCTGCAACTCCAACATTGGAAGCTGGGGTCCGTGGAATCAGGATGAATAATCTCTTCTCATCTGTTCATGCTGCTTTTGGAACTATCACAATGACTGGATCACAGACAGATCCAAAAGTTGTCTTTACAGGAGACCTCAAGGGTATGAGTGGCTCTATGCCCTTGGTTGTTTCATTTACAATGCCAGCCTGGTTGCTCACTGGAGGTCCTGGGACTGAGCTTCCTGAAGACATTTATATCACACTGGCTTGCAAAAGTAATGCACAGAACATCATGCTATATAGTCAAGATTTAGGTGACCGCCTTGAACTATTTTCTGCAAGACTTCTTGATCATGAGCATGTTATTGTGTTGCCTGAACAATCAGACACAAGTGGTCATACAATGTTCTCAAACCATGTCTTTCCAATTACTGGTTCATTAGGTTCTCAAAGCCCAATTAATGTCTTATTTGATGAAGAATGTGCTTTGGTGGAATCATTCTCAGTCAAGATCAATGTAGAGAATGAGCACCCCAGATTGACATTGCGACACAATGGAAGTCCAAACATCAAACAAGAATCCCTTACAAGCATGGAAATCAATCTTGGAAATGTCTCCCAGACAATTGCTTTCCCATTTCCTATAATAGGGACTAAGTCCAGATTGCGAGTTGCTAGGAAATCATTTTGGCTTGAGGTAAGAAAATCTTAACTGGCAAGTGCTACTGCTGAATTCAATCTTGTAGCTCATTGTTCCACTCCGTAACTCCCAATTGCTGGTACTCCAGGAGTTTACAGTTGATCCTTTTCCTATTGTTATCCCTGAGATTATGCCTTGGAGTGTGCATCGAGTCAACCTGCAATCTCTCCCCACTGTTGATCTTGCCAACAAGGAGCTCTATGACTGGCTCAATCCTCATATTGGAGGTGCATTCTCAAGAAGAGAGAGCAAAGCAAGGCAGAAGAAAGAAAATGACCCATTGATGTTTGTTAAGGACACAATCCACTCGATTGTAGTACGTGCCTCAGGTATTCAACCAAAAGGTGCCTCACCACACAATATCTTTGGGCTTCGGGATAAAGCAACAAAGACATGTGATACACTTCTTCTTGTGGATAGGCTGTGCTTTGACTTATCTGCACATACTATTGTGTGTGATGGATATGTACTGCCTTTGAGCTCGCCACGCATGGATGAAATGGGACAGAATTTCCATAGACTTGTTCCTGATATCAAAGATCTAAACCTGGAGCCTGGTGAGATGACAGCTTGGAAGCGGCTTCTTCCAGTGCTTGTTGAACGTTGTCGCACCTGGCAACACCTAAATTCGTGTCAATATGCTCAAACAGGTCAAGTTCCTCTCACAACTGAATATGATATCATTCCCCTCTGTGCATGTGGTGAAGGAAAAAACACACAGGAAATCAAACAGGCACTATGGAAACCTGTAGTCAAGTATTGTACAAGGATTGCACTTGGACCATTATTTGGAGTGTCATATGTGGAGGACATTTTGAAAACGGATCGAAGATGCTATGTTTGCCGCAAGAAAGCCAGTATGACATGCTTGAAGTGCAAAAAAGATCGATACTGTGGAAAGTACGTACTTGGGTTGAAGATCATTATTTGCATCAAGCTGATTTCCTTGTAGAGCATGTCAGAAAGCCGATTGGCAAAGACACAAAGTAGCTCATCATGATATCCTCAGTGGATGAGATTACAGGAAGTAAGTGTAGCAACAGATTGCAAGAGCAGAATGTTGTTTCGTTACATTGAGGCAGTTTGATTGTATGGAGGTATGATCTTACGTGTAATGTGACCCAGTTCATAAATTCGGACATGATCTTCTCGAAATGACATTCAATGTTGTGTTGTTGTCAGAGGATAGGTAAGCAAGTTCAGCATCAGGCTCTCATGCCTGTTTCAATGTTTCAAAATACCTTTAAATTTGCAAAATTTGCATCCAACGGTTGCTCTATAGCCTTGATGGGGGAAGAGTCATTCACTTCTCTAGCTCTCCTACCTCCACATCTCGCTCTGCCTTCATGGACATTTGTCCCATGAATCTACATACTCTACCTTCTGCACCTGCCCCTGTCACCTCTGTCCGCCCCCCAGATCAGCCTCGCCTTCACTTCTATCGAATCCTTCCCCCATCTTGCTTTGACTTGAGGCCCAAGCGGAGAAGAGAATACGGGTGGTGAGATCTGCACAAGTACCGCCGCATCCGAGATGGATCGTGTTGTTGGGGATGGACACCAGATGTCGGCGAAGTTCAGGGCTGGAGCCTGGCGTGTTTGTGCTGCTGCTTACTGCTATTTGCAGAACATAAGGCGCGGGCGGAAATTTTCTGCTTTTGGACACTGCTACATAACAAAGTTCGTTGCCCCGATTTCTCGCTCGTTTCTTTGTCTATTGCGCTAATCTAAGCTGTGACGTCCTTCTGTAGTTCCTTTCCATCGTGTAGGCTAGTTTTTATAATTTACTCTGCCGTATTTCTGCCGTAATTCCGAAAGTAGAAATTTTCGACGGTTGCAGGTGCGTAATATGTCTTCTGAAGACTTATATCGTTCCATTTCATCGTTTAGGCAACTTTGATTTGCGATATTCTGTTGGGAAACTGCCAAACGCGCCGGGTAATTCCCACATCTAATACTTTCAGCACACCAAACAGGGGACCCTGCCCTTGAATCAATACCTGGGGGAATGCCATAAAAACTTTACTAGGTACTCTTCTAGGTTCAAAGAAAGTGTGTGGGGTACTTACATGCGCGATATTTGTGTTGTAGTCTATTCAGCACCATCTTAAATACCATCCACCCCTAGCCATCAGATACTTTGGCTATTTCTGTGTTCAGAGTAGTCATTTCTCAATATTCTCGTGTTCTGTTTACATAGAGGCGTGGATATCTCTAATATATAGATTCTGGTGCCCTCAAGACACTCTCGACGCGTCACGTCGGCTCTAATTACGCGTCGGAAATCATTTCTCGGTCACTTCACACTTTACGTAGTGTGACAAGTAACACACCTTGCAATTTTCGTCTCAGCCCCCACAGCGCCTTCCCAATGCCGAAAGCAGCTGGTACTATTGCCCCACGACGCAAGAGTCAGTGAAAGACAACCCGTACCGCTCCCTTCTGGCCCTCCTGCACCCGATGCTTCCTTCATTTCGGCATCCAGCGAGCCTGATCTTCTCTCGCATGAAGTCGACTTCGACGAGCGTGCTTCTGCCTCTGGTGATTCACCCTACCATCCCAGAGCGAGTCCCGGCCGTTCTCCCTCTCTGACACCTTCCCCAATCGTGGTTCCTGTGAAGCGTAGGGCTCAAACGACGCCCGAGCTGGATGACAGTGATGTCGAGTCTGTGCAGCCAAAGAAGTCGCGAAAAAAAGGCGTCCAAATCAGCGGCTGAAGACCCTGAAACTCATCGTGTGTCCCTTGCCTTTATTTTGCTGTTTACTGTACTTAAAATCTCTCAATAGGTCCCGTTCTCATGGTTCCATTAGCCGCACTCGATGGTATTCAGCGCGTCATTATGACCCATGCTACTATTTTCGAGGACGCTCTGGAGACTATATACAAGACCATTGGATGTGGTGATGTCCTGAGGAAGCCAATCCTCACGTACAAACTGAGTAATGCAACGAAGGCTGCTGCTGCAGTTATTCTGAGCTCCGAGAGTGACTGGAAAGGATGCCTCGAGACCGTGAGTGATGCTGAGGGACCCAAGAAGAAATCTATCACGGTTACTATCATTGTTCCCGACCAGGTGAGTTCCTTTCCATGTACACTTCCTTCGTCTCATGGATTTAGTGCTTGGTCTCTCTTCATTCACGTCTCAAGCTCAAAGTCGGCGAAAAGAAGGTGAAAGGTAAAAGCCAAAAAGTCCAGGTACTCGATCTTGATCACGCCGGGTCCGGTGACGATGATTTTGACGAGGGTCTTGGCATTATGGACAAGGAGAAGAAGTGTCTCAAGGAGCTGGAAAAGAAGCTTGGGGCTGCCAACTGTGCGGTCCCGACAAGGCTTGCAAAATTGATATAAACGGTAATCATGTTGCACTGAGCAATAACCAGCTTCGCGCCTGGGCTAATGCTTTGGTTTGAATCCATCCTAATCTCTGTGTTGTTTTAACTCATCGTTTTTATAGGCCTTGGAGACGAAGAATGTCACCTATATCACTCCGCCGAACAGCGGCCAGTTATTCCCGGTGTTCTTCAAAAACTCGAAGATGGACTCAGCCCCGTCAGGTCAGGTGGCTCCTTCCCCGTATAATTCTTATCCTCCATTTGCTCCCGGCATGCACCAGATGCCTCCCTTTGGCATCATGCCATGGGGAATGCCTGGTATGCAGTTTCCTGGATATCCTCTGACGCCGGCTACTCCTACCCCACGCCGATCTCCCACCCCACGCACGTCGACTTCCTGCTGATCTCCCCCAATGCCTTCCAGCGATCCGCCGGATATGGGAGCCCTTGACCCTTATCCAGAAATTGGAGAGTTTCTTCTGGAACTCGACGCCTATCAGCCTCATCGCCAGCTCCTCAATTGCGCTGCAAAATTCAATGACGTGGCTCTCTACCACATCGATGAAACCCCGAAACTCGGGAATGCAGAGGATCTATCCAGGAAGTCTGGGATCACCCTTGGTAACGCTGAAACGGTGCGTGTGGGTGTAGGCGTGAAATATACCGAAATATAAAATCACTAAATCTAATCCAATACGACGTGTGTGTGTGTGTGTTCGGGGTGGCGGGAGCACGTATCGTCCCTCAGAATACTTGTGCAAGCTTCAATCAATCAAGGTCGCTACGTTTGAGCGGGACGAACTACTAGATTGTCTAGCGAGAACGTAGCGGGCAAAACGATTCGCAGCGGGAGAAGCGAAGAGTCACTCTTTCTGAGACTTCGAAATGAGAAATTCTGAGTCTAGCGGGGAGGGTCTTCGTGCCAATAGAAAAGCGTCGCCCGGTAGTGGATCGTCAACCGGGAAGAAGCTTTCTGGATGACAACCGGCGGGCAGAAGGCGCGGCTCAGCGGGACGGGGTTCTTATTCAACTGGCGCGGCTCTGGCGAGGAGCGGGGCTCTTACGTCGATGGCGCGGACACTAACAGTGGCCGGGGCACTTACACCACTACGCGGCGGCGAGCTCGAACGGGGGTCTTTGAATACCGCGGAACGGCAGGGCACACGGGGCGTCGACGGCGCGGAATCAAGCACGAACGGGGGTCTTGGTTATACCGCGGAACTGCAAGAGACGGGGCCTCGTATTTCAGGAGGGCGCGGGCTCAAAGGCTGGCGGGGCTCTCAAAGTTCTGGCGGCTCGGTATGCCACAAGTCTTTCCGTATCACTCGAGTCTCTCTCAGATATCAAGTCTAGTCTCTTTCAAAGCTTCAATTCAAATTCTAGAGTCCGCTACAAACTGCCCTTGTCTACGGGTAGGTAATTGACTGAGTAACAAAAAGTACACCGGGAGATTAAATACATGCAGCGGGAGCAGAAACAACCAAATAAAATCATGATGAGAGAGTGTCCAAGTTTGATGCCGCGCCCGCTGGGAACCAATGGTATATTCAGGATTGCGAGTCGTGAGTGAAAAGACTGCCTCCCGGAGCAAGTCCATGCGGGCGGGTGGGTATTGCGCCTTATTGCAGTGCAATGGCGTGCTGGTTGCCATGTCTCCAGGGAGAGACACGAAATATCTTCTTCATAATGGCTGCTTGCCGCTGGTCGAGTAAAGGCCAAGGTCGCCTCCCGCCATCCGTGCTGGTGGCGGCTTGAGTGCGGTCAAGTTCTTCTGAGTTCTTCTGTCATCAGGAAAGAGGCTCCCGCTTGAAGCAGGGCAAGCCGATATAATCCAAGGGTTCGCCACTCGCCGAGAGACTCCCCGATATCAATGGTATTTGACACCGGCATCGTCGGTTGGTCTCCCCGCTAGTGAACCCGAGGCAGCCGATGCTCCCCGTCTGATCCAGTCCACTCGCCGGCCCTAGTCGGGTCCTCGGCGATAAGCCCGCTGCTCGTGTAAGATCAAGTCTTCCTTGATCTGGCCCTCCCGTGAGGTCTTGTTCGACCCGCCTAAGGTGATGTTCCCGGCGGCATGTCCCCGCCAGTACTAATGAGTTCGTCTGTCCGTCCGTCTGATTCGTCGATGGTGGTTCGGCGGGTTAGCACCTAACATCGGGGTTTTGGTAATTCCTCTTGGTGGCCTCCGGCACCTTAAGGCAACGGTTTCCCGCTACGCTCTCGGCCCAACAGTAGTAGTAGTTGAAATCAGAGTCCCGCTCCCATGTTTAGGGAGACGTCGCTAAGCTCCCGCTACCAGATGATGATGTCCCGCTGGCTTATCGGCCATCTTAAGCAATAAGATACTACCCTCGAGGTAGAGTATATCTTCTGTGATCCTAGCCTTACTTCCTCCCGCTGATAGGTACAGAAATCGATAAATTTCTGTGGTTTCATGCATAGCCGCTGAGCGGCCCTATCATCTCCCCCTTTCTAGATTTCAACTCTCCCGAGTTGACGGTTGGTGTACCGCCCGCTGGGCGACTTGTCATCTTTCAGAGGAAGGGGACTTCAAGACAATCTCGTCTTGGAACAATTTTTATAAACTCTGGCGGCCCGCCAGCAAGGCCCGGCGATCCCGCCAGTTCCCTTCAGCATTCCACTTCATAATCAGCCCTCGGGCCCTCCCGAAACTCTCTTTCGACCTATTTTTAGGCCGACCCTGCAAGGCCATTCAATTCGAACCTTATCCTTTCGCCGCGGCGCTTGGACTTCGTCAAACGTCATAGGGAAATGTATTGACTTCCCGATTGGGAAGTACATCAGCTTCTTTTCATTATATCCAAACTTTATCGTTGTAGGTCCCTGCTTCCACCTTTCTAGGCCCGCAGCCGCAGTCTGACTCAGATTTTTCACTCTCACGGCGCCGCTTCTCTATTCAAATGTTTTTCTCTGAGGTTTTCAGAGAATCCCATCACGAATTTCAAGCTCCGCCGCTCGACGTATAAAAGAGCCAGAGGTTTTGTCGAGGTTCCCATCAAACTTTCCTCTTTTTCAATCTGTTTTCGTCTATTTTCAGCTTTTTCTATCCCAAACCGGCTACAGCAACAACGTGAGTCGCTCCCGCTAGCCGCCTGTAGAGTTTTCGCTGACTTCTAGATTCATGTTGGATGTTTCACACCCAGCATGACTTCGAGCGCACCTCCCGCCAAAGACTGGTTCTCCGCGCTTCGTCGTCTTTCCGACGACGAGTTCAAGACTATCAAGCAGCTCGCGATCCCAGCGGTCGCTAAGCAAACCAAGTCCGACAAGCTCCTGATCTTCCTCAACCGTATCAAGCCCACTCTGGTAGGTCCGCTGCTGCTAGTCGGCGGCGGCTCTTTATCTCATGTATTTTCTGCAGCAGGATTCGCGCCACGATCTGGGGGATCTCCACGGCTGCCCGCCGTGGCTCATCGCCTTCCATTACTCCCTCAGAATTGCGGTCAATCTGGCCGATCCCGAGCAGAACCACCCCGATCTCCGCCAGATAGTGCTGTCGAAGAAGAGAATCCTCGACTCAGGCTGCCCGGTGAGTTTTTCTTCGGTTTCTTTCGTTCTAAAATTGATGTTCCCGCCAGGACTCATACGTTCGCGACTTCACGGAGGTCACTGCACGCAAGCCCCTACCGCCTCGTGGAGTCGCCGCAGCAGCACCCAGTCTTCCAGTGGCGCCGCCGCAGACTCCTCACATCGCTCCCGCCTCGGACCATCCCGAAGAGTCGAGGAAAAAGTCCAAGAAAGCGGCCTCTGCCAAAGCGGCGTCGTCCGCTTCTCAAACTGACCCCCCTGCGGCTTCGTCAAAGTCAGCGCCCGCCGCGTCTGCCAAGGCGCCTAAGGCGGCGGCCAGGGTGAGTTCCTTTTCTATCTTCACACTTCATCTACCTTCATCCTGACCTTTTGCAGGCTAGCGGCTCGCGTTCGGGCGGTGGTTCCGACGTCGGGGACAAGCCCGACTGGTTGCTCGCCAAACTCCAACCCGAAGTTGTCATGAAGGCGCCCGCTAAGCGCAAAATGCCCGACACCCCCGCCGACGACGAGGAGCCCAAGGGCAAGAAGGGGAAGGTAAGTTCTTCCTCCCGCTGGGTCATTCGGGTTTTCTGACTTCGTTTCTGATCCTAGTCCACCAAGGCGCCCGCTCCCGAAGGTATCTCCAACATTTACAGGTTCCTCTGCGAGCATAACGAACACGCCCGGTCAGGTCGAGATTCAGACGTCGAAGTCATCGAGCCCAAGGCCGTCCCCAAGGGCCCGGTAGCTGGCTCGAGTAAAGGTGAGTCCTTGCCAGGTATTTCTTCTTTTATCTTTCTGACTTGTTTGTTGCGACAGCTGTTCCCGCCGCTAAACCGACCAAGGGCGGCGCCAAAGCTCCCATCCCGATCTCAGCGTCTATGGCGGTCAGGGACGTGTCCGAGGCGATGCTCATTCAGAGCATTCTCCGCTCGGAGGACATCATTCCCGTCGCAACTACAATAAGTTTTACTTTTCTCTTTCCTCTTTCAAATCGGCTGACGGTTTTCCTTCACAGCGGGATTGCTCACAGCCAGTTATTGGCCAATCGCTCTCACCCCCGCCGCAACCGTCACCCCGACGAAACGGGCTTTCAGCAGCCCAGCAAGACCACCCTGCACCAATTCCTTGGTATGCTGCCGGCTACAATCAGGGAGGACCTTCCCTTCGACGAGGAGACCAATCGCTACGTGATCACCGCCGATTGGTTCCGCCAGATGCTGGATCTCTCCCGCCCCCAGGTAAGTCTACTTCCTTCGTAAAGATGGGCTTGTTGATTTCAAATTTCGTTCGCAAGGAGGGCCCCCGCTGCACCAACTGCCTCAGTTTCGGCGGCACCTGCGTGATCGAGGGTACGCCCGCCATGTGCCGCGCCTGCCGCAACAAGAAGACAACAAACAGTTGTTCCTTCCTCATGAGCGGCGAGGTGCTCGGTGCGCTGGGGCCCGAAGTTCTGAGATACGCTGACATGTCGAATGCGGGTGAGTCTTATTTTTCTTCTGCCCGCTACGAGAGTTATCTCAATTTTCTATCTTTTTCTAGGCTGGAAGGAGAAGATGGAGAACGCCATGGCCCTCGGCCGCATCGCCGCCGAGGCTAACGCGACAGCCGTCCGCACCGGCAACGAGTACCACTACGGCCTCCTTCAGCTCCTGCTCGTCATCCTCAAGACCCGCCGCGCCCTCGACTACGGCGAATTCATGGACCGCTTTGCCGGCGAGAACCCCACCGAGGTTATTCACCTCATGGATGTGACGCTCAAGTTGGCGATGGCCCAGTCGCTGACCGCCGAGTCAGAGGTTCACCGCGGCTGGGTCTGGCATTACGTCTCACTCGAGGACTTGGAGGCCGATCTGCCCAACCCCTTCCGCACTCCCTGGGACTTCTACCAGGCCGTCGACGACCGCAAGCTCACTGAGCACTACGGTTTCTTCCTCATCCCCGCCGACGAGGATTCGGACGAGAAGGCCCAGTGGGTGGAGGTCAAGGTAGTTCCTTCTTATCTTTTCTTTCTCTCAAAGACTGACTCTCCCGCCAGGCCTCTGACTGCCTCGAAATGATCATCGATGAGAAGAAGATGCCAGCGGGCGTCTCCGACGTTCAGCTTCGCAACCGCCTCGCAGTCGAGATCCAGCGATTCAAAGGCCGCCGCGTGCCCGATGACACTCCCGATGGCCTCCCTCACCCGTTCACTATCCTTCGCGATACGCCGGGCTTCCTGGGTAAACTCAAGAAACTTGGGAAGGTGACTGATATCCCCAATGTCCCGGCGCCCAAACCCGCTCCGAAGAGGAAGGGTGCTGGCGGCAAGGGGAAAAAGCCGCCTACAAGCAAACCCACGGTCGAGTCCGATTACGAGCCGCCTGCGGAGGCTCCCGCCAAGAAGACGCCGGCTCCCGTTCCCGCTTCAGAGGAGGAGGAAGAGGAAGACTCCGACGAGTCCACCGATCGTAAGTTTTTATTCTCCTCTTTTCTTTCTTGTTTTATCTCTTTCGGAATTTTTAGCTGAAGACCGCTTCCCGCCAGCGCCGGTCATGTCCGCCAAGAGGGCAGGGAAGCAAAAAGCCGTCGAGCCGGTCGATAGCGCGGGCGAGGAGGAGGCAGACGAGGACGCCGCTGGCGAGGACGACGTCCCTGAGTCGGGGATCATCGACTTGGAGGAGGACGACATGGCTCCCGGTACTTGGGGCATGCCGCCGCCGTCGTTCGACGACATGATGTCTTAGGGGTGAGTTTTTCTTTCTACTCTAACTCCCTTATCGTCCTTACTCGGGTACCTCTTCAGCTAGCGGCTTCGTCTTTCCTTCGACCGGGCGGGAGGTAAGTCCCCTTTTCCTTAATTTCTTCTTACAATTTCTGACAAGAAGTCTCGTTCCCGCCAGAGGATTGTTTCATCGCGGGGGCCTAGTGGCCCCCTAAAATTTTTATTCGCTAAACGTATCGCAGGGTCCGGGTCCCTTCAACCCGATTTGCAATAGTCCGCGCGGTGCAGCCTGGCAGAACATTCGGTTCTGCCCGCTGCACCTTTTTCAAATAAAATATTCCATCCATAGTATACAGCAGCATGTGCCGGCCAAAGAGCCGATGAAATAAAAGCTTTGATTTGCGCTGCTCTTTCATGTGTGAAGTCTTTCTAAGTTCTTTTTAAGTTCCTAAGTCACGATCCCGCCAGAAGTTCTCTTAAGTTTTGAGTCAAGAGTTCAGGCTGAGGAATCTCAACGAAGTACCACGCTCATCGGCTGAATACGACTTAGCGAGCGGGTTGAACACTCGAACTTTTTCGAGTTTTTCAACATGCCGAGCGGCAACGGTGCTTATCACCGGGATCATCAGATAGCGGGGATTGCCCGCGGCATCTCATCCAGCTGTCAGCGGCTGTCCTCGGATTCCATCGGGTGACTAGTTCCTCACTTCTCCCGCTGGTCTCGTAAGAGCGATAACGTAGAGTAGAATCGGCCCGGCGGATCGAGTCGCCCGCTACCGTACTTGTAGTCGATAGGGGTAGATAGCCAATCAAACCATCTTTTCTTTCAATTGTCATGCCTCAGCCCATAGGTGAAGTCTCAATCGACTATCATTCCTTCCCAGCGGCTAGTCAAGACTTCGTGCGCAAGATTTATACTGTGGTAGGCCGTCCTCAACACCTTTCAGTGCCAAGTCCAACCAGCCGCTAGCCGAATCTCGTCTGCACGCCTTGTAGCGACGCCGGCGAAGACTGTGAATTTCTTCACTGGGGCTCGAAGTGCACTCGGTGCCGGGAGGCGAAGGTCCCCAAGTGTCTGTTCACCGGGGTGGATTGGTTCAAGTTTACCTATCCATCTTCGACCTTTCCGACACTTTTCATCTATCGCAGCGGTAAGTCTAGCCGCTCTTCAAATTTCATCTTTCTTATGCTACTCAGGCGGCACTTTATACGACCTTGCATTCCTCGAACTCTGGTACCACCTGCGCCTCGGCGGCTTAAGCCCCGATATGTTTATAGGCTCGGTGGACGGTGAGCCCGCTGACTTTTTACGTCGGCGGGAGGAATTTGCCGGCGACCTTCGTGACTGGGACATTGCTCACGACCTGTCTCACGCCGCTCACTCCAGCCGGCAGCTGTATTTCTACAACATCCTGTCTCGAGTTTTACGCGAGTGGCGCGCTCAGGACCGTTCGATCCATGCCCAATGCGACGTCGACGCAGCTATCTCTCTTCATGATGTCAGGCAGCGGGACGCTCATGTTCCGTCCTTCGTGCCCTTGACCCAAGGCACGCGCCGCCAGACCTTCGAGCGATAATCCAGGCTAGTAGCTTTTCCCCGTTAGGGTCAAATAAATCTCTTTGCCCGGTTGCAAGCCGTTATCGTGATGTCTGATTCCACCTGAGCTTTTGGTCCGGCAGCCGGTGGTACTCACCCGTCGGCTATAGATTTTACTTATAGCGGCCGGTGCCCAGTGAGTCCTTCGAGCGATGCCCGCCTTTTCTTTGGCAGCGACCTTTTACTCAGAACGCTTTAGGAGCTTTACCGGTCCCTCAGAGTACCAGCTCGTACTTCAAGCAGTGGGGTCTTCGTCTTCTCGGCTCTCCCGCTGACGGGTGCCCCCTCTTAGCCGGAGTACGAATGCCAGTGCTGCCTCAAGAACTACCGCCATTGCATCTGGATTCAGTGGGGTGAAGCCTGCCTCAGCTGCATGTTCATAGGTCGCGCCGCCTTGTGCTGCTACACTAAGAAGTCCGTCTGGCAGGCCGAGAACAGCCGTCGTCGCGACACTCTTCTAGCCTCTCAGCCAGGCAAGTCTGCTTTCTCTCTTTCTACCTCTCGGCGGGGGCTTACTGGATTTTAGCTCCCTCCGCCGGGCGGATCGCTCAGTTTGACTGGTACGCCAGGGCTGCCGCTGCCCGATTCGACGAGAAGTTGTACATTGATGTGCGTACTTGCACCATCCTCGCCGCCAGGTCCATGCTCGGCACCCTTGGGTTTGGCCAGCTACGCTTCTTGTATAGGCTGTGGTTTGACGCGAAGGGGGCGGGCATGCGAAAGGAAATTGTAGATCTCCTCCGGGATAGGTTAGACGCTGTAGCTCTCCAGTCCGGCGCAAGGCTCCCGCCCGTTATGTTCATCGGGCCGTAAGCGTAGTAGGAAATATATTCCCACTGTCAAACGAACTTGCATCTTTAAAACTCTGTTTCAAGCTGCCCGATTAGGAAGGCTTCTTAGAAACCAAAGCTTCCTCGTGTTTTCGCTCAGCGGGAGCTCAGCACCTCGTTGGATATTCCACATGTATTGCGGATCTTCCGGGAGCGTCGGGTGCAATGAGTCCCACTGTCGATCTCTATGTTTTTGGGTCTCCCGCCAGGTCTCAGAGGGGTATTTAAGCTGGCGGGAAGGTCCCATTTGCTTCAGTCGTCTACTCATGTCTTTGCTGGAAAATCCGCTCTTTCCGAATGACCCCGTCGGCCCGCTCAGGGAGTACTATGTACGTTCCTGAACATTTTGCCTCGGGTAATTCCTCATCATTCGGCAGCCTGGCCGGGTATGCTCTGCGTGCCTCAACGCCCGTTCTCATTGCGAGTTTACTGAGTGGGGAGCACCGTGTACCCGCTGTTTCTTGCTGAAGCACAACTGCTCGTACACTCAGACCGCTGAGCTGGCCGATGAAATAGCTGCCCGCCGGCACCGTTTCAAAGAGGGTCCCGATCGTAAGTGACGACTTCTTTCTTATCTGTTGCGCCACAACTGATCCCCCGCTCGCTTCTAGCGGCTACGAAGGAACAGCTTGCTGCTTGGGACGTCGTTCACGAGGGGACCCTGGCGCAGTTCCCATTCTGGCAACAATACCATGCTGTCATCGTTGGTCGAAACGTCGCAGAGGCAACCCAACGGCTGTCTTTTTACTTCGAGGCCCGCCAGGTTTTCCATCTTCTGCAAGAGGCCAAAACGGCTAATCTCCCGACTGCGTATGTTGCTGTTATCCGCGAGCGGTTAGACGTTCTCGCAAATAATCTTTTCCTGGATCTTCCGGCTAGGATGCGGGCAGTGTAGATACAGGCACATGTACTTTCGGATAGTTCGTTCCGATAACACACGCTCCCGCCCCATGTGAGGCCTTGGAAACATTTATTTCTTGGTAAAGATGTGCCCGCTGCCCTCAAATGACGTGCTAGGTGACCCACCTCTCCCCCTTTCAGAAATCTCAACTGTCCTCAGTTGATCGATCAGAGGAAATTCAGGTCCCCCGGCAGCAAATTTTTGTGCCACGGAACGATCGGGCGCGTTTGAAATAATTTTCTGCGCCACCGGCGGGTGCATCTACCATAAATGGTAATCCAAGTTCGGCCGTTGTCCAAATTTCGTCCTAATTATCCTTACGGCGTTATATTTCGGCCGCTCGAGTATAAGAAGCAGCGGGCGAACGGGTATACTCCCCAGCCTCGTCTACTGTCTTTACTCTGCTTCCTTCAAAAATGTCTCAAAACGATTACAACACCGTCAAAGCCGATTTCCTCAAGGCTATGGACGTTGCCGCCAACCTCGTCAAGTATTCGCCGCCTGAGTCTCGTAAAAACCAGCTCAAGGACGTCGCCGAGATTCTCGTAAGAGCCGCCGGCTACTTTGACCAGCCTTGTTTCGTTAACATTATTCTTTCGTTCGTAGGCGCGCCTTCCCCCGCTCATGCCTTTCATCTTGGAAGACAAGAGCGCGGTTCTTCGTGAGGCAATCTTCACTTCGCGTGAATATTACCACACCTTGTACGACCCGGATGGTAAACGGGACGTGTCCTTCCCCGCTGGGTACGATGCCCTGCGGCGGATCACCAAGGCCATTCACGAAGACCGTTCCAAGAAGGCGATCCCGCCCGTCTCCACCGTTTCTTCTTCCAAGGGGACCCGGGTCGGTTTCACTAACTTTCATTGCCGTGCTCACCATTGACTCACAATCATCCCCCGCTAGAAGAGTACTCGCGGGCGGTCCCAGGGCGAGCCCGAGTCAGAGGACGAGGACGAAGGCACTGTTCGTGCTCCATCGCCCGCTCTCACCACCGTCGGTGCTGACGAGGTTCGTTCTTTCATTTAACAGCTGGCCTGTGTAGAGCTGACGATTGATACTTCTATCATCGCCGTCGGATGTTTGTTCACCCAGATGCTCGTTGACGATGAGCATGTCCCTGCTCCCAAGGCTCCCCCTACCGGTCCCAAGGCTAAGTCAGCCCTGGCGGGCAAGAAGGGTGTGCGCGCTGTAAGTCGCCCGTTATTTCTGCTTTTCAATTTCATTCATTCAAAATTTCGTTCTTTCAGCATAGCCCGGCCCCCGCTAAGAAGGGCAAGGGTAACAAGCGCGCCCGCATTGACAGCGTCCCGTTCCACGAGGACTCCTTCCTCACCCACGGTGAGTTTCTCGTTCACTGTCAGTGATTCCTCCCGCTGAGTGTTTTCGCAGCAACGGCTGAATTCTATGCTTCGGCACCCGCTTCAGGTGCCGTCGTCGACGAGGCCGCTAGCGTCGTTGAGATGGGTACTGAGTTCATGAGCAACCACCTTGCCTTGCGCAAGCGGATGTATTTCATCATGGTCGAGCTGGCGGTCATCCACGAGAACCTTCGTAGCTCTCTGGCCCGGCGCGAGCAGCTCCTCGACGAAGGAGAGAAGATCTCGGCTCGCCTTCGCGAGTTCCCTGAGTCCTCCTCTGCCGGCGTCGACGCTCATGTTCCCTGACTCGTCCCCAAGGAGCTTCCCCAGCGGGTCCCCCTTTCTTCAGAATACTCGGTACTGGCACAATCGTTTCGGACACCTCACGGCTCATCCTTCTGCTGGCCGCCACACACTCCCCGGGTGCGCAACTTAGTCGCTGCTCACTGGCGGGAGATGAAGACAATCCAATTACTTAAAGACTTCGAATCCCGTTTCAAATTGTAACGTAGATATCGTAGCAGTAATTCATCTTCGCGCGGCGGCTTTTGTGGCAGCACGAGTCTTTCGTTTGAAAGGCAGCGGCTCATCCGTGTCGGGTTCCTCTTCCTCTTCTTCTTCCTCGGGCAAGGCCTCCTGCAGAGCTGGCTCTTCGTCAGCCGTCCCGCTGGGGGTTAACCTCACATTCCCGAATTGGAAGTCA
The DNA here is from genome assembly GCA_037176885.1 of Favolaschia claudopus. Taxonomy (NCBI): domain Eukaryota; kingdom Fungi; phylum Basidiomycota; class Agaricomycetes; order Agaricales; family Mycenaceae; genus Favolaschia; species Favolaschia claudopus. The sequence continues at coordinate 462,933 of JAWWNJ010000100.1, forward strand.
TCTCCAGAATAACCGTCTTCCTCCTGGACCATCTTTTCTAGCGTCTCGGCCGAGAGGTCGATTAAGTCGTGAATGTCAGCGGGCAGCTTAATAGAGCGCCGCTGCTCGAAGGGGACCACTCTGAACTGAGCAATCTTCGATTGAAAGACAGAGCCGTCCATCTCCGCTACGATATAACTTCCACCTTTCGTACGCCGGATGATAATTACTGGTCCCAGGTATCTGGCGGCCATCTTCGTATTCAGCGATTTCTCAACGGTCGTATTCCTGATGAGCACTAAGTCTCCCGGCTCGAAATGGTAATCTTCGATAGTATGTTTATGGGCTATCTCGTACCGGCGTAAATTCGCTCGTTTCTCGTCGGTGACCCGTTCTCTCATTTGCTCAACGTGAGTGGAGTGCTTAGCCAAGGCCTGAGCTCGATAGCCGATTAATTCAGCAGTCGTCAAAGTCCTGCCGGGCAAATGCACTAGCCAAGTCGCTTCTTCTATATCCAGCGGGAGGATCGGATGTGCGCCCGTTACCATGAAGTAGGGTGAACAACCCGTGCCTCGTCGAACAGTGACCCGGTCAGCCCACAACATCTGCGGGAAGAACCAGTACCACTTGCTGGGATTCCCGCCAGTAGCTTTCCATAAGGATTGCCTCATCGAGAAGTGCCCATTTTCGATTTTCCCGTTGGCCTGAGAATTATACGGCGAAACTCTGATATTTCTTATACCGTACTTAGATTCAAGGTAGGCCACAGCCGCTAGGAAGGCCGGTGCATTATCTGTCACCAATTCCTCCGGGCAGCCCCACCTACAAATCACATCTTCAAGTAAGAACAAGGCCAATGTTCTGGCATTCTCATTCTTTATCGGCCGCGCTTCTATATAGCTGCTGAGGGAGCAGCGGGCGTCAACAATTTTGTTGAAGCCGTTGGAAGGGGTCCCAACGACCATCACGTCGACGTGCACCACCTGGAAGAGCGAAGGGGTATGGGTGACAACGGGCGGGATCTTTAATAAAGTCCTTTGCCTCAACTGACACAGTTCGCAAGTTTTAATATACCAGGTGACGTCGCGCTCCATCTCAGGCCACCAGAAACGCATTTCTATCAAGGATTTGGTAGCGAAGACACCGCGGTGGGCCAGGCTATCATGAGCCGCCCGCATCATATACATTCGGTGATCTTTGTCTACCACCAACTGATGTGCACTCCCCGTTGAGGATTTATGATAGAGTTTTCCATCTGCGTCCTCGAAGAAGCCGGTGGCGAATCGCAAGAAGGCTTTGTATTCCTTGTCGTTCATGCCAGCCGGGCGAGCCAGGGTATTCCGCCGCCAGTCCTTCATGAGGAGCAGCCGCTCGTCCGCTAGCTTCGCTGCTACCGATCGTTGGTCTTCAGAACACGGTTCCCGCTTCGTCGGGTCGTATTTCAATTCGAGGTCAGGGATCAGCGGCTCGCCGTCTGGCTTGTCGTCACCCTTTGACTGAGAGAAGACTTCGAAAACATATTCTCTACCAAGGCGGGTGTAAGCCCAAGCCTGCTCGGCGTCGTTTCCGAAGTCAGCGGCTGACCGAGCCTCGTCTCCCGCCAATTCCGCTACCATATATCCACCTCGGGTGTCAATATCGTGCTTGAAATCCTCGAAGTTCTTGAGAGGCGGCCAAGCACTACTTTCAGGATGAAGACCCGGCGGCTCGTTATTATCGAACTCGTCTTCTGGATGATCATACTCTGGATCCCCCGGCTGAATACGCCGGCGGGAGAGTCCATCTGGCCCGAAAGTCTTGCCCGGTACATGCTTCAGAGTGAAATGAAACATCAGGATCTCCTCAATCCAGCGGTTGATCGTAGCGTTGGGCCCCATTCCCGGGTGATCCAACATGCCCTTGAGGTACTGAGCGTCGGTTTCGACGACCAGCTTGCGGCAGCCCAACAGCCAATATTGCATGTGGTCTAGCGCCCTCTTCAAGCCAAACAATTCCCGCTTGGGCTGAGAATACCTCGACTCCCGGTCATTCAAAGGTATAGGAGCTGAAGCGGGCATAGTACCGCTTATTTAGGTCCAAAGGATCCCGCTGGTACACATGCACCCCAACTCCAAGGTACGACGTATCAACCGCCAGCACCACTTCAGTGTCCCATTCATATCTTATAGGTCTAAGCGCGGGACATTCTCGCAAAGCCTTCTTCAAAACTTTCATGCATGCGTCTTGGGCCGGGCCCCACTCGAATATGACTTCCTTCCGGGTGAGCTTCTGGATCGGCTCAGCCTTGACTGTATAGTCTTGGATGAACATTCTCATAACGCCCACAGTTCCCAGGAAAGCTTTCACATCGTGGAAATCCTTCAGCGGGCCCCAACGCTCAATGACGCCGAATCCTATCTTCATCCGGGCGCATGCCCTCGTATGAGCAGACATGGCCGACCACCTTAAAAGTCCCCCGGCAAATCTGCAACTTCTTCCCGCTTACAGTCGCCCCAGAATAGGCTAGCCGGGTAAGTACCCGGTTGCAGTCTACCAAGTGTAACCACACAAAGACCCTTACCAGCGGGTTCTCAGGGATGGTCTCGTACGTCCCGTCAGGCTTTTCGTATCGAGTGAAGCCGCCGGCGACAGGCACGTCGTCTATATACGGCCGGGTAACCGCAGGAATTTCATCTCGCAGGATGTAAGTTACGTCTTCGTGGAAGATCGGCACCGAGTTGGTCCAACCCTGCGGCAATCTTACCAATCGAAGCGCACCAAACGGAGTCTGGAAGGTCGTGTAATCTCGAGATTCCGGGTCAATCAGCCGGTGGTTGTACCCAGAGTAAAGATCAAACGTGGACCCACAAGCCCTTCCTGCGAAATGTTCGGCCAGATCCGCGGCGCCGGGAGGCACCCCAGAGTGTGCAATGGTTACCGCGTTCAGCGGCTCCAGCGAATGCACTAACCGAATTGACTTCTTATCACTCTTCAGAACTCCAAAGTACTTGGTGCGATACGAGCCATTGGATGGTTCGTATATATTGGCATCGATACTCGCCCTAAGCACCTTGCAGACTTCTTCCAGCTGTCCCGGCGGGATGGGAATATTTCTCTCCACCCAAACCTTATGGTCTGGCTTCACCGGGAACTTTACTGGCGGGAAGAAATCCGTTCTGAAAGTTCCTCTTTCGCTGTCATCCCATGCTACCGTATTTTCGTGTATAGATAACATATGATGAACCAGCTTCATCTCTTCATCATTCAAGAATCCGTCGTTATGCAGTTCGTCTACGACCGCCTTCCTCTCCGCAGTGTATCTCCCAACGGGAACGAATTCTGGCGGGTGAGGGTCTAGCGGGACGAGGTTCTGCAATGGATCCCCGATGATATTCCTTTCTATCCTGAACTCGGGAGGGAGCGGCTCGAGGACCGGCTTTACTTTTAGCGCTACCGGTTTATACTTCTTCGAGAACACCTCCTTCACCTCGACTTCAGGGCGGGTGATCCTCGGGAATGATTTCCTCCATCAAAGCGACTTTCGTCTCATTGTGTTCAAACCCGGGTACTACCCAATCGGCGTAGTCACAGCACTGACAGCGCTCCCCCGCTGAATGACGAGATTGCTCTTGCCTAACCGACTCGATATCGATGCCGGCAGTCATGAACACAGCGGCCGGATCCTTCAGTTTTTCTCTGACTTTGTCCGTTATGTTGGCTACGATAGCCACATAGGATTCGCCGACTTCTTTTCCTTCTGTCAGCTGCTCGTTGTATTCTTGGAATAACTGAGCAGCGGGTTCATCATCAATTTCTGGCATGGCAGCCGCCAGGTAGGCCATTTTCGTCTCGGCCATCGAAAATCCCTCTTCTCCAGACTTCATCAAAGCGCAAATTCTAGGAACATTATTCTCGTCCAGTTCTATCTGAACCGCTAATTCTCCTTGATGGTTAATCAACTCCTCGAATTCTGAAAATTTTGCTCCTCCTGGCTGCTCGGCTGCTCAGCCGGTGATGCGTCGTTCTGGACGCGCCGCACCTGTCGCCGCTGGCCTCTGGGGAAGGTAGGGACGACCACCCGCTTCTGCGTGGAGGGGTCGGTCAAAGTCAGGAACTGGTTCCCGTCAGAGGTATTTTTGATACCGCTGGCGGTCAGGATTTCGAAGGGTCGCCCCAACAGCACCTTGTAGGCCGGGTTTCGTATGACATGCACTTGAAGGTACACCGTCATGTCACCGAACCTGAAGGGGACGTTCCTTGCCAGACCGACTGCCTTCTCGGTTTGCCCGTTGGCGCTCATCATGTGGATGCAGTTATCTGGGTCCCAGCTGACTCCTAGTTCGGTGGCTACCGACAGGGCCATGGACACGATCTGCGATCCACCGTCCAGAATACATTCAACTTCAGCGGCGCCGTGAATGAGCGGGAAGACCACTCTCAGAGCCGCTGATTCTCCAGCAGAAGCGTTGTCGGAGATGGCGACGAAGACATCCCTTACCGGCTCTCCCTCCACTATCGACTGCCAATATTGGACTACTGGGTCGACGGTGATCAGGGCTCCCGCTGGCATAAGTCCGTCGGCCGCTGTCGCGACCTGAACTATTACTTCGTAAGGTAGGTCCTCTACGGTTACGCTGGAGGACTCGTCGTCTTCGTCAGCTTCTCTCTCTGCGTGGCTAATCAACTGTTCTAGGGCTACTCGAACAGCGGGCGAGACCCTCTTTTTCGAGAGCAACGCCTTAGCCTGGCGCAGCAACTTCGGGCTGAGGGCGAACAGCCTCCCCAGCGGGAGAGCTATTTCCAGGTTTCCGAAGATCTCCTTTATCAGGGATTCAACCTCCTCATCGTCCTGGTCCTCTACGGGCGCCTTCAACTCGTAGTTCTTTTCGTTGGCCTCTAACGGCGGATCTCCCGCCGGCCGAACTCTAGGTTCATTGGGCCTTTTGGCTGGCTTGACCGGGGGAACGTTCCTATACGGAAGCTCCGCCGGCTGAGTGCCATTTTGTTCTTCTGTCTCCTCCCGCCCTTTCTCCTTGGTTTCGACGATCGCCGGCTGTGCTTCGACAGCGGGCTTTCGCAGCGTCCTCGGCTTGTAGGGCAACTTCGGCATCACAACTTCCATTTTCTTTCCTACAGGCGGGCGTACTTGTCTGTTCTCCGGGGGCTTATCCGCACTGGGTTTCCCCTTTGCCCCCTTCCTCGAACTCTCTAAAAATGCTCTCCTTCGGCGCTGTTCCCCGTTCGGGAGGGACCAGCCCCGTTGGGAGAGCGAGAGTTCGCTGAGACAGCCGCCAGTAGAATCGCAACAGCGTTGGCGTCGAATTGCGGCGGGGGAGGTTGGCTTTGATGAGCCACAAGGGGTGGTTGAACACCCCCTGAACCATGCGACTGGAGTTGCGTCACTTGCCGCTGGAGGTTTACTTGCTCAGCTCGCAAGGAAACCAATTCTTCTTCTCTCGGGTCATAGTAGAATTCCTCGTTCTGGCTGAACGCGGCTTGCGCGGCTTCCAGCTCCTGCTCGTCCATGTCAAGAACGGAGAGCTGAGCGAAGACAGACTGGTAGTTTTGCGCAGCGGCCGTTGGTTGTGCGGCCGGGCGGTACTCCTCTACCTGCTGCTTCTTGGACTTGTGCCCGTCCTTCGGGATAGGTATCCCATCGGGGAAACAGTCTCTGAATCCCTACGACCTTCATCTTTCCACTCCCTATGTGGGCTTGCCGGATGAGACACTTATCTCTAAAATGCCCAAACTTGTCGCAATAAAGACACCCCTGATCCGCCAGGTTCCCTTTGAATTGCACGGTAGGCATTCGCGGGTAAGACTGGGAGTCAGCGGCGCCTGGGACTCTGCCCGGTAGGGACTTATAGAAGGACTCTAACTCAGCCATCTTCTTCTTGGTCGCGGCGTCGATCTCTTTTAATTGGGAGGTCTGATTATCCAGCCGCTCCATCATAGTGACGACTGACACCTTAATCGTCTCAAGAAGGGCCTTGTTAGGGTCCTCTTCTTCTTTCTTAATCGAAACGTTCGGATTCGGGAGAATTGACCGCCCGCTCGACGCTCGTCCAGAGCCGCTGGCGCTCTTCGACTTGCTCGAGTAACCTCGATCAGAAGTGCCAAAGAACTCCGAGTTGGCGGTCGAACGTTTCGCGATCTTTTTGGCCTCGCTCATGACTTCGGCCAGCGTCCATGAGCGGGCGTCTGGCTCGTCGTCGTCCTCAGCGGGAGGTTTCCTCTCGAGATTCTCCAGGATTCGCTCTTTAAACTCGCGAGTCAATTTGGAGAAGAACATCGGGAGGGCTTCCCGGTGCGAAATCAAGTTCGAATCGAGAAGCTTGTTCGCCTCGACGTTCATGGTTCGCGTGAGGCGCATGAGCTCGTCCTCATCATCCCGGTCAATCCCCTCTTCAGCGAACTTACGAAGCTGCTTGTGCAATTTCTGCACAGAGCCCTTCTTCTGGTCGACGACTGACGGGTAATTTTCCAGAATCTCTTTCTTAAAGTCGTCGAACGTCTTGGAGAACGAGTCGAACTGCCGCCACTCCTCAGCCGTAGCTTGAGCGGTGTAGCGGCAGACGAACTCGTTCTTCTTGTCGGCCGGCGTCTCATCTAATTCCATCATACGCTCCACATGGTCCAGGAAACGAACGAGTTCCTCCGGCTCATCTTCTTTGAAGAGCGGGGCGTTCCTGTCCCATGGTTCCGGCACGCGCTTCTTTCCTCGGGCGACAGTATTATTGCCGTCTTCTGCCATCGGATTGTTTGAAGGGGTTGGTGAAGTTTGGAGTAGTGGTGAAGAGACAGACGAGAGAGTCGTTGACGACTGGGTAGCTGCACCGTCGGGCGTAACAGGTCTAGTGCCGGGCGGTTGAGTCGGGGTTTGTTGTTCCAGCGGAGCAGAGGGGCTCAACGACTGGGTTCGGCGGGCACGATAAGCTTGTGCTTGGGATCGTCCGCGCAGAGAATAGATTTCCCGGGCGAGAGCAACAGGCGGGAGGGAAGAATCGGCAAGTTCGAGATCGAGAGCGGCAGCAGCGGCGCGTAGGCTAGTGTTGGTAGATCGAGGTTTTGGTGGTGGTACTCTAGCGGATCGTCCTTCTGAAGCCACGTCTCCTCCGAAACTAAATGGCAGAATCTTCTATCGCGGGCCTGGAGCTAAAGGCTCAACGGGCGGGTGTATATTCTATTCTCGAGTCAACCGGCGGATGGTTCGTGCTAGTTTATAGCAGCGTCCACAAGTGATTTCTTTCGACTTGACACAAATAATCTGTCACCCCTCGCGGTGGGCTCCAGATGAAACGGTGCGTGTGGGTGTAGGCGTGAAATATACCGAAATATAAAATCACTAAATCTAATCCAATACGACGTGTGTGTGTGTGTGTTCGGGGTGGCGGGAGCACGTATCGTCCCTCAGAATACTTGTGCAAGCTTCAATCAATCAAGGTCGCTACGTTTGAGCGGGACGAACTACTAGATTGTCTAGCGAGAACGTAGCGGGCAAAACGATTCGCAGCGGGAGAAGCGAAGAGTCACTCTTTCTGAGACTTCGAAATGAGAAATTCTGAGTCTAGCGGGGAGGGTCTTCGTGCCAATAGAAAAGCGTCGCCCGGTAGTGGATCGTCAACCGGGAAGAAGCTTTCTGGATGACAACCGGCGGGCAGAAGGCGCGGCTCAGCGGGACGGGGTTCTTATTCAACTGGCGCGGCTCTGGCGAGGAGCGGGGCTCTTACGTCGATGGCGCGGACACTAACAGTGGCCGGGGCACTTACACCACTACGCGGCGGCGAGCTCGAACGGGGGTCTTTGAATACCGCGGAACGGCAGGGCACACGGGGCGTCGACGGCGCGGAATCAAGCACGAACGGGGGTCTTGGTTATACCGCGGAACTGCAAGAGACGGGGCCTCGTATTTCAGGAGGGCGCGGGCTCAAAGGCTGGCGGGGCTCTCAAAGTTCTGGCGGCTCGGTATGCCACAAGTCTTTCCGTATCACTCGAGTCTCTCTCAGATATCAAGTCTAGTCTCTTTCAAAGCTTCAATTCAAATTCTAGAGTCCGCTACAAACTGCCCTTGTCTACGGGTAGGTAATTGACTGAGTAACAAAAAGTACACCGGGAGATTAAATACATGCAGCGGGAGCAGAAACAACCAAATAAAATCATGATGAGAGAGTGTCCAAGTTTGATGCCGCGCCCGCTGGGAACCAATGGTATATTCAGGATTGCGAGTCGTGAGTGAAAAGACTGCCTCCCGGAGCAAGTCCATGCGGGCGGGTGGGTATTGCGCCTTATTGCAGTGCAATGGCGTGCTGGTTGCCATGTCTCCAGGGAGAGACACGAAATATCTTCTTCATAATGGCTGCTTGCCGCTGGTCGAGTAAAGGCCAAGGTCGCCTCCCGCCATCCGTGCTGGTGGCGGCTTGAGTGCGGTCAAGTTCTTCTGAGTTCTTCTGTCATCAGGAAAGAGGCTCCCGCTTGAAGCAGGGCAAGCCGATATAATCCAAGGGTTCGCCACTCGCCGAGAGACTCCCCGATATCAACGGTATTTGACACCGGCATCGTCGGTTGGTCTCCCCGCTAGTGAACCCGAGGCAGCCGATGCTCCCCGTCTGATCCAGTCCACTCGCCGGCCCTAGTCGGGTCCTCGGCGATAAGCCCGCTGCTCGTGTAAGATCAAGTCTTCCTTGATCTGGCCCTCCCGTGAGGTCTTGTTCGACCCGCCTAAGGTGATGTTCCCGGCGGCATGTCCCCGCCAGTACTAATGAGTTCGTCTGTCCGTCCGTCTGATTCGTCGATGGTGGTTCGGCGGGTTAGCACCTAACATCGGGGTTTTGGTAATTCCTCTTGGTGGCCTCCGGCACCTTAAGGCAACGGTTTCCCGCTACGCTCTCGGCCCAACAGTAGTAGTAGTTGAAGTCAGAGTCCCGCTCCCATGTTTAGGGAGACGTCGCTAAGCTCCCGCTACCAGATGATGATGTCCCGCTGGCTTATCGGCCATCTTAAGCAATAAGATACTACCCTCGAGGTAGAGTATATCTTCTGTGATCCTAGCCTTACTTCCTCCCGCTGATAGGTACAGAAATCGATAAATTTCTGTGGTTTCATGCATAGCCGCTGAGCGGCCCTATCAGCGGAAACCGGCGAGCTAACAACAACGCGTCAGATTGAATCTGCACGTCTCATTTCATCTGCAGCTACGCTCTTACCCGCCGTCGAGGCCCGAATCCAACAACTCGAGGCCTCCGTCGTCGACGACCTCCCTGTACGCCCCCCACGCGGCTTCGGGACCATGGGAAGTCGACCCGTTTCCACCGCCCCTGCCTCCCTCGATGTCATCGCCGCAACAATTGAGGCGCGCGATGCAGCCACGCGACACGAACAGGAGGTCCGGCCCGGCCAACTATGGACGGGGCAGGTACAGCGTCTGAACGGGAACGTTCTCCCTGGCGGGCAGGAGGTCATCTCCAGCGTGTTTCTCAACGCGGAGATGCGTGTCCAGGACCCCGCTACGGGGGAAATGGGCGCAGAGACTGGTCATGCGCAAGTGACCTTCTTCAAACGGCCGCACGAGCGCGTGCAGAACTGGAAAATGTGCGCGCCGTACGTCTCCCAGCGATCCGTGCGTCTGGAAACGGCGCGCGCGCAGGCAAAGAATCACGAGAGAGAAAGGAGATTGAAGGAAGAATCGCACTCACCGCCAATGGCCCTCTCACGCACGACTCCTTCTTACCCTACTGATCAACGAATTCGGCAGCTCTCGGACGGCGGTGGGCACTACTTGTCGCACCCTGTCGACGTGGCTCCACCCAAACTCGCCGACGATGTGACTACGGTGGGCATGTTGGTGGACGGGACACGCGTAGTCTTGAAGGCTACAAACGGAACTCACGGCTTACCTGCGCGTCCTGGAACACCTATCCCTCCCACCATCCTACACGACCAACGCCCACGCGTTCTTCCTTCCGCTCCCCCGAATTCCCCTGCAATTTCTTCTTTGAAGTTGAACGCAGGCGATGAGCCGTACGTTACAATTCGTCGTCTGTTTGCGCAACGCCTTGACGAGAGACTCAGGGATTTGGATAGCGGCGACGAGTTGGATGGAGCAGAAAGCGAGATGGATGTGGAAGAGGCACCCCTAGTGGTAACATAAAGCCTTCACCACAGGCTGTAGCCTCTGGTTAGATTGTCATTATCCATGGCTGTAGCCTCCGCAGGCTACAGCCTTAGTATTATGTTTTATACAGTGCCTGCCACTGTATGCTGATAACAGAGTGTTATCTATTTGGTCATAGTGAGTCTATAGATAAGACCTGATAACCCTCGATCAGGGACAGATCAACACTGGATCACAAGTGCATTTCGAGCCGTGATGCCGCTGGCAAGATCAATGGCAACACCTTATATATTCCCACAGTTTAGTAGGGTCCCCGCTGCCGCAATAGACGAACCGGAAACAATTGAATTTGATTGTTTTATATAATACACAACGACAGGCAACAAGTAAGCGCTGAGGCGCTTAGCGCGCTAATGGTCGCCTAAGCGCCGGGGCGCTTAAACAAGCGCATCGGCTCCGGCGCTCCATCGCGCATGCTGGCAATTCGCACCATGGGGCCAATCATCGGCTAGCCATGAGCGATGCGCTTGGAAAACGGTGGTACCGCGCGCACAAAGCGCGTAGGAACGAGTGACAAGCGGTCGCGGAATTGACGGCGTAGGGGCGAGCGCATGACGTCACCGGATGTGGGGCGACGACGCGGCGGGGGCTGTGAGCCCTGTTTGCGCTTGCGGATGCGGGTATGGCACATTGCGGACGGGTGCGGGTGGTGGGGTAGATGTGGGGGCGGGAGCAGCGCGGCGGGGGCTGTGCGGGTTCGTTTGCGCGCCGGTGCGGGTACGTTTGCTCGTTGCGGCGCGGGCGACGGCGTAAGCGGGTTCAGGTGGCGCGTGGTCGTGGGTGCGGCAGCGAAACGAAGGGGGTGGTTCAGGTGACAGTGCGGAGGCGGCTGCAAAACGGCAGGGGCGGTGCGCCTCCGTTTGGGCCCGCAGACACGGGTACGCTTGCTCGTTGCGGTATGTGTGACGGATGCGAGTGGGATAGTGCAGCGGCGCACCTTTGTTTGGGCTCGCGGATGCGGTTACGCTTACTGGTTGCGGTGCAGGTAACGGGTGCGAGTGGGATGGATGCGGGAGCAGCGGCGGCGGCGCTTCGTTTGCGCTCGTGCGGCGCGGGTCACGATTCGGAAACGGTTTCGAGTGGGGTGGATGCCCAGTCAAGGCGATGGATGCTGTTGTTCGTGGGAGTAAGAAAGATATAAAGAAAGGGAGACGGAAATAAGAGAAACTGTATCCAAAAGGTAGAAAACCAAGACATGAACGTACCACTTTACCTTAGCAGAGTATGCAATCGAATACGACTTGCAAGACGTATTCAGTAAGACGACGGCGGAACGAGCATCGGTGTTGGGCGTGTCGCGAAAATCCCGAGTTGATGAGTGGGAGTCTCGGTTGCGGCTGCAAGCGAGGGCGGAGTTCAGATAGATCCTGTTGGTAGAAAGGCTATCAGTGAGTGCATACAAGAAAGAAATCGCAGAAGGGAATGGGAGCAAAATGTAAAAAGAAGGCAGAAGAATACATGAAGAAGAAGTGCTGGAACGAATAGAAAGAAGGAAAACTTTGAAATACTCACCGCGCAGTCTCGTATAGTCCACCCTATTTCACCAGTGAACCGTTCCTACCCCACGCTGCGCAGTTCGTTCGATCAAAGACTCGACAAAGCTCGCGTGCGCCCTCCCGGGTACGTGGTCATAAGTCCCAAGACATTTCGAGGGTTTGAGCCGCCGTGAGCTGGGCAGAAGAGGACTTTGGCGCTGGCACCGTTGGTCCCCCAACCTCTCGCGCCGTCAGCAGGAAACGAGCTTCGCGTTTGCCGAAAGTGGCTGTTTGGGAGTGATTTGGGTGAAGGTGTATGGAGAGAACAGTGGCCGCAAGATTTAGTTGATCATTTCGAAGTTATTTGGCGAGGAAAGAGATTGGAAGCGGGGCAAGACGAAGAAAGAAAGAAAGAGGTGTGCTGCGCTGGCAGCCGTGACGCGTGAGTCACGGAATCGGCATCGATTCCGAGTGGCTCGGAGTCATCGGTCCGATCACCGCTACTCAACGCCGGCGTCCAAATCTGGTAATTTTGGAATCATCCCGGAGAGAATTTCGTATATCTTGATGTACGGCAGCGCAGTGAGACTTATATCTATACCTATGCATTTATTATATCAATATCAGCCGTTTTAAAAAAGAAACGGGAGGATTCTCAATTTATTGAGACGGAATGCATCGAGTTATGGTTCGGGAGTGAACTCCGTCTATTTCGCTTATTTATACACTACAGAGTGAATCTTTCTCGTCAATAAGGTACATTATTACCCACTAAAGCTATAATTGTACAGAACTGAGTGTGAGACCGAGTATTCGAGCTCATATAAGACAACTCACCTGAAAATGTTCGAGGTCATTGTGAAAGCCGCTTTGAAGATTCTGATGAGAGAACATGTAAAACGCAACTTCTAAATATGCTGGTACAACATATTCTGAAATCAGGGTGCGAGTACCACTTTGAAAAATCGACACTTTTTCACCTTTTGGCTATTTGTGGGACATAGGTGAAGATGTGGGGTCGTTTGATTGTTGAAAATGAGCTAGAGCAGGTAGATCCACTATAATTGGTTGAGAAAACTCGAATGTATGGGCTTTGGTACCTCAGGGACGAGGATGTTCGCGATTCTGGCCCAGGTTACACTAAAGTTTTAGAGCTTCAACTTTGTTCTCAAAAACCATTTCGCTATTTTGAAAGCTAACAAAAGGTTCAGGGCACAGTTTTGAGATATGTTGTTATAGGCATATGGGAGCCTCTAAATTAAATTTCTCGAGCTTTTCGAGGCCCTCCTAATGCTCAACGAACGAAAAAAAATATTAGACGCCGAGCTTGAACATTAAGCGCCTGCTTCGGAGCCGTCTCGGACCGTTCTCCCAGCCAATGGGAGCGTGTTCCGACACGTCCGAACCATCGGCCGAAGGTCGTTTGGGCGTCGACTCGGGTTGTATGTCGCGAGTTTCAAGCTCATTTCAAGGTAGAAAGGTATTTTTAAAGAAGATGTCATTCAGGAGTAGTACTCTATATTACTCATGATACAGGATACAGGTAGAATTCAGATGAGACACAAAGGAATACGATAAAATTGGAACGTGATTGTCTCGACAAAGCAAGACGAAGGGTGTTTACAGCCCTGTAGGGGCGAAAACGTCGGCGCACGTTGAATGAGGTGGGAAGAAGAGGGGAAGGAGGCGGGGAGGCGAGACGGAGTCGAGGGCGGGAGAGAGGAAGCGAGGAGAGGAGAGCGGTGTACGGGAATGTGAAGCGAGGCACGGCGGGGTCCGAGTCGAAGCAGCGTAGGATGGTGGTGGATCGGCCCAGCCGGCCGCAGTGCCAGTCTGTATGTTGATGAACGCGTGCCAATGACGCAAGCGATGTATCAATCGACGTGAATTCAAGATGTCGGGAGGCGAGGAATGGAGTGGGATGGGGAAAGAAGGAGAGAAGTGATTGGGAAAATCGGAGTTGATACGGGCAGGTAGGGGCGATAGTTTAGACGCCCGCTGCGTGGGGGAGTTTGAGCGAGGACCGGGACGCGGAACTGAGCGAGAGCGAGGAAGTAGTGGGGGAAGGCTGAGGGGAAGGGGGGAGGATACAGAGTGAAGTGTTGTGCGGGAGGGACGCTCATGCAGACACTTTGGCTCAGAGAAATATAAAAATCTAGAAGATTCACTCACCTAATTTTCCACCCCAATGAGACGATTCTCAGTGCACATCCACAGTGTGAAGCTCTGCAAGCCACAATGTAGGCTGTCGAGGGGAGGGGGCGGACTTGGAGATGCTGTTGGTGGATGTGCCGAGATAGACGGGTCTGGGGGGCAAAGGCAAGGCAAGCGGAAGTGAGCCGGGGAGGGGTGTGGAGTGGCGCGTTTCGGGCGCGTGGGCGGCGGATCGGCATTGGCGGAGCTCAAGAGATTCACTCGGAGTCGCATCATATCAGGGTAACGAGCAGCGGCGGTGACCAGGTGGCCAGTTTGGGTGGGTTTGGGTGAATCCAAGTGAACGGGCACGGCGCTGTACAGGACGATTGTAGCACGCATCAACGAAAATGCTACCAGAAAGTAGACACTGCCAAGCGCCGCCATTGTAGACAGCGGCCGCGCAGGCGGGAAGGGGCGGTGGGGTGCGCGCTGGCAAGAAGACGTCACGGCGTCGTTACATGTCACGCTATGCTTCCGAAACCCCGAAAAGGCCGAAACAATGAAGGGAAAAAAAGGTACGACTTCGAGGCTTCAAGCTGGTACGCAGCTTGGCTTCCTTTGAAACTGTCATCTACAGGGAAGTTGTATATATACATTAGTTGTGAGCTAGGGTGGTATTAATTAATAGTACAATACAGAAAATAAGTATAGTGTGATATAGAGCCTTCTAAGGATGAAAAGGCATATATATAGATAGGTGGATGCATAACTATAGTGAAGGGATATGAGGGAAGGCCCCGTATTGAATGGGGGGCAGTTTTGATGTGAGCCGGAGCTGTACCGAATTGGGCCAGCTATAACTGATGGCCCAAATGCAATTGATGGCACAGAATTGATTGCCACGCATCAATGGCGGATCTATTTGAGCCGTCAAATCATCAGTTTGATGGCCCAAAGCCATCTAATCAGCCCCAGATAAGATACAAGTGATATATAAAACATACTAGGCTACAGCCTGTGGCAGGCTGTACGCATGGATAATGACAATCTTACCACAGGCTACAGCCTGGGTATTTAGTCTTTATATTACAGCTATGGCTCGAAGAGGGCGAGATCAGAGAGAAACGTGGCAACGAGTCGGCCGCAGGACCGTCGACTCCGATCTCCGTTACCACGCGTCTCGGGCAAGTCGGAGGCGATAAGTCCGACGCCTCGTCCGAGGCTGAGATGGCCGACGTTTCATTGGACGACAGGGATCAGTGGGCTGCGGACCGCCGCCGGCCAATTTCGTTAACCTCACAAGAGGCCGCCATCATCAATCAAGGACTTCGGAACGGAGGTAAGCCAATTCGGGCCAAACTCTCCGTTCCTCATCGTCCGTCCCACCTTCCACGCCTTCGTCCCATCTTACCTGCCCTTTCGCTGCCTCTGCCCACGCAAGACTCGCCATCGTCCGCTGGATCAGACTCGCTACCACCCCTACGCCCTGCCTCCCCGGTATCCACCCATGAACCCAGCCCTTCTGACGACTCGTCGGCGACTTCCAATACTCACTCTGCTAGCAACGAATCAGTGCGCGGCGTGGGAGAGCCAACGCCCACCAAGTTCCTGCTCACGGCGGCGAATCTGCTCCTCCCGACGATGCAGTTCCTGCGCTTCAAGTAGCGCATTTGTTTTCTGTTGCTCGTCATGCATACTGCGGAGACCCTCATTCACGTTTGCCAGGGTCTCCGTCATCACCTTGAGAGCCTCGATGTGCGCATTATGGCGTACCTCATCCTCCTTCCGAGCAGCCTTCAAATCCGCTTCGTCCTGCTCAAGACGCGTGTTGAGAACATCGTGGAGTGCTCCGAGATTGTTCCTGCGACGCTTGTTGGTTGCGTTAGCGCTCGGGGCTGAGTTTTCGTCATTTTTTCGTCTGTTGTATTAATAATGTTGAGTGAGATTGCGGCACATTATGAGAACGAACTTGGTGCCACGTTGACCTTGACGTTCTCGAACAGTCGCTCCGTCCACCGACGATAGATCGCAAAGACGCTCTTGACAAGGCCCTTCATAGCAGCCTCACGCATTTCAGCGCCAGACTGCGCTTCGAGGCCTTGTTTCGTTTTGACCTTGCGCGAAGAAGCAACAACTTCACCATCGGAAAGCGCAGAGAGTTCGCCCAATACCTGTACAAATTGCGTAGAGAACTGAATGGAGCGAAGAAAGAAAACTTACATGCATGAATTCTGTCACCTCTTCGTTCGTTCCGGTCTTTTGTAGTGATTCCGCCTCGCGAGTCTACTCAAAAATTAGGACTGGGTTGAAACATGGATAACAGTGACACACCTTAAATTTGGCAATCAGTCGCTGCAAACATTTGCGACAAGCCTCCCCGGAGCGCGGCGTCCATGGACGCGTCGCAGTTTTGCTGATGGTGGTGTTGACTGCATCGGCTCGGCAGTAGCGGTCCACGCAATCGCTCGCTGTTGCGGGTTGTTGCGGAGGAAGGGGCGGTCCGCATTAGCCTGCTGGACAAGAACACGGTCTTGCCATGGCTGCCAGTGCTGGGATCGCGCATTTCGCGCGTTCTGAGTTACTTCTGCCCAATAGAACACCCTGAATCAGCGAATATTTCGTAAACACAACGAGGACAACGCACCACTGGATTCCTCATCTTCATCCTCGTCCCCCGCATCCTCGTCGTCCTCCTCCTCGTCATCGTGCTCCTCCTCCTCCTCCTCCTCCTCCTCATATTCATCGTGTTTCTCATCTTCCTCATCTTCCTCGTTATCCTCATCCTCTCCACCAAGATTCTCCTCGTCTTCCGAGCCTTGTTCCGGCTCAGCAGAAGCAGCAGCGCTCGGGCGGTGGCTGGCGGGTGTGGGTTTGGCGGCGGCTGACTTTCGGCCGTTTCCGGCGGTGGTTTTGGGGCTGTGCTGGCTGGCCTTTATTTCGTGTAGTCATAGTCATTGTGAGTCGTTTGCCGGATGGGAGATGCAATGTGAGGTGGAGGATATGGCGAAAAAACGACTTGTTTATGCGCTGTTTACGCCATGATGTCATAGGGTAAGCGACCTGGCGTAAGCGAAGCGACCCCGCGGCACATGCCTGTGGAGCGGCATAGGCCGCGGCTGCCGCTTCGCACAAACTCGGTAATCTTTGCTTTGATACAGTGCAAGGATCTGAGTCAACAGCGTGTTTGGGTTATTGGGACTCAATATTCGTTGAAAATCAGCGCAATAACTATTTTGGTGGCACTATAGATATCCAAAGAGCCTGAAATAATTCTCCCAAGCAGGAATTATACAGCAATCCGACAATGGACGCGAAAGATTGAGACGCTAAATAAGGCACGTGACCGTGTACTCTCCTCCCGGTTTGTGCTGTCTTTCTACCAATTCTGATGATGAACTAAGCCAGAACTCTTTGTATAGCTAGTTTGAATCTATTTCAATGGTATAGCCAACTTGAGGCTTCCCTGAATCAGCCAGTGGTTCGCAATGTACAATGAAATGACCAGCTCCTTCCTAATTGAGTACCCGGTTCAAAAAACGGGTCTTTCTCGAAATTTTGATGATGAATTCCACTGAAAGTTGGGGGACAGCGGTATTGACCCTAGTAAAGGCTGCATACTAAGTCCAGGCTTCCCTGAAATTCTGCTTTACATGTTATCGTGCAAATGATTCGCTTTGCCACTTGCTGCAAACAAGTATAAATTTCCTTGCTGGGGCACCCCCTATGACTTAAAACCTGGTAAGCATTCTTAATTACCACCGTAGTAATCTGTTTATACCATACACCGGGCCACTAATATGAGCATGGCAAATCGGCGGTGGATTTTGTGTGCGAGGTGACCTAGTACAGCCACTCGGACATCCCCGAAACACGGCTGATGAGATCAGCTCAGACATATGTGACTGTAACATCAAACACGGCTGCTTTGCCGTGTTGATACCGGTCATTTTCGTTTCTGAAGGCTCATGTGCGATGGCTGTGGACGCCCATGTCCTTATTTGGACATGGGACTGCACCCGTGAATGATGGCCGTTGGGCAGATCATTCCCGCTTGATCCTCACGCTCAGGCTTCGAGTTCGTGCTCAGGTCGCGCTCGGTCGCGTCTCGACACGGACGTGTTCTGCAACGAGGAAGAATTTGAAAATACCTTTCTCGCGAACGAAGGTGTGCCACCGAAACTACAGTCATATTCATAAAAAAACAGAGTACAGCCGTACCAAGATGTACATGATTTTAAATGAGCCTTTGAGGAAATACCGTACCGCAACACCACAGTGCCATCGGCGAGCAAGTCAGAAGAGAAAGTAACCTAGCTCCTGCTAGTTGCTCACATGTCCTACTTCCTTCTGTGTGTATTTAACTTTGAAGGAATGTTTTATTCGTTGACAAGAAAAGGCGAAGACTATGAAACGACGGCAGTTGTGAAAACAACCGCGCATTTCCTCCAGAACACGAAGTCGTGTGCGGAGGCTTGTGCGCGATTGTTCTAACAAATGCGCGGTGTCGGCATAAACGTGGGGAAGCGTGGACAGTGAGCGGGGTGGTGGCACTGTGCTTGTGTTGACGAGTAGCGATGAAAGCGGCGACGAGTGAGAGTCGCCACGACAGCAACGAGGGAATGACAGTGTCAGCGAGCGAAGGTGGGCGGCAATCACAGCGAGCACATAGCTTTGTTGTATCAGTGAAGAGCTTCTTGAGCAGATGAAGTGTTAGCATGAAATCAACTTAAATAGGCAAAGAACACACCTAAAATTTCAGATGAGCCGGTGATAGCATCCACTAACACCGGCTCAAGTTAGATTTTAGTGTGAATATAGCACGAAGGAGAAGAGGATGGGGGAGAGTGGGAGGGACAAGAGAAGGTCGTCAACGCGTTGCTGCACCGATGCGCGATTTGCGTCAAGCAATATTGCGGCCGACGATTTGATTGTCTGGGGAAGGGAAACCGTAGGTCTTGCAAGTGTCCGCATCCTCCGCTTCGTCCGAGAGAGAAACTGCGCATAACAGAGAAACAGAGAGCGCTGTGGAAGGCGCGACAGCGGGAGTCAACAACGCAGGGCGGGAGTGGGGGCCGTAGTTGATCTCAGTACCTTCTCATTGTGTATTACTTCGAATTCGAAGGAATGCCGTCTGTCGTCTCGAATTTCGTTGAGACAAATTGTCGTACACAGCCGGACACGACGAAACGACTGCAATGATCAAAATAACCGCACACCCCCTCCAGCACACGAATTCGTGCACGGAGGCTGCTGTGCGGTTCTTCAGGCAGTGGCACATCGTATGCGTGACGGTGTCTTGTTGATGGGTGGCGAATACAGATGTTGATGGCGGCGCGAGCGCGAGTAGTCAAGAGCGAGGGCCATGACGGTGAGAGCGGCGGGCAGCGACAACGAGGGCGGCAAGCGGTGAGACCGAGAGTTGACGAAGGGCATCGGTGTGTGTGACGCTGCCGTGCTGAGCAGATACACAACTCGTTAACATAAATTCAGACTATCAAAACTATTGACACGCACCTTTCACCTTGATAAGCACACCCAGATTCATGATTCCCAGTTGGTTTGAGGTTTATAGATACAATAAGCAAGAGAGTAAGACTGTTGGAGAGGCGCAGTCGAAGGATACGAGACAAAGCGGCGGAGGAGAATTGGTTTACGAGGTGAAAACTTGATGAGATCGATATCGAGGTGCGAGGTGCGAGTTGGGAGCCGAAAGAGTTTGAACAAGATGGTATATAGGCGAATCAGAGGGAGGCTGTCGAGGCGGGAAGAGGGACTGGAGAGGGAGACGACTCAAGAGACTCGGAGAGAGGAAGACTGAGCTGGTTTACCGCCGACAGCTGTCATTGCGTTGGCAGTGTCCGGCTCCGGCGTCTTAAAATAAAAATATCTTGATTTTCATTCGCTGTGTCCCAAGTCCATTCGGGGACAACCCCAGAATGGACTAAGAGTCCGTTCGGAAAGTCCTCGCGCGAGGACGAGGACGACGACCAGTAGTCTATTAGTTACCACGCCCACTACCCGGTAGCCTGCGTTATTATATAAGCAGCCCGTTTTGGAACTCACGTGCAGTTGACATCGGCTGATCTCAAAGCCTCGACACGCCGGTCAGACGTGTTTTTACGCGTTTCAACTGAGGAGAAGACATCCTATACGAGTTTGAGAACAGACTTCGGGGGAAAGCGGTATATTTGACCTCTCCAACCTCGAATTCAGTCGTTTTCCTGACCATTCAGCTGCTGCCGGCGCTTTCCGAGAAGCATCAATCAATGACAGCTGCCATCAACTTGCCGTCACCACGCAAACACCTGCAAGGCGATTCCTTCTATAAAATGTGCATGATTTGGGTAGAAAGAGGTCAGAATGTCCTTTTGAGAAAGTTTAGGACTGACATGTACTGACACCCAACTGAAAGCCGCGTTGAAACGCGTCGAAATGAAGTACATAGGCGTGTTGTTTGCTCGTGTTGGGGAGCATCATGACGTCGTAAGGCAGGCTACCGGGTAATTGACCGCGGGTAACCAACAGACTTTAATTCAGCGAACTTGTGAGCTAAGAAGAATTAAAGCGTCTGTCTAGAGAGACTAGACGACCAGGGGATCGGGGGCTCGGTCCGGTCACTTGTCACATCTCGTGATTGATAGTGACATGCTGTAATGGTTGTTCCAGTTTTTTTTTCTTCTTGTTTTTTGCGCATTCTTTGAGTTTTTTTGTTGACCCTTTACTTGTGACCAAGTTGCTATGTACTCCCCTTCACTTTCGAGCTTTTGTGGCCAGTTTTTAGCCCAGATCACTCATTTTGTCTCTTGCTTGACGCTGTTTGGCCAAACTGTTGGAAAGCCGCGGAAGACGGCCGGATAGCGTGTTGCCGGGTTACCGATCCTTGGTCCTCGTCCTCGTCCTCGCGCGAGGACTTTCCGAACGGACTCTAAGGACATGCCACAAACTTGAATTCGAGCCGCGGCCAGATTGGGACATGGGAATCAACATGAATTCTATCTGCAGCGTACATTCGAGAGCATATTAGGCCTCGTGAAGCCGGGGGCAAACCCAAACTTGGATTTGAAATTCTCCCTCTTTTTCCCCCTTTTTTCTCTTTTTTCGCAACTTGAATAACTTGATTTCTTGAGCCCGTCCACAGACATGGGACATGGGCCTTTCTGAATGCTCTAATTGATGACCTTGATAGCCTGGCAGGCCGACTGATACATATCAGCTAGCCGCGTTTTCGTTTTCGATTTTCGTTTATACCGTTAAACCATTTCCGTTTGGTTTGCCAGATTCCACAAACGAAAACGAAATGGTTGGAGCCTTAAAGGTGAGGGGTCAGAAAAGTTATGTCTGGGACAGATTTATTAGAGCGGGGGACAGTAAGCGTACACGCTGTTTCAATTTATTCAACACTAACAGTGGATTCCTATTCTTCAACAACTTCAAGCGATGTGCATGTTCGACAGCCACAATGTTACAGTGCACTTGGAGAGATGCACATTTCGACTGGTTAGCGCAGTGACCGCCGGTAAGCCATTTCAGTTCAGTATTCTTCCATTTTCATTTTGATTTCAATCTTTCCTATTTCACAAGTGCGGTGAGTCCATGTTTTTAATTTTCATTTGGATTGATAAATCCCTTCCTTCTCGCAGCACTCAACCTAGCTTCGTTGTTCCCCCCTGCTCGTTCTCAGGTACGCTGTTTCTTGCTCATATTCTCAATTTCTTTCAGGAGCTGACGGATATTTAGTTGTTCATTGTAAATCAAATCAAATCATTTGATTCGTTCTGGGTATAGAGTACAAGAGGTATGTATAATTACCTTACTTTGTTCTTAGAAGCCAACGTCCCTCGAAGATCCGCCTCGAATCGAGGCGCGTAGGAAGTTGAGGTCGACGCGAAATCTGCAGACGGGAGAAACATGAAGTGAGTTTGAGTTTATTTTCGTCGATTTGAAGAGAAACTTGCGATTTTCGAGGCAGGGTTGATGCAGCGCTGTTGGAGCGTGAAGTTGCGGGATTCGGGCGGTGTACGGGTGCGGGGATGGACGGGGAGGTGTTGAGGGCGGGGAGCAGAGCACGTAGTTTTGATTTTTTCGGGTTATTTGACGAATGGGGAAGGGGCGGGAGTGCTGTGTCGGCGTGGGCAAGGGTCTTGGAGGGGTCGAAGGTGGAGTGGGCGGCGGCGAGGAGGGAGATTTTGAGGGAGGCGGGATGTTAGGGGACTCGACGCGAGCGAGGAGGTCCTGGGGTCGGAGATTGAGGCGGGGAAGGGAGCTTGGGGTCGGGTTGAGTGCGGAGTTGACAGGAGGAAAAGGGAGAGCATTGGGGACTTGAGGAAAGGAAGCGGTATGGTGCGCGTAGCGCGGCGTTGATGTCGTCCGGCACGTCGTAGATGACGTGGCGAGGAGCGGAGTGGGGCGTCGAGAAAGAGTCGGAACGGGTGAGTGGGGAGGCGAGACGGCAGGTGGGAGGGGGTGGTGAGATCAGGAGGGGAGGAAGGGTCAGTATGAATTAGAGTGCAGAGAATGCGTAGCGGACGCACCTCGATTGCGTGGCTCTGACGGTGTTGACGCGGAAGGTACAATTAAAAGGGAGCGGATGCTGCGGGGCGGCGTAGGGATAGACGGGGATAGGGTGTGTCGGCGGCGGCGAGTGGGTCGCCGCGTTCTGTTCGGAACGCCCGTCTTCTGCTGTTGTCGATGAAAAACACTCGCAGTCCCACTCCCGACGTTGACAACGGCTGCCGTTTGCTTCTGTCTACTCTTCTCCAGACCATCGGGCTGAGTCCGTGATTCTGCAGCGCAAAGACGCATCAGCGGAGGAAGAGGGATGGGAAAAAAAGGAGTAAACTTGTGCCATGTTCTCGCCGGTGGCTCGTAAACAAGGCTAGAATAAGACTGTGAGATTCCAGTAGAGAGTCGTGAGTCGCAATAGATTCAGGTGTACGCCCTTAGCACTTGAAATAACACGAGAAATGCACGTAGGAGGGAAGGAAGAGTAAGTAGTCGGCAATCAGAAATGACGTTGTATTTGTTGTCTGGCGAATAACACCGCCACGCCGTTCTTCACCTCACGACCTCTCCACGGTCTGCAACCCCGTTTTCCTCGTTGTCCCTCTCCCCGCCCGTATTGCTACTATTCTCTAATTGAGCTCGCTGCAGGCCGCGATGAACCGCTCCGGGACGCTGTCGCAGCGCATGGAGGGCACTCATGACCTCGCATCCCTCTCCGCCCTCTCCGACGACGCCATCGTCGCTTGCATCCGCGAGCGATTCATGTCCGACACCATATATACTAGAATTGGCTCCTCTGGTCTCGTCGCCCTCAACCCCCACAAATACGTCTCCACCAGCAGCGACGCCGTCCTCCAGAAATATGCTGCGAATTACCGCGACACCTCAGAACACAAGGAGGAGCTTCCCCCCCATATCTTTGAGCTGGCAAACAACGCGTACTACCATATGCGCCGCACGACTCAAGACCAGATCATCCTTTTCACGTACGTCGATTGTTTCCACTGTTTTCTCTACTCATTACGCGTTCACACAGCGGAGAGACTGCCAGCGGCAAGTCGGAGAATCGCCGTCTCGCCATCAAATCCGTCCTCGAGCTCAGCGTCAGCAGTCCTGGCAAGAAAGGCTCCAAGCTCGGCACCCAGATCCCCGCTGCCGAATTTGTGCTCGAGTCCTTCGGCAACGCTCGCACCCTCTTCAATCCCAATGCCTCGCGTTTCGGCAAATACACCGAGCTGCAGTTCAACGACCGCGGCCGTCTCCAGGGTATTAAGACTCTTGAATACTATCTCGAGCGCAGCCGCGTCGCTGGTGCTCCTAATGGCGAGCGCAATTTCCACATTTTCTACTACCTCGCTGCGGGCGCTACCCCCGAGGAACGCCAGCACCTCCACCTCCTCGACAAGACCACCTTCCGCTACCTCGGCCAGCACCGCGCCACTGCCAGCGGCCCGAACGCGCGTCCCTCCGACGACGCCATGCGCTTCGACCAGCTCAAGGTCGCGCTCAAGACCATCGGCTTCAGCAAGCGCCACGTCGCGCAGACCTGCCAGCTCCTCGCCGCCATCCTCCACCTCGGCAACCTCGAGTTCACCGTCGACAAGCATAGGAACGAGGACGCCGCCGTCGTGCGCAACACCGACGTCCTCGACCTCGTCGCCGAGTTCCTCGGCGTGCACCCGAGCAGCCTCGAGCAGACGTTGAGTTACCGCACGAAGCTCGTGAAGAAGGAGCTTTGCACCGTCTTCCTCGACGCGGACGGCGCGTCCGACAACCGCGACGAGCTCGCGAAGAACCTCTACTCGCTCCTTTTCACCTGGCTCAACGAGCACATCAACCAGCGTCTATGCAAGGACGACTTCACCACCATGATCGGCCTGTTCGACATCCCCGGCCCGCAGAACCTCTCCTCCCGCCCCAATTCTTTGGATCAATTCTGCATCAACTTCGCGAACGAGCGCCTCCAGGCATGGACGCAGCACCGCCTCTTCGAGGCGCATGTCGCGGAGTACACCACCGAGCAACTCATCCCGCGCCTCCTCCCCGCCTCCATCCCGTACTTCGACAACTCTGAGTGCATCCGCCTCCTGCAAAACCGACCCGGCGGGCTGATTCACATCATGGACGACCAGGCGCGGAGGGCGCCGAAGAAGACAGATTTTACGATGGTGGAGGCGTTTACGAAGCGGTGGGGGAATCATAGCAGCTTCAAGACGGGTGGCGCGTTGGACCGGGCGGGGTTCCCGACGTTTACGATTAGCCATTATAATGGCCCGGTGACGTATAGCAGTGAAGGGTTTTTGGAGCGGAATGCGCATCCGTTCAATCCGGATTTCGTTAGTCTGTTGAGGGGGGAGAGTGGGGATGCGAATGGGCAGGGGAGGAGTGTTAATCCGTTCGTGAAGGGGTTGTTTAAGTAAGTTTCTTTGTCTTTGCTTTTTTTTGGTGTGAAGTGGTGCTGATGATGGGTTTTAAAGCAATAAAGCGATTGCGACGCAGGCGCATCCGCGGAATGAGGACACGATTGTTGCGGCGCAGCAGCCCGTCAGGCCTATGCGCGCGCCGTCCGTGCGGCGCAAGAACACCGTCAAGCGTACCCCGATGTCGCCTGGCGCCGGCGCCGGCGCCGACATCCCCGAGGAAGAAGACGCCCTCGGCGGCGAGGCCGCCGCCAACGCCTGCACCGCAGGCGAATTCCGCTCCGCGCTCGACACCCTCTTCGCGACGTTCGAGGAGACGCAAGCGTGGCACGTCTTCTGCATCAACCCCAACGACTCCCAACTGCCGAATCAGCTCGAGGGGCGGAGCGTCAAGGGGCAGGTGCGGAGCGCGGGGCTGGCGCAGATTGCGGTGCGGAGCGGGGGTGGTGTTTGAGGTGGGGATGGGGATGGGGGAGTTTTGTGAAAGGTATAGGGAGGTGCTTGAGGAGAGGGGGGTGGTTGAGGGGAGTGAGCGGGAGAAGGTGGATCAGGCGAGGACGGCATTTGGGCTGGGGGAGAGGGATGTGGTGGTTGGTGTGCAGAAGGTGTGTTGGCGTTTTGATTTTTTTCTCTGTTTCGATTTTTTGTCTTTTCTTTTTTTTTCGAGGCGGGGTTTTGCTGACGATTGAGTGCAGGTATATTTGTCGCATGCGGCCTTTCATTGTCTGGAGGACCCGCTCCGTGCTAGCGATGTTGAGGAGCAGAAGCGGAATCGCGTTGTTGAGGGGAATGTGGCGGCGGCGGATCCGTATGCGCCGTATGCGGCGGGGACGCCTATGCTTGATGGCGAAGAGGCACCGTGGGGGTGGCTGCTGGTGGTGGATACCACGACCCGTATGCCGGATCCACCGCTGCGCTCCCGCTCGTCGCCAACGCCTCACCGTTCCAACGCGCGGATCTCTACGGGGACGACGAAGGCGGGTTTGACGAGCGAGGATCGCTCCGTCGTGGAGCCGACTCGGAGTTTGATGCGCGCAGTCGTTTCACGAGTGCGCGCGACGAGGGAGGCATCGAATTTCGGCAGCGAGAGCTACGCCCCGTCGCGCAATATGTTTGGGGCGGAGGGGAAAGGCAAGGGGCGGCGGTGCTGCGCCGCTCCTCGACAAGGACGCGCTGGCGGGCGAGATTGCGGAGGGCGAGACGACGGAGGTGTTCAAGGAGACGACGCGCGCGGAGGCGGTGGACGTTCTTGTGCCGTCTCTTGACGTGGTGGATACCCGACTTTTTGCTGACCTGGTGCGGAAGGATGAAGCGCGGGGATGTGAGGCAGGCGTGGCGCGAGAAGCTGGCGCTGAATATGCTCATCTGGTTGATGTGTTTGGCGATGGCGTTTGTGATTGTGTTTTTGCAGAGGCTGATTTGCCCGACGGAGCATGTGTTCAGCCAGAGCGAGCTGTCGAGCCATAGTTTCCAGTTCAGCCCGAATAACGTCTACACGAGCGTCCGCGGGGAGGTGTTCAGTTTGAGTACGATTGTGGAGCTGCATTCGCGGACTGTGCCGGTGATTCCTTCGAAGACGATTCTCAAGACGTATGGTGGGACGAGCGCAGATAATATCTTCCCTGTACAGGTATGTTTCAATGTATGCATACGATGTTCCGCTGCTGACTCTTTTCTCAGGTCAGCGCACTTTGCAATGGAGTGGACGGCGGCGTTAGCCCGTATGTCACCTTCACGACTTCCAACAACACCGATAAGAACGCGCAGTACCACGACTTCCGGTTCTTCACCAACGACTCGCGCCCGGATTGGTACTTTGAGAGTATGGTGCAGATGCGGTGGAAGGCGCGACGGGGTTTCCTTGGGATTACACCGAAGGAAATTCGTCAAAGGGCACAGAATAGCTCGATCGCTATCTACAACGGCCTCGTCTACGATCTTACCGGCTACATCCAGAACCCGCGCGGTGTGATACCGCCGGCTGGCGAGAACGCACCTAACGTCGACACCAACTTCATGTCGGAGAAGGTGGTCGATATCTTCAAGTTCAATGCCGGCGGCGACGTCACCAAGGACCTCAACAATCTTGTCGGGAACGGTCTCACTCAGGAGCAGCTGGACCGGCAGAAGGTCTGCCTGCGGAATCTCTTCACCATTGGGCGCGTCGACAGTCGGCAGTCGGCCAAGTGTGTCTTCTCGACCTACATCCTGCTCGTCCTGTCCATCATCATGGTGTCCGTTATCGGCTTCAAGTTTATTGCGTCTATCAGTCTCGCTAGCGTACGCGCTCCGGAAGACCACGACAAGTTTGTTATTTGCCAAGTCCCTTGTTATACCGAAGGCGATGCATCTCTTCGCCGCACCATCGACTCGCTCGCGCAGCTCAAGTACGATGACAAGCGTAAGCTGCTGCTCATCATCTGCGATGGTATGATTGTCGGTTCGGGCAATGACCGCCCTACGCCTCGTATCGTTCTCGACATCCTCGGCGCTGACCCCAATCTCGATCCTGAACCCCTCAGCTTCCTCTCTCTCGGCGAGGGTGCGAAGCAGCACAACATGGGGAAGGTCTATTCGGGACTTTACGAGTGCAAAGGACATGTCGTGCCTTACATGGTCATCGCCAAGGTCGGCAAACCCACCGAGCGCTCGCGGCCTGGTAATCGCGGAAAGCGTGACTCCCAGATGATTCTCATGCATTTCTTGAACAAGGTATGTCGCATGTATCTTTTGAATGCTTCTGCTGACTATCGTCAAGGTCCACTTCAACTCCCCCATGAACCCACTCGAGCTGGAGATGTATCACCAAGTCAAGAATGTCATTGGTGTGAATCCGACCTTCTACGAGTACGTGTTCATGGTGGATGCGGATACCACTGTCGACCAATTCTCTGTCAACCGGCTTATCTCGTCGTACGTCGTGTTCTTTTATTCGAGGCGTGTCTTGATCTCTTCTTCAGTATGATACACGATAAGAAACTGCTCGGTGTCTGCGGTGAAACGCAGCTCGCCAATGCCAAGCAGTCTATTATCACGATGATGCAGGTCTACGAGTACTTCATCTCGCACAACATGGCCAAGGCGTTCGAGAGTCTGTTTGGGTCCGTCACCTGTTTGCCCGGTTGTTTCACGCTCTACCGAATTCGCACGACCGACACGCACAAACCTCTTCTCATCTCCAACCAGCTCATCCACGACTACTCGGAAAATCGTGTGGATACCCTGCATATGAAGAATCTCCTGCATCTCGGAGAAGATCGATACCTCACCACGCTTCTCCTCAAGCACTTCCCGACCTTCAAGACCCAGTTTGTGCGCGACGCCTTCGCTTACACCGTCGCTCCCGATGACTGGAAGATTCTGTTGTCTCAACGTCGTCGTTGGATCAACTCGACGGTCCACAATCTCGGCGAGCTTATCTTCCTTGAGCAGCTGTGTGGTTTCTGCTGTTTCTCCATGCGTTTCGTTGTCATCATCGACTTGGTTTCGACCTTGACGCAGCCTGTCACCGTCGCCTATGTGAGTGTGAAAGCCTATTGCTAAATATGCGCACTCACCTCAACGCCAGATTGTCTATCTGATATACCTGGTTGCTGTCGAACACCTGCAAATCCAAACCATCTCTCTGGTCTTGATCATCGCCGTCTACGCCCTGCAAATGTTCGTCTTCATTTTACGCCGCAAGTGGGACATGATCGGGTGGATGGTCTTCTACATCATCGCTATTCCCGTCTTCTCCTTCTATCTCCCACTGTACTCATTCTGGCGCATGGACGATTTCTCTTGGGGTCAAACCCGTGTCGTGCTTGGAGAGTCGGGCAAGAAAATGATCGTCCATGTACGTGGCCTCCGGTCTTTCCTCTTGTACAGTTCGTTGATTGCGCTGTAGGACGAGGGCAAGTTTGATCCGCGTGTCATCCCTCTCAAATCCTGGAACGACTACGTATGTTTTTTACGTCGTCCACTGCTTGGATTTTGCTCATCGACCTGACAGGAAAACGAGCTGTGGGACAAAGAATCAAATCACAGCATCGGCTCTTGGGCACCACCCCCAAGATTCAAAAACGATGGCTACGCTGAATCACGGACCGCCTCGCTCTATGGACGGGAAACCACGTACGAGCCGCGTAGCTACTCCCCGGCGCCGTCGCAGGCCGGAGGCTATAACCCGATGCAATACCCGCCACCCGGATATCAGTCGGGGCGCAACACTCCCCAGTCGTTCCGCGAATCGCGACCGATGACCAACTACCTCGACGTTCCAATCCCGACGAGCGGCAGCCCTGACGATGCAGATCTGCCGCTCGGCGCACCTACAGAGGCAGAGCTGGAACGCGCGGTGCACGAGGTTCTGCACGACGCGGACCTCAATTCGATCACCAAGCGGGAGATTCGGCGTCGTCTTGAGGCGCGATTTGGCATGGATTTGACGTCGCGGAAGGCGACGATTAACGCGGTGATTGATAGAATACTTCTCAGCCAAGCATAACGGCTTATGGACATGGACTACTACTTCACGATCATTATACATATCTGGACTCTCCGCAAATGACTCTTCTCTAGTTACTCTCGTTGCACGCTTCAAATGTTCTAGCAATATTCTAATTCGCACTTGTTCTCGGGTCTCATGTCGTAGGGGGAAGAGAGAATCTGGCACGAGAAGGGCAAGATTACTGAATATTCCGCCTCATGCGACACCTTGTTGCCTGACGAGCGCGTCTTCGTGCATTGCTCCTGCCAAGTCAGCGTGAAATGGTCGTTTATTACTACCAACCAATGTATACCCGAAAGTGTCATTGAGTGAGCTAATGAGTACGCTACTACTTACTTATGCATGCAATTTACCCGAAAACCTATATGTGATCAACTATCGTACAAACGATTCCGAATAAAAGGAGTGACGGGGTGAGATATAGACAAGCCTAAAATGAGTGTGTCGTGCAGTGCAATGCATAGATGTCAAATGAAAATGGACAGGAAGAAAGAAAGAAGAGGAGGAGGAGGAGGAAGATGCGACAGAGCGAAGAAGCAAGGAGTATACTGTATAGAGAAGAGAAAGAAAAAGAAAAAAGAGTCGAAAGCAGACGACGGATAGATGCATCCTTGCTATCATCACAATCACATCACAACGCACTTGCAGCACCCTGCCCCTCCCTCCTCGTCGTCATGCGGGGGCATCTGCTGCTGCTGCTTTTGCGCCTCCAGATCCACCTCGGTTAGGGCATCCCTGGGCCCTACGGTGTAGTCCGAGAACGGCGGCGCGGAGCTCCTGTTGTGGTTCTGCTGCGCAGGAGCGAGCTGTCGGGGCCCGACGGGCTGCCGCTCGTGCTCGGTCGGGGGGTAGAGCGGGCGGCCGTGGCCGAAGGCTAGGCGTTCCTCCTCCTCTGGTGGTATGGTGTTATCCACCGGGCGGCCGAATTCGTCCATCGAGATATCATTGTGGTCGCGCGGGGGGCGATACTTGGAGTGGTCCCAGCCGAATGTGCCTGCAGCCTGAAAAATGAATGAGTGTGAGAGATGAGCGAATAGCGGAGGCGAGTAATGCTAAGGAGACAGACGTACGGGCTCGACGGGTGTATCGTCTTGCGTCTTCGGTTTAGGGCTGCCGTCCGCTTGCTCGTAGAGCCCGTCTAGCCCTTTCTTGCGTGCCACTACGGGTAATACGACCTAACCACCACCGTATGTCAGTCAGCCAACACTTACAAAAAGCACAAAGAACAAAGAACGAAAGAAAAAACAGACGCACATCATCCCACCGACCCGTCTGGGGTTTTATCGGCTGCGTCCATGTCGGGATGGCATCAGCCAGGTCCTCCTCACCGTCCTCTCCCGGGGACGGATAGTACGCAACGCTACGCCGGTTTTTGTCATCTACGGTCTGCGCGCGCTTGGTCTGGGGTTTCGGTTTGGCCTTAGGCGTTGCCGCCGCCCGAGGCTTCTTGGCGGAGGAGGAACCAGCAGGAGGTGAAGCGGTGGCCGCGCGTTTCGAGGAGGAGGTGGGGGTCTGCCGCGAGGCTGGCGAGGCAGAAGAGGAGGCTGGGAAGGAGGGGGGCTCGCTGCGGCCGCGCTGTATTGCTGGAGGGGGGGTAGGGGTGATGTTTCGAGGACTGGGTATTCGGGTGGCCCGAGGTGTCTGGGGTGTCGGTGTGGTGCTCCCGTAGCGCTGGTGGTCGGGGAGCGGCGCGGAGGAGGTGGAGATGTCGAGGTTCTGGCTGTAGTACTCGACATCCGACATCTCGGCGTCCACGTCCGTCAAGGGGCCCTCGTCCAGCACCCGCGCGATATTGTTGGCGTGCGCGTCGTCGAGGTGGAGGCTTTCCCGCCGGGAGTCTAGGGCCGCGGTGCTCTCGGAGCGTTTCCGCCGCCGCTGAGATACAGACGTCGCCTCGGCGTCGCGCAGGGCCTGCTTCTGCTTGAGGGTGTGCCCGTAGTTGGCGATCTCCAGCATCTCGGCGCGCCGGCCGTGCTTGAGCTCGCCGACGCCGCCGTTCCGGGAGACCTCGCCGCGGTACCAGTGCTCGAAGGGGCGCTCTTCCGAGTCGTTCGACGGCCGCGGTGGGGCATGGTCGTCGTGGGAGTTTGTGGATTCGGGGCCGGGCATGAAGGGCGGGGGTTCGTTAAGCAGGCCGGAGGTCTGTCGTAGCGGGATGTGGATCGTGTCTTGGGAGGGTTGTTTTAAGAGTAGTTTTGCGGGAGCGGCGAGGAAGGTGGCACTGGCGTCGCTTGGTCGCTGCAGGTCGAGGGAGGCCGGGGGTGGTGGTGAGGTGTAGCCGTTGCTACCAGCGCCATTGAGAGTTCGCGCAGCCTTGGGAATGCGAGTCGGCTTTGAGTCCGCGTACTGAGTACGCGCAGAAGAATCGGGACTTCTTGACTTGTTGGCGGTGGCGGCGAATTCGGAGAGCTTGGGCTGGGAGTAGGTTCTGGCACGCTGCTTTGGGGACGTAGTAGCGCCATTAGACTTCGGTGTCCGGGGTGGCTTGTTCTGTGATGAGACGGAGGGCCTGGGCTGGTATGCTGGTTCTGCCTCTTCGAGAGAAGATATGGAGAGTGCAGTAGAAATGCGCTTGGATAGGATGCGGCTCTCGCCTTCTAGCCCTGCAGGACACGTCAGAAGGTCGTAGAAGTGGCTGAAAGGGCAAGGTACTTTTGCGCAGAGCAGGGACGACCTCATCATCCCATGAAGGGCCGCTACCGGGTAGTCGGGCGGACTGAGTGAGGGCCATACAAGAAGAAGAATGTCAGGAAAGGGGGGGAGCAGCCTCCGGTGCTGGCGACGAAGGCCAGCCTGGCTTGATCAACGCCGGGAGCAGCGACAAACCAGTATTGGGGTGTGACAATGCGTGACCGCCTTCGCAATCCAGGCGGGCGTGACATTCTCACCGTCTTCCACGATGCTCTCCCCGAGGCCGACCTCGCAAACCACTTCTGCAGACCTCCCAGTCCCAGTCCCTGCTCCACCCGCAATGTCGATCAGAGCCCAGCGCATCGTCGATGCCCCAACTCCCTCAATCCCATCAAGGACCAAGGTCTCAACTTCACCCGCCGAAAGTAAAATCGAGGGTCGCACAATACTCGGGACAAAGTTCACACAAGTTGTGGCGTTGTGGAGACTACGTTCATCACCCTCCCCCTCGACTTCTTAGTGACACGAACAAGAACGAACAACCAGAAATGCCCCTTGAAGAATGAGGAACAACGTTGATTCGCCATTGAACTCTTTCTTGTAATCATCATCTGGCAAATCCAAACTCCTCCCTTTCCCTGCCCCGCTCGTTCAGCGAGGGCTTGATAAGCTCGCTTTATACCTTCTGTTCGACCAACCTCCGCTCCCCTATTCCACGACTTCACTCCGAGTCGCCTCTGCACCGGCGCCTGCATCCCCCGCAGCTCTCACTCCAGTGCCCATTTGTGCTGCGTCGTAGCCCGCTCCTGTCTCTGCCCGACTCGACGGTCCCATGTACTCTGGTATCCGCGTGTTGCTGGTGACTTTGGCACACCAATTCATGCTCACGCGTGTACACAACGAGCTTTCCAAAATCTTAGGTGAATATTGAACAGTTCTGCGTCCGCGTACTGCCGGTCCATAACTGTCCGGATGGTAAAGCGTCTGAAGATGTGCGCTGAATTACTCAAGGGGGTGCGGGACCGCGAGTGTTGATTCGTTCAACTTGAAGTTTCTCAGGTTAATTTGGCTAACCCACTGAATTCCCTCCACCTCTTGAACGAACGATTCGACTTTTATTTCCAACAATTGTCTCTCCTCTTCGTCCGAGTCCACACCGCCTCGAAGGTCAACCGTTTTCTTCTGAACTAAACCACTTCCAAGGATCTCCGTCCGACTCTTAGTCCCTCAGTCCCGTCACCAGTCCTCACAATTCCCTTTTGTACTGCGGCCACGCAATCACTTTCATGCACGGTATTCCCCATATTCAGCCGCAATCCCAGACAAAAGTCCATTCGCTCTAGTCGCAGAGCGGCCAAGTGTCCATCAAGCTCAGATCCTAGCCTCAGAACGGCAGGGTGAATCTTTTCGTTAAAATCTTTTCACAGTATTGGCACAGAATCCCGTACCCATCGCGAACCGCTCGTATATTCATCTAACTTTGGTTACTAATCGCTTTGCCGCCGGTCATGCCCTGCTCAAAACGCGACCATCGAATGATACAACCAACTGCAATGCAAACTCCGGCCCGCCCGCCCTTCATTCCTCGCATACATACATCATCCCCAACGAAGAAAGCACACTGCTGACTCGGAATCGCACGCCGCAGTGTAAAGACACAAAGTCCCGCTCACCAGAATCCCACTCTCACTCATCTACGCAAAATCCAAAGTAAACCTCACAAACTTCGGGGGAAAAAAAGCACTACACACCAGGCTCCATACTCGGGTTAGTGGGAATCGAACCCATTTGTTTAGCCAATATTCCGGGAGCACAACACATAATTGTCTGCTGACCGTCCACCAGAACTATACCCCGTCGAATACAATGATTCCGGTGCGTAGTTTCATCCAACTCACTTTGATTTTATATGACCGCAAAGTTCAGACCACCCTTCCTCGCATCGCAGAACCTTCACATCCACGGAGAAAAAAAATCCCAGGTGTGTAACACAAACTTCCGCTCATCCCAATCTTACCCGTTCACGCAAAAAAACGAGACAAACTCCAAGCTTTCGCAGAAGAACAAAAATTGACATGCCATCCCAGATCGATCAGGTGAGCAGGAATCGAACCCATTCTTCATTTAGCCAATGATGGAAGACATTTGTCTGCTAACCGTCCACCAGGACTACACCCCATTGAATACAACGATTTCGGTGCATAGCGACACCCAAATTGCTCTGCGGACTCTGACTACTCGTCCAGAATCATTCACGCTTTGTAACCTGCTCCTCAGGCCCCACCTTTCGTGACGCGCGCGAAAATTCAAGTTGGCCCAATTCGGTCGTGATGATGCGCTCGAATACAGAGGCAAAACAGCACTAGCTCAGCTTCGCAGAGCAAAATTCATATTTCTATTGCAAATTCGGATGAGTGGGAATCAAACCCACATTCATTTAGCTGACGAACCAACTGGGATTCATTGCGAATCGTGGCTAACGTCCACGAGGACCACACCCGATTGCTTGGCTGACCGTAACAGCTTATGACCATGCAACCAACGCTGAATTATTAACACAGAATCACTCTCGAAATTCCAACCCAAAAAATTAGGTTTAACCATTTTCCCAGTACTTACTAGTTCAACATTAATCCATTTCGCACTCATCCTGATTAATAAGGCCTCAGTCCCATTGGGACAAAATCCGATTCCGAATCGGTTCAAATACAACAACTAACAGCGCAAAAAACTGTCTGCAAGACGTTGACACAGGTGTGGGGAATCGAACCCCAGCTTGCAGTAACCTTCAGGGCAATATCCATAAGAGTTACCACAGTGCACCTCACACCCCACCCGTTTTCATGTAAGTTCAGTCTCTTTGGTTGCATAGATGTACTGTACTTGACCGAAGCAAAACCAACATCAGTTGGAAATGTTGAGCGACAATCATGCCTTGAAGTGATCAAAATTCAACCGTGAGAATGTTGGATCAACCAAAAAGTCAATTTCTTCATTTTGCCATATGCATTCGGGCACTGGGAATTGAACCCAACTTATTTTCGGCCTTCAGCTTCAACGGGTCTGTGCAGAGCTCCACCCTTCGCATGCTTCACAGGCTACACCCGTCGGGTGAAGATTTGTTCCAACTCGTCCAAAGAAACCCCAGCCTTGGGCCTTGGCTCTTCGACGTCGATTTGGATCGTGTTCATAAATGAAGGTCGTAGCTGAGGTCTTTGGCTGGATAGCTGAGTCCCAGAATGTATTATAGACCAGCGTATATGAATTCGATTGAAAGAAAGAACGAACACTGAGACAAGAAAAAATTGATATGCTACGAGCCCACCTCATTCGGGTGTTGGGAATCGAACCCAAATTGCAGTAAACAGTCAAGACAGCAAGGCAAATGTATGTTGCCTGGGTCTACACCCGAGTAGTTAGTTGTAAATTCTATCGCAGATATGATTCAGATTCAGAGGCTGAATCAGATTTACTTAAATCACTTACGCGTAAATTCACAAGTGGCTTGAGGCCAACGCATTTGAAATGTCAAAGGCAAAAACTGCCCTTGAAGCCATGAAGCCCAACTCAACTTGAACATAAAACCAACACGTATCAATACGACTCGGACATTTTGAACTGGACTAAGGTCGGCATTGACAAAAATAATAATAAAAGATTGGAAAACCAGCGGTGTGCCATGCTCCGATCGCGGGCAGCAGGGGTCGAACCTGAATTTGAGACGGTTGGGGCTCCAGAAAAAGCCTGAGAGCCGTGAACTCCAGCCAACCAAGTTGGTTGCATGACGCAACTAAATAAGTAAGTATCAAGGCGGAGAATCTAGAGGTCAAGCGCCCAAATCCTTTCATCAATCAATTCTGAAGCTCGTTGGCTTGCACAGAGCCGCATTTGTTGAATTTCGAGCGAGCGAAGCGCTTGACTCTCCTTTAAATGAACGCGAGTCCAAAGAAGTAAAGCGAAACCGTCAAAAAATCGTTTCATTTTCTCATTCGAGTGCCAGGAGTCGAACCTGGATGTGTGCATCATAAATCAAGGTTATACAGAACAATCGAATTGAGAGACACAACCCACCGAGGGCTACACCCGAGTTAAACGGTCTTTCGAGCCGGCTGGTGTGTAACTGTGTTGGAATATTTTGATCTGCTTCACCACCTGTCTTTGGATGGGAATGACCTTAAGTGAATTTACGGTAATTCAGTAAATATTCCTCAGCTCCGAGTACCAGACCGCCTACGTTGAAGAATATGAGCTCCTACTAGGATTGATAAAAGCATTGAATGTGTCGCCAGGGCGTGGAAATTCGGAAAATAAAACCAGCAAGACGCGGACAGACAGACTGCTGAACGTTCTATGTGAATTGGACTCTGGTCAGCAAAAGAAAACTGAAAAATGAATCGTAGAAGACGTATGCTCCGATCTCGGAGAGCAGGAGTCGAACCTGGATTTGCGACGGTTATCAATGTTTGAGGAGTCAATCACACATCGGAGACCCAAGAGCCGTTGTCTGCGATGGACTACACACATCTGAATTGGTCGCAGCTACACAAGTATTAAAGTGAAGGATTAAATTTAAATTCGAGGCCAACCACACAAGTTACAACTCTGTTTCTCAATGGCCGATGATCAAGTTCATTGTGCAGAGCCGCATTTGTTTACTAATTTGGGACTGGCGAGGCGTTCAACAAGCGTTGACTCTTGACGAGAGGGAGTAGGCCAAAGAGTGAAACCGTCAAAAAAGGGCGAGTACTGAGAAGAATTTCGAGTGCCAGGAATTGAACCTGGATAAGTGTCTGGTATAGATCGATTTTGAGCAGAACAAATTATTGAAAGACACTACCCACCGAGGGATACACCCGAGTGGAACTGTTTAATTGTCGGCCGAGTTAGTTCCATCCAAATTTAAACAAGTAAGGTGGAGAATTGGACTAGTACTTGAGGCGAAGTACGACATTCCTTCTGTCGATTCCGTAGTTCATTATGCAGAGCCGCATTTGGTCGATGTCAGACGAGTGAAGCGTTCAAGATACGAGATAAGGATTAGCCTCGTAGAGGCGAGGAGGTAGGTCGAAGAGTGAAACCTCAAAAAATTTGCTTTCTCGCCGACTTTTCAGTTCAAGTGCCAGGAGTCGACTCACCTGGATCAATGTCCGCTAAAATTCACACATTCATTTTATCGAATGCAGAGACACTGCCCACTGATATGGCGGTCAATGTGTCGTTTTAATCAAATCGGTGGAAAATGTGTATTTAGTGAGATTTGGTGCTTGAAATGTACAGAGTCAAGAAAAAGACTAGGAAATCCGTGGTCTATGTTTCTTTGAGTCAAAGTACAAAACTAAGGAGCATGAGGGTAAAAACTTTTTGCTTTCAAATGTGAAAAGTTTGCGGTGGGCTGCCCAAGGGTGGCTGTGCATCTGATGATGAATTGATCCATCCTTCGGCATGGGAACTTCCACAAAGCTTTGCTCTACACCCGTTGTTGACATATTTTCAGTTGTTGCCTGCTGGCTCATACTAGTTGTGAGTACTCATGAGAGGCCCACATTTTTAGCTAAGCTGGGCTAGAATGACGCTCTAAAGTCTTGATTTGAACTATGTTCTGCGTGCTTGCCTGCTGCTTTGAGCTAACCATCACCTCTTTCTACAAAACAGCCGAGAACAGAGCTATTCTATGTACTCCTACCTTTGGAGAGCTATAGTAGTAATCTACGCTGCCCGGTCTTCGTTGGTTTCAACAGGTTGAATATCTCGATGTCTCGGCCATCACCTCGCATCAATCACACAGCCACCGGTCTTCGGACCGAGACAAACATTTTACACCTACAGTGTCCTACACCCAAAAACTTTCTATTCTACATGAGAGAAAGTTTTTACACTCGGAAAGTAAAGTTCAGTTTTGAAGCTTCTTGCACTTTTCTTCTACTTTGACTCAAAATGGAGTTTTTATACGCATTTGATTAAAACGACAGATTGACCGCCATACACTGAGGGCTACACTCGAGTTGAATTGCTGCTCGAGCCGGCTGGTGTGTTGAAGTACTTTGTTTAATTGTGCTGTAATATTGAACCGAAGCTCCCAATCATCAGTGGAATACTTAATTTTGGGTAGGCAAACAACTTTCCTGCTCGCCTAAACCGCCTACGTTTTGGGATATCCCAAGTTGAAGCTAAGTTGAAGGCTTCCCTTCGCGGTCCAAACCAAGTACTTCAAGTTGGAAAGTTGGATCAGTAACCGGGAACGTGAGGCTTTGATTCGCAGAAAAGAGTAAACGCTCGGGTCGAGTGTAGGAATGTGGACTCCAGGTAGTGCAGAGAATGACGACGCATGCAGACGTGCGATATGTGAACGTCGAGTGGTGAAATGAGGCGTATGAGGTGAGCTGTGGCTTTAACCACGAATTGGCGAATCTCATGCAAATAGGCTTCACTCAAACCGTTGATGCTTCGAGGAAGGAAAATTGCGTCGTCGAAGCTTTGACGATCTAGTTTCAATGCGGATTCAAGAAGGAGGGGTATTTATTCGTCTCTGATTTTCCAAGCCAGTCAACATCTACAATACCTGTCTTTCATCTCACTAATTTACAATTCCAACCCCCGCATGAGACTGCACGTAGTTCGCAGCATCCTGCGCTGACATAACAGTCGCACCCGCCGAGTACGCGGCCGTGATGCCGTTTAAGACGCCAGTGTCCGAGGCATCCACGAGGGCACCGGATCCGTTGAGTGTGTTGGCAACACACGAGCGGCCAAGCGCGGACTGGCATGCTGTGGACGATGAAGTGGGGACGTACAACTGCCCATCACCCGCGAGGTCAGGAGACGTGACGGTGTTGAAATAGTTGCCCTCCAGCAGAATCTTGGAGCCAACGTCGGGTTCGATGGCGTGCCCGTCGATATGATCGTAATAACTGAGATCATACAAGTATTTTCAGTATAAACGGCCTAAAGTCAAACGAAGAGCATACGAACTTGTTGAATACGTGGACGTTCTGGAAAAACCCAGATGTTCCACCGACATGTGGGCCGCGACCGCTCGTATGATAGACGTGGTTCAGAGCGAACGTAAGCTGATCTCCCGCACCAGTGAAGATGAAAGCCCAGTACGCTTGGCCGTTGCAATTGGGACTCCATGTAGTATCGCCATCGAAAACGTTGTTTGATATTGTCGTTTTCGACACTGCACCATAGCCTGTTGCGATAAACTGCCGACCGATATTCTGAATGAAATTCTGCAAGATAAAGGTCTGAGTTTACGATTAGATGCGTACTCTGGCCATGACTTACATGATCTATCCAGATATTGGATCCACCATCGATCTGTTGTGCGCCATTATGAGATGCAGTGAGAAACCATTTTCATGTTGTGTACCGCAATAGCGTCCCCGCCCCATACGAACTGAGGATTAATGTTTACTGAAAGTCATTTTCAACGACCATTCGCAATCAAAGGATAGACGGAAACGCACCAATCTTGATATTTTGAATGATCACATTATTCGAACGGTTCAAGTAAAGTCCCTTGCCCTGTATACCAGAGCCGGAGCCTTTCCCGAGCAGCGTCTTGTTGTTTCCGACCCTCAATGGATTCAGGCCGGCGTTGTCGTACGTGACCGTAGTTTTCGCCGCGTTTGGCTGGAAGTTCTCGCACCAACTGTCTTTGTCAATGGCGATTTGAGGATTAGGTGAGCAGGTCCAGGGCTTGCAACCCGAGCCGGTGGTGGTCCCCTCAATTCCCGTAAAATCCCAAAGTCTATCGAGAACAATCGTACGGGCCGTGCTGTCTGACAGCCAAGTAGTGAGCTGGGATAGAGAAGTGGGTGTCGCTGCTGCGGCAGAGCCGCCGCCTGTGGTTGCAGAGCCCAGTCCAAAGGGTGTCCCGACCGCGAGAACGGAGGGTAACAAGGCCACGGTAGCCAACAAGGAAGCAAAATTCGGACGGAGTTGCATGGCAGTGGATTTCGATTGACCGTACTTTGAGTTTTTGGGTAAACGAGGGGCCTTGAACGAGGGGACCTTTATACTCTGGTCTATCCTCCGTCGCGGTTATGCGAGAAATATTCCGATAAATACGCCATGAGACTGGTCGGCGGATAAACCAGTGGCAACTTTACATGGATACAGACGCACGCGCCCTGGTCTCCTCGGTCCGAACAATCTTCGCAAGTTTTGTGCGCCGGGCCGGTTCTCATACGAGGTATGTAGGCCCGCTCCAGCGCGCGTAAACAACACTCACAATGGTGGACTCGTGGCCAGGGGAAGAGTTTAGATTTTCAGAATGCCGGTACCCTTGTTTGGCGTTATTTGTTCTTGGGTAAACGGGCCCCTCGGCTAATAAAGAAATATCGTGGCGTCGTCGCGTTTGCAGCGTGTTTCTCGCGCGGACTGCTGCTATCTGGCTTCAAGCTTTCGTGGATGGTGCATTATTCTTTATTGTAACCAACGACGACGATGCCGGCCCTCCCATCGTCCCTCCTCCCCTTCCTCCCCCTCGGCCTCTCCCCATCCCCCTCCCTCATCGGCGTCCTGGCGCTCCTCCCATGGCTGCTCGCCCTCCTCGCCCTCCTCGCCTTCCTCACCCGCCGCTCCCTCTCCACCCTCCTCTCCTCCCTCCGCCTCCGCCTCCCCTTCTTGGGTACCCCACTCAACACCACCGCGCACCCCGTCCTCCCCACACACACGACGGCGCACTCAACCGCCCCCGCCCCGCCGCCCCCGAACACCCTCCGCGGCCGCGGCAGAGCCCGCTACACCAAACCGTCCCGCAGATTCGCTAACGGGCTCGCGGCGCTGGGCTTACGCCGCGCACGGAGCCTCGGGCCCGTCCTGCCCAGATTCTACCAGCCCACGCATGACCACGACCACGACCCCAACGACGAACACGAACAACACGACGCATTAATGACAACACACCACGCGCCCTCCGCGCCCGCCTCGCCCGGCTTCCGGCCCCCCGACCTCCAAGGCCCCGACGCCGTTCCCCTCCTCGACTTCGGCTTCGACGGTGACTCTAGAGACACCAATACCTTCCATCACAACGCAAGCTGGGCCTCCCTCTCCTCCTCTTTCACCACTTTCTCCCGCGCCAACACCAACACCAACAAATCCCGCTCCACCCTCGACCTACCTCGCGTTTCCTCCTCCTCTGACCGCGAAGTCCTCTTCTCCACCGAAGACGAGGACGGCCAACTAATCGACATCCACCCCGCGCACGACGAGCTCATCGACACCTCCATCCCGCCCTCCCCCGCCTTCTGGGCTTCCACCTCTTCCTCTTCGACCGCGCACATCCCCCTCGAACCCACGCGCTCGCAGCCCCACACGCCCGGTGCGACTACCACCGCGTTCCCCATCCCCATATCCACTCCAATCTCTTCGTTCTCAACACCCACCCCCACCGCGCCCCTCATCGACGTCTCCATAATCGAAACCAAACGCCCCACAACCCCACCCCCAAGACAACCCCAACCGCAATCCCCAACACAAACCCACCTCCCCTCCCCGCCACTCTCCCCGCCCCCTCCCCTCCCCCGCGTCTCCGTCGACATCCCTGTTGCGCGGCTGCCGACGCTGTCGTTATTGCCTCTGGAGCCGAAGACGAGGGCGATCGAGGTGAGTTTCTTCGTTTGTCTGTCTGTTATTGTTATTTCTTCCTCCGTTTTTATTTTATTTTACTGTCCTTTCTTTTATTCCTATCTTACCTCTATTTCTTCCTCTCCCTCTCTCTCTCTCTCCTCACCATCACACTACCTAACTAACCCCCTCCCTAGGTAACCCGATACTCAGACCCAGACCCCGACGCCGATGCGCCCGACGCCGATGCCCTCCCCACCCTCATACCCGCGCCCCCGCCCGAGGCGCGCCTCGTCGACGTCGACGGCGACGAGGACGGTGTGGTGGATTTCGCGAATGCGGTTATGGATGTCGAGTTGGAGGAGGAGAAGGAGGAGGATTTGGTGGACGAGGATTCAGAGCAGGATTTGGTGGTGGAGGATCCAGAGGAGGAAAACGCATCCCTGCCCGACGCAAAGACGGTCGATATCTTGGTTGATGGGATTGGGATGCGGGGGTTGGGTGCCGAGGACTCGCTTGCGGCCGCAGACGTTGCGGAAGACGTCGAAATCGAACCCGAAGTCAACGACACCCTCCCCTCCCTCCGCGGGCGCCTTCCGGCTCTTGGTCTTACTCCAGCAGCTTGGGGGGACGCAGACGATGCACGAGGGGAAGACAACGAAGAGGATTTACCTTCAGCACGCGCCATCGACGTTATCGTCGATGGGATGCGTGGTTTGAGGGACGGCATGGCAGAGGAACAAGATGGAGACGAGGAGGAGGATGAGCTCCCCTCGGCGCGTGCGATC
Source organism: Favolaschia claudopus (assembly GCA_037176885.1). NCBI lineage: Eukaryota > Fungi > Basidiomycota > Agaricomycetes > Agaricales > Mycenaceae > Favolaschia > Favolaschia claudopus. Next base: position 505,076 of record JAWWNJ010000100.1, read on the forward strand.
GATGCGTTGGTTGGTGGGATGCGGGGGTTGGCTGAGGTGGAAGTTGGTGGTGAGGGAGAGGAGGAAGAGGAAGCGGCGCCGGCGTACAGTGTTGATGCTGAGCCCGTCGGCGTTGACGTTGGCGTCGACGCTGAAGTTGAGGTCGAAGCTGTTGATGAGGAAGTTGTCGAGGGAGTAGTTGAGGTTGCAGGGGAATATGAGTACGAGGAGCGGGCGGTGGAATCGGCGTTCGAGGCGTTCCAGTCGGAGGCGGGTCGGAGGGAGGCGCGGGTCGAGGAAGAAGATGTGGATGAGGAAGTGGAAGAGGTTGAATTGGAAGAGGAAGCCGAGGAGCAAGACGACCCGGAAGAGTTGCCTCTTCCCGACATCTCAATCTGTCGACCAATCGAGGAAGAGCTCGAGGAAGATAGAGACGACGAAGATGAGGAGGAAGACCCAGCGGAGCTGCCGCTGCCTTACATTCCTCTGCCTCCCTCGTCCGGCTTGGCTTCCTCGTCCGCGCCTCCCTCGCCTCTGCCTGCGAACGTCGACAACGCAGACGGGGAGGCGTTGGTGTTGGACGAGGCCGTCGCGAGCGAGGAAGCCGCCATTGCGGGTATCCCAGAGCTGCGTCTCGACACGGGCTCGCCTTCGCCGCCGCTTTCCCCCGTCGGTGCTGGGATCGAGAGTGGTGAGAAAGAGGAGGAGCTGGAGCTGGGTATGGAGGCGCTAACACCGACGCCGAGCGAGCGGGATCTGGCGTCCGCTTCTACTTCCACTTCGGCTTCGCCTTTGACGCCTGTCAAGACTCTCGCCGGCGACGAATCCTCCTCCGATGAAGAGGACGACAAAGAAGAAAACGAAGAGGAAGAGACGGAGCAAGACATCGTCGACGCAGACGCAGACGCGGCCAAACCCGCCTGGTCGCGCCGCGCCGCCGCGGCGCCTGCGCTCGGGCTTCCTGCGTCTGCGTCGGTTTCGTCTTCGTCGTTGGTTAGACGTAAAGGCAAGGAGCAGAACGAAGACAAGGAAAGGGAGCGGAAAGACAAGGAGAAAGACAAGGAAACCGAGCACGCTGTCCCCGGCGCCTTCCCTTCCCCCTCCCCAACACCCACACCCACCTCCACCGCCCTCGAAAAGAAATCAAAGCCCAAATCCTCCACCCCGCGATACCGCTCCCCGCTCGACGCGGCGCTGGCGATGCAATTACGGCCGGGGCTCGGCGTCGGCGCGGACGGGGCGTGGCTGGTGCGGTTCTTGATGAGCTTTTTTGGGTGGTTTGCGGTGTTGGTTGCGCGGACGAGTGACTAGTGAGTTGGGGGATTCTTCCGCGTTTGGAGGAGGGAGGGAGGAAGGTTTTTTCCGCTTTTGTTGTTGGGGGAAGGGAGGTTACCTTTCTTTGAATCGTCTCGCTATGCGTTCGTTCGTTCGTCCCTTTTTATCATGCATGCATACCTTTCTTCGTCTTCCTTTCTATTTTCTTTGCATATTTACGATCTCGGTCAGGATTCGATACCATGCATCTCATCTCATCCCTACGCACGCACGCACATCATCATTTCGCACTCGCACTCGCACTATCGCATCCACATACATACCTCCGCACGCACGCACTTTCCGTACCGCATCGCTCTCTGCATACTCGCATAGCTCGCATCTCATTTCACGACGACTCTTTCTACGAAAAACGATCCGATTACTCTCAATCTCGGTTCTTCACGATTGCATACATACGACTGAGACGATTACCTACCTATTCTGCGTTACTAGTAAGTGGTGTGTATAGTATAGTATTTAATTTTAATGATTTTGTGGTGTACGATCGCGAGCAGGCTGAGGTGAGGTGAGATTGATGTTTGTTTGTGTCGCGCTCTTCGTTCTCGACTAAGTATCATCTCCCTTGCCTTGCTGCGGCCTTGGACATTGAACTCGAACTTGATTGCTGCTTGAACTGCTTGTCAAAGAACATGCTTCAACGTGAATCCTAATTCTGCCACTCGGCAGATCCGGAAGCGCAGCGCGCGCGCTGATTCTTTGTATGCCGCCATCCAACCACCATCTCGACACACCACCCTCAATCGGTTTTGTATACCGATAAGCACATATGTTCCGGAATTCACTCACCTTGAGGCGACTCCTGACAAAAATAAAACACCTACGAGTCGGCGGAGTCTGATAACCTTTTTACAGACCACGACACAACCGTGACCATCGGGCGTCTTTGGAATCGTACCTCCCATGCTCGCCCTTATACTGCTCGCTGGCACTCTTGTCGTCTTCATTCTACGAAAATACGGGGCCAGGGAGAAAGGGCTGCCGCCTGGTCCACCGATGGTTCCTCTCCTGGGGAACGCACACTCGTTCCCCACTGAATTCCCGCAGCTCAAGTACGTGTCTCTCGCTTCTCTGCACGTCGGACGCTCCGTATTAATGACTACGCCGCGACAGATTCACGCAATGGGCGAGAAAGTACGGTGGCCTGTATTCTGTAAGTAAATTCACGAACTATCTGATTTTGGCGCTAAGTACGAACTATCTTTCTCTTTCTTTCTTTCAGTTGAAAATTGGAGCCGGCACCGTGGTCATCATCACAGATGCGGTTATAGCTAAAGAGCTGTTGGACAAACGCGGTGCGGCTACAGCAGACCGTCCTTCGACCCACATTGGGGACCTCACGACGGGTGGAAAACTGATCACTGTAGCTCGTTATGGTGCGTCTTGACTCGACCGAGTAGTATCCGAAGAGAATACATACTGACATGGGATCTGGAGGTGAAACATATAAAACTCTACGCAAATCTGCGAACGTCATCTTAACGGCTCAAGCCACGAAGCAGCATCTTCCGATTCAGCAAGCCGAAGCCGTGCAGCTGCTTCACGACTTTATTCAATCGCCTGAGGTAATTATGATTTTCGTCCTAGTAATGACAACAACCTGAGCTCTCGACAGTCGTTCTTTACCGCCATCTCACGCTACTCATATTCCGTCATTCATTCCGTGCTCTATGGAAAGCGCGTCCCTCGATACGATAACGAAGAAATGAAGCAGTTCAACCACATTGTGCGGAGTTTCAATATCTTAATGGCACCTGGTGGTGCACCGCCCGTCGACCTCATTCCCGTGCTGAAGTACATTCCCGAGCGTTTCGCTCCATGGAAGACAGAGGCTAGACGAATCAAGAATCTGCAACACAAGCATTACTGGACGATGCTCAATGATGCTAAAGACCGGATGCTTCGCGGTGAAGGACATGGGTGCTGCATGGAACAGGTGTTCAAACATCAAGAGGAATTGGGGATGTCGGACGAACTGACAAAGTAACGGCTCTGTTTCGCCGTAGAGAAACTCAATCTTGACTCATCGACATATGTTTTCAGATATCTTGGTAGCTCCCTTCAAGAGACCGGTGCGGAAACGACCTCGTCGTTCCTGCAAGGACTGGTGTTAGCGCTAGTGGCGCATCCAGAGGCACAGAAGAAAGCGCAGGAGGAGATCGACAGTATCGTGGGCGCTCAGAGGATGCCTACCTTAGACGATTTAAACAGCTTGCCATATGTCCGGGCGTTAATCTTAGAGGTCAGACAAGCCCATATCGTGTTCGACACATTAGCAACCTTTCATTCAGGCACATCGTTTCCGCCCCGTTGTCCCGTTGGGGTTGCCGCATGCTGCGATATCCGCGCTGGAGTACGAAGGCTACATCATTCCGGAAGGCGCCACTATCTTCGTGAACGTTTGTGAGTTCCAAGAACTTTGCCTATCGGTGCCTTCTTCACAATTCTGTTTCAGGGGGAATTTTCCATGATCCAGGTAGATCATTAGCGTCTGTATCCTCTTTCCACTCAGGCTGGCCAACACCCCTTGTAGATCTATTTGAAGAACCAGAGAAATTCCGACCGGAACGATATGTCTTGACCGAGAACGGCACCAAGCCCGGCGTCGACGGAAGTGCTTTGAGGCACACTCTGCCTTTTGGCTTCGGTCGCGTGAGTATTGCTACTAGTACGCTCCAATGAGCCTGCTACTTACTTGATTTCCTTGCTAGAGAATATGTCCTGGAATGTATCTGGCGTTCGATTCCATCGTAAGTGGGTCCTCTCAAGATCCACTCCCCCGCTGAAAAACCTTCCTCAGAACATCAACACAATGAATCTCCTCTGGGCGTTTAAATTCCTGCCCGCGGTCGATTCAAACGGAATTCCGATTCCCGTAGACACCTGGGCATACTCAAAGGTGCTTCGTTCGACTCGTTTCATCACTTAAGTTTGCTTCAATACTGACTGTAATTAATAATCTCAAGGGCATCGCGAGCGCACCTCTTCCCTTCCGCTGCCGCGTCGTTCCCCGTTCAGAAGGAAAGATCAAGATAATCCAGAGGGAATTTGTGGAAGCTGCGGCGACGTTGTCGAAATTTGAGGTGGACCTCAGCGAGGCGGATAAGGAGTACCTCAGGAAAGCCCGGGGAAATGAGCCCAAATCGTGATCCTCCAACATACTCCGTATCTAGAATGTATGGTCCTCGTATCTGCAGCGTTACATGAAATGCTCCCCAAATGCCTCCTGCGCTGGTCGTTGAACTGGTTCAATCGATATGAAAATTTATTCCGACTCTCTGAGACTCGAGTCGTCTCAGGCTCTGAGTCAAGACTCAACACTGAGTAATCACTTACAGTATCGTAGCAATATATTAGCCATAGTAGCTAGGCTTTTCCCTACGACTACTGTACTATTCCGACCGGTTGTTCACTGGGCGTTACGCGTTAGCCTAATTGTTCACTGGAAATATTGTTCACCGGCCGGCAATCAAGCAAAAATTACCATATATGGGGCTCCGGCAAATGCCGGAGCAGAAATTTTGACATTTTCTTGCCTTTTTGGGCCGAAAAAGTCGCTGTTATGCGTTACGGAGACCAAAATTGTTCAGTTCACAGCCGGCCGTTACCCGTTACGTGAACAACTGGTCGGAATAGTACAGTATTGCTTCCAGCAGCAAAATTGGGTCGGTGACCGCTGGAAATGAGCATGTTGGACGCGGTTCCGCAGGGCAAGTGAAGTGATTTTGTTGATACTTGGCAAATACTTGGTCTTGTTTATGCGGGATCAACACTTTGCTTTTCTCCAACTCTCAAGTTGTAGCTCACTCTCGGCCGAACGGATCAGCGCATTCAATCTTTGGAATACTGGACTTCTCGCAGCTACATAGGATCGGAGCGCAGGGCAGAATTGCCAGTGCCACCGCCACAGACCCAGGAAAAGTTTTTTTTTCATTGACGACAGCCTCTTGATTGACGACTCGGACACATCGCTGAATCTCGGATTATCGGTTGAGGTTCTTATCCACTACCCTGGACTGTCGCAATATTCTTGGAATGACCCGAGTCCGTTAAAATCCCACCTAATACAAAGCATCAAATCAATATTTCGACTTCCGCGCCGGTCTTCGAAATTCGGGTGCCGGCGAGTGGTTCGTGGCGCTTCCTACTAGTAACGACGAGCGGAGGTGTTTCTATTCAAGGGGTCGAATATTCACTACATATGGCCGCACCGAAAGACGGGGAACTGACTGTAGTCGGCGGATTTCCATCGGTCCCCATCAAATGCCCCATTCTCTAGACGCCGGTGTAGGTCCATTTTGCCCTGCTGTACCCACAACATATGTTTTCTCGCCCACTTCCATCTTCCACAGCACGACTTCTCCCATCCCTCTTGCCAACCTACGCAAAACCTACGACACCATGACCGCCGAGATTCTCTTAACTCGTTATGACTTCGACAAATTCCTCTGGAAGGCTGTCAGTGCATGCGATGGAAAACAGCTCCACTCCCGCCCACTAGCGGGTGCTGAACTGATCCAAGAGCTCTACAACCGGTTCGAGAAGGGGAATCAGACCATGTTCTTTGCCGTTTATCTCGACCTCGCAGAGACCAAAACGAGCTCAGATATTTTTGTGGCCGCCCACGCAACGTGGATCTGGCTCCGCTCCCAAGTTCCTATCATTGCGACGGCGCTCGAGGTCAATGAAGACGACATACCGATGCTCCAGTATCGGGTTCCTCACGCTGAGCAAGTTGAGGCATGGGCAGCTCGCACGCTCGTGCTTCACGACGACCCCTCACTTGATCTCAACCACTTACGCGAAGCTTTGGGGGAGAGAAAGGTTCCCTCTCTCGCTGGGGACCAGACGTGGATGCATCTTGTCGTCGAATCATCGGACTCCTATGCCGTGTCGTCGCGGGTTGGTTTCGTTTTCCACACTCACCATGCAGTCACGGATGGAAACGGCACGAAAATCATCATCAACCAATATCTCACTGAGCTTGCATTGCGACTTGCCAACCCTGCTTCACTCCCAGGAGTCCTCGATCTCCCTTGGGGAGATGAGGTTAAAGAACTGACACCCGCTATTTTCAACGTACTTTGCCCGTCGGAGCCGATTCCTATTCCACTCGCCTCCGATGAGGAACCAACCTTTTCTCATCCCGTTTATGCCACACTTGCCACCGAGATGCAGGCCATCGCAGATTCTCTGAAGGTGAGATGATTCTCCTCTGCGAACCACAATTCGCTGACGAGCTGAGCGGTTCACGACATCAGCACCAACACGGCTTGCAGTTCAATTAAATCCTTACGCTCATGATAATCACCTAATTCCCAGATTCTTCCGTTTATCATCCTGGAAGGGCGTTATCGAGCTATCAGCGGACTTCAATGGAAACTTGATCTCGGGGGAACAAGTCAACACGTACTTGGCGAAATGGAAAGAATTCATATTCCTCATTGTCAACGAGTAGGCACACGATCTTTCGTTTGTTCTATTAGATTTCTATTGGGCTCAGAGAGTTACTTCGGTATTTTGATCGCCTCCCCATCGCAATAAACCTCTAAGGTGTCTTCGCACGCCTCAAATTGGGAACGATATTCCACCATATCGCTCAAAAACACTTTGAAGCCCCCACAGACAATGAAAAGCACCGATCGCTTCGTACCTGTCGGCGGCACAAGACGATCGAGTAACTCTTGTCGATATGCAGGCACCAATGTCGTGCTACACGACAACTCAACCAAAATTTTATGGTCGTCTGACGAAACCTAATCAGCGGATAATATCGAGAGATACGAAATGAGATAAATACCTGCGAACGAATAGGCCGCATGCATGCTGAGCTCGTCTGGTACGGTCACGCAAGTCACCGGTCCTTTTCTATCCAGAGCTTTTCTAACGACCCCAGCAACAGGTTCAGAGGCGCCGAGCGATCCTGAGGCTTTCGACGAAAAGAAGCTGAAGTGAGCTAATTTGAGGTCGTTGGCCTCGTCGCGGATGGCTGAGACACCTGGAGGCAATTTCACTGAATCTCCCCGTCTGTTGAGGGCCATGGAATGATAGAAGCAGTCGGATCCGATGGTTTCGAGAGTTACGATGGGGACCGAATCCCATCCAACCGCATCGCAGCCTGGACTCGTGCATAGTGAGTACGGTTCAAAAGGGTATTTTAGTACACATACCAAGAATTATACCTCCCAAAAGACCTGCCCCACCGACAGAGCAAAATATAGCGTCAGGTTTATGATCCATTTGCTTCGAAGCTTCAAGAATTATAGACGAATGACCCTCCCATATAATTGGATCTTCGTAGGCGGGAACCATCACTCTATTCTTTTCAGCAACCTGATTCAAAATCGCACAATGCCGGGAACGAAAACCTACGCTTTTTCTTCTGACGCAACCCTTTCCCTGGCGGCGATGACAGCGTCCGCATAATGCTTCCCACCGACCACAACTTCCACATTCTCGCGCTTGAGACGATCCACCGTACTCTGTGCGGCACCTGCGGGAATGTACACCGTGCATCGGACATTTAAAGCACGCGCAGCGCAAGCGGCAGCCAAGGCAGCGTTGCCTCCGGAAGCAATGACGGCGTGTACAGAAGGGCCATGGGCTTCCTTGGCTCGCTGCACAAAGTGCGAGATTCCCCGAGACTTAAAGGACATGCCTGGTTGTACCGTCTGCAAACAAAATCATATTAGAAGCGGGTATTCGCAAATCTTTCCACCATTGACAAACTTCCAGCTTGAGGAATACGGAGACATCGCCCCGAGAAAGAGGACTTGAGGCTATCAGCGGCGTTTCCTGCGCCATTCCAAGGATTCGATTGAAATCGCGATGGGGGGAAAGAGAGAGTCAACGGACCTTGACTCGATTTCCGGTAAATACTGGCTTTGGCCGCGGCGGCCCGGCAACTACCAGGCCATGCGATTGGCGGATCAGAATTGTTCCATCCGTTCCGGCCGTCCGTTTCCTTCAACCACCATGTCACCAAGGCAGTCTATGTTAGTATGTACGTCCTTGGACGATTGGACGACTAGCGAACTCACCGAGTTATCGTTATACTCGCAAGCTTGGCCAGCATATCAATTTCCGATAAATCAATCCTACCAAAATCCTACGGTCCTCGATGTCACTGTACTGTCTCTGCCGATCTTCAAAAGACATTCAGAGTATTTAGGCTGCTTCAGCTAGCGAGTCTCCTCAATTTCATGATTGAATACCCGGATGGCCATGCATTTATCGCATTTCTGTCCTCATTGACATAATTTACGCTCCGGGGGCTGTTCTCGATCAGGCACAACTTCAACGTTTGACAAGAGACATTAACACGTCGGTACAGGTCGGTACTTGGCATAAAATGCGGATCCTTACATCCTGAATCGATCCTTCCCGTCTCTCCAATGGCCCCGGGATACTTTGGCTGCAATGCTTGCCTGCGTGCAATACCATCTACGGAGCCGCGCGTTCATTGCCTCGAATGTGACGGATTCGACTTGTGCTCCGTTTGTGCTTTGGGGGTGGAGGAATTTGTCGGCGAGCATCGTCTCACACACCGCACGCAGGTATTCCGACAGAGCGGCGGCGGAGTACATCCAGCTGTCTCGTCTTCGCGCACGATGGTCGTGTATCGTGCCTTGGAGGAATTGCAGACTTCACAGGTGTTCTCACCTTTGCCTCCTCTCCGTGAAGTACCAGCGGATACACCGCTTCCAGCTCTACCTCCCCTCCCCCCGTCAACCCCTTCGATCTCACAACTCGTGTCCTCGCCACCACAAACCGGGGGAATCCCTGTACCTCCGGTTCTGCCTCCACGCCAAAGCACAGTCCTGTCGCCGCAACCCACTTCCGTTTTGGCGGCCTCTTTTGTTGGGCAAGGATCTATTGATGGAGCGGCCGCTCATACGATGCCTGCACGCGATGCTCCCCAAGATCCAGAGCTGCCTCAGCTCAGCAGCGTCTCTTCGCGAAGACTCGGACGATCAAGCCTATCGATCAGCAGTCTACCGCAATCAAAATTCAAAACAGGTACACCACCGCCTCCTCAAGCAGCTACTGTAGCACAGGAGATGCCGCCGCCTCGCAGTGACTCGCCTCAAGCTCCGAGTATGGTAGCCCGAAGTGCCGCCGCACTGAGAGCGTCTACTTCTACACCGCCTCCACCGCCTCCGCCTCCCCCAACGGGCTGGGGTCCTTTCTTCAACCCCGATATGAGCCCAACACCAGTTTTTCTGACCCTCGTAGATGCGATCTTCAATTATCTTGACATCCGGCGCACAGGCAATCTCACGCCCGAGGTTTACTCCAGCTTCTTGACAAACCAGGGATATGTGGGCAACCAGAATATTTGTGAGTTCTGTTCGATTCGTCGATTTGAATCGCAATATCGAGTTCAATTCGAACCGCAGGGCACTCAAACCTAGTTGCGTCTATGGGAAAGTCCAAGGAAGAATGCGCAGACGCAGCCCTCAAACGCGCTTTCGATTTTTTCGGCATCCAATACCTCCTCCGATCGCGCGCCCGTGAACCTGCCAGCCCACCTGCCGACGTCAAACGCCAACTCCAATCCTTCGGCGCGTCCTTCGCGCGTGCCCTCACACCTACTACCCCCGCCGCAGGAACAATGCCCCTCCTCACACGCGCAGGCTTCCTCAACATCACTGCTATCGAGGTCCTTTGCGATCCATCCCGCCACCACACCGGTCTCGCCCGCATCGTACAGATGTACGATCTCGGCCCTGTACGCGCGTGGGGCGTCCTCCCGCGGGAGGTGCTGGCGAACGAGCCCGATCCACGGATGCTGGAACGGATAGCTCGAGTTCAAGCAGCTGCAAGGGAAAGACAGTCGACGCATGCGAGGTCGGAGAGTGTTGGTGCAGCCGCTGCAACCGGTCTTCGTTCGGCAGCATCGTTGGCTCGGACTGCAGTGGATGGAGTGGGCAGGATTGACCCTCGAGACGCGGTGAATGTGATCCAGACAGTCGGGGAGACGGCATACTTGGTTAATCGTGTCTCTGATCAACTTCAACAGGACTATTAGATGATTTTACAAATTGTAACTGAATACTTTTCTGGTACATATTACTTTGTGTAAGAGAATGAAGGTAACCGAGAAGGATGATCTAATAAAAACTTTCGATACAGTATAAGTAAGTTGTGGAGTGATACTGTAGCTCATAACTCCCGTACCATTCTGCGGCAGATGGCGAACGCAACAAATGACCATATTGCCCCGAATCTGACCACGAGTTCGTGAGTTGAAGACATCAAGCTCATGAGAAGACGCACCGGAACGCATAAACAACCGAATTCGGTTTGTTTCTTGACCCATCTTCGTTCTCGAACACCGCAAAAATCACGGCACAGAAAATTGTAACCAGAAATTGCGGGATCACAATACAAACATTGTGAATGCCCTGCCCCGTAAATGTAATCAGCATCGACTTCAGGCTATAATGACTTCGAAAAGAAAAAACAAACCAGAATCACTCCAGCCTGCGCACTGAGACCTATTTCCAAGCTCACAGCACGATTGTCATCGGGATGCATCTCAAGTCGATCCAGATCATCTTCCGTGCTCACTGGTTCTGAATTCGCCGGGGTCGCGTCCTCATCAATCTCGCTCATTAAGCCATCTACCTCAGTTGGGCGGAGAGCGGTTGGCAGTTCTGATTTTGTAGAGCTCGTTAATATCGCTTCCGCAAGCTGTTACAAAGTTTGTTCATTGGAAGACCGAATATTCGGAAGGCTGTGAAAAGACTTACCAGAGCAAACGGTGCCCACTGCGCTATACCCCACGCCACACCGGTGATAGCAAGAACCAGTGTCGCGCCTTGTATAGTCGAAACGGCGCTAATTTCCACATGATAAGCTTCTCAATCCTCAAAGTTGAATCGACTCACAAAGTCGCAAGCATGCAGAAGCAGAATAACAAGTGGCTCATCATCCAAACTGTGGGCAATGGTACGCTCGGGACGCAACCCTTCATCGTTGTCTTCGAAGACGATGTTGTTGAAGTAAAAATGGGCAAGAGCAAATTTGTGAGCAACGTCAAGGTTGCGGAGAAGAACAGTGCCCGCGACCCAAGACGTGTTCCCTCGTCCAGATCTCCAACAGATGGGCCACGTTCCTCAATCCGCGCCGAGCGCACGTATAGGTCGGATACGTACATAGTTGTGTATACAAGGACGGGGAACCAACCGAGCCAAGCACTAGTGAGCTTCAGAGAGAAAAATACGTTCAACAATAGATAACGTACAAGAACTGTATCATGCACTGTAGGTTTATTCATTGAGCTAAGATTCGGCCGAAAGGAAAAGTTTTTGAACATACAATTTGTCGTATCGTCCTTGGTAGCGTCCACATACTAACCCAGATTTGTTTCAGCTCCGTGAAAAGCGACGGGTTGTGATGTCTGCTCCATTATTAGCAGACGCAAAGAGAGAATAACGTAGCTGAAACTCACTCAGGTCGCACAAGCACAGTTTCTCTTACTAAAATAGCAGTGACGAGGTGGCCGATTACGATTAACAGAACTACGAGAACGGAAAGGATTTGGAGCTCGGTCGAGCCAAAGAATGGTAGATATGTTGGAAGATTTAGATTCCCGCTGTGCGTCGTGTTGAATTAGTTTCGGTTGAACGTCAACAGGGCGAGACAAACATGAAGAAGCCGATAAGACTCCCGAGGCCGAGCATTGAGGCAGCCCATGCGTTGCCAGAGGCCTGCAATGAAGGGGGGAGAATGTCGACGAGAAGTGCACGATCGACTGCTTGCACTTCACGCAGACATTAGTCAAAGGGAAAATGAGACTCAAACAAATGCATACCAGCATTAACGGAAAAGTCAACAAGATAAATGGCGACAACCGCCAGCCACACCGTCGCCTGATCAGTCTAAACGGAAGAATTAGAGCATACAAAAACAAAATTGTCTCTGGTATACCATCGAATTTGTACCGCCGGTCAATACTGTAGCTACTTCGCGGGTATAACCCAATAACAGCATACTCAGCGCGCAGACGGCGCATCCAAACAACATATATGGTCGTCTCCGGCCCCAACGCGACGTCGAGTTATCTGCGAGAGCGCCAATGATGGGCTGCATAACGAATCCAGAAAGCGGACCTGCGAGAAAGACCATAGCCACCCCGGGCTTCGTCAATCCGAGGGATAGAAGATACGGGGGCGCTATCCACTATCAATGAACAAAAAAGTCTGAAGATGATGGATTTGCTTCCGCGGAAGCACTTACCATAAGATAACTCAACCGACCACAGAATTTGAACTCCAAGCAAGCCGATCGTAAGAGTCGGTAGATGTGCCCACCGTGGCCCCCGGATACGAGCCGTACCCAAAGCCGCCTGAGTGTGATCCTCCGCGAGTGGAAGCGACCCAAATCCTGCTGTCATATTGTCGACGCCGCGACTCGGACGTGCTTCTGGTCCAAGCGTTAGATTTTCAAGATTTTCGAGCTAAAATTTGAAGCTCGATTCGTTGGGTGGTGGTTCGGAGAGAGGTTGTTGGTGCCATAACGGGGCGGGAGAACCAACACGTTGCGTGGTGGTCAGCGCTAACCGCGGCAGTGGCAGTGGCAGTGTGCTCGGTAACGCGAGATCGTCGCTTTCGGGCCGATCACCCGACAACGCTTTTCAGACCAAAACTGAACAAGAGGAAAATATTTGCAGCTACAGGATCGGCGCAGTTACACTGCCAGACAGCAAGGTAAAATGCTGCTTGCTCGACCCATTCAAAGATTCACCAGTTTCGTTGTGTGTCCGATTTGATACATAATGTTGTACAACTAGAAGTACAGGTTCCGAATATTCGTACAAGTGTATGCAATCTCTAAACAATTGAGGGGCTGCTCAACTTCTGATCCCAGAAGTCCAAGCCGTCCACCTCAGCACGAATGTCCAATACTTCACCCTGTTCAAATTCGCTTGGACTTATTGCACAGAAACTCTCTACACTCTCAACAGCATTTCCCATTCCGACGCGTACAACAATGATTGTTGGAGCTATACCCTAGATATATCAATGAGTTCAACTTACATTCGTTGATCAAAAGATCTCACCACTATCTGTGCGAGCGAAGCAAATATCACTTGCTAGAGATGGAGTTCAGAATTGGAATACTACGGAATTGCTTCAAGATATGCTTCACTTACCGTCGCAGACGGCCGTATGGCAAAGAGAATCAGATACAGCAACCCTGGAGTACAATATAACGCTCCAGACTCTAGGCTGTTCAGAGAGATGCGATCAGCTCGCGAGCCACAGAAATAGAACTCTGTTTCCAACCCTGGTGGATGGGACTCACATCATGGCAATTACCATCCGATACTGCTTTACAACAACGGGTCCCATAATAGCGCGCGCTCCCCGTGCGATCCACCAAATGCGGCCAGCTGTGGAAAAGTCGATATGAGTAAGGAAGGATATAGAACTGAGAATTTAGCTTGAACTGGACATACCTGCTAAGGCCATCAAAACAACGTTGGTCGAGACCGAGAAAATGACAGCGAGTGGGAAGAGCAAGTTGATGAAAAGGAATTCGGAATACCCCTCGCGACCGCAGGCGATGATACTTGCATATCCGAGAACTTTGAATTAAAATTAGCGTTTCAACTTGTAGACATCGGGCGACGCTTACAGCCCGAGGAAAACAGAAGAACAACGGGGACTGCAACAATTCGTTTGCGGAAGCACCAAATACAATAACAACGCCAGATCTGTTGCATTAAGACTTGGTTTAATTGATTTAGAAATAGAGAAAATACGACAGAAAACGCACGAAGATAGCGTCCGCAATCAAACTTGCATGCTTTAGTAGAAAACTTGGGCAGACGTTCTGAAGGTCTCACTTGCTCGTCACGTACACCGCTCCCATTACGATGTTAATTCGGTTATATTCGTCCATCAGCTCAGGCCGCTGGCTCTTGACATTATATTCCTCCTTAGCCTCCTTAGCATGGGCGAGCTTTTCGAGAAACATCAACAGTTCCCCGGCATTGACGAGTTGCAACATCCAATGCAGCGTGCAAAGGGTAAAGATGACCACAATAGCCACGAAAAGCACAAGTCGATGTCGGTGCCGAGAACGTCCCAGTGTCTTGACACAAAAGCAGAACAGAACAACATACATCCCTACGCGAGCCACGTTGAACAGGGAACATAGCACCGGAGGATATCAGCGCACCATATAAGAACCATTCCGCCTAGAAATAAGTTGTTACATATTATAATTGCGCTCTGCCTATAACGAATGGTTCTCACCGCCACGCAGTATAGAAAGAGCTCTCGGCTCCAATCGATGTCTTTGCTGTTCGCGCCGCGAGCCAAGATGTCCATGTGAGCTAGCCAGGCCTGCCGGCGGACTCAAGAAGAGGCAGAACCGTGGCGCGTAGCGCACAAGCAAAGCTGCAGGAGGGGACAGATCAACTTGTCGTGTCCATATACATCGCAACCCCCTAGCCTATATACCACCGAAAATGATCTCCCCAACAGTGGACACGAAAGCATGTTGTGAGTCACGAAGGCAACAATGCTGAGTAGCGTCGCATTCGTAAGGGCAATATCCGGCCGCACACCAGCGGGTTGCAGCCTACAATTAATTGATCAGTGGGAAAGATCAGGACACGGCGAAGAACATGAATGGCAGAAGGAGACTGAGACGCCAGTCGCCGCCTTCACAGCCGTGTGCCTATTTTCACCTCGACTGCGGACTATTCCCGTGTAGATCGTCTGCATCTATTTTGACGAAACAACGGGTTGTTTTGGGTTAGAATACGGCAGTCAACATCCGAACGAGAACGGGGAGTTCTACCTTGGCTCACTGTCTTCAGGCGCGGACACGTACATATTAACAAGCATCAAGCGCCGCGACGTACCCAACTCTATGATAGCGCAGAAGGAGACGTCCGTCAATCTGGTCGTGTCCCGATCTCGTTTTAGACAGCTGTGATGAAGGTACACATGAACTTTGATCCTCGATAGCGAAAGCGATTCGAGGCAATTCAGCGATCGCGCGGAAATCAAGCGAATCAAGGCAGAGTCGAGTCGAGGCGAATGAAGTGGCAGTGGCCAGTGGCTGGCAGAGGTGCTGTTTGAAGTGAACAGGTGATTGGTAATTACACCAGATTGCACCCCAGATTCAGTTTCCAGGACGAAAAGACTCATGAAGGCACGAAGAAGGCGCCAAGAAGAATTCAAAGGCGGGAGCCTCGAGGAAAGACGCCAAGACTCGAGCTGGTCCGCGGGAGAAAGGCCCGAGACCTGACCAAGTCCCGCCCAACCCCCGCCCTAAATTATCTTGGTAGATTTAAATTGAGTGAGACCGACTTGTGCCAGGCCTGCCAGCCTCTTCCTTCACATCCGACTCATGGGATCGATCTCTGCCCCATCCCTCGCCGTCCTAGCCCCTGGCACCATGGGCGCCGCCATCGCCGCACGTCTCTCAGTCTCCGGGGCAGGCACCATCCTCACCAACCTCGAAGGCCGCTCCGAATCCACCATCTGCCGCGCCCACTCCTCCAACATGCAGCACGCCTCCTACGAAGACATTGTCCAACGTGCCTCATACATATTCAGCATCGTCCCACCTTCAGAGGCTCTGAATCTTGCCGAGACAATCGTCTCCACCCATAAAGTCTCAGGCAGACAGCGTCCGCTCGTCTTCATCGACTGTAATGCTGTGAACCCCGAATCCATGAAGCGCATGCAGACCCTTTTTGACGGGACCGGCATCACTCTCCTCGACGGCGTCATCATGGGTACCCTGCCCACGGACAGCTTCAATCCCGGCATATACGTCTCCGCCGACCCGAAAGACACTGCTGCCCTAGATGACTTCACCCAAATGGCGAATGGTCTTGGGTTGAATGTGATCTCGCTCAAAGGCGAAGGGGCGGGGATTGGGGATGCGAGTGCTGTGAAGATGGTGCATTCCGTGGGTATTTCCGTCCGTCCGCAATCTCCCGGCGCGAGGTTCCTGACAAGACAGCAGGGCATCGTCAAAGGCACAGTCGGCCTCTTCATGATCATGATCCTAGGTTTGCGTCGCGCTAAATAACTTCTTTTCCCGAGATCGACATGTGTTCTGTCTGTTTCAGCTGCAAACGCTGCCTCGCCTTCGACCGCTAAAGGCCTTGCGCACGCTTTGAATCTCTCGCACCCAACGCTCGCTGACAGTGAGTAATCACCCCCGCCAACCCATTCGTTTTCTCTCCTTAGTCCTATTGACGCTCGTATAGTCCTTATCCGCCTCGTCCCTATCTGTATACCCAAAGCGTATCGTTTTGTCTTCGAGATGGGCGAAATGAGCAGCTTCACGGGCGGTGATGGCGCAGAGGTATTCGACACATTGTCGAAGACCTATGGGCGGGTGGCGACCGATGATCGAGGTGACGTTGCTGACACCTTACTCAGGTTTGTCGAGCAGGCGAAGGAGGTCCGCGAAAGAAGCCATACGGTTTGATACCTTCGCGTCGATCACAGATATCTGTCGTCTTTGCAGAGTCTATAAAGGTGTTTCTGAATATAATGGAGCAAGGAGCACAAGAGTAATGCTCTTACCGATACAGCAGAAGACCGTATGAGGCGTTGCGCAGCGACGTAGAAGAATGGAAGAGGTGTACCGCACCTGTCCATAACGGCATCGTGTATCTTGTGCAAGCAAGGCGGGATGTGGCAGGGCGACCGGATGAATCCAGTCGAGTGCAGAAGGAGCAATGTACGAGCTATAACGCTCAAAAAGCCCAACGAGGCGGAGCCTCGAGACAAATTCATCTCCTCGACCCCAAACTCGCTACGAATACCCCTGTTCCCTTCTTCTTCGACGCCTATTAGAGTACGCGGATGAGCAGGGGTTTGCGAATCGCTACGCGTGAATTGAAGAGGCGGGGACGGCACAACCTCAACGCATAGGGACACTCAGGCGCAAACGCGGCCACGAACTTGGGGTGGTGGGAAGTAGTTCTAGTACGACAAGTTGGCGCAAAGCCAAACTGCTTGTTAGTACACGCGGACCCGGGCTTGCGTTGCTGTTTCCTCGAATGTACAGAAAGTAACCGCCACTCCCAGCATCGAGGTGAAGGGCAGCCGTCTCCTTAATGCTCAAACGAAAGATTTCGAAGGGGCAACGCGTATGCGCCTCCTTGAGTCAATGTAGGCGCTGATTTCAGTCGACGACTCGAAGATGACAAAAGTGGCGCGGACGTCGAGTGAGAACGAGTGACGGGGAACGGCGCTGCGAAGTGGAGGTGGACGCGAGAGGCGTCAAGAGGCAACACTCTCGGATTACTGCGCAACGGTAGGGCATTCCGCTAGTATCATACTGGCACGGAGCAAACGTCGCGTTCGTGCCGAAGTACTTGCAGTGGGTGCATACTTTTGCGAAGAAATCACCAGCTGCCTCGACGGAAATGGTGGCTCGTCACTGCAGAGGAGGTCGATTGCCAGTGGAAGGGGGGTAAAGCGGCGAGGTACAGACTGCTTGATTGAGTAGGACGCGGTGTGCCAGGACGTAGTTCTTGGGTGAATGAAAAGTCGTGACTGCCTATGATAGTTCTTCAGTGCACTTTTAGACCGACGCAGCGAAGAGTACACACCAGGAGCAACGACAAGGCCCTCCTTCGCCGCTATTCAGAAAACCGAAATCTCAGTCACGGTTACCCTCGTCCCCCCTGTCCCAACACAATCGCCGTCCGCCACTCTCCCGGTCTCCGTCATCAATCCTGCCGGTTCGAGACATTACTCGAGAACGGAATCGACCGACAGTATACACCATCCCGCGCCACAAGGGAAAATGGCGAAGGTTGGGCGAGCACACACGGAGCATCGAAAGGTGGAAGTGATTGTCGGTGCGAAATACGCCCGACGAGTCCGTCAATCCCTCGAAGAAAGACGCGTCAGAGATTGAGATACTGTAGACGTTGGTTATGCAATTGTGGCGCAAGGAAGAGGAAGAGTGATGCGGCAACTTACAAAGACAGCGCGGAGGTTTAGGGAGATGGTGCCACAGTACGTGTGTAATCTCGGTGGACTGTACCCTTTGGCTGCAGGAGGTGCGGATGAGCGAACTGCGTCCACGAGCGACGCGAATGAACCTATTGGTCTCACGGAAACAGAGACGTAGTGCCAACTTCATCGAAGGCGTCCGTCAATCTGCTGTGATTTTCGATTTCGAGGCAATTGAGCGACTCGGATCGCGTGAACTTGAAGATCGAGCGAATCTCAGTACTAACCGTTGACTGCAATAGATCCCGTGAAACAGGTGATTCCACCCCAGATTCCTTTCCCAAGACGAGTAGATTCTCGAGCCGCATATGTACCCGCCGATCTTTTACGACCGAAACATGGACCAGGAAGAACCCAACAAGGTGGGAGGAAAGGGAGGAGCTAAAGAGGCCGAAAACCCACCGGTCCGAAAAGGAAAATCGGCCGAAAACCCGAGGCCACACCAAATCTCCCAGCGAGTCGGCGACATATTATGATATAACATGAGCGGGTGATTTATGCCAGCCTCTTCCTTCACATCCGACCAATGGGGTCAATCTCTACCCCCACCCTCGCAGTCCTAGTCCCCGGCGCCATGGGAGCCGCCATCGCCGCACGTCTCTCAGTCTCCGGGGCAGGCACCATCCTCACCAACCTCGACGGCCGCTCCGAGTCCACTATCCACCGCGCACAGACCTCCAACATGCAGCACGGCTCCTACGAAGACATCGTCCAACGGGCCTCATACATATTCAGCATCGTCCCGCCTCAAGAGGCTCTGAATCTTGCCGAAACGATCGTCTCCGCATACAAATCCTCAGGCAGCCAGCGCCCGCTCGTGTTCATCGACTGCAATGCCGTCAACCCCGAATCCATGAAGGGCATGCAAGCCCTGTTCGACGGAATTGGAATCACTCTCCTCGACGGCGTCATCATCGGTACCCCGCCCTCGGACAGCTTCAATCCTGGCATATACGTCTCCGCCGACCCGAAAGACATTGCTGCCCTGGACGACTTCACCCGAATGGCCAGCGGTCTTGGATTGAACGTGATACCGCTCAAAGGCGAAGGGGCGGGGATTGGAGACGCCAGTGCCGTGAAGATGGCGCATTCCGTGAGCATTGCATTCGCAGCATTCGCAATCTTCCGCGCACCTCCTGACGAGACAGCAGGGCATCGTTAAGGGCACGATCGGCCTCTTCACCACCATGATCCTAGGTTTGCGTTGCGCGAAATAACTTGTTTTGCCGGCATCGTCGTGTAATCTGTCTGTCTCAGCTGCAAACGCGGCCTCGCCTTCGACCGCTGAAGGCCTTGCGCACGCTTTAAATCTCTCCCAGCCAACGCTCGCCGATCGTGAGCACTCACTTCCTTCATTCGCTCTCTCACTGACTCCCCTTCCAGTGCTCATTCGTTTCGTCCCTATGTCCATACCCAAAGCGTATCGGTTTGTCTCCGAGATGGACGAAGTTAGCAGCTTCACGGGCGGTGATGGCGCAGAAATCTTCGATAGATTGTCGAAGATCTTTGGGCGGGTGGCGAACGATGATCGAGGAGACATTGCTGACACCTTACTCAAGTTTGTCGAGCAGGCGAAGGAGGTACGCGGAAGAAGCGATGCTGTTTGATACACTTCTTTGCGTCGCACAGATATATAGCTGCCCGAGTCGTCTCTGAAGCATAGAAGTAAGAAAGATCTTCTTAGGGGTGTTTGCCAATATATTCGACGTTGATAGAGTATGGAGAACCAGGTCGAGCACCGGCTGAGATAGCAGGAAGACCGAGACGCAGCAAGCGCCACGGCAGAGGAAAGTAGAGGCGTACGCATATCCGGGTCTAGATGCGGGCTGGCAGGGGAGCTATGGCGTCTGCGGAGTGGTAGCGTGGATAAGCATGAGCCCAGCGACGCTTGCTATGCTCCAGGTGCAGGATGGACGGGGAAGCAAACACCATACGAGTTTCTGGGCGACCCTCGAAGACGAAGACGGCGCGATCCAGACGCACGAGGACACCCGTTCGCAAACGCATACGCGGGCTTGGGTGGGGTGATGTGAGAAAGTGAAATGTCGAAGAGGCCGATCGAACCTGAAGCGGGCTGTCCATGCGCAGCGGCCAGCTCCCGCCTACAGCGACCGGACGTAGATCCAGTGGAATATGAGGATGAATTTCCTCTTGCAATTATGCGCCGTCGCGCGCGACGATGAGACGGAATGCCGGGGAAGGTACGTGGACGTAGACGTAGAGGCGGAGGACGGTCCAAGAGGCGAGACTCGAATTGTAGTGATAGGGCAGCCGCATTCCCCTAGTATCATATCACCCAGAGTAGGCGCGTCCACGTCGTGCTTGGAGGGCTCAGCTCGTGGCGAGCAAGGCGCTGATGAACACCAGCTCGCCAGCACAAGGACACCTCAGGGTGCGGATATGTGCGTTGGCGACAATGACCGGGCTAGCGGCTTGGCTGTCGGATTCGTCCGTTGCGGCATCTACGTGATGGATGGCAAGGCGGTCATGGTGCGCTCTGGCGAATAGGTCACGGTGCACAGCGCGCTCCATGCACCCCTCCTGAATGAGAGAAGTCGTGCCTGTATACCGATGAAGAACACTTGAGCGGAGCTTTGGGCTAACATAGCAAAGGCACTCACCGAAAGTCAGTGACGAGATGCGTCAGCGCCCTGCAGTATACGCCAGGAAGACGAATCTTCGACACGATGACCGTCGTCCGTACGATCCCAATGAAAACCGCGAGGGCTACTCTCTCCGCCTTTCTTCATCAATTCTGTCGTTCCAATGAACTTTGCGCCGGGCGCGTACATCTGTGCGAAAGAATCGCCACCTGCGTCGACGGAAACGCTGGCTCATGACTGCAGCACTGACATGGAGGTAGATGGGCGGTCAAGCGGCGAGGCACAGAGTGCGCTATTGAAGGAAAAGGCGCGGTGCGCCAGTATGGTCCTTCTTGATTGAACGAAAAGTCGTGACTGCGCATAGGAAAGCTCCTCGGTGAAGGTTCAGACTGAAACAGCAAAAAGGGCGCACCAGAAGCAACCACGAGGCTCTCCCTCGTTATCCAAAGACCGAAATCCTCGACCCAATGGCCCTCATCCCACGACATCGCGACGCCGCACGCCGCACTCCCGGGATCCTTATTCGACGATTCCGGTTCGATCTACCGCCAAAGGAACTGCCGTTTGTTCTCTTCACAGACGAAAATGGCGTTGGTCGGGTAGGAAAAGAGGAAGGCGGTCACAAGAAATTGGTGTTGGAGAATGCATCTCAAGCGGCAACCTTGCAGGTGGAGGCGTTCGAGAGCCAGTATGTATGCAAGCTGGCTAGTTTATCCCAGTGCTGTCCTAACTCAGGGATGAGCACCATTCTTGCCCACGAGCGAGGCAAGTAAACGTACCGGAGTCACGAAAACAGACACACCGAAGCCAGATAAAAGAGGCCTCGGGAGTCTTGAGGCAAACGTCAACGAGAAAACGAGAAAGCTTCTAACGGGCGTTGAACTTCGCAGAGCTCGAGATTGACCGGGAAGAGCAAGCGAAGGAAGAGTGGCATTGGAACCAAATTGGAACGGTAGTCCGCGTTTCGACACCAATCTCCGGAGTATATCGACAAGCCTTCCAGTATCTATATGATGTCGAGCAAAATGTCGAGGGCAAGTTGTGGTAAGTGATGCCATCAAACTGCGATTCACACACCTCGCCTCAACGTTGACATTCGTATTGAAGACTACTAGGCAAGGGTGCTGAAGCAGGCAGAATAAACTCTGCTTCTGATCTGGCCATAAAGTGAACCAGCTACTCGGATTACACGATTTGTGAAAAGATGACGGTGGCCAGTGCCCCCATCGAATAATAAGTATTCGAAATCGAAACGAAAAAATTCGTTGAATTTGCATCGGATGGTCAATAGTACTTAGCACTAAGTCTAAGTCACCCCGAAATCATGTCACGGTTTTTTTGAGGCTTTTCGAAGCGTCTGAACATTAATGGATTCCCAAGTCTCAGGCATGAGCGAACAACAGAGTGACAATAATAATGAAATATGTGGCACCCCAGACGCAGATTTCGCGCAACCCTATAATCGCATCCCCTGGCAGCTGATTCACAAGCCCGTGTTCACATTTCCCCCTTAAGGACATGACAGCAACACACCAAGTCCAGTCAGCCGCCCATATACTACGCAGCTTCTTTTCAGATACTTAAGGAATTCATCCGCCCCATGACTTCAATTTCATAGCGAGGGTCGAGATAAAGCGTAAGTAGGCGTATGTACTGGTCTGCCTCGGGCCCGGGATATTTGAATAGTCAAAACAGAACAAGGCCTCCTTCCTTCCTTCCGACCACATGAACGACTCGCATTCAATTCACTCAATGAACGATCTGTTCCCGAAATCAAAGACCTCGGGCGAGTGTAGGAAGTTGTATGTAAGACGGTCTTTTTGAGCCGGGAACAACAGGCCGAAAAGCGAACTATTCGAACTATGCACGTCGATTCCGAGGCAGCGTTGCTGAAATCAGATTCGAATTGATTCTTGGGCAAATCAGCACCTTCATTGAAACGCCAAGACTATATGTTACGTACTTGGTTCAACCGTGAGAACCTCGATGGTTCAAATTGAACTACTAGACTTGTGAGAATGTGGAATAATGCCGAGGCAATTCAATTTCGAGAACAGTTCGACGACGCCTCAGACAAATATATTATTAAGGCTCCCTGTGAGCGTAAGAATTCTTTTTGATGCTGAGCTTAGCAGTGGTGACAAACTTCAACTTCAACTCAGTCAGACAAAGTGGTGAACGGAAACTCCCAGGTGATCCGTGATGCATCGGCGATCAAACAACTCGGAGACTTTTCGTCTTCGTCTTGTCTTTGTCGGACGTTAGTTCGTCCGTCCGACACCGCCAACTTCTCATCATCCTGCAATCTTCATTACTTCAAAACCAATTGACCAGGCAACCACCAAATTACTAGGAGTATAACATTACCGACAGGTTTGCTTCGAGTTCATTGGTAGCCCCGTCTCTCTCCGAGTCAGCATCCTCCGAGTCGCGGACTGTCACCGAGTCCGATGACTCTGGACAAACAAAGTCGATCTAATTTTTTCTGCTTGGCGCTGGGTCATGGCTTTCTTTGTCTTCTGCACTTGTTATCGCAAATCAGAAGCTTCTCGGTGCTATCTACGGTTGCGAGCATCTGCTGAAAGTCCGCTGGAGTCCTTCCACTGCTCTCGCTACATTTCAAACAGCCACGTTCGCCACTGTCGACACCTCAAGATAGCCGAAGACCGCAAATTCTGGGGCGAAGAAAGGTCTATTCAACAAGTTATCACATGAAGCTAACTCGCAATACAACGCCGGTGACCTACATCAAATGCATCGAAGGATGACTGCGTCTCGTGAGGTCGTGTGCAACGCGAGTCAACCACTTCCATCTTGGTCTGCTGCAGAATACTTGCTGATTGACGAGATGAATCAGATTAAACATACCGACAAATTTCCTTGAAGCGGGGACATGCTCTTAGCGGGTCCGGTAGGCAGGTAGGGAATCTGAACGGAACAATTTCCGAGACTCATCTGCGATTTGTTTTGAGTTCTCCGGCGTCGAATAAAAAGGACTCGCTAAAGTGTCTCTTTTGTTCGGCGAGTGCTCATTTTCTCCCGCAGCAAAATGCTCTCTTCGTCGTTTCTCGCGCTCGTCTCCCTCCTTGGCTCTGCAGGTGTTGCCAACGCATGGTTCAGAGTTGCCTGCACGGACCCGCTGGTGCAGGAAAGGCATGTCGTCGTATCCGTGTCGTTTGCGCTTGCTAACAATCCATGCTAGAATTGACCCCATCGTCGCGCCAGGTGGTGTTCCCTCTCAGCACGTCCACACTGTCCACGGCGCCTCCAGTTGAGTAATTCACTTATTTCGCATTCAGTACCTTACCTTCTTATTGCAGATTTCGGCCCCAACTATACATATGCCTTGCTCCGCTCATCCAGCTGCACCAGCTGTTTGGTAGCGCAGGCGAGTCAAATCCCTCAGTTTCTGCTCACATAAACTCACACGATAATCAGGACCTTTCGAACTACTGGTTCCCCAAGCTTTACTTCCAGGACCCGAAGACCAAGCTGTTCGAGCCCGTTAGCAACGGCGGGCTGCTGGTATACTACCAGAACCGTGGCAACGGAGACAAATCCAACGGCGGAGCAGGTCTCAAGGTCAATTTCCTTGATTTTCGGGTCGTTGACTGTGCCATCTAAGTCCTTTTGCTGTATAGGCTTTCCCAGAGGGCTTCAAAATGCTCACTGGAAACCCTACCCGGCGCACAAAGAAGTTCCCTGTCGGACAAGGCTCTCAGGGAGAGCTCGCGGAGCGCGCCATTCAGTGGTCGTGCCTGCGCTACACCGCTGGTCTCCCCGGATACGGTCCGTGAATGAACCTCTCCGTTCTTGCTCGCGCTCAAGTTTTGATAGATGACAACGGCACTGGTTTCCCGACGACTGACTGTGAATCAGGGTTGAACGCCCGTCTTCACAGTATGTCTAACAATGCCGTCGATGTTCCAGACAATCTGACATTGTACCAGTGCCCGCCTGCTGGGATGGAAAGAACCTCGACTCCCCCGACCACGTCTCTCACGTACGTTTCCAGCTGAATTTTCAACGATCCACTCTAACTGTGTTGGATAGACTGCCTACCTCTCTGGCCTCGACAACGGCGCGTGCCCCTCTACGCACCCCGTTTATCTCATGAAGGTAAGTATGTTGAGCCACACCGCTTGCAATTATTCTCATGGATTTCGATGCAGCTGTTCTACGAAATTACTTGGAACGTTCACGACTTTACTGGCCGCTGGAACCCCAGCACCGACAAGTGGCCTTTCGTCTACGCCCCTGGGTAAGACATAAATCAATTCTTTCTCGTCTCTTTCTCTCAATCGTTTCTGATAATTCAGCGACCCCACTGGCTTCGGATGGCACGGTGACTTCTCGAATGGCTGGGATACCAACGCTCTCCAGAACGCTATCGACAAATGCAACAACCCCAATGATCAGACTGGCAATGGTTCGTCTTGTACAAAGGTCCCGTATCTCCCGCGTCTAATATACCTTTGACACAATAGGTGTCGCCGAGGCTTGCTCCTTCCTAACCGTCAAATCTGCTGCATCTTCGAACCAATGCAAAATCAATGCTGTCGTGAAGGTCAGTCCCTCTCGAAACTCTTGTTGTTTAATTTTAATTATTTTGTTCGGGTTTCTAGGAGACAATCGACGGCAAGCTCTCTGCTTTACCAGGATGCAACCCCCTTCAGTACGGCCCTGGTGATGCTACTCTCACGAACTGCGCCCCGAAGTAAGACTTCTTTTTTGTGTATTTTTTGGTGTAAATTTCTTGTTGTACTTGGGATTGAATCTTTCGTTGTATATATTGCATGAAACCGATACTGAATATGACCTCTGTTGTCTGCCAACCAGACAGTCGTGGATCAATCTCTCACTTGGTACAGCGCAATTATCGACGAGGCTTTTCTACTACTTGATGCAATTCACATGGAAGTTTGTTGGCGCAAATTCGCAACATACTCCTTATCCGCCGCGCTGAGTCCGGCCTCAAACTTCGAAAAGGTTTCCGAAGCTTCCAGAAATTGGCTCTGAATTATCTTGGCCTTTTCTGCTGAACGAGGAGTGATTCGGCAACGGAAAGGGAGTGGCGCACTTGCGATGCCCTCGAGTCAAACCACTATCAGTATGGAAACAAATTTCATCATAACAACTTGAATTACCTTTGAGAACGCAAATGTGTCCACGGGAATCGGATTCCCTTCGGGATCAACTTCCGGAAGGAAGTCGAATGCCCAGAGAAGATTCATTGCGTTGATATTCTAAAGAGACAATTTCCGTATTGGCACTTATAAGCACAATTTGAGGACGTACGATGGAATCAAAGGCCAGATACATTCCGGGGCAAATTCTCTACCAATACAGAAGAACAAAAAGGATTCAGAATAATGGAGTAGTTGAGAAGTAGATTAGAAACACTCACACGACCCCAACCAAAGGGCAACGTATGCCTCAAAGCGCTTCCATCAACACCGCGTTTGGTACCGTTCTCAGTCAACAGATATCGTTCGGGTTTGAATTCCTCCGGGTTTTCGAAGAGATCTGCAGTGCAGTGTAAGCCAAAGAAAGCAGAGGAATAGAAATGCTGAACAACTTACCTGGATCATGGAAAATGCCCCCTGGATAATGACATGAGAACAGCATGGCGAAGAAAGTCGTACGAAACTTACAAACATTCACAAAAATAGTGGCGCCTTCTGGTATCACGTATCCCTGATATTCCTGCGCAGATACAGTAGCGTGAGGAATTCCCAACGGAGCAGTGGGACGGAAGCGATGCGCCTATGATATTCAGAGTTTGAATAACAAACTGGGAGCGGAGAAATCGAACTCACCTCTAAAATCATTGCCCGAACATACGGCAAATTCTCCAAGTCGTCTAAAATAGGCACCCGTTGCGTTCCAATGACTCTATCGATTTCTTCTTGGGCGGTCTTCTGTATTCCGGGATGGGCTACTAATGCTAAAACCAGCCCTTGCAAAAACGACGACGTAGTTTCGGCGCCGGTCTCTTGAAGTGAGCTACCGAAATATCTGCAATGCGTACATACGTCAGTTCGACTTCGTGCAGCAGAATAGCAAGCACGTTACTTAGTCAGTTCATCCGACATCCCCAATTCCTCCTGCTGCTTGAACACTTGTTCCATATAGCTCCCATTCCCTTCGCCGCGAAGCATCCGGTCTTTGGCCTCATTAAGCATGGTGAAATAATGTTTGTGTTGAAGATTTCTGATTCTTCTACACTCCTTCTTCCATGTTGCGAAGCATTCGGGGACATACTGCAAGATCGGAATGAGATCTACGGGTGGTGCGCCGCCGGGTGCGACAAGGACGCTAAAATCGTGAGTGATTCTCTCGAACTGCTTCATATCTTCGTTGTCGTATCGAGGAACACGCTTTCCGTAGAGCACGCAATGAATGACTGAATATGAGTAGCGGGTGATAGCAGTCAAAAATGACTGTGTCAAGGGCTTATATTTCTCTTTCAAGACAGAAGAACACCATAACTTACCTCCGGCGAATGAAGGAAGTCGTATAATAGCTGTACCGCTTCGGCTTGTTGGATTGGAAGATGTTGCCCCGTAGCTTGAGGCGTCAAGATCGTCGCAGCCGCTTTCCGTAAAGTTTTATATGTTTCGTCTGGAAAAGCAATTCACTTCACTACTCGGTCAACAAAAACCGAATACGCACTATAACGTGCGAGAACAAGTTGCATTCCACCCATCGTTCTTTCAGCGATGTGAATTGGAGGTCTGTCTGCTGTCGCTGCGCCTCGTTTATCCATCAACTCTTTCGCAATGGCCGCATCTGTGATGACCACCACGGTGCCTGTTCCAACCTTCAACTGCGAACAGGGGACGGTCGGTAATCACACAATCTGCGGCAATTCATTGACTAACAGAATACAAACCACCATATTTTCGCGCCCATTCGGTGAATCTAGCCGAGTAATAGTGCGTGAATGCGAAACGCAAGGTAAGGAGCGAAAATTGGTACCACGCACTTGAAATGGGGGAACTCAGTGGGAAATAAATGCGCGTTTCCGAGAATAGGCACGGTCGGTGGACCGGGTGGGAGCCCCTTTTCCCTGGCCCCGTATTTTTGTAGTGTGAAGACAATGAAGCCGGCGGCGAGGAGGATGAGAGAAGTCAAGATGAGAGACATGATCTAGCAGAAGGTGGGAAGTGTGCTTGCGAGTGACTCACTTGGCGACTTGCTTTAAATGTATTCGGCCAGCGCTGAACGGACGTTATCTGAAGACCGGTCTCGGTCATTGATTCTGAAGCACGGCGATTCGGTCAACCCAGGCAATGAAGCCAAGACTTGGATACGGCGGGGAAAGTACAAGCTATACTCATGATCGACTTCGGGTCTTGTACAAATCATGGCCACCGGCACTGGCACGAAAAACTAGAATGTCGACTTTGAGTTGAGGGAGCCTACAGCCGAGGGAGCTCGGGAGTGAGATCAAAGGTTGGTCCGCCAAGAAACCGTGAGCTTGCAAGGAACAGAAGCAGAACAGAAGGATGAGTAAGGCGACCAAAAGGCGACCAAGTAGCGACTCGAAAGTACTTCCTGGTTGTCGTTTGCGAAATGCAAGGGGTGAGTGAAAACCTAGCCGAAGACAATGACTACCCCCCGGACCCCGTGAACCAGACAGACCACCACCCCGAATTGCGAAGTGATCCATTGCCTAAAACGGAAGTTGGCCCGTCATCTCAATGACACCTCAGCTTTCGACATGTTCAACTGCCTGCCACAATACTCGCTGCGAGTCTCCAAGATTGAGACTGCATTTTTTTTAATTCCTGGAACCACGAATAGTTGTTACTGACTGAATTCTCCAATCTGATGTTGCATTTTACCCACTATAAAGGAAAGTTACGAAGAGTTAGTAGTTACATGAATATTCTCACAAACCAAAAGTTTAATAGTGAAATTATTGCTTGTGAGTCTCGAGACTTCATTGCTCCAGATCTAGGACCTTGTCCAATGCTCACTAGGTATCAAACAAATATATATTTGGTCTGGTACGAAGAGAGAACCGTTAGGTTAACACATAGACAAGAGAAATATACGAGTCATACCTGGTACGAAGAGAGAACCGTTAGGGGTCCATCTCTTCGTCCAGGATCAATATGTTACAGAGTGATCGAGTAAGTAGATTGATTAGGAAATGTTTAGGTCAGCGACCAAGCACTGCGTCAATGTCCAACACCCCCCCTTGACGCACGTCGAGGTTGAGCATCTTGACCCAGCGGGTATGAATAGTACGATGTAGGGGTTTAGTGAAAAGGTCGGCGACGTTGCTGTTACCGGCAACGTGCATGACATCGATGAGGCGCTTCAAGACGCAGTCACGGATGAAATGCTCGCGAATAGCAATGTGTTTCATTTTGGAGTGAGCCTGTGGGTCGTGGGTGCAGGCGACTGTTCCTTGATTGTCGCAGAACATTGTCGTAGGTTGATCCTGAGGAAACCCGAGTTCCGCGAAGATGTTGCGGAACCAGAGGACGTCTTTGGCGCAATGAGTGGTTGCGAGATATTCAGCCTCGCAAGATGAGAGCGCAACGACGGCTTGCTGCTTGGAGCTCCATGACAAGGGCGAGTTCCCCATGAGAATCACGAATCCCGAAACGGATTTACGCGTGTCGCCCATTCCCCAGTCGGAGTCACTGAGCGCAGTGAGGATTGGTGTTCCTGAGTCTCGACCTCCAAGCGTGATGCCGTGTGCTGTGGTTCCGCGAAGATAACGCAGTAGGTGCTTGGCAGCGGTGATGTGGGCTGGACCATAGCTTGCCATGAAACGAGCGAGTTCACGTACAGCGTACGCGATGTCGGGACGCGTGCAGGTCGCCAAGTACATGCATTTCCCAACGATCGCGGTGTATGGGTAGTCCTTGGCCTTTGCGATGTCTTCGGCGGCAGCAGGCGTCAAGCGGGCGCTTGGGTCCATTGGGGTCAGCACCGTGTTGCTCTTGTCAAACCCAAAGTCGCGGAGAATGGACTCCGTGTACGACTTCTGGTGAAGGCGAATGGTGCGTTGTTCCCTGTCGCGTTCGATGGTACAGCCAAGATGTAGCTGCGGCTCGCCGTTATCGGTGATTTCGAATTGAGCGGCCAGTGCTGCAACCACGGCGTCGGATTCAGCTTGCGAAGATGAGGCTATCAGCATGTCGTCGACGCTTGTAGTGATGATGGAGTACTCGTTACCGAGTCTCCGTTGGTATACACTCCAGTCGGACTCGATTCGTTTAAATCCGATGGTTTCGAGTCGCGAATTTAGCTCCAGGTACCACTGCCGGCCTGCCTGCTTGAGTCCGTAGAGACCCTTCAGGAGCCTCCAGTAACCCGGTCCCGCAATGGCAGGTTTCCGCATGTAAATCTCCTCCTCGAGGGGACCGTTGAGGAAAGCGGTTTTGACGTCGACTTGTCGTAGCGTCATGTCTTGGGCAGCTGCGAGTGCGAGTACAAAGCGAATCGATTCCCAGCGAGCGACGGGTGCGAAAGTAAAGTTGTAATCTTGTCCGGGGATCTGAGTGAAGCCCTTTGCGACGAGTCTGGCTTTGAATCGTGATATCAGCCCATCGCGGTCGCGTTTAATGTGAAGAACCCATTTAGACGCAACGGCTTTACGGCCAGGTGGTAGATCCTCGACTTCTTCGTAGACGCCCTTCGCCTTCAGCGACTCGAGCTCTTCATGAATGGCGACCAACCACTGCGGCCAGTACATAGACGACTCTGCCTCGTGAACAGTCGCTGGGTCTTTAGCGTCTGGGTCATCAATGGGGTCGGAGAGAGCTGCAAAAGCGGTCTCTGTTTGCTCAAACGCCTGCGCGAGATCCACGAACTCCTCCGCTTCGCATTCAATCTCCAGCTCGTCACCCGACACTAGGACGGACATGAGGTAGTCCTCAGAGATGAGGAAATCGTTCCCCCCCTCGTCCAGTGTCGCGTGGTCGATGATGTATTTCGCTGGGACTTGGCGAACACGGGGTACACGGCGGTCAGCAATTGACCTGTCGTCGAGTTGGGCGTCAGGTTGTCTGTTAATGGACATTAGGCTTCGTTTACAAGCCGTGTTTGCGTTAACGCACGGAGTGACTGCTCGAGGCTGTATGCTCTGCGAGATCTCGTCTAGAATCCGTTGTACAGCCCTGGTTAAACAGGTTAGATGGACGTTAACATCCAGACGCGTTAACACGTACTCAGGAGACGCGTCAGCACGCTCCGAGGTTTGCATTTCAATGTCCTCAGAGGGACGCCTGGTTAAACAGGTGAGTACGATTTACGCTATCGTTAACGATAGAACGTACGGGTTTCGCTCAATGGCAGGGTTTGGCTCAATGGCCGGGTTTCGCTCAATGGCAGGGTTTGGCTCAATGGCCGGGTTTGGCTCGGTGGCCGGGCGCGCGGAGGTGGGGCCGACGGGCGCGCGATCTCTGAAATGTTCCTCGAGATCACACGGCACGTCTTCCCATAGAATGTCGGAGAGTGGAGGTGATGGAAGGAAGTCAGGAAAACCATGGAATTGGACGTCGCGCCGCGAGCGGATAGATCTGGCCTCTGTAAGCCAGATCAAATATCCCTTGGAGTCGCGCGCGTATCCAACAAAACGGCCTTCTTCCCCTCGCGGTGTCAATTTCGGTTGCTCCGTCGAGTTGGTTTTCCGCGCCGTGACGAGGGCACCAAAGGGGCGCAGGTGCGAGAGGTCAGGTTTGCGCTTGAACCAGCTCTCGAAAGGTGTCGAGCCGTCCTCGTTTGCTGAATGCGGCACTCGATTCTTAATATGGATCGAGGCTTGGGCGGCAAGCGGCCAAAACCAGAACGTGAGCGAGGCGTCGACCAGCATCGCCCTGATCATATGCTCAATCGTCTGGTTCAGCCGCTCCGCAACGCCGTTCTGAGGAGACGCGTCTGGCACCGTTTTCTCGTAGATGATGCCGTTCTCGGTGCAGTAGTCCTTGAATTGACCGTACACGAGTTCAGGCGCATTGTCGATTCGTAGGTAGACAATCTTGGCACCCAGGAGATTTTCAGCTGAAGCGCGGAATTCGCGGAAGCACGCGAGGGAGTCGGATTTGGATTTCAGGAAGTAGATTGTAGTGAAACGCCGAAAATCGTCGGTAAAAGTGATGAAGTGTCTGTAGCCCCCATACCCCAGAGGTAGAGGACCACAGATGTCGGTGTGGATACGAAACAAGACGCGGTCGGCGCGGTTTAGAGCTTTGTTGGGGAACGGTAGTCGTTTGATATTGGCAAGAGCGCAAATGCGGCAGTTCTTGATGTTGACTGAGTCCACCGGAAAGCCGAGGGTGGCGCTATTGAGCCCTTTAACGTCTAGATGGCCCATTAGACGGTGGTAAAAACCAAGTCCTTGTTGGTATCGGCGTCGGCATCGGGTCCAAGGAGAGCAAGAACAGAGGGAGTTGTCGCGTTGATGAGGTCGGTAGCCGAAAGCGGAAGCAAATTTGCTTCCGCGGGAGTTCCCACGATCCTCACGCCCATCTTGTAAAGTCCCCCAACTATCTCCCCAGACGCAAACTCGATACCATCCGCGTTGTAGTAGCGGATCTTGCCCCCCCCAGTTTCAGTCTGGACTCCTTTGACATCCAACTGCGTGCCGGAGACAAGATTACAGCGTGCGCTCGGTATGTGGAGGACATTGCTGAGGGAAAATTTGGGAGCGCCGTGGTGAGTACCTTCCAAAAGAACTTGTCCCTTCCCTAAAGCTTGCGTGGTTAGATTTGTTCCAAATCCATGAACACTCAACGGCTGGCTGAAGGTCTTGTATTCCTTGAAGGACGCTTTGTTGTTGAAGACATGGCGCGACGCGCCTGTATCGTGGTAGATATTCTCTGTTTGCTCCACCGCCTCTGCGTTCAGCACAACATCCACCGCATTCACCCACACTTCCTCCATTTCGTCCTCATCTTCTCCGTCTATCTCAAGTCTCCCAACCATGAACACGAAGTTCGCATCTACCGTTTCGTTCCCCAGCGCATCCTGAATATCTTCTTCACTGTCTTCTGTGGCATCCACCATCCCAGCAAAACGGTCTCCTGCGCTCTGAAGCGCCTGGCGCCGCCTCTCCGTTACACGCTCGGCCGGCGGCAGGTGAATGTCCCGCTGTCCTCGGTAGCTATCGGGATACTGACCCGCTTTTCCTCCCCCGTAAGAGAAGCAATCCGCCTTTACATGACCGTATGGTGTCATGCAGAAATCGTTGTTGCAGATTATGCGTTCGCGCTGCGGCCTGTTGTCGCGATTATCGCGATTGTCGCGATTGTCGCGATTGTCTCGATTGTCTCGATTGTTGGAAGATGCTGAAGTTCGGTGGTCGTAAGGGCCTGCGCGACGGTCGTTCCGTTGGTGGGTACGTTCCATCTTTCTCCCTCCTGGTGTACCGGGCTGAACGAACGACGCGCTTGCTACAGCATCACCATCGTCGTTGCGTGCTCGAGCCTTCGAAGACGAGGAGGAGGAGGAGGTAGCAGCGGTGAACAGACCTTTGGAGAACTCCTCCCGTTGGAGGCGAGCAAGCACGAATGCCGATTTCAGTGGTTCTCCTCCCTGTTCGCTCTTCGTCATCTCTTCAAGCAGAATATCGCGGCAATACTGCCACTTGTCGCTCTGGGACATGTTCGTGATGAGGCACTTCGCAAATTCGTGGTCTGGCAGCATCCCGGCGTCGGCACGACGCAGCCTCTGGTACTTCTCCATCATCTCGACCCTCCATGCGACAGGATTGGCGCCACACATAAAAGATGATATGTGGCTCTTGAGGGTAATGGCCATAAGCGCATTTGTAGGTTCGTACGTCTCCTTGAGAGCTTCCCAAGCATCATGCGCTGACTTGCAATCTTCGACAACGTAGAGCTTCGGTCCAGGGACAGCTTCGACGAGAATAGCGAGCGCCCTTTTGTCTTGTGCAAGCCACGCCTCTGCGCTCTTCTTCGCAACGTTCACCTCCACCTCGTTACCGCGAGTTGTTATCGTTATTTCATTGCCCTCGCCGTCAAAGCCAGTGTGAGTCTGACTTTCCACCAGTTTCGGAATAATCGGCGGCTTGTACTCATCGCCCGCAACGTATTTCCAGTACCCCGCAGCGTCGAGTTTGCGCTTCGCCTTGGATTGGAACTCAGCGTAGTTGTTGCTGCCGTCGCTGTTCTCGACAATAGGGGTGAGTGTAATTCCCCGCCATTCTTTGCCATCGCCTGGGTTGACTGACGCCATTGTGAGGTACTGATATGGGAACGTGGTGTTGGTTGGGAGAGTAGGGAGAGTAGGGTGATTGGTTGGGTTGGACGGCCAAGAGCACTATGAGTTCCAGGGATCTTGTAGAGCAGTATTGGCGCAGATAGTTCACAAACGGAGGCCCATAACCTATCAAACAAATATATATTTGGTCTGGTACGAAGAGAGAACCGTTAGGTTAACACATAGACAAGAGAAATATACGAGTCATACCTGGTACGAAGAGAGAACCGTTAGGGGTCCATCTCTTCGTCCAGGATCAATATGTTACAGAGTGATCGAGTAAGTAGATTGATTAGGAAATGTTTAGGTCAGCGACCAAGCACTGCGTCAATGTCCAACACTAGGATGTTTTTAAGCTACCAGAGCAAACACTCTGTCTGTCGACAATTGTTGCGGTTATGTCATGTACCCAAAAAGGCACTAGGACCCCGAACGCACCCATCACACACAGTATGGAGGTCTATGTCCGGGATTCCACGGACCGCGACCCCTTGGCGAAATGGGTGCGGATCAAACGGCGAGGCCCACGAAACACGATCACGGGATCTTCCTCGTCTCCTCCTCAAGACGCGTCACGTCCCAACTCCTCGACTTTTGTCTGGAGGTCAACAAGTATGCGAGTCTCCAGTGCCGATCAGCTTCCAGAAAAAGGAGCCAAGCCCGCAAGATCACGGCAGAAGAATTGAAAACTGAAATCTACACTCGACGAGAGGCTATATACACACATGAAGCATAGTACACATATTTAATAATAATCAGCCATAGGTAAAGTAAAATAAAGCATATGAAGCCTCAGAGGCAATGGGTCATGCCTGATGACCACCATATTATCCCCCTCCATATCATCCACCTCCAGCTGTTTCAAATCGACACACAGGCCGGGAAACATCTCCAACGTATCCATCAAATCGTCCCAAGTTCCCCCAATGTCCTTGAAACAGTCTTTGACCACCAATCGCCGAAGGCGCGGGAAAGCCGCCAGAAAACGGCGTATATTGCCATAAGAGTACCCGTCGAAATTCTGCCTTCGAATCAACAACTCCTCAAGACACGGAAACTTGGGCGTGCTTCCTATCATCGTAGACCGAACGAAATCGCCCCAAGCGCGACTGTCGCAATCAAATGTATCGAGCCCGAGGGTGCGCAAGCGCGAGGTGTCAAGCGCAGAAAAGAAGGGGGTGCAGTCAAATTCGATTGTGTTTTCCGGTGTCGTGGTCGCGGAAATATTTTTCAGATAGAGATGCTGCAATTTCGGTGGGGCGGGCACGTCGTCTGGTCCCATTATGATGTTGATGGAATCCTCGACTACGGGGCAACACACGCCGGAGATGAGCAGCGATGCCACCCAAGTGTAGAGCCAGGGATTGAGCTCATACCCGAGTTGATGATATTGAGCAGGATCATCGTCCAAGCGTATGTCTGGTAGGTGGCGCTGGATTTGAAAGCGGTACAGGTTCGGGAGACGCGCCGAACCGAGGCAAACCCCCTGCACCTCCCCGGCCTCTAACATATGGTCGTGGGGGAGGGGAAACACCAAGCTCGGAGGGGGTACGACTACTTCGAGGCCCTCCCCACTATCAGCCGCGTAAGGAAGTTGCCAATGCTCCCAGATGTCGACAGCTTTGAAATCGATGATCCGCATTTTGGGGAAAGTCTGCCCCTGGAAGACATGGATGACGATCTTCCAGATCCAGGTAGGTGCGTGGATGGTCAACCACACGACGCGGTCGAGGTGTCGGGAGATAATCTTGAGGAAACAGTGTATCCTGAACATGGTTTGGGCGTTTCGACGGCATTCGTCAAACATGAGTCTGAGGTCAAGGTCTCCACCTTTCCCCCGTTCCAGAACGAGCCGCACCATGTCTGAACGCCTGAGATCAGAGTTGCAAAATTCGAGGTCCTCCCAGAAGGGCTGATGGCCCGCCACAGCGCTATGCCACCCCCGACACACGGAGGCGGCGCGGTAAAGAGATAGAAAGTCCAGCTCTCCGAAAATCTCGGTGAGGATCTCCGTAGGGAAGCTCTGGATAAGAGGCATGTGGGAATAGGAAGAGAAGTAGAAACCAGCTTGCATGGTGGTGGTGGCAGGGACCAAATTGTATGTTGTTTGGTTTGGTCGAAGGTTTTTAAAACTCACGTGTTCGCGTACGGTGGTTTCCTTGGCCGCTGCAGCCAATGCCGCCTCTTGTCGCACCGAATTCACGCGAGTAGAACACATTCCTGATAGTCGACCGACAGCGACTGGCTCAATTCAGCACAGGGAAATTGAAGGAACGGCATTGAATTGAAGATACAAAAATCCACTACTTAACATGGAAAGACGGTCTGTGTAACTGTATTTCAAGCTACAGCTTTGGAAGCCTTGCCTTTGTTCTTCAC
This sequence comes from Favolaschia claudopus, assembly GCA_037176885.1. Classification (NCBI taxonomy): domain Eukaryota; kingdom Fungi; phylum Basidiomycota; class Agaricomycetes; order Agaricales; family Mycenaceae; genus Favolaschia; species Favolaschia claudopus. Next base: position 541,626 of record JAWWNJ010000100.1, read on the forward strand.
ATCGAGAGCAATGTTCTTGGTGAGTTTCGTCCTGCGAGGTGTCAAATCATCAGCGGCGTCGAGCTAGGATTATGCGAGCCACGTACTGCTCTGCGTCGAGGCTGGTTTGGAGCTTAGCAGTGTCCTTGCCGGCAGCAGCAGCCTGTGCAAGCTTGATCTTGATCTGCTGAACCTCTCCGGTGAGCTTCAAGACCTTGTTTTTGGTTTTTCCGACGCTCAGAGCGTCAGCTGAAGAAGCCATGAGTATTTTTGATTCACGATCACGCAACGACGAAAGCCGTACCTGCAGCTCCCGATGCAGCATCGATTTGAGGGTTGAAGAGACTGGTCTCCGCATCCTCAGCTGCCTCACGCATAGTGCCGAGGTTTTTCTGAATGACGAACGAATCGAACAGGGTACTCATTCGGAAAGTGTATACATACGAGGGAGGTAGCATCGACCTGGGTCAGATCGGCAGGGAAAGGAGCTATGAAAAGTCAGTGTCCATAGCTGAGACAGCAAGAGCGAGGGTCAACGTACTAACGAAGACGGCGTTTGCCTCCGCCGCAGCGTTCCCACCAACACCATCAGAGATCTGGAACTGAGAATAGCTGGAGAGAATGTATCAATACAACAAAGGACGGTGACACAAGCACGAGGGCTCACTCCTGCACAGCGAAAGAAAAGGCACGCTTCCCGGGGACGGGAGCGGCGACGGCGACGAGAGCCGGAACAAGGAGAGCGAGGACGGAGAAACGCATGTTGATTGCTTGACAAAGGACGCGAAGAGAGAGTCGACTCGAGAGAATGTAGGCAAGGGTGTAGACCGTAGAAAAGAAAGTGAATTCGCCGTCAAGACGAGGAAAGAAAGACTTTCAAAGGGGGCGCAAGTTGAAGCTGGGGATCACAAAGAAAATTGCACGCCTTTTATACGTTGCAGGTCTCGGGGCCAGTATTCGCGTGGTCATCGCGACAACATGGCGGTCCGATTCGGACCCGAGGCCCGCTAGGGGAGGCGGCGCCCGAGACGTACATTCCATCAGAAAGCAGTTACGAGGCGATCGGTGGAACAAGCCATTAATCAACGTGTTGTCCCTGGAAACGACGATGCATGTAAGCTACAGTGACAATGGAAGTCAGCGAAAGTAACCTTGAGCTTGCCTTGAGCAGCCTTGAGCTCGGAATACAAAAAGTGAACGACAAATGAACTACAGTTACGCTACGAATTTTTTCCTTCCCCCGATGCATAAATTCCCAACAAGCCTTCCCTGGCTCGATCCCCAAAATCCCCTGAACCTCAACCAAACTCATCTCACATAACTCCTGTACGTTCTTGATCTTCCCCGTCACAAACTTCACATTCTTCGCCGTAATCCCAGGCAAACACCGCAACAGCTCCTCAGCCGCTGCGTTGACGCCTGCACCCGCGTCAGGGTCCTCCTCGGCCCCGATGGCAATCGCCTTGCGGGGGTCAGGCTCAGGCATGTTGGCCTTCAGATCCGCGAACATCTCGGCTGTTGCGTGCGGTGAAGAAGCCCAGATGATACGCAACCGCGGGAAGGATAGCATGAGGAGAACGATTTTGGATTGCAGCATTGGGGAGGAGTATTCCGACTCGCCGGGTCCACCATTCTTCTTGGGTGGATATTTTCCTGTGGGTTTTGCGTGCGACTTGATTTCGGACACAATCTTTCAACGATGATTAGTAGGATCAGAGATGGACAATGAGCGCGGCACACCTCCAATGAAAACGCTTTGTCTTCTTCGAACTCGATGAGCAGTATGGGATGTTTATAATGCACCGACATCAACTCGCACTGAGTATACCTGAAATCCAAATCAGCGTTAAAAACCTTCATATCCACCTGACACTCACAACCGTCCACTGTTGAAACTCGATATTAAATCCGGTAAACTTTTCCTCTCCACGCATATATCCGGCGTTAAAATATAATCTCCAACGGTCAATGTGGCGGGAATAACCAAGACACTACTGGCATGTAGAAGAGATGGTAAAGTGGATCGGAACTCTCTCATGTCGACAATCACCTAGATGAATTCAATATGGAACAAATTTCCTCTGGGATATTGATATTCGACTTACTTGCGCTGGCTCGGTGGTCACTTCGCGACGCCCACCAGCTATTCGAGTGCTGATTGTCTTGATAATGGCTTCGCCTCTACTGTTGGCCGCTCTCTCCTCGAAGATCGGCAGCACCATTGTCTAGCGAACCCAAGTTGGGAACATCAGATCTAGGGAGAAAGACCGACGACTCACCGCTCGCTCTTTGATCAAACGCTGGAACGAATCCTTCTCCTTTCGTATACCAGCAAGATACTTATGCTCTTCGCACGAGTTCCCATATATCATATGATAAACACGAAGACTCAATCCAGGATTTGAGCTGCGATAGACCTGTCGCAAAACCGTCATCAAAAGATCCGCGACCCAAAAGAAAGGAACACACCTCTATGCGTCGGATGAAATCCATATTAGGTTCATACATGACGATAAACCGCGGCTGCAACTCTGCCAGCATGCGATCGTCCGAATCGTTCGAATACGGTCGAACAAGTACCGTCTGCTGAGGCACCAGCAAGCCATAATTCGAGTCAAACTCACTCTCGAATTCCATGGACTCGAAATTCACTAGGGTTTTGTCTTCGAGAGCGAGGGCAAGCGCTGCATCGAGGTCATCAGTACTCTGCGCCGCCCAGCTAAAATCAAACTCAGTGAACATCACAAGACACAAGATAAACAAAGAAACAGATCCCACTTACAAATCCGCAATACTATTCGCCTCCGACCGTATGGTCCCCAAAGCAGTGGTAGCTTGCACCGGCGTCGGCCTCTTAGACGACTCGGCCGCCGCCGGCGCACCACCCCTCACCCTCCTCCGACTCGCCGCCCTCTCCGCCTTCTCCTTGTCCTTCCTCTGCAACGCCGCACTAATCCCCTCCTTCCCCCCATACATCCTCTCATACCCCTGATTCGGGCCCCCATGCCCCGACGAATCCGGCAACGCAAACCCGGGAAGACCATCCTGCTTTCTTTCCGACAGCTTGCGCTTCCACCAGAGGTAGAGGCGGAGCTTGTGCATCATCATGGGACGGCCTTGTGAACCTTTTGGTGCGGAGGCGTCTCGGGTGGAGAGGAATTCGGATATGAGGGTACAGGTGCGGGTGGAGGAGGCCATGACAAGGACGACGTTGGAGCCGGGGGAGGCTGGAAAGACAATCAGCCTTGAGAATTTGTATGTATAAGAGAATGACAATAGGGGGCGTACCGGGCGGCTTTCGAAGCGACTCCATCTGAAGAATATCCGCCTCAGCTTCCTCCAAAATATCCGCAAGCAAATTCCACTTTGGCAACTCCTCCAACACAGGCTCCACCCCCTGCGGCAACCACTTCGGCCTCGTCTCACCCACCTCGCCCGTAATCTCATCCACCGTATTCCACAACTCATCATCATCGTCCTCTTCCTCAACCTGCGCAGCACGCATCGTAGAACTAACCACATAACACCTGCGCTTCGCCACCTCGAATATAACATGCGCCGCATCGCTGATCATCCACGGCGACCGATTCTGCTTGACGCCCATCACCGTCACGGTGTTTGTGGCGATCAGCGTCTCGAGGTAGGCGTGAAACTGGAAGGGGTCGTAGGTGAGGAGGTAGAGGAGCAGACGGCGCAAGATTCCGAGGTCGGTGACGAGCTGTTTGGTTTTGGGACCGGTTTTGTGCCAGACCGAGTCGAGCTGCCGGCGGACGACGACGTCGAACGAGCGGAAGTAGGCGTTTTCGACGCTGAAGTCGTCGACGTCGAGCGTGGAGTTGGAGCGCTTCAGCTCGCCCAGAGTCGCTGTCATGCACTGGATGATCGCATGGTGTATGTCTGCCATCGATTCTGACATGTTTTGAGAAAGCTCGATTACGTCTGCTCTCCGTCGCTCGAGGGTTTTCTTGATGTCTTCTTGGAAGCGGGGATATATATGGACTGTGCGAAGGTGGAGCTCTTTCATGATGTTTTTCAACGGCGACATTCCACTAGTAATGTGCTCGGGCTCGTCGGTGAAGGCTTTGAGGAATCCGATGGTGTTTTTCTCGCGATATAATCGCACTATGAACGCTTCCAAAACCAAGGGAGTGACTCTGCATATGATGATCGGCGAAAATCAACGAGAAAATACAGAAGCTACCTTTCAGCATGAAGAACCAGCATTCCGGTTATTCGATCAGTAGGAATGTCCCCTTGCAGCATATCCACTACCAGGATACGGGAGGTTACCGAGAACAGTCCCCCAGCCAAATACATAGATTGTCTTGAAGTAATTTGAGATATAATAAGCAAGAAGATACTTCATCTTCCTACCTCTCCTTGCTTCCAATTTCGTGCCCTACCACGCGAAGTCCTGGCTTGCGACAGCCCATGATGCCGAGTTCTTCGCCAATCTCAGATTCCTCTTCCGGAGTAGCGTTGACGAGCAGTACAGTGCTTCCTGGCGTGTCATAGACCTTCATCATAGTACAGATTATCCGCCTCAGTCCAAGTCCTCTAGCAAGAATGAGAAGATCGCTCGTTGTAGGGTCATGAATTCGTTCGAGAATGGCGCGGTGGAAGGGGAGTAGAGAAGACATTGCAGAAGAGTCTATCAAGATAAAATTCCCCCCTTATCATCGAGCAAGACGACAAACGCGGTAGCCGCCAGTGGGAGTCAGAACGAGGACGCGATTGGGAAGCGATGGTCATGGTGACAGTGACAGTGACTGTCACATTCGCAAGCGCCAATCCATCACGTCAAGCTGCTTACTGTAGCACTTTGTATGGGTGAAACAGACCCTCGAGCGTGACTGGAAACGCTACGCAGGGAAACCAGAAACGGCCTCGGCGTTATGCGTGACATCATAGAATTTTTGAAACGGGCGGGCAAACACCGATAAAATCTATTTTCAAAGATTGGACGGATTCTGGGCAATTTTTAGCTCTCGTTTATGCTTTGTTTGTAACCATAGCCCTTTGTGATTGCATTTCTCCTGTTACTGGCTCCGTAATACAACCTAGCTTTTCTTTTTTTCTTGAACACTGCGCCATGCCGCACACTCAGACACCTAAACCAGCGACGGGTCCACCACAGGCCCTCATCGAGCGACTAAACTACCTTGGCCAGCTTCTGGTACACCTTCCCAACACTTTGCCCGTGGTCTCCGATGCAGCGTACCGGTTCTATCTCGACGAAGATCGTGTCGTGTTTGCTGGGTCAGTTGCTCCTGAACTCGAGCGCGCTTTAGATGCTTCCTTCGGCACTTGGGAAAATCAGCACTTGCCTGTCCGTTTTCGTGAGCGCGGCCCACGGGTGCAGGCGCTCGTCTCTTTCTTGAAAGCAGCAGTGAAGAGAATGGCTCCTACTGAAAGGAAAGCTTTCGAGACACGCTGGCTTGACAAACTTGTCCAGGGTGCTAAGGATAGCGGCGCCACAATCCCATCGCGGCATAGAGCAAGCGAGAGCAGTGATCCAGTGAAGGAGCAAAATAAAAGACGCGTAGAGTCTGAACACGGGAGCGACGAGTCAGACAGTGCTCAACCGCTGAGGAAAAAGAGCAAGAAAGTGTTACGCACCGTGGTTGACTCCGACAGCGACACAGATCTCCCCGAACCATCCTCTCTTCTAACCGCAGCCCCACGACAGACCCTTGTCCCCAATGCTGTTCTCCCGCCCACTGCAGATGTGGATTTGATGCACAATCAGCAAGCAACCCTTGCGCGGATGGGATGGCAGGAATGGGCTCCCGGTGCAAAAGAAGCTCACCAAAAGGAGGCGAGCGAGCTTTATCGCGCTGGTATGGAAGAGGCACAGCGAAAGCGGGAGCAAGACAAGGCCAATCAGGAGGAGAAGAAGCGCTTGCAGGGGGCTGAGAGACAGCGGAGACATCGTGCCAAGAAGCGGGCTGAGAGAGAAGAAGAGGAGGGTCTTTCCGATGGCCACAATGCGCATGTAGTTTTGCTTCGAGGTGCCGATGCACAAGCCCGCGAGAATGTCGTTGATGTTGCAGACACATCACGGCCCAAAACCCAGGCCTGGCGCTTGAAGCGAAACGGGACTCGCGGAGGGGCTGTAGTGCAAAAAACAGCCGCCTCCGTGAACTACTTCCATCCATTTCTTTTCATGCACATCGATAAAGCTATGCGGCGGGTGGGGTGGAGCCCTACTGAGGCAGTGAAGGTTCTGAAGCGCGAGCATGGTGCTCTCTTCAAGACAATCGCAAAGGGCACCATTTCAAAATGGCGGGTCACAGGAAAACAGGAATGGACGGCCGCCACGTTGAAGAAAGTCACTGCCGGCAGAGCCATCGCCGCGTCTGGGCGGACCGGAATTCTTGCCCCGTACCCTGATATCACAGAAAGCGTGAAAGTCACATTGAAAGGTCTTCGTGAAGCAGGTGCTATGATCAATGTATCCATCGTTCGAGGGCTTTTATTAGCGGAAATTACAGAACAACAGCCCCAACTCACTATGGGGAGGGAATCTACTCAGGCCAAGTAGGTAGACCCACTTGGCTTGAGTAGGTAATGCACTTGGCGTGAGTGGGTACCGACTCAGACGGAGTAGGTGACCTACTTGCGAGGAGTGGGTTTCCCTACTCACCATGAGTAGATTTTGGCAATTTTTCAGTTCGGATCGAGTGGGTCACCCACTCGAGCTGAGTGGGTTTACCTACTCAATGGCAGTGTGCCAACCTACTTGAGCTGAGCGGGTTTTCACTCAATACAAGTAGCTCAATCAAGTATATTCCGGCTACATATCTACACCTGTATACACATTGATCCTATGTCCATCCCCCTTCGTAGTTGCCGTCCGTTTGGCTCGGTCCCTGTATTCCATTGGACTGAGTTGCCAGTACACAAATATAGATCGACCCACATTCACCTCGTATGCTGCGCGAAGTTCAGCCAGAACAGCTCAAGAGAACACCGATTCTTGTGGATGATATGAGTTCGGAATTAAGAGAAGAACGTTGCAACATACCCGATCAAAGCATTTGCAGCATCACGAACAAAGCCAGCGGAACATGCACTGAGGACAGAGTCGCAATCTGTGTGGAAACAATCGAAGGAGGATGATACTGACATAGCTGTGACTTATAGAAAGTTTGCCGGGTTAGCGGGAAGCGTGAACAACAGGAATACGTATGGAGACTTGTATCTGGAACAAAATGAGCCAAACGAAGCGGGGGATTATTAGACTCCAACGTACCGGCGTTCCTTGAACAGTTCGATCGAGTGAAACTGAAATCTGGTTGAGTTTCAAAGATGAGAATATCGAAGACAAGATCCCGCACCGGTGAGTGCATTCAACTCCAACTTCTAGCCTCGAAAATGGGTGAGTAATTCGTGGTTAGAAATTTAGTCTCACCGGAATATGCGCCGAACTCAGTGTCAAACCGAAGCGAGGAAACAATCTGAGTGGCAGAAGAACAAACCAATTCCAGATATTCAAATAACAACTCATCTATGAAAGGTATCCAGGGTGCTGCATGGGACAATGATTGAAGGCGGGGTAGCGTTGCTCGGAGATGATGACCAGACACTAAGATTGACACGAATAAGCCCATCATCGTAGTACTCAGAAAATATACAGACTTAGTAAAAGGTGAACGACCGTGTGGTGTCCATACTAGCAGCTAGGCGGGCAAGTATATACGTATGCGAGCGCTAGGAAGCCGGAGGGGTCAGTGACGTTATTAGCAGAGGAATTGCAAACGCAGCTTAGTTGGTGATGAACGAACCCAGCCGACCTAGATAAGTAGCAGTCATACTGAACGGCAGTCATAAAGAGCATCTGTGACGGAACCTACTACTCACCGATCAAATCTTGTTATCGCGTCGCATGTCTGACAGCGACTACGCTGGGTGAAGCACTATCGCAATTAAGTCGAGGGTTAACAGGAGAATCAATGCTTACACTAGGGATGGGCAACAGACAAGACTTATTGTTGAAAGAGAGTCGGCTTCCGAAGACCTCGGTGCGTAATCCGTTAGTCAAAAGAGCGGTCAGTGGATTGGAATATACCTGGGGAACAGTCACAAACAAGTTAGCACATTGGACGGCGAAGGAAAAGCTCTGCTCGACAGCATGAGCATATTCAGAGATAGAGCATCGAAGGTCACTGTTGGTTTATGTAGAGTGAGCAAAACGAAGTCCGAAAGGCAAAGTAAAAATCTGGACGGCATGGAATAAAATGATACCCGAGAATGCAGTTATGAGGAGCACGATTGTGCCAGCGTATCGTGTTGCGAGGTGAGAGGGAGGTCGAGGGAGTGTAGGATGAAACATGTAAACGGGCAGGGCGGGGACCCAGCGTTGATGGTGGGAGGTGATGGAGGTGAGCGGCGCAGGCGGTGTGGTCGAGGCAGAGGGTGAGGGAATTGCGTAAAAGGAGCTCGTCAGCACAGACACCAACAGGGAAGGGAGAGCGACGCACTTTCGTCGACGGCGTGGATAGACCCCGTGATGGGAAATGAAGGAGCGCATAATGTGGCGTGCGGTCGTAGTCAAAACGGCGGGGCAGCGGATATCGAAGGTAGAAGAGGTGGCGAAAGCGACACGAGGTAGTTGGCGTTGAGAACGGGTAATTGGCGTCAGCGCGAATTAGGGACCGCTGGCGGCGGCGGCGGGACAGCCAGTCGGTGGGTGCAGGTTGCTGAGTTGGTGGGAAGGAAAGGGTTGCGGAGGGCGAAAAGCATATTAATTACGTTAGCGCACGTACAAAAGGAAGAAGCGGAACCACACGCACATTCGTCGCCGTCTGAGCTCGTCGCCGAGGCATCGGGGCATGGTGGTGGGCAGGTGGAGGAGGAGACAGGTGTGCGGGCGGAATTGACTGTAGCAGAGGGGGGAAAGGTGATAAGGGGGGCAGACGTGTTGTCGGCGTTGAGCCGTATGGTGCGCAGATGAAGCTGAAGTGAGGTGGGTTACAGATCTGGGAGGAAGAGAAGAAACACGCACCTCCAGTCGGGATATATGATTCATCTCAAGCGTAGGGCAAGCCAAACTCGTTTCTACGAATTAAGTAGCATCAGTCATCGACGTTCTTTGTGCAAAGCTCGAAGAAACGGCTTACGACCATACCATGTCCCTCGTCCGAGTCGAAGAGAGGCGTGAGGGAGTAGCTGGCAAAGTTAAGCGGAGTAAGAAAGGGTCCATAGTCCTGAGAGCACTTGCAGAAGACTATAGAACGCGTCTAACGCGTCTAACGCGGCGATTTTGGTCGGAGACGTATTCAGCCTGAGAGGCCGATATTTGGGCATCATCCAAGATTTTCGACGGCGTAGGACGTGTTAATAGCCCTCAGGAGTTGTCCCGTATCGTATGCGGGGGCATGGAGGCACGGGACGGCGCGGGACAAGCGAGAAGATGAAGGAAGAGGGAAAGGAGCGATGTGTTACATGTCACATAGTAACACATCACATGACTGACGCGTCGCGTTTTTTCCGCTAAGTCCGAAAGTCGCGTTTCAAACGACTCGGCCGAAAATTCTCAAAAATTCAGATAAATTCCAAAATTATTTGTCCGCTGGGCTGATAGGTCATGATCAGTTATGTCTGCCAGCAATGAGTATGCACCGTACTCTGTCTCGCAACTCAGTCTTGACTTGGTCAAATTTCAGGTCTCAACAAATCGAAATGGTGCCCAAAGCGAAGCAAGTGGCAAACCCAATACGCTGACAGTGTGAGCTAGGCCTGGATCATTCACTGAGTTCATACATGAGCAAATTGTTCAGTCCGAAGGGAAGCTTCAACGAGCAAGCTGCGAGTTGAACCTCCGAGTCGATTGCCGATACGGCACGAAGTTACTCCGACACATGCTTCGCCACTTATAATTGAAGTATAAACAGTGGGCGGCGTGCGCTGACTCGGATATAATCTAATCAAGGTGTGTACAACACAAGGCCTGAGTTTAAGCCGGACGCTCATATGATCATCAACTTCCACAATAACTTGCCATACATGTGCCCGAACCGGCACAACATTGCCGCATCACATCTGATCGCTTGAATAGGGCCGAATACGCGAGCATCAGTTCGGAGGCCATGCCGGCTGATTTTGAAAATCCACTCATGGTGAGTAGATTGTGCCGAGTAGGTTCGGCATACTCAAGTTGAGTAGGCCAAAACCTACTCGGACGCGGACCCACTCATTCCGAGTAGGGAATTCTCGGACTGAGTGGGTCCCTACTCAGAACAAGTGGGTTTTCTTCCCACAGTGAACTTCTCCTACACCGAAAATTCAAAGTTTCCGAATATTATGTGCGCAGCTTCCTATCCAGTGTGATGGACTGGACCCCGCGCAAGGGTACACGCGCAGCTCGCCATATCCCAGCAGATGCACCCGAGCTTTTAAAAAGAACATTCTTTCGGATTCGCTACGCAATCTTAACCGGCCGAGTGCCTCCAGATGTAAGCCATTAATTTATTACTTCGTGACTTCTTTTTCATTCTCTCGCAGCTTATAGTCAACGCCGACCAGGCAGGAAATTATCTGCTCCCTGCGAGTGGACATACATTTCACGACCGTGGTGCGAAACAGGTTGATCTCGTGGGGAAAGACGAGAAGCGAGCGTACACCATGATGGTTTCTTCCACTCCAAATGGCAGCATGCTGGCAACGCAAGCCGTCTGGGCCGGTAAAGGTGCTGGTTCACTTCCGACGAGTGATGCCGAGCAGATGCAGGAAGCACTCAATCGTGGCTTCATCTTCTCCTCCGCTAAAAGTCCGAAGAAGGGCAGCCATTTCTCGACTTTCTACACAATGAAAGAGTGGATTTTGAAAGTTATAATCCCTTGGCGTCTGTTTATCATTGAGCGGGACAATCTCGATGAAGATCAGCAAATGATTCTGTTTCTTGACGTTTATCCCGTCCATATTGGGCAAGAGTTCCGCGAATTCATTTTTGACGACTGCCCATTCATCATTTTGATTTTTGTGCCCGGGGGATGCACTGGTCTCTTTCAACCAGCAGATGTTGGTCTCCAACGTGTTGCTAAACATATTCTCAAGCAAGATTCCCTTGACTACCTGGTCGAGATCTTCCAGAGCCAGCGCAAGGAGGGAGTCCCCCCCAATGAGATCAAATTCCCCAACTCACTTCCTATCCTCCGCAATGCCACAGTTCGAGGGCTCGTTAAGATGTACGACTTTTTCCAGTCAGCCGAAGGCCGTCAAATTGTTCAACAGGTCAGTGTTGATTGATTCTCGTCACTGCTCTGTGATCATTCAACTCATCGGTTGCAGGCTTGGCGCAAATGTGAGGTTCCCGGCACGGCATGGAATCTCTCCATCGACTGCTTGTACGGGAAGGACTCGGAGAAAGCTCTACGTGAATATCTCCGTGAAGATCAGACCCTTGCCGTAGAAATTGCCAACCGCTGTGGCACTGCAAGGCTTTCTGCCTTCCTCGCTGAGAATCCCACTGCTCTCACCGAGGAAGAAGAAGGCAATTTTCACACTAACGATGATTCCGATGTAGGCCTTGCAATCTTGATCAAAGATGCTCTTGGCGTCGAAGTTGCTGCAGTTGAAGGCTCATTTTCTTGCAACGCGCCTACAACTAATCTCGCTGCACTTTGTGATTCAAACGATGGATTAGTTGCTGCGGATGAGGGTGAGAACATGTGGTTCTACACGGAGAGTGGTCAACGTTGGTGCGATGTTACGGAGTTTGATGTAGAGAGTGATTGAGTGCAGTGAGGAGGAGGAGGATTAAAGCAGTAGATTCAGCTAGATTTTACGGACATTTTACAGTCACAAACATAATAATTCGATGCCTTTGTATGTCACGCAGTCCTCAGGGAAACCACCCGACCGTTATGCGTTACCGTTGAAACGAAACAGGGCGGGCGTTACGCGTTACGTTTCACCCATACAAAGTGCTACAGTACTCTTCTACTTGGTGGACGCTTTTTGCAGCACCAAACTATTTCCTCCGAGTGCTGCAGCCATGATCACCCTAGGCCTTCAAGCTTCAGGTCGCGTATTCCCGAAATTCTTCTCATCTCCACTTGGCTTCGCCACTGCATACTATGGGCCATGGAGCAACTCGGGACTGTTAGTCACTGTTGGCAATGACTCACTCGAGCCTTACAATATCTTTTCGCATCCAAATCTGCATCGCAAGGCAAAGCTGCAAGACAAGTCTTGGATGAGGCCATAGGCCCTTACCTCCGGAGTTCAAAGCCCTTTCCAATGCGCCAGGTCCTTGTCACTGTTGTCAAACCCAAGCGTGCTCTGAAATGGAGCCTGAGAGCCGGATAAGTAGCGTGAGCCTTTCCTGCAGCTGCTGCGGAGAGAGATTTTCGACACTGCCCTGTCCAGATTGCCAATCAGGTTCTTTCGGGTGGCTTTGAGATCATCGGTACGTCTAGAGTACCGACGACCAAAACCTGCCTACTCCCAGTCTGCTGTTTCTCTGTGGCTGGGATTCAGATGCTGCTCTTCCAAAACTTCGGGGCATTTTCAATCGGAAAAAGGCGCCTAGTTGACGTGTTTGATGAGAAAAGGTCTGCTGGGATAGACGGGTCTTAGTCTCATGCCCCAGATTGCAACACCGTGGACTGTTCTTCGAACAGATCGTACAGTGTTGCACTGTTTTTATTTTACCACCACTTTTTCGAACCGACGAGGTATTTACTTGTATTTACCTGAGCTTTTGTAAGCGTAGTCGGCCGTATACATCGTATCTTCGTATCCTCCCTGGCGGGTGCTACCCTACGGCGAGGTCGGCACGACGGCAAGTCAATAGAAAGGAAGGAAGGAAGGATACACGGCACGGACCCCTTAGGAACGCCGGGGGCTCAGGGAGTAACTGAGCATACATGGATGGCACTAAATGGCACTACTGTATGCTACGGTCCCTGGACTTGTCCACCACCCCGGGTCGTAGAATAGAAGTTTCAGTTTTCATAGCAACCACGAGTGACTGACCCACAGCTGTACGCGGCATGAATCCGCCGAAGAATCGTAGGGATGGATCTATATTTTCAGGTCGGACGAAAGCCCATCGACTAGAACGCACTGCAAATTAGACGTACTACCTTCCAAGTTGCGTTACTTTTTCCCTGTAAGAAATGCCTTGTGATTCTTGGAATATTCAGCTCGCCCCAAATGCATTGACCGGTGTTCACAAGTCGGGATTTTCTCGCCGTATGTTGGTCAACTTTCGTGACGGTATCCCCTTCTTGTATCAGAAATTCAGGATTTTGCTCTAGGAGCCGACTCCACAAAAACTCAAGGTCCTGGCATCAAATCCCTACTCTTCGATTCCTCACCTTGAACCATTTTCGATCGCCGTCCCCTCATTATGCCCACCGTAAAACCACACCATTGAAGATACCAGTCCTTTAATTCAGTACACTCCTGTCGGAGCATGGTCGGCAGGAAGCAAAAGCAATGATTCCTTCACTTCGAAGTGAGTGATTCTGACTGCTCGAAAATTGCGACTGGCACCAAACCCGCTCTGCGCTGAAGATATTCTGACGGATCCTTCACACTCTCTACGACCAAAGACAGCTCTGCCTCTTTTACCTTCACTGGGAACCGCGTCTGGATATTTGGCGCCAAGCGAAGTACTCATGGTGCGGCCCATTCAAGATACGATTACGGTCACATTTAGACTAATCATCATTGTGAAGGTCCATATAGCGCGACGCTGGACAAAAACACGAGTCAGCACGATGGATTCTCTGCGACGGACACTCTCGCCAACCTCTTCGACTCCGGCTCGTTGCCACAAGGCCAACACAGTATTGTCATCACGAACCAGCCAAAACGATACAAAGAAACAAATTTTGGACATTGACTACGTATTGCCCGTTCAAACGCTGTTGTCTCGAGAGCACTGACCTCAATTATTACCCAGATAACATGGTCGACCGACTCGCCGACAGAGCCTCAGAAAATCATTCAGATAGACGATGACGCATCGCAATTCTCATACCAGCCTAAAGATTCATGGAAGACAGATCTACCAAGCGACATGTCTGGCTTTCAGGGGGACAGCGGCCAGTACGTGGCAGCTGCTATTCTTTCAGACTTTTATTCAAGCCGACCATTTTTAGTGTAAGTCAGAGCAAAGACTCCTCGGCAATCTTATCCTTCTCCGTGCGTCATATCTCATGGACTGTCTTTTCCCGCCCGAATCTAATCCAACTCGCAAAAATGCAGGGCGACACTGTGGCTCTCTTCGGTGCAATTGGCCCTAATTTTGGCCCTTACGCGGTCAAGATTGACGGGAATTCTGTGGGCACGTTCAACGCAACGAAGCAGGACTATACAGCGCAGGCCGCACTCTACCGTGGTGATGGACTTGGTTCCGGAGATCACACACTCGAAATTATCAATCAACCGTCGTCTCAAGCCAATTTCTCGCTATCGATTTCGCGCAGTTCGCAGCATTTCCAACATCAAGTCCGAGCGCCAGCCCGTCATCCACTTCCGCGGCACCCAGTCCAAGCGCTAGCGCCGGGGGCAGACAATTGAAGTCACTATCTATCTGCTTCACAATCGCTATCTAGCTGACAGAATTTTTCATAGTATGGCGGAAATTGGGCAAGCATTGATTTTTTGGGCTCAACCACGAACTAATTGGAACCTTTGCAGCGGTCTCATAGCTGGTGGAATCGCCGCAGTCTGCCTCGCCTTCACGATCGTCGCAATGGTTATTCAGCAGATTCATCGCCGGAAGAGGCGGCGAGCAGCCCTCAGCGCTACTTCGAACGTGGCTGCTTTCACGGACGCGGAGGACACGATCAGTCTCAACACCTTCACCACACAGAATGACCCTGAAACGAAACGCCTGCTTGACGCGCAAAAGCTCTGAAGCAATTTGATCAGCCCACCTTTATAATAAATCAATGCTTTCCGTTGACAGCGTACCAGTAGCACATTTATCATTTATCGGACTTGTTGTTTTCCGGTTTGTTTCGTTCAATATGTGGGCAATCCGTTATATACGTATATTTATGCACACATGATATAAAATGGTAAGAAAGCGACAAGTGATCTCTCTTCGGTGCTAACTCTTCGTGGGACGAAGTACCCGATACTCCATCCCTAAGGTCTGGTGGAAATTCTTCCGGTGAGTGGTTTGTGATGGTAGAGGTTCCGCTCGGTCAGAAGGTGGTGCCTTTCCGATCTTGAACAATATTGCTGTGATTCGTCGTGTGGTGGCTGGAAATTGCCCAGGGGGAAGCGTCGTTGCGTAGCGTTTCAGAGCAGCGATTAAAGTGCTCCGAGCCTCAGGATCGTCCAGGAATTCTGTGAATATCGGCGATGTAAAATTTGTCTGCCTGTCGGCGTTGAAAGAAGGATTGGAGGCGATGGACGATGTTTGGCGGGGATATGTGTCGAATATGCTCGAGAGTAGAACTGTGTTGATGATCACAGCGTGCGCTGGTGTTCTGTTATCCCGTATGACAGCAGATATACAAGATACAAAACGCCGTTGCAAAGATGCATCCAATTTGGCGCGCGGAATGAAGTTTGCAATGTATTCGATGGTTTCCGCACTATGAAGCGGTAGAATCTCTGCTTCACAATGGTCCAAAAAATCGCTCAAGATTGTGAAAGCGGCCTCCGTGTGCCGCATATCCATAGTAAAATTGGTGTCGGTAGACAATGTCTGAGTGGGAAGCGGCGAGTCAATGTTTCCAACCTCTGAAGATGGCATCGGGAAGATTGGGCTACTCAATGTGGCCATGAGCAGAGCTTTATCTTCGTGAGATCCTTCAGTGAGAGAGATGAGGATGTCCCATTGTACGAGAGCATTGACGGCAGGAGAACAGAGTGAAAACTCCGCACTCTGGACAGCAAGGAGGGTAGCCTGATCAAATCCGCTATACGGCACCTGGGATTTAGTTTCTGGGTCGATAACTCGACGAGCATGCATGCAAAGTCGCCAAATCGCTTCCAAAACATGTTCCAGAGAGATTTCAGGATCGTGGATGTGGACATAAAGCCTTGAGGCTCAACCGCAATGCGGCTAAGCAGTCGCTCCTGCAACCAAGCAGCGCCTCAGAGAGAGCCTCAGGCGAATCTCGGCAATTGAGATACTGCACGATCCATGGGGCGGAGTCAAAGCTAGGAGACTTTGGTTTCCAGTGAGAAAGTAACAATCTCACGATTGAATCGATATGATGCACGCCAGGATTTAACTTCAGCCGTGCAGCATGAGTGGATATCATGCGCTCCAACGATCGTTCAACACTGGCAGGAGGAATGGTCTTGATAGGAAGACTCGAATATGTTGTGAAGAATTCATACGGCATCGAATCTGCCGAAGCTGAATCCTCGAGGAACCTGAGGAAGATACAACTCGGGGCATCCTCCAAGAAGCGAAGGTGGTTGGAAACTCCACGGATGAACCACAAGCGGGAGGATTCGTCGATGGTCTCGTTGGCAATGAAGGTTTCCGAGGGCAATTCACCATGGAAGTAGTCGATATTTTCAGGGTTGAGAAGCCACACGGACGGGCGAAGTCGAGTCATCTGGCGCTGAACTCGTTTTAGGACAGAGTTGAGTCGCTGACTTGACGATCCCGCTTCAGCGTTATGCTTGGAATCAGAACATGTCCCAATGAGCTCTCGAAGCCCAACTGTGACAGAGCAATATGCACTGTACTGCATTAACGCATATGTCGGAATAACGTGTTGTTGAACCGCGGCGGAGGATGATCGTGACAGGACTTGTAATAGCGAAAGATCTAAGAGATCCACAAGCTGTTTACTGTCCGGTTTCTCGATCGACATACGAGCGATGGCCCACAGCGCCTTCAAGGAAGAGATCTGGCGACGAATTTCTACACCGACAGGGAGTTGGCCACCGCTGCAGTCCTTCAAGAAAATTTCGATGCGGGAAACGAGTGAGACCTCCGGGTCGCAAATCAGCGATTTGATGTGTTCATCATATGTATTGCGCCTTCCTTTGGCGCCCCAAAGCACGGATGATACACCCTCAACAAAGGGTTCGAGTTCATCATCATCTGTCAACGATTTGACTGTCCACACCAAAGCTTGTTTATCGCGGGCTTCACGTTCCTCCGATGCCCGAGTAGCGGAGTGCGTCATCATCTCTAGCATACTGCTTTTGTCCAGGGAAGGCTGGTAGCAGGATGTAACGGTCAATTCTTCGTCAGGGTGAGATTCGCCCTGAGGAAAAACCCATTTTGCCAAGATTATCAGGATGCCTTGACGAACGCGCCAAAGTAATGGAGAAAGCGCAGTTCGATACGGACAGTCATAGTAGATCATGGGAAGAATGGTCAACGTGCAATAGATGACCAATACGGCGCAGAGAAGGGTGGCGGCCATATTGGTGATCACGGTGTTGATTGGAAAGAGGAAGGCTACAAGTCCCCCCAAGAAACAAGAGGAGCGAGGCATGCAGAAGTAGAGGTATAACCTCAACGACGGAGTGCATACTGAATTTCTTGACGCCGTAATAGAGATACGAGAATATGCGAGCGCGAATGATGGGAGAAGGGTCGCATTTCTGTTGCTTGAATAAAATCTCGAGCCCCATTGCTCGACCATGGTAGCCATAAAAGCGCACAATAATGCCAGAAAAAGGCTAGTGAACCACATGATGTTGCAGGCGAGAGCCGCAGTCGTAGGACCTGTCGGGCGAGTATTCATAGTCGGTAATTCGAAGGTGGTACCATTTATGCCTGCAGCTAGCTGGGCTGAAATCTGAGTTAAAATGTCGACTGTGAGCTGGCCGGAGTCAGGGCCTAGGCTTTTGTAACTTTCCACCAGAAAGGCCGTCAAACAAGTGGAAAATAGACCTGCCCTGAACGAAGAGTAAGCATGCTGAACAAGCAATTGCAAGGTTTGTCTCATACGAAAATCAACAGGCCTTCCATATCACTTCTCCACCGGTCGACCAGAGCCTTGTCCGTATTTTTCTGCCTCGGATATATAGACACTCCATATTTTCGCACCAGCCATGTCATCACTAGCTGCGCCAGTCAGCAAAGAAGGTATGTAAAACCGATCCGTGGCTTACTGGCGCTGGCTGTTTCCTTCATAGCAGACGCAAAACCTATAGGGAAGTGAGGCGCGGGGAGAGGAATGGATTCTGTGTCGGTCGCTGAGAGTGGAGTTTGAGCGGCTGAATCGAAGCCAAAGCTGAAGCTATGCCAGGCTGTGTGCCACGTCTTTCGCGAGACAGGTTCCCACCACAGACTCGGGAGGCGCGGCACCACTTCCCTTGGTGCTACGCAGTTGGCCACTGATTCCAAATTTGAATCTTGCTTCGCCGGGAATCGGGAAATATTATATACTAGTAGGACCACCCTTTTTCGGTACAAGAGGTCCCCTGTCAAGCCTTGTTACACAGCTCAGTCCCCCCGTCAAAAGCAGCTGTCGAAGGAAAAGTTCGGGTTTGGATAAGTGCACATAAGTACTTACTGTACTGTCCAGCACCTGTCCGGTGTCAGTCACGAATCCCCCGAGGGCAGAGTCTACATACACCGCAGGTACGAGGACCATTGTATGTAGCGTCTGTTTACAAGAGACAGCAAGAGACTAGGCCGAGTGACGAGTCGCAACCTGGATGATTTTTGGCAGCCAACAATAGGGGAAGTCAAAGATGAGTTTTCAAAGACGATTCAGAGGCGATTCATAGGACGATTCGCAAACGATTCGGCGACGATTCAACCGGACTGGATCGGGTTCAGGTTTGACCGCCCCCAATTCAAGAACGATTCGACAGACGATTTGATGAACGATTTTGGCGGCTGCTTGGCGGCATCAAACCGTCCTAGCGATTCGAATCGCGATTCAGAAGTTGTTTCTCCTCCAGAGGCGCTTCAACGATTCACGCGATTCACGATTCAAGTCCTTGAATCGCCCTTCTGAATCGCCTCTTGAATCGGTTTTTGAATCGCCTCTGAATCGTTGCCTCAAAACCATGTTTGACTCCCCCTAATGTCTCTGTGAAAGCCTGAGGCGAGGAAGGAGGGTATATGTACCCGGCCATTGGAAGCTTCCTGGACGCTTTCTTTGGCCGTTGATGGAGGAGTCAGTTGCACGCAAGTTGGATGTTTGAGCAGAATGGCTTACACTTAGTCAGAGGCGAAGACAGATCTGAGATCAACAAAGAGTTCTTGATGATCCAATGACGTAAGTCACGTAATCCCCCCTCCTCGTCCCCACCATGTTGCCTACTAGGGGAGATTCCTTTCACCGCTCCATATCAGTCCATATCTCATTTGGTGAAATCTGCTCTACTCGAGGCTCAGGCAAGGCCCCCGTCGACCACCGTCAAAATCTACAATGTCCATCAAATGTCCATAATTTTTCTAATTGCAACGAAGTCGGTGGTCACTGTGTCCGAACCCCGAACTTTACTAAGTAGTACGGTCGCAGCCACAATTAGGCAAGGTCAAATATTGGACCACTTGTGCTCGCTACTGCCCCTTGCTGCGATGACCACTTCCCACGTCTCAACTCGGCGCTGGCTGGGCATCGCAGATGCGGAAGTTTCAGCCGGTTTGGCAACCACGATCACTGGAGGTGATCTCGAACGCGCGCGTCAAGGTCTGTACCATATAGTGCAGTTCTCCTACATGGATATGTTCTATGCCTTGTTCATGAGTTGGTAAAAGCAGCGGACGAGTCTCTTATCATTTTTGGCTCAACTTGAAGTCCCAGGGGCTATCCAGTAGGTGAACGCACTCTTCGCTCGCGAGCGTCGCCTTTCGGCATTCTCTTCGAGTTTCCGCGAGGTGGTATCAACAGTTCTGTGCTAGCCGATGATGCCCTGAAACAATATAACGGCGCGGGACCGTCAAAAGACCCGTTTCTGCCCTCTCACCAAGCAATCCTCCCGGTGTCCTTCCCTCAGCATGCCCATAACCAATTACACTATCGAAGACATCAGTCCATTGATTCAATATTCTCCAGCGGGAGCGTGGTCGGCGGGGGATAAAGCACAGGATCCTCAAGCTTCGAAGTGAGTGCCCATTTCGCGGACCCAAAATTCACGGATTAACTCACACCGGTTTTTTCTTGCGAAGATATTCGGACGGAACGTTCACATTGTCTACTGCAAAGGGAAGTTCCGCCTCCTTGACCTTCACGGGCAACCGCGTATGGATATTCGGGGCGAAGCGTGGAAATCATGGTGCGTCTGGGCTTTACCTGATTATACCCAGCGGGCTTCGTTCAATCTTCTTCAGGCTTGTACAGCGTAACCCTCGACAAAACAAACACTAATTATGACGGATTCTCTGCGACCGATGCATTCACCGACCTTTTCGACTCGGGTCGTTGCCGCAAGGCCAACACACTGTTGTCATTACGAACCAGCAGAATGATACCAAGAAACAATTCTTGGACGTTGACTATGTATGTCGGCGCCTTGCTCTCATCCTGAATTCACTGATGCAGGTTCACCAGATAACGTGGTCGACGGATTCGACGACGGACTCCAAGAAAGGCATCCAGCTCGATGATAAAGCGTCGCAATTTTCGTACCAACCTGCAAATGCGTGGAAGTCGGATTTACCGAGCGATATGTCTGGTTTTCAAGGCAATAGTGGGCAGTGCGTGTCAAAATTTTGCTCCTACCACCGTCTCACATCAGGTTTTCTCAGTGTAACCCAGAACAAAGACGCTTCAGCAAAACTATCCTTTTCGGTGTGTGAAGTTTCAGTTCAGGGTAGTGCTATAATTAAAGCTCGCTCGAACTCAGGGCGACACTGTAGCCCTCTTCGGTGCGGTCGGGCCAAACCTCGGTCCCTATGCCGTCAAAATTGACGGAAAATCCGCCGGTTCATTCAACGCCAACAAACAAAATTACGCAGCGCAAGTTGCACTCTACCATGGTAATGGGCTGGGTTCCGGAGATCATATTCTGGAGATTATAAACCAACCAACATCTTCCACTCAATTCCTCGCTATCGATTTCGCTGAGGTCGCAGCTGTTCCTTCCTCTAGCTCTGTAAGCTCGTTATCGTCCACCTCTTCGACATCTGTGTCTGCATCCGCGTCTGCGTCTAGCAGTTCTAGTGCCGGCCACAAACCAATAAGGTGGGTACAAGTTTCCTAATTGCTAGCTCAGGCTAACAATATCTTCAACAGCGGTGTAGAACTAGGGCGAGTCTCATTTCTCTCCGCAGGATTTGATGGCCCCAGCTGACACGTAAATTTCTCGTAGTGGATTTATAGCCGCTGGAATCGCCGCCGTCTGCCTCGCCTTAACTATCGTGGGGCTAATATACAGACAAATAAATCGTCGCAACATGCGGCGCAAAGTCGGTGGTGGGACTTCAGACGTCGCTGCTTTCACAAATGCGAACGGCGCAATTAGTCCTCAGTGCTGTGAATTCGAGAGATACTCAGTTGCATGATTCGGAAACGGCGCGCCTGCTCGACGCAAGGAGGTGAATTGGTGAAGGCGTAGGATTGTAAAGTGTGGGGTATTTTGATCAAGTTTTCCGGGTTTCAACCTAGCTGCTAGCCGTGTGTTTCTGTAGTGCATCTGCGGTCTCAACGGTGATTATGTCTTTCGGCGTCTATATTAATTCAATATTTACACCACAGTTACTCTGCACGCAATCAAAGATGCCGAGTTTCTCTAATACCCAACTGATTAGATTTTTAACGAGTCGACCGACTTGTCTTACCAGTACTTATGTATAGTGTTTGGCTACGAGTTATCGAGTTTGAGTCTGTGCAAGAGACTAGTGTTTGGCTGTGGTCGCTTCACTGGTCCCCCGTTCGACATAGACTCGTGACCAGCCTGCTACGCAAAGCCGACAATGTGGCAAGCACGTCGGGCGTAGCAGACTGGTCCTTCTCGGGACAGGCTAAAGGGCTGTCGCGGAGTTTCAAATTCCTGAGTGGTGCCGGGCCTCCGCCGAGTGATGCAAATGTGTGACACATTGTGACCCACCCTTTCTCAGTAGCCAGTTCCTGCGTCCTCTGGGGCAAGGTCATCTGAGTAAATACATAGGTATACAGCGGTGTCATATCAAAGCATGGTGAGGTATTTTTTGTCGCTTAAATACAAGGCTTTAGCGGAAAAGGACCAGATTGATGGTCCCCGCCATAAATTTCAAACTCCGCGACAGCCCTTTGGCCTGTCCCGAGAAGTACCAGCCTGTCTACGACAACGACCTTCCCCATGTAAAATTCGTTGTATACCGTAGACAGGCTGGTAACGAGCCTACGTTCGACATACCCGGATAGGATTCTCACAGCGCGGGCTCGGACTCCGGAGATTACTGCCCTATCACAATTCAATTTTTGAGCTGATATCCGCCGGACTGGATGAGTTCGCGGAGACCGGAGGTTTGCTTCTCCTTCAATGAGCTGTCTCCAACTTACCATTATTGCGAATTTGCAACTCCCGAGTGTTGTAATGTTGAAAACTCGGATTCTAATTTCTGAGTCTCTGATTCCCAACTCGTGCACAATATTCTCAAGGGTGATGGCGACGAATATCTGTCATGGGTATCGCTGATCATCTAATTCCTCGGTGTTTCAACATGGACAAGGCAGACTGAACGTGGACCAAGCGTTCAATTGCGAGAGCCAATCAGGCCAGTGATGGGTCGACACTGCCACCCCTGTCAAAACTGAGACAAAAGATCATGATGCATCATGACCTTGCCCCGGTGTGGGTCTACTTGCTCCCGCCCTTTCCCTCTTCCCCACATTCTCCTCCTCCACAACGTGTCTCCCGACGATGGCGGTTGAGCAGCTGAAGGCTGAGATGCAGAGCTGGCAGCGGCATTGAAGGCCTACGACGCTGGGGACTTCAACGAAGCTTTACAACTTTTTGAGGTGTGAGGTGTTTCTCCGCGCACGTCGAGGTCCAAGCTCAATGGGATGCAGCCCATCGCTGACACGGCCAAAATTGTCGTCAATACTGCACTCATACACTTGCGGTTGGGCAACAGCGCGTTGGCACACCGAGAATTTCACGAGAGCCATAGAACTGGACAAGTACTTGGCGATTGCGTGCGTGGACTGTGAGAGATAGTCTGTGCTTCGCTGAATGTCTTATTGCAGATACTTTCAACGCGGAGTCTGCTCTTTCTACGCAGGGGAATACGTTGCTGCTGCCAAGGACTTCTCCGACGCGCAGATCATGATGAGGACAAATTCCGAGATGTGCGTCGAGCGACGCGAGCTATCCGCCGGAACCAGCTGACAATGCCCCATAGAAACTACGATATCTTGGGACTCAATTACAAGCTCAAGCTGCGCGAAATTCTCTTCAACAAGTGGCTCACGTTGCTAGCGGCTGGGAACAAGGGCGAAGCTTCGACTGTCCTCCAAAAACTGAGAGAGGAGCCAGCTTCGTCCGAACTCGAGGATTTGATATCACAGACGGAGGAGACGCCAGAGCAGGGGGGTTCCATTCTCTGTGGTGCGTCAGCCACACATCAATTCATCGCCTCATTAACTCATCATTCTACACGAAAAGCCTGTTGGCACGTTGTACAGACCCTCTGCCGCCCGACTACAGCTTCTCTACTCTGCAGAACTAAATCAGTCTCGCATTCACTCCGACTCCTCAACCCCCGTTCAAACTACCCGTCCCCGCAGGAGATTACCCTCGCTCTGCACCGCCTCGTCCGATACAGCCAGTGTCATCTCGTCGAGTGCAAAGGAGCACCGCAAGTATCGGACGTCCATGAGCAGCACCATCAAGCCCTCCCCCATCTCGGACGACTCTCCCGTCGTTGGCGCCATTTTCAGTGGTAGTACGTTCCTCTTTTTTTCGTTGACTTAGCCGCCACATTGCTGTACATTGCTTTAGCGCCGAAACGAGCGGAGCTGAATCGGGTCGTGGGGAACGATATGACGGTGCCTTTAAATGACATCGACAGCATTCCGTGCGCTGGGGCGCGCATCTCCCATGGTCACCTCTCAGGGCTCATGGCCTGGCGGTTTGTCGTTCGATTGGACAGCTCTTCGCCGGGTCCTGCCCTCCGTCATAACCAACTTCATTCTCGACACGGGGAGCAAAGATACGCATGTACCTGCTGAGGTGCTTGTGTCTCTTGGACGTGGGCATGTTGAACGTGAGTTGTTTTTACGTTTTTGGATTCTAGGTCGATAATTCGATGCTATGTTTTTTGTTTTAGCCGGGACGGAAGTCACGCTGCGAATCCAAGGCATCAAAGTAAAATGCCTCGTCGCAGAGCATGGAGACGCGGGTCGCATCGGCCTCTCCTTCATGACAGCCGGCGATCTGACCTACTACTTCGACTCGCCCCGCATCGCGCCTATACTTTATTGTGAGTTCAACACGCATCGGCATTGCAACAACTCAACCTTTTCCTTCCTTTTTTCCTTCATATTTTCAGATGGCAGCGAACGCCCCGCACACGTTCCACGAACCATCCATCTTCCTCGACGCTCCTGGCTGGCACGCATCCTCTCGTTATTCACGCGCAATAGTGCAGGAGCGTGAGTCGGCGCCGACTTTTTCTTTAGACTACTTTATTGTACGTAGACTTCCTTCCTTCCTTTCGTTCGTTTGCTGGGACATTCCTTTTCGCTTTACATCGCTGCGGATCGTTGCTTTGCAGTTACTTATATGCATTCGTTACTGATATATCGGAATTTCATGATACCTCAACACTTGACGCTTGTTGGCGTCTTGTCGGTTTTCAGTGGGAATTGAGATTGCCTTGGAAATTGAATTGTCAACTTTTTCGTGTTCAGTTGCGAGGTGGATGGACATTTTTTTGAGGTAGGGGCTTTGTGGCGAACCTTACTGACGCTCCAAGCCAATTAACCACTGAGGTGGTTGTTTGGCTCGAGTATCGGGACGTGTCGGCTGGCTCGGCTCGATCCGCTTCCACGAATTCCCAGGCCCTTTGACATAGAGCACATCCCTAGTCTGTTTGAGACGGACGCCATAACTTTTAGCTCGTGGCTCGCTAGCCACCACATCTCCGGCTCTTGTCCAACGCGATCTGAAGCACAATTATGCCCAAGCTCCGATGGCTGTATTGACCGCGACTTTCGTGCTCAGTCAGGAGCACACCTAGTCTCTCTAGACACGGTCTATTGTTTCTACCTCGTGCCTCGCTCAAATCAATAAATCACACTCTCGTCACCAAGTCCTCAGGCTGAGGGTCAGACTGCCAGCAGATGGCTGGACGCCGTCGACGAGCAAAGTTGTGACTTAGTAATGGCCAAAATTTATTACTGTGGCTGCCGCACTCCGAAGACTCCGCAGTACCAGGGTCCAGTAGCAAAAGTGCGGGCGAAACCAAGCTGCCATACGCACCCTCAGGGCTGACGATACTAGTAGGGGCATCTAGACTTGGAGGAAGATATAATTAGAGACAATTCAAGCTCTACGATCAGCAGTAGTCTTCCGGCCACGCAGGGCGCCGCATAACACGTAACGTTTCTGGCCCAATTTCTGTCTCAACAACGCTCTCGTCGCTCAAGCACTCCATGCCCGGTACCTGGAACTTGCGATTGGCGATGACTTGCTCTCGAATGCGCATGATGAAGAGCCCGAGGTCTATGCCCAACGCCTGGAACTCTGCGGCACTCAGCGGCTCGCTACGGACGCAGAGCTCAATATAAGCATCCTTTGCCACGTAACGACCGAGGTAGTCCCGCTCGCAAAGCTTGATTTTCTCAATGGCCTCCAACTTTGCTGGCCACAAGTGATCTAGCGCCATGCATCGAATATAGTTCATTTCCCACAGTTCAGCGAGCTTGAGGATGTTGAGCCACACGTTTGGATGCGCGCGGCGGGCTTCGTCGGTGATGCTATATGCAGGGGTCAGTTTGCGGAAGGGTCACATTTGTGAGTACTAGTGACATACGGATTGTAATATAACCATAGGAGATTCTCTAGTTCTTCCTTAGTGACTCCTTCCAGTGTATGAGCTGGTCCGGCTCCGGTTTCAGTTTGAGATGCAACCGCAAACATCTCGCGCAAGACTGGGGAGTCCCGGGCCAGAAAATGCGCGTCAATTCTATATTCCTTGCCTTCGACCTGATGCAACATTCAAAACCGATTACGGGCCCGGAGTTCAACACGCCAAGAAACATACAATCAACCTGATAGCCTTCGAATGCAAGGACTCCAACGAGTAGCGTTCCTCAGTGGGTGAACTCATACCGCAGATTCAAAGTCGGCGTGGTGGGGGAAGACAAGGCTCAGAGCGTCTAAAGGAAGGGGTTTGGCATGAGGATGAGGCATGCCTGCGCCTGTGCAGATAGGTCGGCCCATTGACGTTCACTGCGAGAAAAGAAATCGTTCAGCTGACTTGGTAGTACGTACGTCCCTGGTTCAAAACTGACAACACTCTTTGAAGGCGATTGGGATTGAGGATAGTATCCTCTTCGCAAGGGGATTTAGCAAAACGACGGTAAGGAAGAGCTCCGCCGCAGTTATTATCGCTGAGATTCAGTCAAAGATTACGTCGTCAGTGGCCAACTCTATGCGAAAGTTATTGAGAGCGTACATGTGTAGGAACGTAGAATAAACACTACAGGGCAGGGCAGCAAGCAACAATCTAGACCTCCGCCAACCCACTAAGCTTATATGCCACCGCCCTTCTCACACTTGTAAGATGACCGAAAAAACGCAACACAGCGAACGCCAATTTCAATAACGGCGGCCACATCCTATGTTGAGCGTTCAAAATACCCATCGCGTTCTTCGTCAACCCGATAACCGCAATAGCGCGTTTATATCGATTTGCTCCCCAGTCCTCAAATAGTTGATCGGACGTTTGAGGCTCTGCGGATTCCATGTGCGCTTTGAGGATGGGACCAAGCCCAATGGCGTCCCGAATTCCGAGGGACATACCCTGTCCAGCGAACGGCGAATGTATGTGCGCTGCGTCGCCAATGAGGAGGACCACGCCGCCGCCGGGCTTGCGCACGAAATAGCGGTCCGCAACGGCAGAGCGCGTTCGGTAGCGGGAGGACGCGTATATTTTGTCGACGCGGGGAGGGAATGGGATTTATGGCGGGGTCGGAGGAGAGTTCTGGAGGACCGTGGCGGTCGATGAAGGATTGGAAGAAATCGGCGCCGGGGTTTGGAGGTGCGGAGCCGACTTCCACTGGGACGCTTGTGGAAAGACGGTAGACGGTGGTTGGGCTGTCGGGAAACGTTGCAGCTGGAAGTGGGGCAACCAGGAGCATGTTTCCACCGGAGATGGTTAGAGAGACTGGTTTCTCGGGACTGAAGAGTCGTGGAGGGGTAGTGAAAGTTACGTCCCCGAATGCCATGTGAGTGAGATTCCCGTATTCATGTTTCACGTTGCCATCCGGATCCTCGAAAGCAATCCCAGCTTCGTTGCGAATCTTTCGTCTCACAATTCAACAAAGAACGAATCTAGGGATCAAAGAGACTCACTACAGAATGCGCCCCATCCGCCCCAATGACATATTTTGCCCTGATACATTCCCCAGATTCAAAGTGCACGTCGAAGCTTTCATCCTCCGCCTGCGGAGAAGGCTTCACAGAAACGACTTTGTATGGCCTCCACACCTTGATACCGATTTTATCTAGCCTTTCAGCCATCTTGATCTCAGTGTGCGCCTGAGGGATAATCAATGCGAAAGGAAACTTGGTGTACTGGTCCAGAAGCGCAAAATCCGCTGAAAGTAGATACGTCGAGCCGTCGTGTAGCCCCAGTTTGTCTATTTTGTTCCCTAAAGCGAGAATTTCATCGAGACAGCCGACTTTGTTGAGCGCCTACGTTAATAAACTTGGATTGAAAAGAAACGAAAATGAGAAAGTGATTGCGTACCTCGAGCGTTGCTGCGTGAATGATAACTGCTCGTGAAGCATTCACGCCGCGATAATTGGCATCGACAACGACAAAGTCGTGGATGCCTTGATGATGTAGAGACATGGCGGCGGCCATGCCAGCAGGGCCGGCGCCGACGATAAGGACGGTGGTTCGTTCAGGGAAAGACATCTTGGGAAAGCTTCGAATGCGGAACATACACATATATATAATGGATCTGTTCTCATGCTGTGGCGCGTCCGTTTAACCGTCTCTCATCAACCGAGATTCTAAGAAGCCAACAAAACGGCTGAATTTGGGCTCCATAGACGGGCGTGAATTCATTGGGATCTGTTGCTGGAGATGGTGGTGGTGCTATATGGGGTGTTGTCGGGCTTTGCGCTAGGTTCAGGGAGACATGGCTGCTTGGGACAAGAGGTGGCGGGAAATGCCGAAACCATCCATCAATATTCATCAATCACGAAACAAGTTGAAAATATTGCGAAATCGAAACTCTGATATGCCAGTGGACTGTGGCTCAAAGAAATTCAAAGTGAGCCCCGTTCTCCTGAGGTTGATCCATATTATTTTCTGTGCACGAAAACCGAAACAAAAACGAGCCATGTAAGTAGTATACTTCGAAGGTTCAAGCCATTCGTCGTAGAAGTATGGATCGCTTGGAAGAATTTCGCTTACGACTCCGTCCGTGGCCGTGAATATCATGTGTATATGCTAATTGCGCCTATATACGACGCTCGGAAACGGATGTTGGAATGGGATACTTAGCTGGACAGGATACAGCTAGGACAGTGCTTTTAAATTGCAGGCCCAAAATAATCCGGTGGAAGAGAAATCGGACAGTTTACACCATATCGCAAGGTGTTGGATAAAGGAGACAAGATACTTTACTTATGCATCCAGATCGGGACGGGTAAACGGAAATCTTCGATGGACAGTTGACGTTGTCGATGCGGAACATTGACGGCAGTTCAATATCTACCGGGAGGCATGGGAGAAAATTTAAACAGCCTCAGAGAACTCGCGAAAGTTCATTGAAAGTTCAAGTCATTTTGCGCTGGTTGCGTCGAAGATTTCTCGAGACTACTTGCGTTCAATGCGTTGTTGATGAACTACAGCGAATTTTCAACCTGCGCATGCTGTGAACTTTCAACTTGAGTTTGCCTAATCATCTGTAGCATACATTTTTTATAAGAGAAGATACAGTCAGTTACACGGTATGGGCGACGTCAAGATACAGTTACACAACGGCCTATATCTCCGCAAGCCCATTGAGTCTATACGCAACCTGTCGTCGAACGAATTTGAGTCGACCAAAGAAGCGCAATACGGCGAACAACATATTCAGCAGCGGCGCCCATATCAACCGTTGAGCATTCATGATACCCAATCCGCGCTTGGTCAACGCAATGACTGTTCGAGCGCGGGCATCCCGAGTGACTGACCACTGTTTGAAGAGTTCATCCGACGTGGCGCCTTCCGGTAAGTAAGTCCATATGTGCCCTGAGAACGGGTCCAAGACTGACAGCGACGCGAATTAATCCCTAGGGACATGCCTTGTCCGGCAAAGGGCGAATGGATATGCGCGGAATCCCCGATCAAGAGAATCACTCCTCCTCCGCCATCGGGATGCCGCGTGAAATAACGCTCTGCGATTGCGGAACGAGTGCGGTAGCGCGAAGAGGCTAACACACTGTCGATTATCGGTCTTCTTTTGACTTGCGCAAGTTCCGGCGGCCCGTGATGGGCAATGAGTGATCGAAATAATCGGCGGGGGATTGTGTGGAGCGGTGCCGAATTCGACCGGTACGCTGGAGGAGATGCGATAGACGGTTTTCGGGCTGTCGGGGAAGGAGGAGGCTGGAAGAGGGGCTAGCAGAAGCATGTTTCCGCCTGAAATGGTTAGAGAGACCTCTCGCGTTGGCGTGAAAATCTCCAACGGTTTGTTAAACGTGACGTCGGCGAAAACCATCTGAGCGAGGTTTCCATATTCGTGTGTTTCGTTGCCGTCGGGATCCTGGAATGATATTCCTGCTTCACTGCGGATCTGTTGATGTTTCGATTTGTGTTGACGAACGATGGTTCAAGAAAGGGAATTAACCTACTATAGAATGTGCCCCGTCTGCGCCGATGACATACTTTGCCTGCTTCCGAAGCTGCACAGAAACCACTTTGAATGGCCGCCAAACTTCTATCACGATCGTTCGAGCCTTTCCGACATCTTTCTCTCCGTCGTTGTTTGAGGAATGACAAGAGCGTAAGGAAATCTGGTGTGGTTGGAAAGCAACGAAAAGTCGCCGGAAAGGAGATATGACGAGTCGTCATGAAGGCTTAGTCTCTCCACTTTATTCCCCATTGGTAGAATGCCGTCCAAACAGCCAACGTTGTTGAGCGCCTGCAGGAGTCCCCCTCAGGATTCAGTGCAAAAGCTTGAAACTTGGAAAGACTATGATGTTCGTACCTCGATTGTGGCTGCCTGAATGACTACAGCTCGCGAAGCTTCTCCTCCTGGAACCCTCATAGCGTCGACGGTCGACTACGACTACGACAAAATCGTTCCTTGGTGCTTTAGAGACATGGCCGGCGCTGCTATACCAGCCGGTCCTGCACCTACCAGGGAAATGGTGGTCCGTCGAGGGAGAGACATCTGGTTGGCCAAAATGACCGAGAGACGGCGCCGTTGAGACACGCAGCTCTTGCTCGGACATGCGGGGTGGAATAAATCCGTTTCCCCCCGTGTCCCGTTTTGCCGTTTTTCAAATTTCACCGTCGTCGAACGTCACCGAACGAGGTGCGGCGATAGCATTGCTGGTGCAGCGGATCATATTAACGACATTCAAAGCTTTGCCCGAGCGGAGTCTGCGTCGTTGGTGGTCGTGGAACAGAACCAAGTTGCAGAGGTGCCGAATCGGACCAAGAAGCCGAATGATCGGCTGATCTGTTTATCGTTGTTACTTCTGGTTGAAAAACATATCTAGCTGACGCTAGTGCAGTGCCCTGGCAGGACTTATGCCCATATTTGGGCATGACCTTATGTCTTTACTCGGAAATTGTTTCCCCACGCCTCGTGTGCTGGCAACGCACTGCGCGCGATGACTCTCTGCTCGTTATCTGTCTGAAACCTCGGCCAATATCTCTCTTCGTCTGGTGGATCACTTCTAATAGTTCTATTGCCTGGGGCTATCTTCAGCTTTTTCTCTCTCATTGTTCAGATCGATTGGAAAATCTACGGCGCCTCCCCAACATCGACATCGTGCTCACTGCTCTACCAACGACTTGAAATCTTTCGACATCTTTGGTGCTCGAGAATGATGAAGAATCGTCGTGGCGTAGCTGCATCTCTTTGTTGAGACTATAGAGTCTTGACTGCGGGTCATGTAAGTCCACAAACCATCTTTCATTCCTTTCTTCGACTAACCTAGTTCTCGTTTGTTTGAAAGGTTCTCTGTATCGTTATCGAGCCACCTCCGTCCTGCGTTGGTCCGGTGGTGCGCAGATATTCGGACGGCCGTACTCTCTCAGACTACAACCCACAGAAAGGGTCCACTGCTCTCCACCTTGCCTGCGTCCTCCGTCTCCGCTGAGACGCAGATTTTCGTCAAGACCCTCACCGGCAAGACCATCACCTTCGAGGTTCATTGTCGGACACCGCCGGCAACGTCAAGGTCAAAGGTCAAGATCCAGGGGATATCTTTCCCGACGCCCCATCTTCGCTCACAAGCAGCTCGAGGATCGCCGCGCCCTCTCCGACTACAACATCTAGAAGGATTCTATGTTGCAACTTGGTACGTTGCTACTCTTCTCTTTCTAGAGTCAATTCTCGTCGCCCGCAGTTCTTTGTTTCCGTGGTGGTATGCAGATCTTGGTGAAGAACCTCACGGGCAAGACCATCACCCCCGGGGTCGAGTCTTCCGATACCATCGATAACATCAAACCCAGCACCCAGAACAAGGAGGGCATTCCGGACCGGCAGCGTTTCATCTTTGCTAGCAAGTAGGCCGAAGACGGTTGCATCTCCCCGACTGTAACGTTCAAACTTCAGAAGGAGTCAACTCTCCACCTCGTCCTTCGTCTTCGCCGTGGTATGCAGATCTTTGTGACACTCTCACAGCCAAGACCCGTCCGACACCATCGACAACGCGAAGGCGAAGATTTAGGACAAAGAGGGCATCGCTGACAGGCAGCCCGAGGCCCTCGTTTCCGGCTACGACATTCGGAAGGGGAACTCGTCACGGTCGACTCGCTCGACATGATGGAACGGTACGTACCAGCCAGTGCCTTCAACGATGGCGCGGGGTATGGATTTTCCTTCCTCCGCCAATCAATACAAAGAGGATGTTTTCCTTTTGTTCGGTCGTGTCTCGGGGAACGTGTAACAACCAATCTTGCTAATATAACGCTTTCTTCGTTGATTTGGGGATAAGAGAAGGAGCAGGCTCACTCCAATACTACCTAAACTTGGGAATACATTATAAAATACTTATATTGACTGCATGTGACAATATTGGTCGCAATACTCAAGGAAAAAGACGAAGGCGTCGACCATCGTGACTTGAACGACGAACCTCACGCATCCCAAAAAAAGCAAAACCAGGAGAGACGTTACCTATCTACAAAGTGAGTCTTTTATGTGGTATCTTCTCCTGCTCCTACAGCCCGTTCTATTTGAAAAAAATTAATCAAATAGCTGCCAGGACATAACACCGGCGCCATCTAGCTTCTGTATGGCTGTAATTCTGAATTTGAGCGGCTCAAAATTTGCTTCAGTTTGATCTCTAACTTCTTACTAACTTAGCTAGGAACAGAATGTTGGCAGAAATCTAGCCGGTGGCGGGACCAAAGCGGAAGTTGAAAGGAGAGCGACCGTTCAATTTCCTCAAAAATTAGTTCATTGACTCATGAACTCACTTCGACTTAGCTTCTTTATCAGTCTCAGGTCGTTCACGATGAGAAACTTAAATTTACAAGTACTACTTTATGTAACATGTTGAAGTTCGTCAGGGACATGAGGATCGTGGGATCCTACTTAGCACATTCGAGAGATACAACGGTGTGGTGCTAATGTGGCACTCTGAGTCTCCCGCCATTAGCCTGTTCTCCGTTGCATCTCCCTCGCATCGGCCAAGATTCTGATTCTGTGACTGAATGAATTCGAAGAAACTCTTCCACCATCAGTAAAACTACAAGTTTTACTCTGAGGTCTTTGAGGACTTTGTAG
Source organism: Favolaschia claudopus (assembly GCA_037176885.1). NCBI lineage: Eukaryota > Fungi > Basidiomycota > Agaricomycetes > Agaricales > Mycenaceae > Favolaschia > Favolaschia claudopus. Next base: position 574,622 of record JAWWNJ010000100.1, read on the forward strand.
AGTTCTCAAAGACCTCAAAGACCTAGAAAAGCTCAGAGTTCGAGGTCTTTACAACGAAGGTTCAACTAACCCTATAAAGACCTGAGGTCTCGACAGAGTTCCTAAAGCAATCCACAGAGTGCTTCATCCGCTTTCGAGAGTTGCTCAAACAATAACAGAGCACACGCGGAAACACCCAGAAATGATTAAAAACAGATATATTCCGGTAGCTACGCGAATACAAAATGCGCGAATACAATATGATAAATATATAGACAGAAGTACGAGTGCATACGTGACCGTACAAGACGGATCGACGCCAGCGACGAGGGGTACTGTTTGGTACGAAGCTTCAGTCATGTATGAGTTGAAGAAATGAAGAAACCTCACCTGTACGACACCGCGGACACTCTGCCCATCAGATATGCCCTACTGCTGAATAGCCATCCACAAATTGAGTAGCGTTGATGAGCTGTGGTAGAGCAGCAGGTCTTGACAATCGCGATGTCTTGAATGCGTGGCACCTTGAGTTCACGAGATGGGAACCTGAGATGATGTGCTTGCAGTGCTTGAGGCGATGGGGGAAACTGAGAGCTTGATGTACGAGATGAAGGTTACACCTAGAGAATGCCACAGGAAGAGGCGGTTTGAGGTTTGAGGACATGAGACTAGTCAGCGAGAAGAGTTGATTATGCTTGACAGCTGTTTGCGAGCTTGCTGTGAGAGACATTGCGCCGTTGCTTGCGGGAACTTGCTTCTACTAGACGACTTGATCCTTCTTCAAGTCGGAGGTATGCGGGAGAACGATATAATGGTGGTAAGCCGTGCCTCATAGGGAGACGGAAAGAGAGGGGGGGACGATTGGAGGCGACGACGGTGGGGAAGATGGGGGGAAAAGACAAGGAGGGTGGTCACAAATGTCACCCTTGACGACGAACATCAATGATAATCAATCAATCAACAGCCACGTCATGGCACACGTGCGTAGGGACTTGGTAAGTAGATTTTTCGGCACATCCACTTCTCACCTCTTCTTGCCCATTTCTCTCTTCCTCCACTGCTGAGCTCTGAGCGTATTGCGTCCCCGGCAGCCCGGCCTCTCAATGCTTTCCTTGATACCTTTCTTGAACCCTAGAAGAACCTGGACGCAGTCTTCGGCGGCTCGGTTTTCTGACAGAATTTCACCCTCCGGGCGTCAAGCTCGTTCCAGTTGTTACGATAGACCAAAGTAACTACGAGAGCCTCACAAATAGTATGAATATCAGTTCTGTTAATTCCTTTGCTTTTACTATGAACTTTGTCCGAGTCGCCGTCTTTGAGGACTTTGGCAAGACTTCCAAAAAAGGGAATTTATTTACCAGAGTTCTCGAGTTCTGAGAGTTCCCAAAGACCTCCGTCAAATACCGCTCAAAGACCAAACACCTCCTCTCAGAGTGCAAAGATCTTCTCACAGAGTGCAAACACCTCAGAGTAAAACCTGCAGTTTTACTGATGACCGGCACCTCTGATGTGTATCTATATTCTTCTGGACCAGTCGCATTGCCCAGCTTGTCCTGTTCAGATCCCAATCCGCATGCCTATCGTTTGCTACTTACCGCGCCTTTCAACCATGGAAGTGATGCCGTAAGGACACAGTCACGTAATATGAGCGTGAGCTGAAAATTACCAACTCGAGTCAGAACGGCGAGCTGCTAATATAAAAGCTCAGGCGCCCCGTATCTTCTTCGCGTCCACATGGACGTGAAGGCGCACCGCCGCTGTCCCGGCACCCAATCAAGTCCCACCACTGTTGCCCCATATACTCCCGGTGAGAAAAACTCCACAACCCTCTTATCAAGTTTGCAGGTGGCCACCATTCAGATTCTGCGTCTCCTTTCTTCGTAAACTGACCGCTGAAATGCCTGCTTCCAGATGGCTCCCCCTCGTGCTGATTCTTGTCTGTTCGGCGCATCTTGCGCATTGCATCTCGATTCCCGACTTTTTGTTTGGCGATTTCAGCAAGCGTGCGCCTGTTCTCCCGGACTTGTATGAGGCTTCGGTACCAGAGCTGCAAGCTGGTCTTGATAAGGGTCTTTTTACAAGTGTCGACCTGGTCAAGGTATTTATTTCGTACATTAAGACTTAAGTAAGGAGATAGTTTCTGTTTTGCTCAACTTGTGGCAGGCATACTTCGCGCGCATCGAAGAAGTCAATATCAATGGTCCAGGACTTCGAGCTGTCCTTGAGCTCAACCCCTCAGCAACTCAAACAAGCCGCCCTCTTGGACGCGGAGCGCAAACTGTCCGGCAAAGCGCAGTGAGATGCACGGAATTTCCTATCTTGCTCAAGGTAATATCCACTGCTATCTCACCAAAATAAGTGTCTAATGATATCCGAAACACAGGACAATATTGCCACAATCGCTTCAGAAGGCAAGTGTTCACACACACGAATCGAATGATGAGCAGACGGCGTATAAATAAGGAATGAAACACGACTGCCGGGTCGTTCAGCTTGCTCGGCTCAATCGTCCCTGAGGATGCTGGGGTCGTCAAGAGACTTCGAAAGGCGGGTGCTATCATTTTGGGTATGCCCTCACAATTTCTTTGTCTGGTATAGGGGTAATCCGCTCAACAGGAAAGGCTAATCTTCGGAATTTGCTCATTCCGAGGAAATTCCCTCCCCTCAGGATGGTCAGGACGTGGAGGACAAGGTTCGTTGCTGACTGATTGACCAGTCGAAAGTCAAGATTTTCGTCGAACCAACTATCCAGGAACTAACCCTTATTTCCCGCGCGCGGATCCCTGCGGCTCTTCGTCTGGTTCTGGTATCGCTGCCGCATCGGTCTTGCCGCAGTGACGCTTGGGTCGGAAACGGACGGTAGTATCACTTGTCCCACCAGCAATAATAATCTAGCCGGTATCAAACCAACTGTGGGTTTGACTTCTCGTGCCGGTGGTGCGTCCCAACGATATAAATTTCCCGCTTTGTAACGTTAAATCTTTTTTTCAATTCAGTGATCCCAATTTCCGCGCACCAAGATACAGTCGGACCTATGACTCGCTCTATGACTGACGCCGCCATCGTTCTGTCCGTTATTGCGGGAAAAGACCGAACGACAACTTTACGCTTGCCCAGCCGCGCGCCGTACCCGACTTCACCAAAGCTCTCAATAAGAACGCTTTACGGGGAAACCGTATCGGCGTCCCGCGACGCGTTTTCTTGAACGACAGTATCACGGGAAATGATCCCTCGATTAATGTCGCTTTTGCACGGGCTTTGAAGACCATAAAAGCGCTGGGAGCTACGGTTGTTGACCCCGCCGATCTCCCGTCTGCAGAGGAATTTGTGACTTCCAACAACGAAACACTTGTGTTGGACGTCGATTTCAAGGTAATACTTGCCACACCCCGTGTGCTGCATCGTTGACCGTTTATTTTTCCAGGTCCAACTCACGAATGGTATGCAGGTTTGCTGAAGAACCCTTCAGGTGTCAGAAATCTTGCGGACCTGATAAATTTCAACAACGACAATCCAACGCTCGAGGAGCCGACTGGATTCGAAGATCAATCCGAGTGCGTTCCTGGAAACATAACAAGCGTTTTGCTGAACATCACTGGAGGCTCATTCGCTCTCAAGCGACGAACGGCTTCGACGCCGCCTATTTTTGCTGCTCTCGCAGCTGACCACGACCTCGGCAGCACGCGAGGCATCGATTTTGTTCTCAAAAAGTTCAACCTCGACGCCCTCGTTCTACCCGCCAGGGCTTCACAACAAGCCCGGCAGGTACGTTCGAATTCTCTGCTCGCAGCATTCCCTCCTCGCTATATAATCTTTGCAGCGGTGGTGGGATACCCCATAGTCACGGGTAAGAGTAGCCACCTTGTCTTCGCAACAATAACTCACAGTCTGTCAAGTTCCTCTGGGATTCTTCCCAGATAATGTTACGTGAGTGTACAATCTTCCACCTATCTTGGTTTCCTTATCTCCTCCAGAATTGGGTCTGCTGGGCCTGAAACTGTATACCCGGCCCCCGGCGTTCCATTTGGACTTTCGTTTCTGGGCACGGCGTTCACAGATTTTGAGCTGGTTGGTTTTGGGTATGCGTATGAACAGAAGACGCAGACACGCTTGGCGCGTAAGCATTCCCCGCTGCGATACCGAAGACGCAGCTCAAGGATGTGATTGAGAAGTAAATGCTCTGTTGTTTGTACGGATTCTGCTTGTATGTACAAAAAAACCATGAATTCCAGCTGATTTGAGCAGCCAATTTTGCTCCAAGCCCATGTCTTACTTACAACAACGACAGGTACGACTCGAAGAAGATATGTTGTAGGGTCTGTCTCCAAGAGGCGATGTCTTGCTTAGGCCCATGAGGATCCACACATCGATCGTTGCCTCTAAATGTATCATTCGGTAGCAAGTGCGTACGTATTACAGAGCTTAAGATCGCAGAGAAAGAAAAGAACAAGACTACATATGCAAAACGAGACTTCGAGACGCGTAGACCTATTTCTTAGCCGGACTGGGGAAACGATACTACGAACTAAGCAGAAAACAGAACGCGAGGATAAATAGTAGAGACAACGGTCGATGCAGGGACTGAACTATGCAAGAAAGGAAGGGAACTTTGACAGTAAGAGTGAGTTTGTTCTTTGTAGCAAGAAGAATGTCGCTATTAGGTAGATGCATGATTGTGATGGCGTCGTCATGCGGTGTGCGACGCGATGAGAAGGATGAGAATATGCGTGGACGTGAGGGCGTAACAAACGTAAGTCCTTGGTATATGTGCGCGAAGAAACGGAAGGTGTTAGAACATCCGTGATAGTCTGTCCAGACGCGTCGGCGGCAAAGGCGTAAACGTCAGCGAGGGTACTTGCGACGAGAACGAGAACGACGAGCGAGCGTGCCCCATCGGCCTCGACGTCACACCTGGCGCCTGCAAGGGATGAGGGTCCAAGGGTGGCACTGAAGGTCCTTGCCCCAGCACAACGCCACCAAATCCGCTATGCCCCGCACCGCCCGCGACACCCATCCCAGGATTTACACCAGCTTGAATGTCGAAGGTAGGTAGCGATACCTCAGACGACGCGGAGCTTGAGCTACGGCTACGCCCATGCCCGGCTTCAGGTCCTGGAAACAGTGAGGAACGAGGACGGTGCGTCATTGGAGAGTGGCATGGACACGTCCCCCTCCAGTTAGCCCCTGCATGGCAGGAGGCACCATGCGCACATCCGGGTCGTTCTTCACGTCGTCCGCGCGGACATCGAACATCCAAGCCTCAGTCTGTCCCAGATCGAACTCCATTGGATCAAACTCCATCTTGACAGTTGGCTCCCCACTAGCAGCGCCGACGTCGAGAGCACCTCGCGTCGAACCCCTCGAACGCATTGGGATCGAACTCGAACGGCATCTGCCCGGAAGCCGGCGGCGGCGGCGGCGGTAATGCAACCACCCACCTCCCGAATCCACCTCGTCAATGGCCGCGCTTTGCCGTTGTTGGTCCAACACGTCCATCTCCCCGCGTAGATCATATCCCTCCAGCTCCCCGAGATCGCGATTATACCCATCGAACTCGCGGAGGTCGAGATCTGTACTGTACGCCCTGCGAGACTTCAGTGCGTCCCTCGGCGGCAATTCCGTCGAGAGCAAGCCTTACAGCATCAGCGAAGGGGTCTCCGGCCTTGCTGACGCCTCCGCCATCCCCCTCATTCGCACCGAAGCCGACGACAGCGCCAAAGTCGGATATACCCATAGCTGTGCATTCCAGACACGCGCCACCACACATGGGTGGGGTCCGCGCAGTGCCGACCTAAATTAGCGTCTGCATCCTTCGAGCCACCCGCCACAGACAGAAGGGTGACGTTATGCAGAGCACATCCAGGGCAAGCGCAGCCATCGCCGCATCCACACACATGCGAACATCCCGAATCGCCGCTGAAGAGCGCGTCGTTTGAGCGCGAACGCGGGTGGCAGAATGCCTGTGGGTGTGGGTCGGAGCTGGTACGGGGATGCGCGGCTTCGGAACGAGGCCGTGGAACGAAGGGATCGGAAGGAGCGGCAGAGCCACTAAGCGAATAGACTTCGCCGCCTTCAGACCGCGGGCGAGGCGCAAAGGGCGAGTTGAGGTTATCGTACGTACGTGTCAGATGCCGACGGGAAGCTTTCGCCTCCACTCGCCTCAACGGAACGCGAGAGACTCGGCGGTAAGCGCCATCCTACCTCGGTGGATTTTTGAGTGGCACCGAAGAAAGAAGTGGAAGGCCTGCCCGTCGTACGGAGGGACTCTTTTGACTATGACTTTTCTGGCTGGCACCTGGGTGGCCCGTGCTCTTCTGACTACGGTGGCCCCTTGCCCGGCGGCTGACTTGCAGCACTTGGGTGGCTGGCGAACGCTGGCCAAGGAGCCGACACTGAGAAGCGACTCCGTGCTGCGCGAATCCTGAGACTCCGTCAGTGAGGTTGCATATGGTTACTCGATCATACGCACCTGTTTGTAGAAACCCAGCATTATTGTTGCTGGCATCGCTGGAGTAGTCAGGATGGAGCGCGTGTTCATATGCGCGACCGTAGGGAGAAAATGCTCGTTGTGATGCGGATGGTGCCCGGCGGAATGATGAAAAAGATCATGTTGCCCAGCAGCTCCTTGCATGAGCGCGGCATCTCTAGCCGACAAGCGCGGGAGTACAGGCCGCAACTCAGCTAGACGAGCAAGGATTTGGTGGGCCTTGGGCACGGAGACTAGAGCAGCAGGATTATTGACGCTAGAAGGGGTCGGATTGGGGTTCGGGGATAAAATTTGGGGTGGGATGGGGTGTAGGGGGGGGAGAACGGGGGATTTACGAGACGGCGCGTTCGAATGACAATTGCTGATGATACAGTTTGCTGGAGGTGGGAGGGTGGGACTGGGGGCTATGGGGTGGGCGAGCACCGGCGCTAGGCGGCGATGAGGGTTCGGAGCGACTGCGAGCACCGGGGCGAGTGCGTGGCGTGCAACAATGGCACTCGCCGCGGTGATGTTGCAGCTGCAGCCTGCCACATGGGCCGATTGAGTCGACCCTATAGATGATTTTCAGCAAACGGACGCTATAAAGGTCAGGGGCAGCAGCGGGCATACCCCCATGGTCCGAATCCGATGCGGTTGCTGACCCCACTTCGAGCACACCGTGCGGAAACGCAGCGTGCGCCGGGAGCGTGGGAGTACCTACAGAGCAGCGAGAGTTATGATCAGCATTCTGGCATCGAGAGCGATACAAAAACGGAAACGAAAAAGCACACAAGGACCCTCGAATTCGTGCGCCCGCACCCACAAGTATAGAAAGGCAACCGGCACGATTTGGAGAGCATGGCGCGTACGCAGGGAATAGGAAACATGCGATATAGCATACCTTTCTTCTTAGAGCCAGTGGAGGGCGCTATTGGTTCCTTTGCTTCACATATACACTTGACATGGACTTGTTTTGTTTTCCTTAATTCTCTGCAATGCTCGCACTGCGTTACAGGCCGGCCTTTCTTCTTGATTTCAAAGAGAGGCCGATCGGTATGTTGGCAGGCGGACGAGCGGTGACCCTTGATGCATGTTTCACTGCCAAAATTCAGCAAAAATGAGCACGAGAAAGCAACGACAACCTACCAGGCATATTTCTTGCTACTAATTAGAACCTATGCCTCGTTGAGCCCGCCTCCGAGAGCGGAAAGAACGGCAAAATACCATTATATTTTCGAGACAAGGGCGAGACGAGACGCTGACGAATCAGCACGCCCGCAGACGAAGATTTCGTTGTTATTGAACCAGAATCATCGTTAAAGGCAGGATATACGGGTGATCATGGTGGTACGGAAGGAAGAGGATGTTGACCCAAGTTGACAGCACTGGCTCCCTTAAGCCTGCGCACGGACCAACGGCACCCGGATCGGTTATCCCCGCCGAAAAAGTGACTGTCACGTCACACCTCGTTGCAACTCAAACCATGCGCTCGAATTTCACCTAAATAATTGCTCTGGCAACCCACCAACCAACAGACAAATTCAGACCCCTCTGAGCAGAACACCAAATGCTTCGAGGGACCAACTCGAAAACTCTCAAACAAAAATCCACACGATCGAGCCGAGCGCCGGTGCGCGTTTTTCGCCAGAGGCACCCGCCGTTTTCTCTGATTGTCGAGCGCAACGCCCCAGTCCCATGGGGTCATCTGTCGTCCGCAGTCCCTTTGGGGATCGTACAGCGCTGTCCCTCCTTACGCGGATCCCCGTAATTCACTATCAGCGACTTGTACCCTCAACCGCATAATTTTGGCTTGCATACTAACCTTCGTCTGTCCAACTCAAGTTTTCTAGCCACACGGCGCCACGAGAGCAAATTAGATTTTTTTTCCCGTGCAGACACAAGCCTAGCCCAACAACACCTTCGACTTCTTGGCTCGTGTCTCGTCTTCTTCTTCTGGTCCCGACTTTTAGATATCTACAATTCCAGCCAAGTTCCTCATCCTCATCGAGCCATTCGCCCGGTCAGCCGATGTCTATTCTACTCCCTTCCCGCTCTGCGTCCTAGTCGGCTCCTCACAGGCACCGTCCGCGCTGGACGCAGGTAGTATAGTAAGTATCACTTCTCCGAAGGCACTGCAAAGGCAAACCATCCCGCGTTCACTTATAGGTGTACAAGTAAGTACACGCTCGAGTTCCCAAACGCAGCATCTCACCCACTCGCTTTAGCAAATCCCACAAATCAGATTCTTGTCCTGTCCAGACACCGAATTCTCTTGAATCTCTTCCAATTTTAACACCCAGTGTCAATACCCGAAGAACGGTCTGCCACGGTGTCACTCCAACTTTAGACCTTGTCCACTTTATCGAGGTAAGACCCCGGTCAAGAAAAGACAGTGCTCAAATCTATGCGGACTACACCCAAACTCGGACGGAACCTGTTGAACACCTTTCCTCTGCAGCTTGCGACGTCATAACTCGTCTGCCTCGCCTTCAAAACCAACACGAGTCACCCTCCTGACTGCCCCTGCGCGACTTGCGCTGCGGTATCGATATCGATTCATTCGCGCACAACCTCTCGTTCGAGCATCGATGCCATCGATTTCTTCTCTGCGACATGGATGCACTGTTGATTGTGGTGCAGAGCAGCAGGCGCGACTTTCGCCAGCGCTTCGCCTAACTGTTAAATATATGAAGAAGTTGAGGAGTTGACTATTTTCGAATCGTTTTTAAGCCAAGATTCGACATTCTGGCGCTCACAGCGAACCCGTTCCTGAACGCTCGCGGTTCAATCCGCTCGCAATCTAAATGTGAAGGCTTGTTTTAGTCGACCCGTTGACCCCACATCACTTCGCACCCAGTGACCCCTCTAAATACATCGTCTCAATCATGATCCTGAAGAGGATTTCAATGCCGATTATTCTTAAAACATCCACTCAAGCTACATTACTTCCCAATCACATCACTCAACTGTGTCCTCGTCACGGTCACCGCATCACTGTCAAAAGCTTTCCGCGCTACCTGCTCATACGGATATCAGTTGAAATTCCGAATACGCAGTCCCCAGGAACGAGAGCCCGTGGGGCGGGGTATACCGTTTCAAGGTCGCAGACCGGATCCTTTGAGGTTGAACTTCCGTAAGTTGAATTTCCTTATTTGGCTTTGGCATACCAGTCAGCGCTCTACACATATATTCCCTCAATGATTTCCGCCTCCACTGACGACGAAATTTTGGTTTGGGTAAATTCATCCCAGTGAAAAGAACTGCGACGGATTTCTCCCTTGTTATCGTGCTGGGTCCGTCGAGCGCGTCCAGAACCAAGGACGTACGTACTCTCAAGTCAGCTGCTGCTGTATCGTTTCTGTTTCCCATTCAACAGCTATGTGCCGACCTATCTGCACAGACGCTGTCACGCCTCATCCTCATGCCACATCCCTTCTTTTAGGCGCTCTGAGCCTTGTCCTCTCCCACCACGACGACTGCGCAGCTGCGCTATGAGTTCACCCACCGAGGAGCGCTACTCTTTGGATTCCTTCTACGCTAGGACTGTCAGATTGACTGTATGTTCTGTATCTCGTTGAGCTCACAGGCAGTGATTCATTGATTTTGGGCGTTGTCAACGATTCAGGTCGAAGGCAAGGAATATAGAATTGACGCTCACTTTCTGGCCCGCGACTCCCCCGTTTTGCGGGAGATGTTTGACGCTCCATATGAATCTGACGATCTGGACGATCACACACCAGTTTATACGCTGGAAGGTATTACCAAGGAAGAGCTCGAAAATCTCCTGTGGTTCTATTACACCTTGTGAGTTCCTGCAGTTCAACGTATGTCGTTTTCGTGGAATCGAGCTGACTGCCAGCGTATAGCCCGACCTATTACCGTATCGCGCATCAGAACGTGTGGTGCAACATCCTAAAGCTTGCGGAACTATGGAAAATGGACGAAGTCGAACACGAGGCGCTAAACCACTTGAACAATGCCAAGCTGGATACAATCGAGAAAATCAAGCTCTGCGAGCGAAAGTACCTCGGTCGTGGGGAGGCGAGGGACGCTTATGTCGAGATTTGCACTCGTAAAGAGCCACTGAGCGCAGAAGAGTTTCAGGCATTGGGCATGGAGCTAGTGCTTCTCATTACGCAGATGAGAGAACAAATAATCACCTGTCGACAAGGACAGGACAATGACCTAGAAAACAGCCCGAGTGCGTGCAACATCGTGACTAGTATTGTTGGAAAGCCGAGAGGGCCGACAGTAGCGAAACAAAGGCCAGATGAATATTGTTGATGATGAACACAAATACTATTAGTTGTTGGCTGCGGCATCTTAATTGCTTCGTGGTTCTGTTAAATGTGTAGAATAAACACACCATAGCAGAATTGAATTGCCCAAGTTGTAGATGCCCCGCGGCCCCGAATCGGAAAATAACTTGAAATCAGCAGTTGGAAAACGTCAAAAAGCAGCAATGCAGCATTCAAGTCGACGCGTTGGACTCGGAGAGGAGGACTTAAGTATACTCTGGATCATGCGACTCCGAATATTCCAACTCATCGTGCATCCTCTGTGGTTAAGTACTCGCAGCAGAATTGTTGTGGATTTGGCGCGCTCATGAAAGTGACAATTCCGGTCACCTGATGTGACAGTTGGCGTTTCTGTTCTTCGTGCCGAATCGCGGTTTCTCAAACATCGCGTATTTATACTAGGTGCATTGCGTTCACAAATATTTATGAATCATTTGGAGTCGTATATGTCCAGTCGGTTTTTGTTAGCGATACATTATACTTACATCATTGAAATAGGTGTCGGCCAAAGCCACCACACTGCCCACTCGGCAATGTTGGCATGGACCTGGAAATACATCAAGCCGTTATAGTTTACCTTCAGCCTCCTCTTCACCGTGCAACAAACGTCTAAATATGCCTCCAGGAACTTCTAGCAGGCTGTCTGGACTGCCATTCTCGACGACACGTCCGTTATCTACAAAACAAGCGTCAATTAACTCGTTGATCAGTTTTCAGCATGATAATCTCACCAAGAACGAGGATCCTGTCATAGTCCCGAACCGTAGAGATACGATGCGCAATCTGTTTTTGAATCAGGTCAAGTAGCAAGTAGGCACAACAGAAAGGAGGAGTGTACCGTTATGATCGTAGCGGAACCAAACGAAGAGCGTAAAGTGCGTTGAATCGCGTGATCCGTCTCGACATCAATTGAGGAGGTTGCCTATGCGCGCATTTATCAGCTCGGGATTATTTGATGAATTTCAGAGATCGTACCTCGTCCAAACATACGACATTGCGTTCTAGCGAAATATTGAGCGGTTGCATGTACGCAATAGTCAGAGGGCTTACGTCGGAGAAGCGCCCGAGCCAAAGCCAGCAACTGCTTCTGCCCACGAGAGAAACGTGAGGAGCCACTGACAACCTCGTCCAATTTCGAAGGAAGCTGATCGACTACCGTTTTCATCTTGCAAAACGTGAACTCATCAGTCGAGAATTATGGCGGAAAAAGTCAGAAGAACGCACGGATGAAAGCTCTAGTGCATGCCATATCTCCTCGTCGGAATGTTTGCCTTCGATGTCAAGATTGTCCCGCACAGATATCTCGAGCAGAACGGGGTCCTGTGGAATCAGAGTCATTCCGCTTCGCAGCATATTCAGGGGAATGCCAGAAATGTCCGTCCCGTCAACTATAGTTGAACCCACGGTGAGCTGCATGAAGACAAAGTAGTGATAAAACACACCCAGAATTCGTCCTTCGTCAACGTTGATTTTTCTAAATAGGGTGGCAAGCAAGGTGCTTTTACCGCTTCCTATACGAACAAAAAACTCAGAAAGCAAAACACTGGTAAGAGATCAATACTTACCTGTGCGACCGACAACACCTACACGCTCTCCCGCGCGGATTTGGAACGAGAGCTCGTTTAAAGCGGGCGGAAGATCGGGTCTATATCGCGCCAGGACAGAATCAAACACGATCCCGCCCTGCGCTGGCCACAGAGGAATCTTTTCCTGTTTCTCTGGGTTCGAGCCCTTTCCAGACGGAGGAGACGAGGACGCTTCTTCCGGTGCCCAGTCGACAAACTCTTTGATTCTAAGATAAAAGTCAGTCAGTCGTTACTAAAAAAACCTTGAAGAAAGAGTAATATAACTCACCGCTCAGCCGCAACGATACACATCTCGACATCCACCCATGTTGTGAAGAACCAATTGAGCCTCTCAGTGAGACTCGTAGCCTGAATGAGCGCAACAGCGAATAGCCCTGTACTCGTATTGTGTCGCAGCGCGACCGCGAAATATATCAAGGCCGCGTTGATGACGGCCACGGACATTTTGATTTGCCCCACGAACCACCGTTGGCCGGCTTTGACGAGGACTGGCGTTTTGAGATTAGATGAGACGACGAAACGGAAGATATCGAAGCAAAATTAGACGCACAGAACGGCTTCTGGCTCGCTTGTATTCTCGTCGAATTGAGATTCGTGAAATGCTCCTCAGTTTTGAAGGCACGAAGAGTGCGAAGACCATCCGCGTCGACGCTATAACCAGGATCAGTGAGACACACAAGCGATCTGATAACCTCAGCAGAACTCACGTATCCGCAAGCAACGTGTAAAGCGGCGTCCGTGAGCCCAAATCCAATCGACGAAGCTGCGCTGAGGTCTTCGTGTAGAAGTATTGCACGACGGAGAAGGTGACGACGATGCCGAAGATGAGAAGGCCAATCCACGGCGTCGTAACAGTAATTACTATCAAAGAGCCGAACATAGCGATGCCAATTCTGCATGATAGATGAGCGAAGACATTTCAATAAGGAAAAGACGACTGACTGTGTGACTCCCATAATCGCAATCGGCAGCCCAACATCAATGATATTGAGGTCCTACGCGCAATGAGACCCCATGTCGTCCGAAAGTCAAAAGAAAGACGCACCGAGTTGAACCGATTCAAGATCTTCCCAACTCCCGCCGCTTCGATCACCGTCAGAGGGGCCCTTTGAAAATCAGTAGGTGGAACGAGCCAGAGAGAAACTCATAGAACGCACCGCAAAACCGAATCCAGTAACTCCGCATGCACGCCACGCGCCCCATGCGGCATCGCCACCCCCGTCGCATAATACACGAACAGTATCGCAGCAAACAGCGCGACCGCCTCAAACGCGACGTAGCCTCCAAAATATCGGACCAACAAACTGTGGTTGTCCTTTGGCCCATGCTTGAGTTGCGTTCCTTACAAAGAAGATAGAGAGGAAGAAAGACGTACGACAAACGAAGACGTCCAGCTGTCCTGATATATATTGATCGCAAGCGGAATCAGCGTCGACACGGCACCTAGCGCCAGATACAGCAGCGCGCGGAACCACCCGACCAAGCCGAAGTAGAATCCGTAGGTATTCCAGCCCACTGTCTCGCGCTTGCTTTCGTCGATCTGCAGTAAATCCTCCTCCATCTCCTCTTCGGCGTCATCGATGGTAGCTTTCTCCGCTTCGGCGTCGTTGAGGGTATTGGCCTGGCCAGTCCCAAGCTCGTTCCGATGGGAGACAAAGTTGCGTACGAGCTCGCGCGTGGGGCCGTCCCGCTCTAAGAGGTCTGTCCCTTGCTCGACGATGCGGCCGTTAGAGAGCATGATGACGAAGTCGGCTTTGTCAAGGCGGTGGACTATACACAACGAACAATCAGCCTCTTTCACACAAAGCAAGAAGAAGAGGAAGGAAAGAAGGAAAGCAACCACTCACTCCCATGCGTCGCCAACACCACCGTCTTCCCCCTCAACAACCCACTCTCCCTATCAAACAACGCCCCCCACACCAACTCCTCCGTCCCCGCATCCAGCGCACTAAACACATCATCTAACAAATACCTCTCCGCCCTCGCATACACCGCCCTTGCCAACGCCACCCGCGCCCGCTGCCCGCCAGACAACTGGCTCGTCATCGTCGCATCCCCGGCCTTCATCTCCGCGAAATCGCGATCGAGCGCGAGGGCGCGGACGACGGTGGTGTACCACCCCGCGTCGTAGGGCGAGACGAAGAGGATGGTGGTGCGGATGGACGAGGAGGCGGGGAGCCAGGGGTCTTGGGAGCAGTAGGCAGTGTTGCCCGTGCGAGGGAGGTGGAGGGTGCCGGTGAGGAGGGTGACTTCGCCGAGGGCGGCGTGCAGGAGGGTGGACTTGCCGCAGCCGACGGGGCCGATGACGACGCTGAGGTTGTTGGGAGGGATGGTGGTGGTGAGGTTGTGGAGGAAGGTCGTACCGGCGTGTCCGAAGGATGCGTTGGTGAAGATCGTGCTGTTGTCATCGTCGCGGTGGGCCTTCTCGTTATTTGAGTCTTTGTCGCCAGAGGTAGAGGTCTCCGCGTTAGGAAGCGTGGGTTTATCCTCAGCAAGGAGGAAAGTTTCGACGCGTTTGAGCGAGACCCAGGCTTGAATGATATACGCGAATGATTCCCCAAGCTCGGTGATGGGCATGCCAATGAGGTTGACGATGGCAACGACGGTGAATCTGGAAACGGAGCACGTCAGGTTCCCTCGCAAAACAAGGAAAAGGAAACCACGCACAGTCGAGCAGTAGTAAACGGCGGCGCACTCGAATCCACAATCGTCACCACCGCATACGTCCCAATCGTCACCAAGCTCAGAAACTCCGCGCCCCACGTAGCCAACACCAACATCCGACTAGTCCGGTGCCAGAACCGCCCATACGCCTCCAACTCGCGCTCACGGGCGCCGTGGATCATGCGGTAAAACGCATCCGTATACGCCATCAGCCTCCCGGGCACTATATTCCGCAAGATAGACGCAGTGAGCTTCTGCCTCGCCTCCGTCCGCATAGTCCATTCGGCCTGCGCCTCCCCGACATCGCGCGAAAGCAACGGCGTCGCACCCATGAGGATCAGACACCCAATCAGCGTCGCCACGAACGAGGCACCAATCTGCCTATACAGCTGGTAGAACCCCAGCACGGAAAGCACGAGGATGCTCAGCGGCTGATACAAGCTCGTCATCCTTGCGACGATCTTCTCCGTCTCGACGCTCATCATATTCCCGCTCTTCCCGCTGCCCATGTCCTTGGCGACCTCGACGTGGCACGCGAGGGATTTGCGGTAGATGGCCTCGATGAGGAAGCCGCGGAGGACGGCCGACGCGCGGTTGGACTCGAGCATGTACCACCCGTCGGCGATGCCGCTGATGGCGTAGATGAGGAGGAAGGCGAAGCCAAGGGCCCAGCCGTGGGCGGCGGGGAGCGGGGTGGGGGTGGAGTACGATGCGAGGAAGGAGATGGCGGAGTGGATGGCGACGGGTTGGGCCATTTGGGCGAGGGAGAAGAGGATGGTGGGGAGAATTGGGGCGAGGAGGGTGGAGGGGAAGGAGAAGAGGAGGGTGAGGAGGAGCGGGTTTTTGCTTTTGGAGCGGAAGCGGGTCCATTGGCGACTGGCTTTCGCCCACGTGCGGAGGGAGTCGAAGTCGTCTGAGATTGGGCCCAGAGTTTCAATGGAAAGCTGGGTGCGGGCGCCGCGGATGAGGAGAGGTATCATCCCTAGAGTTTTATCAGCATTATTCAGTAAATTCGTTGTAGACATACATCCGAAAACAAGACGCGACGCAAAGGACGCCGTCTCTTCAGGTGACAGCTTTTCTTTGATCAGCCATGCCTTGCTGATGTTCTCCGTGACGTTCATTACGAGGCGTATAGCCAGCCCAGCGCATAGAGCCGCAAAATAAGACGAGTGGGTGTATCCGGCGAGAGCAAAGGTTCGAACGCGTACGATGTCGCACAGAACGGTGGCAAAGAGATACAGCGGCAGAAGAATCGCAGAACGACGCGTCTTCCAATGCTCGTAATGCGACAATGCAGCGACGACGACAGAAGACACGAGGCCGACAGCGGCAGCGACGCGAATGGTCTTGTTAGGGCTTGTTCCGAGAGCCGTGGCATCCACAGCGATGAGAGCCACAGACACGAGAACTTTGAGAGCATAGAACCATAATTTTGTAGCTGTGAGTGCGCTTGGTTTGGTGGCTAGATAGAAGACGCGTCCAAGACCAAGCAGGATGAGTATTGACGATGGGATGACGGAAAGAAGACTAGAAGAAGTCAGATGAGGCAATATCATAAGAAAAAGACTAACTATGCTTCAAACTTGACGGTAAAGTCGAAACCCCTGCAGTCTGAGACGGGGCCAAACGCGTCGTCGTTTGGGCAGAACATGGTGGGTGGGAGTCAAAAACTGCAGGCATCTTATCTGATAAAAATGACTCGGAGCCGGCGTTGAAGTACCTTCCCGGTCAGGGTCTAGATTGTCCGAAGATCTCCACGCGTACGCCTCCGTTCGGCGACAGCGTTTTAACTTTTAAGTACCTTTGCTCCACATCCAACGGATCTCACCAAACCCCCCAGTCCCAACGGGTAATGCGACGTAGCGCGTTGGAGCGCTCATTGACATCACGGACGTGAATGGATGCGGCGCGTTTGCAATGTACAAACTATTTCATTCAGCGCGTATCCAGTCGAGCTGAGCAAAGCAGGCGACCAGGTATGAAAATATGGGAGGGGTAGTTTGATTGGCGCGAGTCTGCAGGTAAGAGGCTGTATACTAGGACAAGCTTGCCTGCGCGTCGGGATCAAGGTCCCAGAGCCAACCGAAGTGGCCGCTGAAAGCGGTAGAGCCGTCCAGGTGGCAGGTGCTGAAACTCCGCGAATGGTACATTAATATTGGCCGCGCTGAAAGGACCGACGCGTTGGCAATACTAGAAGGTGAAACGAGAGCTCACGCAGGTCACATCAGTGCTAAACACGAATCCACGATAGTTTGACTTGGACGATTCTGAAGAAAGTCGGCGAGTGAATTTGGGGCTGCGGTCTGGATACGCTCTTCTGCACAATCTCTGACTCAGTTTCAGAGCTCTACCGTGATAAAAACACCGCAGTAGGAAGACCACTACGTTGTAGCGTGCTGCGTCTGTTTACAAAGACTATTTGAGCGTCGAAAAGCGCGCCCCTTGAAGGCCCTTTGGCGCCCCTAGTTGCCCTGGCAGGCTGCATTGCACCCACGACAATCATAACTTGATTCAGACGGCGAGCCTGAGTCACCACAGGAGCCTGAGTCAAGAACTACCTGGGGCCGCTTCGCTGATATAAAGTGTGAAGTCTGTCTCGAACTTCAGAGCTCTGTTTTCCTTCAAGGCTTCCGAATCCTTCGTGAGTTCGATCGTATGCGGCCAGACGCACTTCTCTGACTTCTCTGAGGACGATTAGCCTGAGGTCTATCGTCTGTCCCTCCTGCTCGGTAGCTGCCGGTGCGACTGCCCTACCCTTCAAGTACTGAGGAAGGCTCGGAGTATTTAGCCGCTTCTCTGGGAGTGGATCGTGTTCGTCTTGCAGAACTACTTGCACAAGTGTCTGACCTAGAACGTTCACTTGCCCAATTGCGGGCTGAGCAAGCGACAGTGCACCAGGTCCCTAAACTGACACTCAGTTATCTGAAATCCTTAACTTTAACTACCCGTTTCGAATATCGCTTAGAAGAATTTTATGACGCTCTGAACGTTCCCCCTTCAAGTTGTTCGCCCGGATCGGTGTGTTGGGTCAGCGGGCTTTTCATCCCTAGCGTCCTTCATTGCCGGATGCGAGCTCGAGGAACTAATCACCACAAATCGCACGAAAATCGTCGACCGCCTTTCAGAGAGAGTGTATCACAAGTTGCAAGCCTTAAGCAGCACGGTACCGAAGCTCACTTACAGGTGCGGAACCTTGCCTGAGGAGGACAGACTGGAGTCTGGATAATCTTGCGCACTGGTGTGTATCAAGCTTCAAGTTGTCCTCATTCTAATACAGTTAAATTCGCAGGAACATGTATGTACGGCTTCTCCGTTCTCTCAGCGTGGACAAAAGTGAAAACATTCATACACGAAAACATGTTCCACGGTCCAGGATTTGATATTCCAAACAAGACAACAAATTCCAAGAAACAATTAATGCTACCATAATATGTACACTATATACTCCGGTTGAAACGACAATCCTATCCAAACAGAACAACCGGCTTTTAGTTCGACTTAGCAGCAGCGATGATAACATCAGCGGCCTTTTCAGCGAGCTAGAATAATAGCAAGGGCAAATCAATCGAGAACGAATCAAATAAACACCGAAAAAAACGAACCAGGTAAGTGGGGCTGGTTACGAACCAGCCAGGAACTCTCGGCCAGGAGCTGATATCCACGACACGGAGATTCTTGACGCCTCGAACCTTGAAGTTTCCGTCCAAAACAGCGTTGGGGTCTACACAAGTAAATATGCTCGGATCATTCAACATTTTCTGAAACCCAACAAAAATCGTACCATTGTCGGCGCCGATAGGAGCCGTGCAGCAGGCGTGATGACCTACCGTTCAAAAATATATATCGTTCAGTATAACGGAGCAATAAGTAGTAGAAGAAACAAATCGCACCGAAGACGTGCTCCAAAATATGGTCGTCGATGGCTTCGCTGGGCTCAGGGAATATCTGAGCGTCGATGTGCTGCGAGATGTTGGGATGGCGGACCATGTCCCGCGCGACTTGGATGGCGTCATGGATGACCTGCATGTCTGCGGGCCCACCAGCAGCCTCGAAGTGGCGCTTCTCGATCTTCAGAGGGTCCTGAGGGTGACTGCCGGTGAGCTTGACCGTTCCACGAGTCGACGAGTGCGCCTTCAACACGATGGCAGTCAGCACATTATGGTACTCCGCAAGCTGGTCGGCGAAGCCGTGGAAGAACCCAGGGAAGTACCCGGGCGTCCAGTAGATCATGATGTCGGGCTCGGGCAGGGCGGGCGCGCTCTTGTTCATCATGAAGAACGTGGGCGCACCGAACGAGTAGAGGTTCTGGTGACCCGACTCGATCCAGTACTCGAGGCACGGGTCTTTGGCGGGGTCGGAGAGGACGGTGCAGCCGTTGAACAGAGAGTGGTTCTGTTTGAGCGTCCAGATGTTGGCGACCTCGTCGTGATCTAGGTAAGTGGTAAGTGTAAGTGAATGAATAATATAAGTAGGAGCGATGTGATGCGTCGACGTACCCTGTAGGTTGGTTCCGACACCAGGCAGGTTAACCACGGTGGAGATGCCAAACTGACTGAGCTGCTTGCGGTCACCAATTCCCGAAAGCTACGCAACGAAATATCAGACCGAAAATAATTCCCGTGGGGCAATTATAGACGCACCATAAGCTGATCGAAGAGAAGCGATGATGATATTTCAGCAGGAAACAGATCACAAAAGGATTCAGACGCACCAGCTGCGGGGTCTGGAACACGCCAGCGCTAATGATGACTTCACGACGAGCAGTGACGGTCTTCGTGTTCAAGCCTGAGAACAGCTGCTTGCCCTTGAAGTTGCTCGCAACAGGCAACGCCGCGCCCGGCGCCATCTGAATCCCATACGCAGCGGGCGCCCCACTCGAACCGCACGTCAGAATCTTGGTCACCAGAGTGTCGGTGGCGAAGGTAAGCTTCCCGCTGCTCTTGGCCTTGACCTGGACGAGGCGGTCCCGGATGGACGAGCGATTGTGGTTCTCGTCGATGGTGAAAACGGGGTTTCCGACGCCGAGGGCGTTGACATTGGCGGCGCTGTTGATGTCGTCGACCCAGGGTACGATGCTGCCGAGGGTGTTGACGATATCACCGAATTGGGCATCTGGTATTTTGGTATGAGATTAATACGACCTTGAAAAAGAAAAAGGGCAACCCGTGAACGCACCGGCAAACTGCGGATTCGCAAGAATCTCAACGGGATTGATACTGGTCTTCAACCAGCCATTAAAACCATGATCGACGTTCGCTGACGCATCCGATGAATCGAGGTACAGATTGCGTTCGATCTTCTTGTAGTATTTGCGCATGTTGGCCGATTTCCATGACGGGTCGTTGAACATCGTGGCGATATTGTCGTAGTCGAACTGAGTCGCGCCGAGGTTGTTCACCATGGCGTTGTGTATCTTTGAAGAACGATCAGCGTTGTCGCGTCTGAGAGGGGAATCCGGATGCTTACCGTCGAGCCGCCGATACCGCGGGCGCGGGGATACCTAATGGCTAGAGTGAGAACGGTTTGAATTTGGAACGCGACGATGAAAGCTCACCAGGAATTCGGCCGGGGGAATTTAGCGTTCGGCGACGAGTATTCATTGTAAGTATAATTTAATTCTAATTCCGGGTCTGCAAATGGCGGTCAGTATCGAAAGAATTCAAAGGCGAGGCAGCGGCGTACCATCAACAGCGCGACCGAAAAAGAAGGGGACGGTGGTGTTAACGTTGACGACGTCGTGGCCGGCGTCAACGACCAGAACTACATTTGGCATTAGAAATAGAAATAAAGGGGGGGGATGCGAGAGTGGTAGTAGAATTGATTTGAGCGCACCGGAGAAACCGCTCTCAGCGAGACGCGCAGCAACGGGACCACCTCCGACACCAGCGCCGACGACGATGTAGTCATAGTCGGCCTTGGAAGGGTTGGGGCATACTGACAGAGCGAATGCGCCAGACAGTTGCAGAGAAAGAGCGACGAAAGAAAGAAGGTGGTGGAGACGACCTCGTCCCATGTTGAAGGATTTGAGCGGGTACAGTCGAAATCGTTGTTCGAACTTGGGCTTTATATATAGCTGGCCTACCGACAATATAATCGGAAGGAGACAGGCAGAGAGAAGCGCAAAGATTGGTTTCAAGTTCTTCTTCCATCACAGAGAAGTCTCGATCCGTCGCTTCTGTGTAAATCTTTGTGATCCTGCTTTCGTATTACCGAGTTTCAAAGAGTTTGCCGAATGTTCAACGAGGGGTTGAACGTCGGTACTGTAAGGACTCTCGTGCAGCCGATGCCCGATAGCACCGAGGGAACCAGCGTAGTACCTTGAATTGACAGCGTAATGAGGCTAGTTGGAGGATGCAGACGTCCGAACAGTCAGCATATGACTTTTATTAGTTGATGCATTTGCATTTGAGAAAGAAAGCCAAAGAAGTGCAGCAGGAGGTGAGGAAGAAGGCAAATTTCAAGAGTTTTGACAAGCCAGTTGGAGCCAGTTGGCAAGACATCCCGGAGGCTTTGCGAACGACGGACTTCTTCTCATATCATATCAGCAACGGAAGAAGCCATTGATTGGGCCTTGAAGTCCCCTTGAAGGTGAGTTGCGTAACGGACGGCATGTGGAACATCTGCCAATCCAAGTAGTCGATGTCGAATTGTAACCTATGGTCAGCAACGGAATGAGTTCCGTGTCGTCTAATCCAAGTCTATTCTACCTACCATAGCAGCCGATGTTGTCCGCCATTTTCTGCAAGTTGCAAGAGTAGTTCCGCGGCGTTCCTGACTGTTGTGATATCTTTCTTTCAAGTGTTCCAAGTTCCCCATACATACATGAGTCCATCGTGCTGCCAGTTCTGACTTCTGAGCTTGACTCGAGACCTGGCTATCCGTTGACGAGATTTTCCAACGAATGGGCTGAGCTTGGTTCAGAAGAGCCTATACAGTTCAGATTTCACCACAAAAGTGGGAGCGCAAGTGAAGCGACGCTTGAGAGATTCTGCCGAAACTGGGTTGAATGTGGGGCAAATCAAGGAGGAAGGGGGTAAATAAGGCTAAATACGGAAGAAATTTCCCTTTTTTGGAAATCGCCGTACCACGAGGCTCTCGGTCCCGACGCGCGGCTGACCGCGGCGCTTTTTCCAGAGTTGCTTTCAACCAAGTCCTCTCTGTCGCTCCTGGCATCATATCCGCCGACCCTGATCAGCCTCAATCAATTATTTCCTTGGAACGCCGCCCGGGCCCCGCACTCTCGCCGGCCGTGACGACGACTCGGACGACACTGACGACTCCAAACTTGACTCCGAGTCGTGTTGCAACAAAATTGTATCCTCCATTTCAGATGCTACATTCTTTGGAGGCAGATCGAGTGCTCGCTTGCAAAATTGCAGGCCGAGCAAGCAATAGTGCTGGAGCGGCTCCATGACGGCATACAAATACCCCGTTTTGACATTGCCAAACGAAATCATGTCCGAAATATCCGTGCAATTCCTCCCTGTCTACTATCCCAAGTGCGCACGGCTATTCGGGAAGCGCTCGCCCTTCGCCCTCACTCATGTATGCGCACGCCACGCCGACGCTTTGGAGAGCTCTCAAGCTTGACATACCACGGCAGTGGGCCGCACGCAGCAATCTATGCTCGATAGCTGGGCCGTGGATCGAACGAACGCTCCTCTTCTTGTCCCATGTCCTTCGAAGTGACTTGGTATGATACGATCTCACTTCAATTTTTTTGGACTTGCTCCCATCCTCTGTCCTTCAAGTTCACCGTGCCCGCTCGGAGCACTTGACTGCCGATTTACGTGGAAGGTCCCTCGGGTTGCTTGAGGTACCCATGCCTATGTTACGTTCCCTTCATCTCACAATGCCCGGAACAAAGACTATCCCTCCCCTCTCTCCCTCGATGTCACTCTTCTTCGCATTGCCGTGCTCAAGCAGACCACTGCTGCCTATAGCGTGACTCTCCCGTGGCGGGACTTAGCGTCCCTTACCATTGATCTACCTATGACGGGAATCTACTCGATCCTCCGTCAAGCCACTCAGCTCATCTACTGCTCCCTCCATCTTTGGGATGACGGGCAGAGCCTGAGATGACGTTGGTCCGTTTATAAACTTCCTTCATCCTGCGCACCAAAAAACAACATAAACTGGAGGGATTTCTTATATCTCTCTCTCATCGTCCCCGCTCTCCTTCCGAAATTGTGCCTGGGTGCAGAACCGATCCAATACCTTGACATGTAAATTCTTGTTGAAATCTGGCTGCATCCCCGAGAATCTCATCTCCGTCTCACGAATCAATCGCACGACGACTGCGGGGCGCACAACCGTTCCCAACCAAACCTATCGCGCAGCATTCGGTGTTATCAAGAATATCTGGTTTCGATATTATGAACGTGGTTGTAGACCGGAAGACGACTTGGAGGACGGCGCCGAATAATCCTGTCGAATTCAACTTCGAGCTCGCTGACTTGAATCCAATGTGGAACGGGGTGGAGCGAGAGTGTAATACTAATAGGATGATCAGCATCGTTGAATGACCCTATATATGCAAATCTCTAATGTATATATCTCATAGAACACAGCGATTGAACGAGTTAAAAAAACGACCAAAAAACCATCCTCCCCGACCCCAACGGCCGACTCGGAGAATTCCGCGCCTGGCCAAAAACCCTGACCGAGCCAAAGTCGGGAAGTATTTCCTTTGCCGTAGCGATGAGTTCTTTCATTGTCGTATTCGTATTCTCTGGGAGCAGCAGCTCCTCCAAGTCAGTGTGCGACTGCGTAGGGTTCGGATGGTCTATAACGAGGTCGATCCTGCTTAGATTTTTCATGCGTCTGAGGAGGTTGAGTGTGTCCTGAATGAATATATTTGATTACGATTACGAGGATTAGGAATTTGAGGAGTAGACGGTACTCACGGAATTCAGTCCAGAGGTCCAGATAGGTGGAATTTCGCTCAGGTTGGGGAGGAGTGCGATGACATCTATGTACCGAAATTAAAACATGAGCTGCTCCCAATTATCTGAATCTATCCAACATACCTTCAACAAGATGTGCATCAAGCGGCAAACACCTAAACGTCTTCAACCTCGGCGCATATTGAACCAACTCCTCCCTATCCTTCTCTGGAATTCTCGTCCACCTCGCATGCACCGTGAGATTCTCCACATTCGGGCACGCGGTAATCATCGCGTACGCCGTGAGGTGCAGAACGAGCGTGCGGACTGTAGGGAATGTGTGGGTTTCGAGCGCTTTGGTGAGAGCTGGCTGTATGAAGGTGGAGGGGGCGTAGATTATTTGGATCGTGGTGAGGTTGGGGAGTAAGGAAAGGCCTTGGATGAGAGCGGGGATTTCGAATTCGGAGAGGACGAGGGTTATTGTTCTATTCGTTGAATATAAGAGGAAGGAAATTGCTGAGGAGATTAATGAAATTAACAGACACACCTAACAAACCCCGCCACCTCCCCCCTCCTCAGAACACGCATCCTCGCCACCACTTCCCTAGCGAAATCCAACGCCAGCTCCCGCGACCACACAGCGAAACCATACCCGTCTGCATGATGCACCCCCTTGTACACGAAGCCATCAGCGACCTTGCGGCTGGCGCATATTTCGAGGTGTTCGTAGAAGGCGGGGAGGAAGATGGCGCGGAGGCGGCGGGAGGTGTGCGAGAGCGCGAGGAGGGCGGTGGGGCGGGCGAGGTAGGTCAGGGGGAGGACGCGGTGGTCGGTGCAGGGGAGGGGGGCGCCGAGGAGGTGTGAGGGGATTTGGAGGAGGATTTCCTGTGGGAGGGTGGAGAGGGTGGTGGTCATTGGAGGCGGAGAGAGTAAGGGGCAGGGTGGGAGAGAGCGCGAAGGTATCATGATGAGAACAAGTTCGGTAGATCCGCTGAACCCGAGTTGGATTGCAGTCAAAGGTAGATGGGCAGCTTTAATGAACGTCGTGGTAACCCATTCGATTGTGGGCAGCGTTCATGCGTGCGTCACTGGGTTCAATTCCCCACCCGAAATTGAGCAGGACCAGAACTGTTTTATATTCGGCGCCCGTAGCCGCGTTGCAATTAATTAGTCGAGCATTTGGAAACAGAATATTCACGGTTCACCTCATCACGATCGATTTGAAGGCCGCCCATATCCCCAGAAATAAACGTTGAACATGGACAAAAAAATTGTACTGTTTATTCTGGCAGACGGCGCCGGGGCTTCCACCAACGATTGAAAGTTGCTGCGTTGAAAATCAGAGAAATCACGTCGAGTGAAACTGTTGTTCGAGTTCAATTGAATGACTGGATGGAGGTTCCCGCCGCTCACCGGCACTATCGCCAGTATCGCGGGGATGTTGCTAAGAAGAATACTGTAAATTACGGCGTTTGATTACAGGTATTGGGCGGGTTTG